>OU696696.1:57900104-59100104 GCA_916050605.2 Platycheirus albimanus
TTTTTTTCAAAAAACAGTAAACACATACACATACACATACACATACACATACACATACACATACACATACACATACACATACACATACACATACACATACACATACACATACACATACACATACACATACACATACACATACACATACACATACACATACACATACACATACACATACACATACACATACACATACACATACACATACACATACACATACACATACACATACACATACACATACACATACACATACACATACACATACACATACACATACACATACACATACACATACACATACACATACACATACACATACACATACACATACACATACACATACACATACACATACACATACACTACACATAACACATACACATACACATACACATACACATACACATACACATACACATACACATACACATACACTACATACACATACACATACACATACACATACACATACACATACACATACACATACACATACACTACACATACACATACACATACACATACACATACACATACACATACACATACACATACACATACACATACACATACACATACACATACACATACACATACACATACACATACACATACACATACACATACACATACACATACACAATACACATACACATACACATACACTACACATACACATACACATACACATACACATACACATACACATACACATACACATACACATACACATACACATACACATACACATACACATACACATAACACATACACATACACATACACATACACATACACATACACATACACAATACACATACACATACACATACACATACACATACACATACACATACACATACACATACACATACACATACACATACACATACACATACACAAACACATACACATACACATACACATACACATACACATACACATACACATACACATACACATACACATTACACATACACATACACATACACATACACATACAACCATACACATACACATACACATACACATACACATACACATACACATACACATACACATACACATACACATACACATACACATACACATACACATACACATACACATACACATACACATACACATACACATACACATACACATACACATACACATACACATACACATACAACAACACATACACATACACATACACATACACATACACATACACATACACATACACATACACATACACATACACAACACATACACATACACATACACATACACATACACATACACATACACATACACATACACATACACATACACATACACATACACATACACATACACATACACATACACATACACATACACATACACATACACATACACATACACATACACATACACATACACATACACATACACATACACATACACATACACATACACATACACATACACATACACATACACATACACATACACATACACATACACATACACATACACATACACATACACATACACATACACATACACATACACATACACATACACATACACATACACATACACATACACATACACATACACCACCATACACATACACATACACATACACATACACATACACATACACAATACACATACACATACACATACACATACACATACACATACACATACACATACACATACACATACACATACACATACACATACACATACACATACACATACACATACACATACACATACACATACACTACACATACACATACACATACACATACACATACACATACATACACATACACATACACATACACATACACATACACATACACATACACATACACAAACACATACACATACACATACACATACACATACACATACACATACACATACACATACACATACACATACACATACACATACACATACACATACACATACACATACACATACACATACACATACACATACACATACACATACACATACACATACACATACACATACACATACACATACACATACACATACACATACACATACACATACACATACACATACACATACACATACACATACACATACACATACACATACACATACACATACACATACACATACACATACACATACACATACACATACACATACCATACACATACACATACACATACACATACACATACACAAACACATACACAAACACATACACATACACATACACATACACATACACATACACATACACATACACATACACATACACATACACATACACATACACATACACATACACATACACATACACATACACATACACATACACATACACATACACATACACATACACATACACATACACATACACATACACATACACATACACATACACATACACATACACATACACATACACATACACATACACATACACATACACATACACATACACATACACATAACATACACATACACATACACATACACATACACATACACATACACATACACATACACATACACATACACATACACATACACATACACAAACACATACACATACATACACATACACATACACATACACATACACATACACATACACATACACATACACATACACATACCACACATACACATACACATACACATACACATACACATACACAACAACACATACACATACACATACACATACACATACACATACACATACACATACACATACACATACACATACACATACACATACACATACACATACACATACACATACACATACACATACACATACACATACACATACACATACACATACACATACACATACACATACACATACACATACACATACACATACACATACACATACACATACACATACACATACACATACACATACACATACACATACACATACACATACACATACACATACACATACACATACACATACACATACACATACACATACACATACACATACACATACACATACACATACACATACACATACACATACACATACACATACACATACACATACACATACACATACACATACACATACACATACACATACACATACACATACACATACACATACACATACACATACACATACACATACACATACACATACACTTACACATACACATACACATACATATATTCCAAATTTTGTTTGAGTATGCCAACTTTGTAGTTTTTAGCAGAAAAATAAAATAAATAATAAAAAAATGGATTAGGTACCTACATAAACAGTTTTTGGAAAAAGCAAAATATAAAAATAAATTTTAAACTTTAAAAAAAAACTCAAATAATTTGTTTTGTGAAGAATTTATAATATTTCGTTCATAAAAGGGCTTCTACATTAAAAATTTCATAGACATTCGTCGAGTGGCTTACGAGAAAATCGGATTTCAAAAAACCGATCCTATGGAAGGTACCGTTATAAGACTGAAAAATCTATTCCAACCAAAACATAATCAAAATCGTAAGAGCCGTTTTTGGGAAAAATTATTTTTTCACTAAAAATCGTATGGCAGGTACCGTTAGTCTTTGAGCTAGAATGCTAGTTCCGAAAATCTCTTTGTAGGATGTCATAATAATACTATGTACCAAGTTTGTAGCAAATCGGTTCAGCCGTTTAGGCTGTAGGTAACTATTCAGACAGACAGACATACGGACAGACAGACAGAATTTTCGGACCCACGTTTTTAGGCTCCTCTATCATCGTAATGTTATGTTTGATTTTTTTTTACGAATGCATAACTTGCCTTATAGTACCTATAATCGCAAAATTAAAAATAACGGTAACTCCTTAGATGTCATGTTATACTTTTTTGTAAGGCCAGAAACCTCTTCTGTTACTGTGTTTTTAAATAAAGTTATTTTGAGTAAACGACTTTCAAAATTTACGTAATTTAGTAGTATTTTTGGTGTCAAAATTCAGTGCTCTTATTAGATTTAAGTCCAACACTGAGAACCGTACGGCTTGTAGTACTTTTTGTTGCCAAGCTATTCAAAAATAACCGAATTTACTTCTTCATCAAAACACGAAAAAATTGGCTAAATGATTTACCGGTGTCATCTCGTAAGGCAAGATTTTTTTTTTTTTTTTTGTGAAGAGCCATAAAGGAGTTATGGCACCTTAATACGATTTTCTTTTAAAGTCAAAAAAATTTCACCATATTGAAAGTAATAACAAATACATGTTTTATGGGAGCATTATCTTTTTATCTAACTTATTTTAAACGGATTTAATCTAACATCCACTCAAAACGAATTAAGGAACTTTTTACTGAGTCGTGAATTTTGTATCAAACTACCCCATTCACGGTGCACATTGGTACATGACAAAGGCTTCTTTAATCATAACCAAATAATCAGTATTTATTTAAAACCTGTTAATAAAACGAGTTTTAATTATTTTTTAACATAATGTAAATATTAATACAACCTGTGTTTAAGTATTTGTTAAGTCATGTCAACATTGGTTTAACCTAGTTTTAACAAGAAATAAATAAAACTAAATAACAAAATAAAGCCTTTCTTCGGCTATTAATATCAATCACAAACAAAAAGCACAAGTTTTGTAAGGCTTTGTCAAAGCCGAACATTTGGTTTGGCCACAAGATGAAGAAAGACAACTGGGGTCCTTAAAAAGCTTCTATATTAGTTTGTTTGCAAGGACTAAACTCAGAGACTGCATGGAAGGGCAGAACAACGTCTACCGGTACAGCTAGTTCCATATAAAGTTGCTCGGAATCGAATGATTCTTCGGAGTTGAGGGATTCTCATAGCTTAATTTCTCTGGAAGGGCGTGAAGAATCTAATTACATTGGCATAGTGCATATGACAATTACTGTTTAACTTTATTATGAGATTTGCAACTATGTCCAGCAAATTTGAACACTTTTAAGATCTTTTGCGCGTTTTCTTTGTTCTTTTTTATGTTTTCTTCATGTTTAGACCTCTATTCTTGTCTTTTCTGGAGTATATATGTATATACTTGACCTACCTTTCTCTTTTGAGGGGCACATTGATACGTATCAAATCACCCCGAAGTCGTGTGTATCTATGTGCCCCAACTTACCTCACAGAAAAAAAATATATATTGCAATTGAAACAACGCTTCACAACGATTTTTTAAGTAAATATAACATTATTAACAACATTATATTCACCATATAAATTAATTTGAAATCATAAGCACAAATACGGCAAGAAAACTCACAAAATAAAATGCACGACTGGGTCGCACGTACTTGCTCTGTGGGTGCAATAGTACGATGAAAACAAACTTTTCGATCAATGAGAACAACTCATTTTTGAAAAACTTGGTAAAACCTAAAAAAATTTGACTGAAACTGGAAAAACCGATATACGGGAGCTAACGTTAAGTCACCTTTAGTATATTCAATTTAGATGTCGTCTTTTGGGTGATATAAATGATATAAATTTCCGCTTATGGCCAAATTAATAAAACTGATATTACCAATTTCCGCTATTATCATGTGTAGCCAAAAACTAAAAATGAAGTTTTCTTTGAAGTATTCTATGTATGTTTTATACAAAGTTTCATAAAAATCGGGGAAGCCGTTTTTGAGTAAATTAGAAAAAACGAAAAAATTGGTCAAAATCTAGTGGCTCTTTGTATGGGAGCCACCATTTAAAAAAGAGTAACTGACAAAAATGCAATCCCATCTGATAGAGAGTTGTAAGGAACTATACCAAACAAAGTTTGAGTGAATTCGATGCAACCGTTGACAATTTATGGCCATTTGAAAAAAGCCGTTAAGAGCAGATCTCCGTTATTTGCATTTTTAGCCAAAAACTAAAAACGCAGTTCTCTTAAAAAGACTAAAAGAATATAACACACAAAGTTTAATCAAAATCGTTAGAGCCATTTTCGAGAAAATTAGAAAAAACTAAAAAAAAATGGCTAAAACTCAACGGCTCGTTGTATGGAAGCCACCGTTTAGAAAGGCTTCAGTGAAAAATTTACTAAACCATCCTATAGAACACTATAAAAAACTATGTCAAACAATAAGTTTGAGTTGATTCAATCAAGCCGTTGTGAACTTATGGCTATTTGAAAAAAAGCCGTTAAAACCTGATTTTCGTTACGACCATTTAGGCAAAAACAAAAAACGCAGTTTTGTTAGAAATGATTAAAGTTAGCTAAATTTTAAATTTAATCAAAATCGTTATAGCCGTTTTCGAGAAAATTAAAATTAAAAAAAAGACCGTTACTTGAAAAGTACCAGTTTGAGCCGGGCTAAAACGAAATAAAATAAAATGCATGACTGGATCGCACGAACTTGCTCTAATGAGTGACAGTGGTTTATGCGCTTGAGATTTTGATAAAAATAAAATTTTCAAAATTCTTAAATAAATACTTAAACTAATTTGAGCTGAAAAAAAAGTACGCCATTTTATTTCTTGGATAAATTTGAATTTATGAGAATAAATTTAGAAAAATCTGTGGAGCGGTTTTCGAGAAAAAAAGTTTTTTTTGAAAAACTTTTTGAAAAAAATTTTCAAAAAAAATTCAAAAACGCCAGTTCATAGGTATTCAGCAAATACATTTATTTAAAATTTTTTTTAAAAAAATTAATAAGTAGTTTTCAAAATATTAATTTTTTAAATTTTTTTTTTTAAAATGCTTTTAAAAATACAAAAAAATATTTTTCAAAAATATTGGTATGCAATACAAATTGAGCTACCTACAGCTATATGTGTGTGAAATTTCGAAAGAATCGGTTGAGTCGTTTTCGAGATAGTCGAAAGCAAAAAAAACGGTCCTGTGGAAAGTACCGTTCTTAGCCATTTTTTAAAACTTTTTTTTCGGCCATATGATTGGTCGTACCTAAAAAGCAATACTGATTTTTTTAATTAAAAATCGTTAGAGCCGTTTTTGAGAAAAATAAGCTTTAACGTAACGGTTGTATGGCAGGTACCGTTATTTTTTGAGCTAAAAAAAAAATTTCAATTTCCTTTCTGTACAATACCTAAAAAAGTCTATATACCAAGTTTGAAGCAATTCGGCCCACCCGTTTGGGCTGTAGGTCCAATACAGACAGACAGACAGACAGACAGACAGACAGACAGACAGACAGACATACAGACGGACAGAATTTTTAGACCATCTTTTTTCGTCTTCGCTATCATCGTAATGTCATGTTTGATTGTTATCTCAAAACTTTTTTTTTCGACGAATGCATAACTTGCCTTATAGTACCTATAATCGCAAGTAAAAAAGCTCGACAACCGTTTTTCTTCAAACTACTATATATCAAGTTTGAAGAAAATCCGTCAAGCGGTTTAGGCTGTAGCATGACGTGAAAAAGCGCACATCCGCACAGACGCACAGACAGACCGACGGACGGTATGGCGAAAACCACTTTTTTGGGCTTCTCTATCATCGCAATGTCATGTTTGATTAAAACCTCGATTTTTTTTTCTGCACGAAACCAATATTTGCCCTATTGAGCAAGTAAAAATTACTTGAGGACACGCGAAACAGATTTTTCCTTTTTGTGCGCAAAGCGTTTACTGAACCCGGATGTCAGGAAAATATGTGTTTGCGTTCATTGGCATGCTGCGTAGTATGCGTAGTTGAGTGGCCTGTTCCGTTCAATTTTCGAATAATGTAGACTGTATCTATGTGCCTCATGTATCAATGTTCCCCGTCTCCCCCTACGGTTTTCACTTAAGACAAATAAGAGCGTTAAATTTTGACAAAAAAAATAATACTTAATTACGTAAAATTTGTAAATCCTACTAATATTATAAATGTGAACGTTACGATGTTTGGATGTTTGGATGTGTGTTGCTAACTAACGCCAGAACGGCTAAACGGATCTGAATGAAATTTAGCACAGAGATAGATTATAGTCTGGAATAGCATACCTATTGAATACTTTGTATCCCGGTAAAATGTATGGTTCCCGTGGGATAGATATGTTTTAATTTTTGAAATCACACCAAAATGGCTGAACGGATCTGAAGGAAATTTAGCACAGAGCTAGATTATAATCTTGCATAGCACATAGGTTTCTTTTTATCACGGTTAAATGTACTCATAGGTATGGAATTATAAAGCTGTACAAGAAGACGAAGCTAGAAGACGATTCCTCAAGCAACAGTCTACTTCTTGATCAGCTGAAACGCGAGCGAAGCCGCGGGTAAAAGCTAGTTATAAATAAATATTAAAATTTTTTTACTTTTTTCAAAATTTTGAGTAGGAAAGTTTATATTTTGAAAACGGTTCACGAAAACAACTTTATTTGAAAAAACCATAAAATAAGAGGTTTCTAACTTGCTTTTATGTCAGATAATTGCTCAGGAGGTATTTTGATTAAAAAGAAAAATATTTTTTTAAAACCTAAATTTTTTTTAAGAGTTAAAGAGTTTTCTTGAAAAACTAACTACCTTTGTGTAATAATTTTCAATATATAATGTCTATCCAGGAAAAAAAAAAATAAAACTGTTAGAACAGTTTAACAAAAAAAAAAAAAAAATGGTTTCTTTTGCAAAACATTTCAAAATAATATTTAATATTTTTTTTTGAGTATGTCATTCTAAGAAAATCCGTAAAAAGCAAACTTTCTTTGATCTTAAGAAAATTATTTAAAAAAAATCCAAAACTTTATTTTAGAAAATTTGTAAATACATATCAAAAAAAAAAGTTTTGTAATTTTGAAATGCATTACGAATTCTTCCTGTGCTAAAATTTTTATTGAATTTGAAAGATTAGATTACAAGAAAATCTAATACATATGAAAAAACGTTTCTATGAGATGTACCGTTATAAGACAAATTTCGAAAAATCTATTTTAATCAAAAGATATTTTATCCTAAAAAAAGTACCCTGAAAGTTCAATCGAAATCATTACAGCATTTTTTGAGAAAATTTTTTCTTTACGACTATGGCAGGTACCTTTTGTTTTGGAGCTAGAATCCTAATTTCGAAAACTCCCCTGAAAAGGATGTCATGAAAATATTTATGTACCAAGTTTGAAGCAAAGCGGCTCAGTCGTTAAGGCTGTAGAATGTAGATAACGATACCTACAGTTAGACAAATAGGAGGACAGAACGACAAACAGACAAAACTGTCCGCCTATTTTGTTCGTCTATTCCATCATCGTAATGTCATGTGTGACTGATTTTTTTTTTTTGCACGATTCCATAACTCTCTTGGTGGTAAAATCCAAATAATTTGTGAATTGGTAACCCAGACAATCCCAGAAAAGTCATGAATTCTGGTGGACAGTTAAACACTCCATCCTGGTTCATAACTGTATTTGAAAAAAAAAAAAAAAAAAAAAAAAAAAAACATCTATATTTAAAAAATGTTGCACTCTCTGTTCTGAAAAAATGAGCTGAACGAGCTCTTGTTTCTGTTCAATGCGTTCGCCCGCAGTAGTTCAACTTCGAATAACCGAAGTTGAAGTCAAACCATCGAATTCACCAGACAAAAAAATCGTTGCTCCACCAAATACATATATGATATTGATAATTCTGCAAGTTGTTGTCGCTGCTATTCCAAAAGAAGCCAATGTTAGGACAAAGTTGCCTGCAATCGAATTGTCTTAGGTGATCTTCATAAATCTACTATTTGCGTTTCCAACGCAACGTAATACTATTTCACGATTTGTTCATCAATCATTCTTTGTCTTCAAGCATTCTTAAATAAATTAACTGATGCACAATATCCATTAAATTTAAGTCCATTTAACAATTCACGATCTGACATCGCATTGACTATTTAAAATTCTTGTTCTATTCAAATGACTGCGTGATAGACAACGACATCTCAATGGCAAATCTTTTCATTCACCGATTCGTTTAGTCGACAGCAAAAAGGACCCAAATGACAATATTCAATTTAAAAAAAAAAACCCTTTAGAAAAATATGCTCCTAATTCCAACCTCTTTTATTAGAAGCTTTACAAAAAAAAAAAAAAAACAGAATGGTGTATCTCGTTTCAATTTGTTGCAGCTTAAATTGTTCCCTTTTTATACCCACTATTTCCTATGAAACGTTCAGTAAAATGAGTGAAAGGAGTAAAAACTTAATCTAATATTTTTCAGTTCACTTCGTTTATTATACAACATGTATTATAATTTTTTTTTGTCGTCCTTACTCTTGCATTTTTTTTTTGGAATAAAATCCCCTTTGGTTCGTCGAAAAAAAATTAATTAAAAAAATGATCTCTTTCATCACTCTCACCAGGATTCACAAGCTCTGTGACTCAATTTACAAAATATCACGAACAGTGCCAATACTGCTTTCTGTCAACGTTTTACTATTATAAAAAAAAAAAAAAATGTAATTAAATCGCAAGTAACATAATAATACTATACGAGTACACAGTACATCATACACTGCATCCATGAAGTAGAACGAAAGCCAATTCTTGCCTCCTGAGTCGTGATGTAATATACCACAATTTTCTTATGAAACACGCAAAGGACCCCCGACAAAGAAATTGTTGGTGATGAAATTGCAAACGGCGATGACGACGACGACGACGACGACGACTAAGACGACAACAGGAAAAATGGAGGAGGAAGATGAAAATAAGTTGGGGCTTCGCAAGCACTATCATATTGATGGTAAGCATGAGGGTTGATGATTCGATGTTGCAGTTTAACTTCAAGGGTAGGGTAGTGTGTTTTTTTTTAACATTTAATAAACCAAGTTTTAGAGAGTCTTACTATATAAGGACAAGGAGGGTTCTTTTTATCTTGAAATGTGCAATATGCAGGGCATCCTTAAAAACATATAAAAACATAACTCTCACAAAGATTTCGATTAAGGGTGCTCCATTCTTAATGTGGGATGGCTGTAGTGGGGTATTCATTTTGGAAATGTTAAATGAAGCAATAAAAAAATGATGATGTTGTTCCTATTTTATGGTGACAGAGTCCCAAAACTATCATCCTTTTTGACTGATTTATTAATAAAAACAAATATATAATTGAAGAGAGTTCCATTACCCCAGGTTAAAGTTTTTGGGCTGATGAACTCTATGTTGACCAATGGTTCAATACCCATCTGAGAGCTAAGCCGTTCCTTATCTCACTTCTCACCGTACTCGATTTTGCTTTCTCTCTGGAGTTTCCAGCCATACGGTCTCTCTTGTGAGCCTGTAAAGATGTGTCATTAAACTCTGTGGCAATTCTTCGATGTTCTCGAAATACTGTCTTCCGTTTTTTTAAATTACAGATTTGGGCAATGGCAGAGCAAGTGGGTTTTATCCTCAAATTCTCATGTTCATCCCCGTCATTGCAGCCTTTGCAGAGGTCTTCTCCAGAGAGATTTTGTTTTTTTTTTTTTCTAGAGTGGTTACATAGTATGTTACGCCCAGTTAGCCTACCTACCGACATCGAAACTGCTTTCGGTTTTTTAACACCCGCCACTTTGTTTTCAAGATCACATACAGGGGGTTTGATTGAATGCTCCACAAATTCAATTCAGGCAAAGTTTGGTCCTTTCGTAAGCTTTATTTACTGTAACACTCTGTTGAACCTTAGGCCGCGGCTCCACTGGAAATATTTATTTCGGACATTATGTCAGACATTATTTCTGAAATTAATATTTCTGTACACGACAAATTATGTCGTGAAATAACATTCTTCGTCATGATCTAGCCGAGTGGATCTAGTCGTTTAATTTTAGCACTTCAGGCTCTAGAAAAATTAGTAGAAGCAGAATACGAAAAACGGAAAAAAAAAACTGCTTGTCTGTAAAGTCGGTTTACGTACGATAATTTTACGTGATAACCAGTTCACTAAACAGTTCATGTGTAGGTATCTCTCTAACCACCAATCACCCAACCCACCTACAACCTCCCACTATTTTTTAAATTTTTTTTTCACCCCTTAACCCAAACACCAACCTTATATCCCACATTCAACCACCAACCAACAGCCCACCATTTTTGAAAATTTTGTCCTACTCCCCCATACAATAAATCTCCCACCTACATCCAACCACCCACTGTTTTTAACAATTTCCTCTTATACATCAAATCCAACCACCCACCCACCTTCCACTCACCCACCATTTTTGACAATTTTACCTCTTCCGGACACTAGCCCCCCTCCCCCACACACACACACCATCACTTACAATCACCATAAACCCAACACCCTCAGCTCAAACTTTATCGACATTCTATGCTATGAAAGCAGATATATAACGTGACTGTGACTGTGACACTTTTTTGTGCGTGCTGCCTATATATTCCGATTTATTAGACGTTATCACGTCAAAAAAAAACACTATTTTTGGGTGAATCCATTTTTAAGCAAAAGAGAATTGCACGATCTCGAAGCTCATTTGCTGCAAGACATCCTTCGAAAGGATGAAAGTGACTACAACTTTTTTTTGGAGAATGTCAATAAAATGCAAACAATTAAAAAAACATCAACAAACAAAAAAATTAATACAAGAGCAAATCATTTAAATGTCAAAATTTGTAACAAGAGTATGTTATGTATGTTCAGTGAATTTAGAATATCATGAAATGTCAGATTTATTTCTGAATTTATTTCTTCTTCGAAGACAAGAAATAAATACAGAGATCTATGCATGTATGTCTAAGAACGTCAAAAATCCAGACATAAGGGCACTCCACAAGAAATATTGACTACATGACACATTTCATGCAATCATTTATTTCTAGTTATTTCAGGGTTAAGTTGATCGCAACAGCTTTTTACTCTGACCATTGTTGATCCATCTGTAAAAAAGGATCTACATAGGTTTAACTTTTTAAACATTGTTCCAATCACAGACATAATCTGCTTGGGAATACATTTGAAGGGCTTTTCAAACCCAATATGCTGTAGAATGGAGTCAGAGCCTTTATTTGTTCAAAAGTCATTTTGTTATATCTCTGAGTACACCGTTAAAAAGTTCTTATAATATCTAGTATTTCTTACAATATATTCTGGGTGCAATTTTTGCAGCTGTTTCTTTTATGTAGAGATCGATGGGCTAAGAACTGTTTCAAGAGCTGCTTTTGGTGTGCTTCCCAATGCAACCAAGTCTCTAAATTGTACCAATTTCCTGCAACTTGGGTCCAGATTCTTTCTATTTCAGTGTTTTGTATCTTTCCTAATAATCGTGATGATAGGATCGAAGTTTTTTTGTTGACCATGTACAATTTTGAAAAAGTAGATGCAATGATGCATTGCCCCTAGAAGCACCAGTGCTCTAACGCATCATGGATCTGTTCCTGCATCGAACAGAGTAAGGGGAACATTTGAAAGACTGAAAGGACAATATGGTAAGCTTGAAGAAGCTATATAGGACCAGAATCGGGAATAGTTGACGAAAGAGCCTCGAGTAAACCAATGCTTACAGGATTTGCTACTAAAGGGTGGGCCATCTAGTGACAGCTGTTTCACGCTCGAAGTCTCGACAAAATGTCAGAATCGCACCTCCGCAAAACGAAAAAAATCCCTTTACGCTTAAACAACGTTGGGATATATTGAAAACTTATTTCCAAAGTGAGTGCTGTATATGTATAATAGCCCAAAACAGTGCGTTTTTTGAAAAAAGTTTTGGCCGAATTGAAGCACCCATCGCACCTGCTGAACGCAAGCTTGTGAAAAAAGTTCGTAAAACTGCTGTAGCCGAGAGTGTGAGACTCAATTCACGAATATTTACTCGACATCGATCTCAACACCTAAACATTTCACTCACTAGCCTGAGAAGAATCCTGCACAAAGATATTGGAGTATTCGCTAACAAGGTTTAATTGATTCTGCAATTGAAGAGAAACTACCATCCGATGCGTTATCGCTTCGCAGTTTGAGCCTTATAGCAGCTTGAATTGGACCACGATTTTGGCCGAAAAATCATCTTTTCTGACGAGTTATTTTCATCTCGGCGGCTGAATAAATAAACAAAAAAACATATGCGAGAGCTACAATACGTTTGCAACGACCTGTTGGATACCCTATTCCCTATATTTTTGTATGTGTATGCGTCCGCCTCCCGCAGCCAACCGATGTTACAGTTTCAGAAACAAAATTCTTCTTTAGCAGACAGAAACCAATTTAATAACTTTAATTTTGTGTGGTGTGATGTTCAATTAGTGCTGACACAGTAAAAAAAGGCGTGTGCCACGCCCAAAGGAGAAACTTTTTATTGCCAAGGCAATTAGTATGAGCTCAGTGACATTCAATTTTATCCTCGCAGTTCAATTTCAACAAAACAAGACAAAACTTAAATTTTTAAAAATTATATTTTGAATGGAAATAGCGATTATGGGTGTTTTCAACAATTCTTGGACCACACTCTGCTACGTAACCAAGGAATATAAATCTAAGTGTTCATCTTTTTACATCAAAACTGCGACCGATAGTTAAAAAACGTTAAAAAATTAATGCATTATACGACTTTTGACGGAAACGCCCCTTAAAAGTGGGCTTGTCTTAAAAATTTGAAACTCTACTTGAGCTTTGATCAGTATTTAGGCATATGTGTAAAACTACAGCTGAATCGAGTAGGTTGTAAACAATCTTACCTGAACAAAGGTATTTTATCAAAATCACGCCTTTAAAAGTGGGCGTATTGAAAAAATCTACACAAGAAAATGTAGAAATATATTTTGCATATAACGAACGGACGGGAAAAGTTTTAAATTGAATATTGGTAGTACCGTAAATTTTTAAAACTACGTTTTTCGTTCTTTCATGAAAAGTGGGCGTAAGCCACGCCCAAAATTCAAAAATTTCTTTTCATACAAAAACGTTTAAGTTTGTATTACGAGACACAAAATTTCGGCTTGCGGATCATTATAAATACCGTTTATTTACAAAAACAATTTTTTATAGTTTCTGGTGAAAAGTGGGCGTTATGCTTTTATCGTAACTGTACAAACAACATAATTTAATTTCACCAAATTGAAGTGGTTTATCAGAAATGGCAATTGTGGGCGTGTTTGTTGGCGGATTTTACCGGTTCAAGAACTTAGCCTTGAATTATGAATGAATGAATTAATTAATTGGGGAAAAGTGCACTGCGACCTTTAAGATCTATTGTGCCCCCTTTTCTAAAGCGCTGGATGAGGATACTCATCCTACAGCACTTCCTCCAACTTGGTTTCTTTTAGGAAGCCGAGTATTTGAGGTATTTTTAAAGAAGGTAACATGCCCTTCTCTATCTGGTAATTGCCCAGGTGTTTTTGTCTTTTGTGCATAAGTGCACCACATCTACCTAGTATGTGGTCCGGTGTTTCTTCTTCTTCATCTGAAGAACTTAGCCTTATCTTGAACCAAAGATTATAAAATATACCAAATTTCAGCTTTCTAGCTCAAAAATTGCGAGAGTATACATTTGGACGGACGGACGGACATGGCTTAATCGACTAGGCTTTTGATTCTGATTCCGAATATATGTACTTTTCTATACCTAACGGTATTATTTCTCTATGTTAAAAACTCCACACCAAATACAATATACCCATTCTATGGAATAGGGCAGGGGTTCCCAAACTTTTTCAGTTCGCGGCGCACTTACAGGTTTAACATTTTTTCTCGGCGCCCGCATTCGTTGGTACTCGAACCCTATTCAGTACGGTATATAAAAAATGCAACAGGGGCTCGGAAAAACCGCACGTTATTGTCGAGAGGCTGGGAACAAACGTTTTGGTCAACGGTAGGCGTAACAGAGCCATGTTAACCGACTTTTTCTTACCAAAATTGAAGGCATGGCGATTTGGACGCTCTCTGTTGGTTCAAATAGGTTGGTGCACCATGCCACATAGCTCTTACCACAATCGATATTTTCCGCACTAAAGTCAAAAATCGTGTTTTCACAATCAGCCGTTTGACGATGTCAATTGGCAACCTCGGAGTCATGATTTGAGCAAGCAAGCAATCCGTAAGCTGCAGCTCAAAACCATCAGCAAGGTGTTGGAAATCGATCGAGTGACAGGGCTAACCACTTGAACGACGAACAAATCCCTACCCTGTACAACGTAACATACATGTACATAGAAATGATCATGGTTTGAATAATCAAATTTGTATTACTTCCTTTAAAATGAATTTATAATTTATCAGCTTGCCGTCTTTTCAGGGGAAGCTTCCACATAACGAGCACTTTAGTCTTTGCCTATAGCTTTTTGATTGATCCATGCAGATTGTTTCAAGCTTAAGATGCAAGGTCTCTCTGTAACTTTGTTTGGTTGAAATGATGGGCAATGTCATTCCTTCTTTGCCAGGTTAATCGGCTCCGCAGTTCCCTGCACTACAGTGTTGGCAAGTAAGTTACATGACGTAAGTTACTCGTTTAGTTACGCGTAACTAATATGAATTAGTTACGCCCAATATTTGGCGTAACTAATGTAATTAATGTAACTAAATGTAACTAACTGTAACTAAATGAAACTAACTCTAACTTAATAATAAAAAATAAAAAAAATCACATTTCATCCTGAATCCCAATCGACTATTGATAAAATTCTTTTATTAGCAAGGTCAACGGCAACCTGCCAAGGAATACATATTGAAATTACTATGTTCCTGATGGAAATCTAATAAAATATTATATTCTTGGAGCATACAATAGATTTTTACTTACATTTAAAGTTTTCCCTTCTTTCTTGAGATTCCAGGACATTTCTTTGTTTATTGTGATTTATTTTTGTATATTAAATTCCGATTTGATCTCAGATTTGGTCTCAAATTTCAGATTTGGCTCGCCCAAAGGAAATCCAACGAGATCTATTTTGTTTTATTATGTTTAAATTTTGTTTTGCAGAAATATAGTAATTTAAAAATGCATTCCTTGCCAGGTTGCCGTGGCCACAGCTGGCCCGACGGCAATCTCAATCATCCAGCTTTGAAATAAAACAGTGTAGTCAATCGTCATTCGATCGGGTTTGTGGACGGAACTTCTGATTTTCAATTTAACATAAAATGTGAGTTTTTGTGTTTGAAAAATTCTATTAGTTATAGTTAGTTACATTTAGTTACAATTAGTTACATTTAGTTACATTAGTTACATAAGTTACATTAGTTACGTGTAACTAATTAAAATTTCAAAGTTACGCGTAACTATCCAACACTGCCTGCACATAATGAACCTTGAACTTCACCATTTCACTCAGAGATGATCGAACGTTGCATAGGGTTATATTCCAGCTTGTAGAGAAGGAATCCTTCGATTTCAGTGGAGTTAAGATGTCAGATAAAATTCGGTAGGTATCTATTATTTCTTATTAAACTTTCCTTAATGCTAGGATTGTGTTAATTCATGAGGGTATCAGTAGCCCTTTGAGTGTGTAATAAAGGTCATATAGAAAACATTTACATACTTGCAAACTGAAAGTACGAAGTAATTTTAAATCTTGCAATGCAGGGTAACCCTAGGAAAATAAATAACTGCATGTTATTATGGTCTGACCTAGATAAAGTCACAGGAATTCAAAATAAAAATGGCGAATAAGTTTCTAAGCTTAGACGTCATAAAATTTTTGGAACATTTATGGATGCGAGTACTACATCTATCCGCGAAATAAAATTGTATGTTAAGATGGAGTTGGAAGGAATTAATGACTGCTTCGATAATTTGATTTCGAGTTACAAAACAATTTTCGTGAAGCAAGTAATTTCAATAGTTTTCGTATCCACAAGCCAAGATATTTACTCCTTGAGAATGTGTTTCATTTCATCAATCCACCATGTTTGTCATGGCTCATGGTAAATCTCCCCCTGCATCATTGGTGGGTGCATGATTATATGCAGCTCCATTGCCACCGCTCCAAATCGCATCATGCTGTTTCCCCCAAGGAGTTTTTAATCAGCTATATATTGTGAAACCCAATATACTCACACTCACACATCCTGACAGACACACTATTATAAACCATGAATAGTTAGTAGAGATGGTGTCAGAGTGTTCTCGCGCACTCTACTGTAACACTATACAAATTAAATTAAATGACACTGAAGCTCACTTGTTGACATTCGTCGAGTTTCGTTTCCATTTATTTCTGGGAATTGTCACCAGTCACCACTTATGCGGGAAAGGCGAAGGAATAGGAAAAGGAAACGGAAAAGGCAATGAAAATGGAAATGGCAGACGCTGAGTTATAAATGAGTTTGTAGATGCTTGGCGAAACCCTTTCACTTAAATATTTCAATTCCATCCCCAAAACTGATGATTTGTTATACTCATGTGTCGGAATTTTTTTTCTTTCTTGGGGGTTTTCGGCGGGGATGGAGGGTTGGGGTAATCATTTGGTTGGATTTATTGTATATACAAATGCAATAGTAATGGTGCATTTCAAGAAACTATATTAGGTACTCTACGCTCCCAACCCTTCTAAATGCCGCACAGTGACAAACAAAATGCTTTCAATATGTATCTACAATTATTCTACAGGAGAGCACATATCACACTTGGCTTGGTTCGTGTATACATATATATACATATAAGATAAGACCTACCATCTATATATAAGTGTTTCCGGTTTTGTGTAATTTGATATGCAATCACAAGTGAAGGAGTGTCATTTGGATATAAGATGAGAGTAATTAATAAAATTAATGGTGTGACATTTGAAGCAACACAAGTGGATGCACTTCACAATGTATAACTTGCATAAAGTGCAATTTTAGATTGAAAGCCATTCATGTATACAGCTGCGATATAAAAGAATTTTAAATTTAAATTAAACTTAGGGTAGTAGCTATTCACGGATCACTCTTAACATAAGAGCCTCGTAAGACTATTCGCCAAGCACTATTAGAAAAGATTTACGAGCGCTCGCTAGGCTAATGAGTGTTAAGGACAACTCTTAAGTTACGAGCGGTACCTTCGAACAAAAAAAATCCGAGACTTTACTCTGTTTAACATAAATCGGCGGTATAGGGAAGATATAGGGATGCTTGTTTATCATTCGCACTCTTTTGTTTTTCGTAAGATGATTCATACAAAATCTTTTACAGGTTTTCCGTAGTAGGCATTTCAAATAAGCAACAATCTGAAAAATTTGTATGTAGGGTTACCGTCTTTTTTTTAAGATCGAAATTTTCATTTAGGTATGTACTTTGTTTTATTTATAAAAAAAATTATTTATTTATAAACAAATTTATCCTTTTCCACACCACCAAGAGGTAAGATAAAAGGCGCGTCTTCGAAGAGTAGGTATCCCCAGTAGGGGTTATCCCTTATAAAAAACTAACAAAAACAAATATTTTTTATTCATTAAGATTTATATACACAGTTTAAAATTAAATAACAAATATAACAAAATTATACTTTAATTCATCTTTTAAATAAAAGTATTGTAATGTTTTTAGTCATGGGTTCGAAAATAAAACTTATTTTCCTTCACTTTTAAATTACCACTACTATCTCTATAAATGAAACTCACTTTTATCTAAGTTTAAACTCTATATTTATTTCTTTATCTTAGCACCACTAATTATTCACCATTTATTCGTTACCACGGTTAAAATGAAACTGAGTCCATTTCCGAATAAAATGTCCTATTTAAACTGGGATCAAAGTTCCCGAACAGTCTAAGTCTCGAACCATTCGAAATTTTCAAGATGATTTGAAAGCTTTCAGAGCTTTCAAATTTCCTAATGCTAAAGTACAGTTTGGGCGGCACTGCTATGTCAGCAGAATTATTCAGCGTTTTTATTGTAGTAGAGACCAAAACCATATAGTAATATTTCTGTAGTAGAAACAAAAACCATTCGTTAAACTGTAGTTGAGACAAACACTATTCATGTAACAATACATTGAGTTAAAAAGAACTAAAGTGGTTATAAGGCAGTACGAAATTCTTCTACGTCTTCCGTTCTCACAACGTTTTCCAATGACACTGTTCTGGTCTGCTCTTAAGCGAAAGCTAACTTATTTGCACCATACTTTGCTACCAATTTGGCAAAACCTCATAGCCTCATAGCCCATCTTCGTATAAAATGTCCTATTTATACTGGGATCAAAGTTCCCGAACAGTCTGTATGTCTCGAACCATTAGGAATTTTCAAGATGCTTTTAAAGCTTTCAGAGCTTTCAAATTTCCTAGTGCTAAAGTACAGTTTGGGCGGCACTGCTATGGTAACAGAATTATTCAGCATATTTACTGTAGTAGAGACAAAAACCATAACAATATTTACTGTAGTAGAGACAAAACCATTCATATAACAGTATTAACAAAATAAAAAAATATGAATAAATTCACTTATTAAATATCAATAATAATAATACAATTAGGTGTAAAAAGCCTACTCTCTAGAGGTCGCAATTTTTGAGCTAGAAAGGTGAAATTAAATATTTAAAATTTTTAATTCAAAAGTAAGGACAAGTTTTTGTGCCGATAAAATCCGCCCACAAACACGCACACAGTAGCCATTTTTATTAATCAACCTCAATTTGTCAAAATTAAATAATGTTGTTTGTACAGTTACTATAAAAGCAGAAGGCAGAACGCTGAAATTTTGCACATGCAAGCATTAAGTAATATTTTTTCCAACTAAGTAAAAATATTTCAGTTTGCTGACGCCCATTTTGCATACAATACCAGCAATATTGTTTTTATATAAAAAAAATTCTTATAATAAAGCGAAAAACATTAAATTATGTGGGTAAAATTTAATTTTGAATTAAAAAAAAATTTATTTTGGGCTTAGATGACGCCCACTTTTCATTATAAAAAATAAAAAATTGTATTTCCAAATAAACGGCATTTATAATGAAACCTCAGACCAAATTTGGGCGTCTGTTAGTCTCAACTTAGAAGCTTGGGCATGAAAAGAAATTTTTGAATTTTGGGCGTGACTTACGCCCACTTTTCATGGAAGAACAAAAAACGTAGTTTAAAGAATTTAAGGTATCAATCAGAGATTAAAATGAGTATGTTCGAATAAGTTCGAACACTGCGATTGTTTCTATTTGATCGCTCATACCCGATCGTTTTGCTTCCATGCTCATAAGTCATTTTGGTCATGAATAAAAAGAATCACGAATAAAGACAAACGAACTGATCGAACTCATGAGTATCTTCTGACTTTCATACCCACGAACAAAATTATTCGCAAACAGTTGTAACCAGTTTCGGGTACTCGAAAAAAGACCTACTGATCGTTTTGATCGTTTTGATCGTTCTGATCGTGAACAAAGCGAGTACTCACAAGCATTGCGTGAACAAAGGAAACTGCTGGCGCTACCTGATTTATTATCTATATCCGTTGTATTTTAAGGGTAATGTTTTGTATTCGCAGAAAATAGAGCAGAAGAAAAAGGGTTTCTTATTTTGGAAATATTTATGATGGTCAACATTCGCGGTTGGTGTAGGTATTTAAGTGAAGTCAATTTTTTCTTTTATTAAAACGGCGCAGGTTAAAATTCCCCAAAACAGGTACTCTTTTCTTTGTTAGTAATTTTAGTAGGTCAGTGGTTTTAATTACTTATTTAATTTACTGTTTTTTTTTTCAAGTTAATAAAAATAAAAATCATTGTGACTAATAACATTATTTACTGCACTTTTTCCTAATAAAAATGCCTTATTTGCATACGCAAACTAAGTATATTGAATCATGAAGCAAAATCAACCAACACCGATCTGCCCCTAATGGTAAAAGTATCTTAAATACAAAAACCAACCCCAATAACACAAGAAACAGAATCCTTAAAATACCAACCCCGAATACACATTTTACACAGCGAGTAGTCGAACGATCGCGATCGATCGCACTGATCGTGAACATTTTGATCATGAGCACTTTATTCGTTTTGTTCAAACTCGTTCATACTCGGTTGGAAGGTATACTTGATCTTATTCGTTTGAAATGTGTTGTTATTCACGGGTCATCATACTCATGAACAAAAATACTTGTAAGCATAGTTTGATAGGTTGACTCTGTTTGTTCAAACTCGCTTTTTTCGAGCAAGTATTCGTTGATCGTGAACAGTACTCGACTCATTTTAATCTCTGTATCAATATTATATTTTCCGTTCGTTATATTAAAACTATATCTCTACATTTTTTGTCTACATTTTTTCAATACGCCTACTTTTGAAGGCGTGATTCTTATAAAATACTTTTATTCAGGTAGGATATGTAAAAAAAACTCCTCGATTCAGCTGTATACACAGAACCCAAAAAATTGGCTAATGATCAGAGATCAGTAAGTACCTACCTTCAATTTTTGGGACATGCAAACTTTTTAGGGGCGTTTCCGTCAAAAGACGCGTTATATGCATTAATTTGTTTAATGTTTTTTAACTATCAGTAGCAGTTTTGAAGTAAGTTTGTTCTCCTTGGTTATGTAGCAGAGTGTGGTTTAAGAATTGTTAAATAGATATAAACCCACAGCCATAATCGCTATTTCCATTCAAAATCAATTTTTTTCAAAATTTACTTTTTGTCTCCTTTGTTCAAACCGATCTGCAAGCTAAGAGTTGAATGTCACTGAGCTTATAGTAATTGCCCATAAAATGTCTCAATTTTGGGCGTGGCACACACCTTTTGTTACTGCGCCAGCAATTTGAGACCATCGGCCACACAAAATTAATGTTATTGAGTTGAAATGCCCAATCCTCAAAATAAGATTGCAGCTTGCAGGTACAATTTTACCAAGAAACTGTGCAAATTGACACAGATGATGATGAAATACTCGTAGCTGAACTTATCGATCTTGCTCTAATGTGTTATTGTGATGTTGAGGCTTAAGACTGACATAAATATTTTTTTCGAAATTCTTAAAAAAATACTAAAACGGAAACGACGCCATTTTATTTCCTTAATGCATTTCAATTAATGAAAACAAAATTATGAAAATCTGTAGACCGGTTTTTGAAAAAAAAGTTTTTCATATTTACATATATATATAAAAAAAAACCTATGCATGCGAAATATTTCGAAAGAATTGGTTAAACTGTTATTGAGATTGTTGAAAACAAAAAAGTCGTTCCTTTTGTTTTGTTAGTAGTTATTTTAAAGCCATATGATAGGTAAGTAATACCTTAAAAGCTTAACTGATTTTTTGAAATGAAAATTGTGAAAGCCATTTTTGAAAAAAAAAAATTTAACATAACGGTTATTTGGCAGATATTCTGTTATTTTTTTCAGGTAACAAAAAATCAATTTTCTCCCTCTACAATACCCAAAAACTCTAGCTTGTTTATTTAAGGTCATTTTAATTAAAGCTGTTAAAACTGGATTTCTGTTATTTTGCATTTTAGAGAGTTCTAAACAATATTAACTAAACAACCCGAGTAGCACAGACGGGATTTGATTTGGTAGATATAACCCTAGTGAAACAATCAAGTTGTTGTCCAAGTATTTTAGGAACATATCCTGATACAATTTTGCAACCCAAATAGCCGCATTTACCCTCTTTATTTGCAACAAATTTGTGGTAATTAGGTTTTATACAGGTTGAACTTTGTCCCTTTTCGGTTGTATTTATGTTGTTTGAACTATATAATGTTGCATGTAACTAAAATTAACAAGTCAGAAACTATAGTTGAACCTGATGATGTTGAATGTTGTTGAAATGTTTATTCAAGGATTTTTCTGTGCATTTAACATGACTAAAATGAGAAACTAAAGTTTCTAATAAATTACAATAGCCTGAAAAATGTTTCTGTGAAGTTTCTTTTACTGTCACTCAATTTATTTATTTTATTATATGTTATAATTATAATAAAAAACATGTTTCCGAAAACTTTTTAAAAGTAACTGAAAAGTTATTATTTACATTCTTTTAAAATGTTTATACCTTTACGATGTTATAAAAAAGATACATTTCAAAGTATTATTAATAAAAACAATACGTCTAATATTGTGATTTAAAATTGGTTTTTTATTTATAAATGAATAGAAAATCTTAAACGAACACTATTTTTATCATAAATATTGACGTTTCACCTCCAGAAAAATCACGCGCCACCCAAAAAACTAAATTAGTTGAAAACTTGAAAAAATGTATTTACGTTCATGTTTGGTCTTAGGCAATATAGTTTCAAATACATTATTGATTCACAATGGGAAATACTAGCTGTATTTATTTATTTCCATGGATATTATTTTCTGTGGAGAAATTGATAAGAATAAGATAAATATGAGTTTGAAAATTTCGCAAATAAAATTAAATTCTTAAAATGTGTCATTAAATGGTGGACAATAGGCGCTTCTTACAGGAAACACCAATAAAACATAAAGCTTCAACAATAGTATAGTACAAACTGCATGGTAATGAAATACTCTTTTCAAGCCAGAGTTACCGCTGTTCATTTTTTGTTTATATTCTTAAAACCATACAAATCTAAATTTTAAGCTTTTAATTCTATAGCGAGTTTTATTCAAATTTGGAAAATTTGCTATCAAATTCGAGAATTGCTCTTTTCAATGAAACTTGTTTTCATGACTGACAAGCAAACACATTATTTTGACATGACACGCAAAAATACCAGATATGCATAGTTTCAAAACATTCAACGAAGCGAACAAAAACTCCACCAAGTTTATAAAATTCAAATTATTAAGTTCTTCGTTCATTATTTGCACAGACTGGCACAACTTCACAACAAACGACAAAAAATAACAAAATATTTCGCATTTGACGTTTGACAAAAAAGACGATTTTGTGTATTTAGATCAAATCTCCCAACCCATCAGAGATCGAATCCTATACGTACTGAGATTTGATCTAGATTTGCTCTTTTTTTTGCAATGAAACTTGCAAAGTTGAAAAAGATCAAATATTTTGACAAAAAGTGCAAATCCTTTCTTGAATGAAACTCGCTATTATTACTATTATAACGTAGAACGTTCTTTTTAAAAACAAAACCATTAAATGTCAAATTCTTCAAAAAATAGCCATAATCGAATAAAAAACCTCTAAAAACATAAAATTTTGTTTCCTTTTTTAAATGCTTCATTAAAGATCGATTTAAAGGCAACCTTTTGACATTTGGAAATAAATATTCCTTAAACGTCAAAATATGGATTGTCTTCAATACGTCAAGCCGTCATATGTCAAATTCCATCAAAGGATGGCTCCGATTAGAATGGATTAAGAAACCTCTAAAAAGTTAATTTTTTTCGAATTTCTTAAATGCTACGTAAGAGATCGATTTATAGGCAGTGTTTTGACACTTGCAACAAAATATTCATGAAACGTCAAAATATGATTTGTCTTCTACACGTCAAACCGTAAAATGTCAAATTCCATCAAAGGATGGCTCCAATCGCGATTGATTAATGGTGATTTTTATTGGTAATCCTAGATTTTAATGTCAAATAATTGATTTTTAAACGAGATTGATTTTTTTTGTAATTGTGTGTGTGTCAAAATGACACGGTCACAAAAGAATTGAATTCTCGCAATGCTAAAAAAGTCTGCTGTTCGAGAAATGTCAAAAAGTATTGTGGTATGCGTTAAATCTCAAAAGGAAATGAGATTTAATATATTGATCTAAGATAAAAAAAAATTGATTTGTTGACCAAAGGAAATTAAAATTAAGCTGTCAGATCAAAAAACATCGATCTTAGATCAACAAATATTGATCAAACGTGACCAATAAAAATCGCCATAAGAAACCTCTAATTTTTTTTTTTCGAATTTCTTAAAAGCTACATTAGGGATCTATTCATAGGCAGTGCGTTGACATTTGCAACAAAATATTCATGAAACGTCAAAATATGGTTTGTCTTCTATACGTCAAACCGTAAAATGTCAAATTCCATCAATCAAAGGATGGCTCCAATCGCGATGGATTAAGAAACCTCTAAAAAGTTAATTTTTTTTCGAATTTCTTAAATTTCTTATAGGCAGTGCGTTGACATTTGCAACAAAATATTCATGAAACGTCAAAATATGGATTGTCTTCTATATGTTTCAAGTTTCTAATGGCAAATAGAAATCTACAGTTTTTGTGTTCTGACGTGTAGAAATGCACCACTTAACGAGTGGCAACTCTACCCCATAGTAATTTTTCTTTTAGTTTCTGAATGTGTTTTTTTTCATTCATGGTTTATTTAAATAAACGTATTAAAAATACCTCAAAAACGTTATTATAACTCATCATAAAACTTGTTACATCCCTGTGCCCTGTAATGCAATGTCAACGTTATTGTAACTTCTTCCCAACTTAAATTGATTTCGATTTAAGTTTTTCATAACAATGTTACAGTTATTTCATGGAAGAGTTGCAAGAAAGTGATTTATTCGGTTTCTTGTCTTGTTATTGTCGGGTTAGTTTTGCAAAAAAAAATGCCATATTTAGTGTTGGAAGCCAAAAAAAGAGGGACCAAATTTGGAAAAGAGTTCAGTTTTGCTCCAAATGGTTGGATAGATCAAGCAAATGCGATCGTTTACTGGCCAAGGTCGGGATTAATATCAAAACGACAACATGAGGAATATTCCGTTTTTGAAACAGATTGGATTCCACAACCAACTAACACAACACTCATCAACTTTATAACTAAAGTTAATGTCTGTCAAAGTTTCAATTCAGCATAAATATCCAAAGCTATAGAAACTTAACTGTAACATCACTTGAATCTTGTATAATGTTGCAATTCGGTTCAAGTACAAACAAAACATTGTTTTCTATCAATTCCAGTACTGTGGTTACATAAATGTTTTAATCTCATCGCAGCCTTTGTTCTAAATTTGCAAATAACAAACATAAGAAACCAAAACATAACAAAGAGATCCACCCATACAAAATATATAGGCAGTTTAGTTATATTCTAGTTTCACTGATGTATGTTCAAACATTTTGTTTGTTGTATTCGTGTTATGCCTAATATAGCGAAATAACAAGCATAACAGAAACATATTTATAGTTTCATCCTTGTTTTAACGTTGTTAGTAATAACAAGAAATTGAAATATAATACGAAAATACTATTAGCAGATTTTTTATGAATACAGCTTTCAAAATAAAAAAACCAACTCGTATTTTAACTTTTTTTTAATTTTTTTTTAAAGTTATTAAGGAATCATATTTTCCGATTCATATATTTGTTCTGCTATTTTAATTATTATTCTTGTTAATAGAGCACACTACGAAGAAAATGTTATATGTTTATTGTATTTCATTTTACATAAACATCTTAGGTGGAATAATGTTACAAAAACGTTATTGGTATTTGTTTATCCCTATTTAGTTATGAATTGTATATAAGTTACACAAAAGTTATAGCAGATTGCTGCAAAAAAGTTATTTTAACATTTGAGTCAGAGGTAAAAAAACAGATATTCAATAAAAGTAACTGTAACTTTCTATCAACTTTCAAATTTTTGACTTGTATATAACTATTTTACAATAATTTCATTTTTTGTGAAACATGCTAAAACTTTTATGAAACAGATTTTTAGCATTTCAGTTGACAAAGTTGCAATTTTTTTTCAATGAACAAATGTAAAACTGAGTAACAACCCATGGTGTTCAGTGTTGGCAAGTAAGTTACATGAAGTAAGTTACTCGTTTAGTTACGCGTAACTAATATGAATTAGTTACGCCCAATATTTGGCGTAACAAATGTAACTAATGTAACTAAATGTAACTAACTGTAACTATATAAAACTAACTCTAACTTAATAATAAAAAAATTAAAAAATCACATTTCATCCTGAATCCCAATCGACTATTGACGAATTATTTTTATTACCAAGGGCAACGGCAACCTGGCAAGGAATACATATTGAAATTACTATGTTCCTGATGAAAAGGAAATCTAATAAAATATTATATTCTTGGAGCATACAATAGATTTTTACTTATGTACATTTAAAGTTTTCCCTTCTTTCTTGAGATTCCTGGACATTTCTTTGTTTATTGTGATTTATTTTTGTATGGTAAATTCAGATTTGATCTCAGATTTGGTCTCAAATTTCAGATTTGGCTCGCCCAAAGGAAATCAAACGAGATCCATTTTGTTTTATTATTTTTAATTTTTTTTTTTCTGAGAAATATAGTAATTTAAAAATGTATTTCTTGCCAGGTTGCCGTGGCCACAGCTGGCAGCTGGTCCGACGTTAATCTCAATCATCCAGCTTTGCCATAAAACAGTATAGTCAATCGTCATTCGATCGGGTTTGTGGAGGGAACTTCTAAATTTCAATTTAACATAAAATTTGAGTTTTTGTATTTGACAAATTCTTTTACTTATAGTTAGTTACATTTAGTTACAATTAGTTACATTTAGTTACAATGGTTACACTAGTTACATAAGTTACATTAGTTACATGTAACTAATTAAAATTTCAAAGTTACGCGTAACTATCCAACACTGATGGTGTTGCAGACTACACTAATAAAACAGAAATACAACCAAATTCTTGTTATAAATCGAATTCTGTGCTACTCGGGAAAGCTCCTAACAATATTTGCAATATGTGTAGGAACTTTATATTTGAAAACCCATAAGCTGCAAACAGAACAGTTATAGATTGGTCAAAATTAGGTACTTAAATTGATAAAAATTGTTGTGTTTTTTTTTATCCTCTAACTTCTTCAAAACCATGCTATGGATTTGGAAACAGTTTCCAGCATCACGTAGATAATTCTTTCCTGAAAGTTAATATGTAAACAGTACCTCTTATCCTGAAATAAGAACAAAAAAAAAAACTGGGTATCTACTGGTTTTCCTTTACGTAAAATGTAGGTACTCCTTAAAACCTTTCAGGATATAGCGCATTATGTGAAAAAGGGCAAAACCATACTTTTTCGAGTATGTCATGTTTGGTTGAAATGGAAGCCTCGTATTTTTTTCTGATCGAAACCACTATACTTACTATATGTAGAAGAGCATGTAAGTTACTTCCGTTTATAATGAAAAACATGTAGAAAAGGTATGCAAGCTATCTTTT
Organism: Platycheirus albimanus; assembly: GCA_916050605.2. NCBI lineage: Eukaryota > Metazoa > Arthropoda > Insecta > Diptera > Syrphidae > Platycheirus > Platycheirus albimanus. Next base: position 57,928,994 of record OU696696.1, read on the forward strand.
CCCCATCACATTTCACTAAAGAAAGTTTGTATGCCATCATCCAAAAGTAATAATAAACTTCACACAACGCTTCCTCACGTTAGACTAGTGGTAACATTCGTTACAAAGCCACAAATTTCACTATTCTGCTTCCATAGATACGTATATATAGCGTAGATACTTTCAAACCATTATCTTCATGTTGAGGAGTGAATGACTAATTGCATTCCAATGACGGTGGTGCCGGTACGGTAATGGTGGTAGTGGTAGTGGTGGTTGTGGATATATTGAAGAAACTTTTTGCCACAACCGGCATGCCACCACTAACATTTTCTTAGACAAAGGTAGCACCTAGCAGCTACATTATAGACAAACTAAAATTCAATAATCAAGAGAAGATGTAAGTTCAGGATAACTTAAGTTCAATACCCTTACTTATATGCATCCTCTAGGAACTAGGAACGAATTTTAAGCATAAAACTTTATCTATAACATTTTGATTTGGCCAGAGGAGTTGAAAGGAGTAAAGGTTAACATAATTATTGGGACCTATAATATTATTGATGTATGGATATATAAAGTGGGGGGTTGTATAGCTTTGACTCCAAAAACACTATACAAAACCATGTTGTACACTTCAATTAGAAACAATAACCTTGTAGAATTGATGTCTTTAAAACTTCATTGATGTCTCTTGGCATTAAAACAAAGCAGCCATATTTCCCACGAAAATTGCTCCAGTCAATCAATTCCAAAAGTACTTGTAGAGGAAATACAACATCGGTCAGGTATTTTACGTCTTTGATAAGGCTTGAAAGTCAAAAATTTACTATGATTGATTCAAGGCGGTCTATATCTTTCTAATAAAACCTTGTAGCGAAATAACACACATTTTTACTCACCGGGAAACTTGCAACGATCGATATTCTAAAAAAGTAACCACTGGCACACCCATGCGTCTCAATCATGATTAAAAGACAGAAAAGATTGGGATTCTAATCTAAGCTTTATCAAAAACGTTATTGGAGCCGTTTTTGTATTCGAGAAAGAATGAAAATGAAAAAACATAAGCGAGAGCTACAGTACGTTTGCAACGAACTGTTGGATACCCTATTCCCCACATTTTTGTATATGTATAATGTATAAGCATATGCGTTCGCCTCCTTCGCAGCCAGCCGCTGTTCCAGTATCGGAAACAAAATTCTTCTTTAGCAGGCAGGGGAAAATTCAATAAAATAAATTTTGCTTGGCCGATGTACAATAACTGCTGTCACAATAAAAAAAGGCGTTTGCCAAGCCTACGGCTGAGATATTTTATTGCCAGGGTAAACACTATATGAGCTCATCATTCAATTTTAAGCTTGCTGATCCATTTGAACAAAACATTACAAAAACTTACATTTTTAGAAATTAGATTTTGATAGGAAATAGCGATTATGTTTGTTTTTAACAATTCTTGAACTACACTCTGCTACGTAACCAAGGTATACAAACCAAAGTGTTCATCTTCTAACTTCAAAACTGCGACCGATAGTTAAAAAACATTAAAAAATTAATGCGTATTACGACTTTTGACGGAAACGCCCCTTAAAAGTGGGCGTGCCCTAAAAAATTTTAAGAAAAATTTAAGGCACTAACTAAGCTTCGATCATTAGTCAGTATTTAGGCATATGTGCAAAACAACAGCTGAATCGAGTAGTTTTTAAACGATCTTACCTGAACAAAGGTATTTTATCAAAATCACGCCTTCAAAAGTGGGCGTATTGAAAAAATGTACACAAGAAAATGTAGAGATATATTTCTCAAATAACGAACGGAAGGAAAAAGGTTTAAATTGAATATTGGAAGTACCTTAAATATTTGAGACCACGTTCGTTCTTTCATGAAAAGTGGGCGTCAGCCACGCCCAAAATTCAAATATCTCTTTTCATACACAAACTTTTTAGTTTCTACTTAGAGACGCAAGATGCTTGCGGATTCATTACAAATACCGTTTATTTGCAAAAACAATTTTTTTGTTTTTAGTGAAAAGTGGGCGTCAGCCACGCCCAAAATCAAATTTTTTGATTTCATACACAAGATGTTTATGTGCAAGTAATATCCAAAAAATTTAATGTTTTTTGCATTAATATAACAATTGGTTATTTACAAAAACAATATTGATGGTTTTGTATGAAAAATGGGCGTCAGCCACGCCCAAACTGAAATTTTTTTATTTAATTGGAAGGAGGTTTACCTGAAGCTTGCGCGTGCAAAATTTTAGCGTTATGCTTTTATAGTAACTGTACAAAAAACATAATTTAATTTTACCAAATTGAGGTTGTTCAACAAAAATGTCGATTGTGGGCGGATTTTACCGGTTCAAGAACTTAGCCTTACTCTTGAACCAAAGATTGTATATATAAAATTTCAAAAATTGCGACCTCTAGAGAGTATACATACGGACGGTCGGACGGACATGGCTAAATCGACTACTCTTTTGATTCTGAGTCAGAATATATATACTTTTCTATACCTAACGGTATTATTTCTCTATGTTACAAACTCCACACCAAATACAATACACCCATTCTATGGAACAGGGTATAATAAGGTAGACTATACCAAATACCTAAATACATACTAATTTCCAAAGATGAAGCAACATTCGTTTTGAACAGACGGAAGAAATTTCAAGACAATCTTTTTTTTTTTTTGAAAAAAAAAAGCTACTCGAAAATTTAAATATACAAAATATGTTTGAAACAAGCGTTAATAGGTTTTAAAAGGCAAGTTATTCGTATAAAAACAATTTTTTTGAGATAACAATCAGACACATGATAATGATAACAATAATGTCGAAGTCGAAAAAAATCAGTCTGGAAAACTCTGAAAATTCTGTCCATCCATTTGTCTGTCTGAAAATTTGTTATTTGGTATTAATTTGTTCATAAATTATTTTTAATTTTTAGTGTTGGCAAAAGATATCTAATACTGAACGGCTCGTTGTATGGGAGCCACCCTTAAAAAATTTATTAAATCTTAAATTTTCCAATAAAATTTTTTTTTTTGAGTTTCTTAAAATTTTTTAATTTGTGTTTTTCTTTTCAAAAAGGGTTTGTTCAAATTTTTTAAAATATTTGTTTTCTGATAATACAGTGAAAGCTCCCTTAGATGGACAACGACGGTCAAGGCACTTTTGTCCCTCTTAGTGAGTTGTCCTTCCAAGGTAAAAAATAAAAAACCAATCAAAAATAGTTTTCGCATATCATTGTATTAAATTTATTGATAAAAATAAAAAAATTCAAATTCATTAAAAAAAACAAAACAGAAAAAGATTTTATTTCAATACTCCAAAAAATTAAAAAAAAGTTTCATAAGCACATAATAAAATACATATAATATTTGTTGATAAAAAGTAACAAAAATTAAATCATGCCAATTGCACAAAAAACAAGAATTTATTTCAAAAGGTTTGCACAACCACACACACACACAACTACATTGAAATTTCGTTGTTTTCTTTGTTAAGTTAGTTCATTTGTCTTTATCATTCTCATAGGTGTCATGTAAGAAAAGCTATGGGAAAATGTACCTGATAAAGTTTTTGTCCGCCTTAGAGAATAGATTTACCAAATTGTGGCTGAAGTGTGTGTCCGCGTCCGCATAAGGGAGTGTCCGCCTAATTAATCATAAAACGTACCGAATTTAAATTCCAGATCCACGGTCGGGAGAATTTGTCCGCCCAAAATAGATTGTCCGCCTAAGGGAGGTGTCCGCAATGGGAGCTTTCACTGTAACTGCTAGCTGAAAATGTTTCGAAACATTTTTTTTTAAACACCGTTTTTTGAAAAAAAAAACTTGCTCGAATGTGTGACAGTGGTTTAGGGGCTTGAGATTTTGATAAATATAAAATTTTCAAAATTCTTAAATAAATACTTAAACTAATTTGAGCTGAAAAAAAAATTACGCCATTTTATTTCTTGAATAAATTTGAATTTATGAGAATAAATTTATAAAAATCTGTGGAGCGGTTTTTGAGAAAAAAAGTTTTTTTTTGAAAAACTTTTTGAAAAAAACTTAAAAAAAAAAATCAAAAACGCCAGTTTATAGGTATTTAGCAAATACATTTATTTAAAATTTTTAGAAAAAAATTTAACAAGCAGTTTTCAAAATATTAATTTTTTTATTTTTTTTTAAATGCTTTTAAAAATACAAAAAAAATATTTTTCAAAAATATTGGTATGCGATACAAATTGAGCTACCTACAGCTATATGTGTGTTAGATTTCTAAAGAATCGGTTGAGTCGTTTTCGAGATAGTCGAAAGCAAAACAAAACGGTCCTATGGAAAGTACCGCTCTTAGCCATTTTTTAAAACTTCTTTTTCAGTCGTACTTAAAAAGCAACACTGATTTTTTAAATTGAAATCGTTAGAGCCGTTTTTGAGAAAAATAAGCTTTAACGTAACGGTTGTATGGCTGGTACCGTTATTTTTTGAGCTAAAATTTCAATTTCCCCTCTGTACAATATACCTAAAAAAGTCTATATACCAAGTTTGAAGCAATTCAACCAACCCGTTTGGGCTGTAGGTCTCTATACATACAGACAGACAGACAGACATACAAACGGACAGAATTTTTAGACCATCTTTTTTCGTCTTCGCTATCATCGTAATGTCATGTTTGATTGTTATCTCAAAACTTTTTTTTTCGACGAATGCATAACTTGCCTCATAGTTAGTACCTATAATCGCAAGCTTTAACTAGTGATTTTGAAGTGATTAATAAAATTTCTTATGTTTTTTCCCCTGCTTTTTTTTTCCAAAATCTCAAGAACCAAGACCACTTTATTTTTTCTGCACAAAACTAATACCTTATAGTGCAAGTACAAAATTTAAATTATAGAAATAAATGACAGCTTGTGTAATTTGATAATATTTAAGGTATCTCATTTTCAAAGGCGCTCACAATAGTAATTGTTTCAGAAGTTGTTAACGTGAGTAACTGACGTAAATTAAACTTACGAGTACATGGTGTAATCTCAAACTTACATTACATTTTAATCTGCCCCGTTAATGAATCAACGAAGTAGACACACTTATACAAGCACTGGTACCTTACCTGAAATCATTAGTTCAGGACAACACAAGACAATAACACAACAGAAAGAGATGGACAGAACAAAAGAGAGAAGAGCAGGGAACTCATGTCAACAGCTCGCAGTTAGTATTGTTGACGGTCTTCCATCGGACTACTCACTATGCGCAATGATGCATGATATCGCTGACCTATCTTGAAGCGTTGCTTTATCAGAACCACAGTGGTTGACAATCCCAGCCCTATGATAGGTAGGTATGTGCTCATAATCTCAAGTAAAAGTATCATATCGCTCTGAGAAAATTATAATATTTTTGAATATCTACATTGAAGTTTAACAAATAAATAAATAAAAATAAATTGTTGGGACAACAGCTCCAAGCGGGGCCGGGGCCTGTGACTTACACTCTCATTCACTCCTGTATGTGCGTTGGTATTATGCAGGAATAGAAGGTGGACCTACAATTTACTGTCGAATCCGAACGGCTAACAGAGAAGCACTTTCCATGACATTAATTACTCTTGGAGGATTTGTCACTTTCTCGCAAGAGGCAGTAGGTACTCCGGAAAAGAACTTAGGTGGAATCGTCAGGGATTGAACCCAGAACCTTCATCGTGGTAGTCTGACACCAACACACTAACCAGTAACCACTACGCCACGGGAAGTTTAAAAAAGGACAGTTGAAATATACGAAAAGGATATCCTTTTTATTTAAAAAAAAAAAAAAAATAATAATACAAGGGATAGACGCGCAGCTACCAATAAGCCATTACAAGATACATCAGCAAAAACAATCGAGGTCATCCAAATTCACCACCACAGTCAATGCTGTTCTTCGTTATTAAAATAAAAAATATATGTATTTAAGCTGAAAGACAATCATTTTATCAGTAACTTTAGGGCAACGAATATTTTTGAATTCCCACTCTCTCTCTCTTTTTCAGTTTTTATAATAATCTTCGAATGAAAAAAGTTGCATTTTCCAAAAAAAGGTAGGTCAACTGTTCAAATGCAAATAGTTACTAGAATGAGCCTCACTATGAATGTTCAGCAAACGATGTCATCACTATCGAAAATATTAAAAAAGACCATTCCGATGTGTGACCTACTGGGCCAAACCTATCGGCCGCATAAACCTTTAGATATATGATATGTGGGTATGGGTATGGTATAAAAGGTGCACTATTGGTACGATGGTAGTTTACTTAACAGAAGGATTTTTTTTGTTTGCTATCCTGCTACATTTCTATGATATGGTTTCATTTCCGTGTTACTTGATGGCTTACATTTCCGGGAATACTGATAGCTATATATGCAGTGGAACACGTAAATGATTTTAAAAAAATAACGAAAAGGGTCATTGTCATATATTTTGTTTGCTATAACAAGGTTTTGGTTTGGATTTTATTCCTGGATTCTGATGTAAAACTAAAAATGAATAAACGACACTTTTGCGTTTGTTTTGCAAAATTATTTGTGAAACTCTCTAATTGGGTAAAGATACTTTTAGGAACGGAAAGATATATGTATTATTTATTTCTCGTTAATTTTGTCTTGTTTTTGACAAGCATTCCCCATCCCGTCATCACAAAGGTTACATTATGATAAAGGAGCCTTTCCTTGCATGGTGATTTTTTTAAGGTATAAAGCTGTGGCCACCGCTTCTGGCTCGGATGTATTTCAATCTTAAGGTCCAACAAAAAATAGTCTAGCTGTGTTAAATCGCACCAGAATTCATGGTTCGACTAGGTCAAAAACTTAAGAAATTCTACTACGCCTTCGGTTCCGATGCTCTTTGAAAATGACACTCCTCTGAGATAAGCTCTATATAAGCGAAAGCTGACTTATTTACAGCACAGTTTACTGCCAATTCGACCCTACTACAGAGCGAAAAAACTTTTCCTGTTCCTGAGAGCGTAAATGGTTCTCCTTTCGTACCTACTAAAATATATACACAAATCCGCTGGCCCGGATAATATTTCCCCCATAATTCTGAAGAATTTTGCTTCCAAGATGGCAAAACCACTTTTCCATCTGTACTATTCTACAAGTCTTGTTCCGAGTGGACGGAAAACAGCATTTGTCCAGTTCGTTCAAAAAAAAACACGTATCTTCATCTACCTCAAACTACCGACCAATTCCACTTACGTCCTTCTTTTCAAGGCCTTGGAAACTGTGATAAATTATCAGATTAAGAAACATCTTGAAAAACGAAAACTTTTGAATGACTAGCAATACGGTTTGCGTAGGAATAGGTCAACTGGTGATATAATGTCATATCTCACCGAACAGTGGAACCAATCCTTAAATTGTTTTGGAGAAAATTAGATTATTAAGTCCGCTGGATATTTGATACAGGTTGGCATCAAGCTGTCTTATTGAAAATGCGTGCATTTGGCTGCGAAGAACCCCTCCTTCGATTGATTAGAAGTACTCTTTCGGACCATTCAATTCAGGTTGTTTTGTACGTTTTTCAGTGAGTTTATCTACAAAATAAACGCTGGTGTTATCCAAGGTTACGTTCTGTCTCCGACTACCTTCCTAATATTTTTAAACGATCTCTTGTCTAAGACTTCTGATCCACTTAATTGTTTTGCTGACTACAGTATCCTCAGCTTTTCATATTCGTTTCCAGGCACACTCTTTGCTTCGGTTGTGTAGAACGTCAACGGCAGCGTGTGATGCATTTTATTGAATTCCGATCTGGACAGCATTGTCCAATCTGGAAATATTAGAGTAGCATTTGCATCGAAGAAACCGAACAGTTTTGTGTTCTAGGTATGTAAATTACAAACCAGCTTCTATGGAACGATTTCAAATTTGACGTCGTCGTTGATCCGGAACCTAAGTTCGAGCGTACCTACTGTTAAGGAGACTCGTTTATTAGCCACACTAGAATAATGTAGAATGCTTTACCAGACTCGATTTTTCATTCCCATTGTGAATTAAGGACATTCAAAACAAACGTGAACAGTTTTTATACCCTTTTCTATAGAATGGGTATATTGTATTTGGTGTGGAGTTTGTAACATAGAGAAATAATACCGTTAGGTATAGAAAAGTATATATATTCTGACTCAGAATCAAAAGCCTAGTCGATTTAGCCATGTCCGTCCGTCCGTCCGTATGTATACTCTCTAGAGGTCGCAATTTTTGAGCTAGAAAGCTGAAATTTGGTACATTTAATCTTTGGTTCAGGAATAGGGCCGATAAAATCTGCCTACAAACACGCCCACAATCGCCATTTTTGATGAACAACCTCAATTTGGTAAAATTAAATTACGTTTTTTGTACAGTTACGATAAAAGCATAACGCTAAAATTTTGCACACGTTAGCTTTAGGTAAACCTTCCTAAAATCAAATAAAAATATTTCAGTTTGGGCGTGGCTGACGCCCATTTTTCATACAAAACCATCAATATTGTTTTTATAAAATAACAATTGTTATATTAAAGCGGAAAACATTAAATTTTGTTGGTATTACTTGCACATAAACATATTGTGTGAGAAATCAAAAAATTTGATTTTGGGCGTGGCTTACGCCCCCTTTTAACTAGAATTTATAAAAAAATTGTTTTTGTAGATAAACGGTATTTATAATGAATCCGCAAGTCAAAATTTTGCGTCTCTTAGTAGAAACTTATATATTTGTGTATGAAAAGAAATTTTTGAGTTTTGGGTGCGGCTTACGCCCACTTTTCATGAAAGAACGAAAAACGTAAGTCTCAAAAATTTAAGGTACTTCCAATATTCAATTTAAAACTTTTCCCGTCTGTTCGTTATATGCAAAATATATTTCTACATTTTCTTGTGTAGATTTTTTCAATACGCCCACTTTTAAAGGCGTGATTTTGATAAAATACCTTTGTTCAGGTAAGATCGTTTAAAAACTACTCGATTCAGCTGTAGTTTTACACATGCCTAAATACTGAATAATGATCAAAGCTCAGTTAGTGCTTCAAATTTTTAAGACACGCCCACTTTTAAGGGGCGTTTCCGTCAAAAGTCGTATAATGCATTAATGCTTTAATGTTTTTTAACTATCTGTCGCAGTTTTGAAGAAAAAAGATGAACACTTAGTTTTATATTCCTTGGTTAAGTAGCAGAGTGTGGTTCAAAAATTGTTAAAAACACCCATAATCGCTATTTCCATATAAAATCTAATTTTTAAAAATTTAAGTTTTGTCTTGTTTTGTTCAAATCGATCTGCAAAAATAAAACTGAGCACATACTAATTGCCTTCATAATAAAAAGTCTCATTTTTGGGCGTGGCACACGCCTTTTTTACTGTGCCAGCACTAATTGAACATCACACCACAGAAAATTAATGTTTTTGATTTTTTTCTGTTTGCTAAAGAAGAATTTTGTTTCTGAAACTTCCGGAACATCGGCTGGCTGCGGGAGGCGATCGCATACACATACAAAAATATAAGGAATAGGGTATCCAACAGTTCGTTGCAAAAACGTACTGTAGCTCTCGATAATGTTTAAAAATTACCTTTTTTTTATCGAAGTGCCATAACTTGGTAACAAATAATAAATGCCTGTACTAACAAAATTCTGGGCAATTTGACAGTCTACAAAAAAGCAAACAATGCTTTTGCCATGAGGTTCAAGGAGAAAAAGTTATTGATTAAAAACCAGAGCAAGGTCGAAACAACTGCAGTTCAACTCCCCCCCCCCCCCCCGTTCCTCTTTTAACACAGGGTCCTGGAGGTGAACATCTTATCAAAATGTTTGTTAACTACCCCTGCACAATGTCCTCAAGTTTCATTAACTTCTGACCTTTTTCCACCTAAACGCACTTTTTCCGAACTATCGACTGGAATAAACTTTTACTTCATCTTTTATGGAGCAACCAAGCATATGCAGATTCCCTAAACTGGGAGTGTGAAATTCGAGACAGTAGACTATCAAAAAATTGAAGTGAGACGGAGGATCTCCACGCCTTACAAGTTACAACACTATGAAAAGTCAAGTAAGAAATGACTCATCAAGAAATCTAGGAATAAAATGATGCGGAAACACTGATTGTGTCAGTCATAGGCAATCTTTTAGACATAAAAACGTATATACTGTCAAATTTGTTACGTGACGCACAAATTCACGATCCAATCCGCATATTTCGTTAAAACACTAAGAACATTTAAAATCCCAAATCGTATTAAAATCCTGTCATAAAAAAAAAAAAACAAACAAACAAACCAAAATCAAAAAATAAAGTACTCTCAGGTGTATATATCAGAAAATGCAGATTTAAAAAGGACATTCATGTGGGCATTGTATAACACCTTCTTGTTCCCCTATCCCGATTCTGATTTCGATTCCGAATCTGAGCCCAATTCCGTCCCATCGAATACCTTCGCATACGCATTTTATTTAACTCTTGTTGTCTCTGAATGTTTATGAAATATTAATGTATGCCAGGATAGTAATCTGTCTGATGGTATCAGTTGTGTTATTTGTTTTTTCCATTTATTGTTAAAATATTTGTTTGTTATTTTTTAAAGAACCACATTTTTACACAAAAAACACACACACATTGCACACGCACACATGTTTTGTACATGAAATGGCAAAGCCTACACGCGACATGTTTACCACATCATGGTCTCCTATCCACAAGGATCTAGCATGCCAGTCGTCCAGAAATGGAATATGGAAGTATGCAAATCATATGCTCTGTATTCGCAAACATTTTCCTCGAACCTCCAAGCTCCAAATATAATGGAGGAGTAGCTACATATATACAAACATACTCGCATGATGAAAGTTCGGAAAAATTTACATTTAAATTAAGCCCATGGAGGACGACAACAACAAAAAAACGAGCAAAGGATGTCGATTTATTTATGTTTTATATTTTGGAAATTTTTTGATAACATTGCTCGTAAGAGAAGTGCGAGTGTGTGTTGCCTGCTGGCTGTTGGTTGTTGGCTGTTGGATTAAAATAATTCAGGGAAATCGTTTTTGAATTAAGTGTTTGATTGTGAAGAGCCTGAAATAATATGAACTGATATGATGTTCGCTTCAGGAATGTTGGTACATACAATTTTTAGTTTCTTAATTCCGGAGAACAAACAAATACCATCAATAAAATGTAAATCGGTTTTCCGAAACAATTTTTTTTTTTTTTTTTTGATTTTTTATTATTGTGTTCGGGATTGAATTTTTAGATCTCAAAGTGTGATAAGTATCTAGGGGAAAGTTGTACAATCGTGGTTCACCCTCGGATCAAAATTTAAAAATGACTTATGTTGGTTTGTGTGTAGGTACACAATTAAAGTTTCGAAGCTGGTTTAAGAATGGTTCAAGAGTTAACCCATTTCCGAGGATTAATTAAACTGACCCACAGATCAAGAATTTAAACATAAGCGAGAGCTACAGTACGTTTGCAACGAACTGTTGGATACCCTATTCCCCACATTTTTGTATATGTATATGCATATGCGTTCGCCTCCTTCGCAGCCAGCCGCTGTTCCAATATCGGAAACAAAATTCTTCTTTAGCAGGCAGGGAAGAATTCAATAAAATAAATTTTGTTTAGCCGATGTGCAATAACTGCTGTCACAATAAAAAAGGCGTATGCCAAGCCTACAGCTGAGACTTTTTATATGAGCTCATCATTCAATTTTAAGCTTGCAGATCGATTTGTACAAAACAAGACAAAACTAAAATTTTTAGAAATAAGATATTGATTGGTAATAGCGATTATAGGTGTTTTTAAAAATTCTTGAACTACACTCTGCTACGTAACCAAGGTATACAAACCAAAGTGTTCATCTTCTTACTTCAAAACTGCGACCGATAGTTAAAAAACATTAAAAACTTAATGCATATTACGACTTCTGATGGGAACGCATCTTAAAAGTGGGCGTGCCCTAAAAAATTAAAAAAAAAATTTAAACCACTAACTAAGTTTTGATCCTTAGTCAGTATTTAGGCATATGTGTAAAACTACAGCTAAATCGAGTAGTTTTAAAACGATCTTACATGAACAAAGGTATTTTATCAAAATCACGCCTTTAAAAGTGGGCGTATTGAAAAAATTTACACAAGAAAATGTAGATATAGTTTTCATATAATGAACGGAAGGGAAAAAGGTTTAAATTGAATATTGGTAGTACCTTAAATTTTTAAAACTACGTTTTTCGTTCTTTTATGAAAAGTAAGCGTAAGCCACGCCCGAAATTCAAACATTTCTTTTCATACACAAAGTTTTTAGTTTCTACTAGAGACGCAAGATTTCGGATTGCGGATTCATTATAAATACCGTTTATTTGCAAAAACAATTTTTTATGTTTTTAGTGAAAAGTGGGCGTCAGCAACGCCCAAAATCAAATTTTTTGGTTTCATACACAAGATGTGCAAGTAATATCCACAAAATTTAATATTTTTCGCATTAATATAACAATTGGTTTTTTACAAAAACAATATTGATGGTTTTGTATGAAAAATGGGCGTCAGCCACGCTTAAACCGAATTTTTTTTATTTAATTGGAAGAAGATTTACTTGAAGTTTTCGCGTGCGAAATTTTAGTGTTATGCTTTTATCGTAACTGTACAAAAAACATAATTTAATTTTACCAATATGAGGTTGTTCAACAAAAATGACGATTGTGGGCGTGTTTGTGGGCGGATTTCATCGGTTCAAAAACTTAGCTTTACTCTTGAACCAAAGATTATATATACCAAATTTCAGCTTTCTAGCTCAAAAATTGCGACCTCTAGAGAGTATACATACGGACGGACGGACTAAATCGACTAGGCTTTTGATTTTGAGTCAGATTATATATACTTTTCAATACCTAACTGTATTATTTCTCTATGTTACAAACTCCAAACCAAATACAATATACCCATTCTATGGAATAGGGTATAAAAATAAAGTTCAGTGATGAACCACTATTGTACAACTTGCTTTTTCAAATGTTGAAAAATGTTTTAAGATAGTGATAAGAGTTGACTTTGTAACTTTTCGCCGAAAAGTATCATCACAAAGATGTTGAAGACTTATGGCGAACTCGGAATGACTATAACCATAGACTAACTAATAATAAAGATAGGCCGCTTCATAGAAGAAAAAAGGAACCGATTTGAGATTGCCTCCACCTTTTTCCTTCCTTCCTTTTCCCTTTTTTCTTCTATACAGCGGCCTGTCTTTGTTATTAGTTAGTTCTATGGTTACCATATGCTATAACCTTTCGTTGATCTTAAGCTTTCGGCAACCATATACGTGTAGCAGTGTTGGATAGTTACGCGTAACTTTGATATTTTAATTAGTTACACGTAACTAATGTAACTTATGTAACTAATGTAACTAACTATAACTAATAGAATTTTTCAAATACAAAAACTCACATTTTATGTTAAATTGAAATTGAGAACTTCCGTCCACAAACCCGATCGAATGACGTTTGACTACACTGTATTAGGGCAAAGCTGGATGATTGATATTGCCGTCGGGCCAGCTGCCAGCTGTGGCAACGGCAACCTGGCAAGGAATACGTTTTTCAATTACTATATTTCTGCAAAAAAAAAAAAATTAAAATAATAAAACAAAATAGATCTCGTTTGATTTCCTTTGGGCGAGCCAAATCTGAAATTTGAGACCAAATCTGAGATCAAATCTGAATTTACCATACAAAAATAAATCAAAATAAACAAAGAAATGTCCAAGAATCTCAAGAAAGAGGGGAAAACTTTAAATGTAAGTAAAAATCTTTTGTATGCTCCAAGAATATAATATTTTATTAGATTTCCTTCTCATCAGGAATACAGTAATTTCAATATGTATTCCTTGCCAGGTTGCCGTTGCCTTGCTAATAAAAGAATTTTGTCAATAGTCGATTGGAATTCAGGATGAAATGTAATTTTTTTTTATTTTTTATTTTTAAGTTAGAGTTAGTTTTATTTAGTTACAGTTAGTTACATTTAGTTACATTAGTTACATTAGTTACGCCAAATATTGGGCGTAACTAATTCATATTAGTTACGCGTAACTAAACGAGTAACTTACTTCATGTAACTTACTTGCCAACACTGACGTGTAGTCAGAGACACAAAAAAAAGGGAGCAAACGCATTCACTCTGGCATGCTGTCAATGTCAAGGCCTTTGTGATGCTAAGACTTTTGTTTTATTGGATCGATGATCACCAATGTTGCAGGCTTGCAGTCAAAGTCGTGTGTCAGTCCTTTAGGACAATCCACATCTTTTGGTTTAAATGGATTGATTGAAATTTGACTAGAACCAGTTTTTTTAAATTTTAGTTTTCGTTTAATTCAATAGCAGGAAGCTATTTATAGTTAAATTGATATTGCATTACAAATTTTTTTCAAAACTTTTTTTTCGGTTTTTAATAATTTTCTAAAAAAAATTAGTTTTCGAAATATTTTGAAAACGGGTTAGTTGATTTTTTTTTTTTTTTGAAACACCTACTCTTTATTTTTTCAAAAAGTTTTTCAAAAAAACAAAAAAAATGTGTGTGCGTAATTCACACTCGGTTGAAGTGAAACTTCAAAGAAGTTTGTATATTAACGAGAGAATGATATGAAATACTCAGCCACCCAGCACCAGTTTTCGGATTAATTTCAAACCTTATGTTATGTATGACTAAACGCTTTCAACACGTATCTGTACAAATTTAAAAGTTTCAACACATATTCAAGCATACAGACGTACCGACATACTTTGCGTCGTTTTGACTCCCTTTTAAAGTATGAACTCCAGGACGCCACTATTTAAAACAAGTCAAAAAAATATTCGAAAACTGACTATTTTCAAAAATTCAGGATACTTTTTTAAAATTTAAATAATTTTTTGAATGCCAATTTTTTATAAATACTTTTGTTATGTATTTGTTTGAATTTTACATTCTTCTTGAATTAAGTTTATTGAAACCTTTTGTAAAGCTTTTCTTGTTAGACAGCATTGAAATCACGTACCTATATTAACTAACATACTAACTTAATCGTACCAACGCGCCTGCTCACTCGCTTTTGTTTAACATAATGCTTAGTAGACCTGAGTGAGAGGCAAAACGTATGATAGGAGAAAATTAGAGCTAGAATATAAAATACTGTGTCATAATTTTTTTTTTCATTCGTTCTCTCTCAGACTTGTTGCGATATATTTTTTTTTTTTAATTGATTTACATATTTGCTTAAAAGTGTCATGTTGCATTTCCGTTTCGTCGAGTTTCAAATTACCCCGATATTAAAGAAGTTTCACTTCAGTAATAACACACCACGCTGACATCTTACAAAAAAGCTGTAATACGCAGCCGCATACAGTGTACAGTAGCTCACGTAGTTTTCACATACACTAACACACGTTAAATGCTCAAATACAAGCACGTATTAAACAGTGTGCAATATACATACACACCGACATCTGCTCTCTCGCTCTGGCTCACAAATTACAGGCGACTATGCTTAGAAGACGGGAGTGGGGACGCTATGAAGTATGGGACAAAGAGGAGAGACCGATAATATAAAATAGTATGTATATTTCTGCCTCATTCTTTCCTGGCTTCATCCTACACATTTTTGTATTTGTGTCTCTTACCTGTCGTTTTTTCCGTTGCATCCGGTTTGAAATCACAACGATTCTAAAGAAGTTTCACTTCAAAAACCTGGGTAGTTACCAGATAAATAAGGGCAGATTACCTTCTTTAAAAATACCTCAAATACTAACCTTCCTAAAAGAAACCGATTTGGAGGAAGTGCTGTATGACGAGTATCCTCATCCAGCTCTAAAAAGGGCACAATAGATCTTTAAGGTCGCAGTGCGCTTTTCCCCAATTTAATTCATTCATGCAACTTAAAATAAAATGCATACGATGAAACATAACACAGTTTCCGAGCAAAGAAGTTCAAACTCTTGTGTTTATGTTGCGCATTTTTATTTATTAAATTCAGTCGTTTATAAACAGAGATGTCCGTTATTTGTATTTTTAGCCAAAACAACATTTTAAAAAAAACATACTGTTTTCTTCATGTCTATTCTTTTTTAACGAATTTTGAATGCTTTCGTAATATGTCTAAATAATCATGAGAAAACTGACGATATATCGATATATTGATTTTTTTCACCCGATAATTATCGGATAATTATCGATACTGTTAAAGAATATCGATACGATAAATATCGATATATTTTTTACTTGCCCATCCCTACATTGATCAAAACAAACAAATGCCATGGAGCACGTGCATGAATGAGTAAGATTATAGTATTTATATTCTCACTCGTTCGTGCACACGGTGAGCTAATGCGAGTCATCGGTGCCGCCATATTGGAATACTGAGCGTTACTTCCGTCAGAAAAATAGTATGTATACGGTGCCGAACCTGAGAACTTTGCCGCCCTAGGCAAATTGTTATTTTGCCGCCCCAAAAATAAACGAAAAAAAAATACAAAAACAATAACATTTACATAGAGCTTTATTAGTAATAATTAAGGACTATCGACGAAATAAAGTTTTTTTTTACAATTTCGAACCTAAAATGCTGCTGCATTGTATATATAACCTATAGTATTACCACTTGAGTTGCGCCATCTGTGGACGGAAAATTAAGCTCTTGGTTTTAGAGGTTTTTGTCTAGATAACCATGGGAAGCAGCAACAACAATTAAAAAGGTGGAACGTAAAAAAATTTGTTGTTGTTGCTTCCCATGGTAGTCTAGACAAAAACTTCTAAAATCAAGAGCTTAGTTTTCCGTCGCTAGATGGGGCACTGTAAGTGGTAGTACGTAGGGCTGCGCGCCTCAAGATCCGCGGACAAAATATACGGGTCAAAATATCCGCGACAAAATATCCGCGGACAAAATATCCGCGTCAAAATATCCGCGACGCGACGCATAATATTACGGTGTATAAGCAATGACCTATGTAAGGGGGGGCATGCTGCCCCCCTGCAACCCCCTGCTTGGGCACACTGTAGGACTTGGGGTAGAAGCGAGGTAGGGTGTATGCGGATATTTTGACGCGGATATTTTGTCCGAGGATATTTTGTCCGCGGATATTTTGACCCGGATATTTTGTCCGCGGATATTGAGGCGTGTCACCGTACGTAGTACTATAGTTTATATTATATACAATGGCTGCTGGGAGCGATTTCATTTTTGCAAATCTCGTAGCGAATTCTTCTTCTTCAATGCGATAGAGCATTTCTTTTTCAATACAGATAGTTGCAAGACCGTTAAATCTTTCTTGGGTCATTGTTGAGCGCAGATAGGTTTTTATAAGCTTCAGTTTCGAGAAGCTAGCTTCGCTTGAAGCAACACATCAGGGAACGTTATTAGTAGCTTAAATGCCGTTAGTAAATTTGGATATAGTTAAGTAAGATAGTTAGAAGCTAAATTTAGTTTAAAACTGACGAAGGTTTGAAATCAATAGCAGTAGAAGTTTGGTTGAGTATATTAATTTCATTCAAGAGATCTTTCGATATAGGTAATATCCTTTTGAACTTCGTTGCCAAATTTTGTAGTTAATATTGTTTTAAGTAGTTCGCAGTCTTTCAACTCGACCTTCTTTGAAATATCGCAAGGAAATCCGAAATTTTGGCTGAGAATTGTATATTGAGCAAAGCGCTCATCGAGAGAAGATAACATAACATCGATAACGTAAAGAAGGAATCAGCTTTAAATTTTAATTTTGGATCGATGGCTTGAAGAGATTGTTCAGATTGATAACGACGGCTAAGCAGGCTCATAGAATTGGACACAATAAAATCCACTCTAATGTTCATTTTTGTAGCAATGTTTAAAGCATTCTTGTATAATGTTTAAAAAAAAAACTTCCTCTGAACGGTTTATCTGAAAGTACTGCTGGAGTTTATCTATTTTGATTGAAGTAGTTTTGAAAGAATATTTATTTTGCATAAAAACTCGTTCCACATTACCGTTGACAGTACAAACTTGAATCTGTGTATGCGTTTACTCTTCTTTACTTTTGAAATGGTTTTACTGATTTTAAGTCAAGGTGCCGCCCTCCTATGAGTGCCGCCCTAGGCAATTGCCTGTTTTGCCTACAGGCAGGTTCGGCACCGTATGTATATTTCTGTCTCATTCTTTCCTGGCTTCATCCTACACATTTTTGTATTTGTGTTTGAAATCACAACGATTCTAAAGAAGTTTCACTTCAAAAAATAAGAGTTTTCCCAAGAAAACCATGCCCTATGCAAATACCTCTCCTTCTTCAGAATCAGCACTCACCTCAACTCTCGCATCGCCATTCTTCTCAAAGCTCCAATATGTGTTCAGTTTAAGGAAATATTAAATAATATTGAACATAGTTAAAGTGTCCATCAGCCTCTAAGCAGTTAACCATATTTTGCACACAACATTATGATACGCAAAGCCTGCAACCAAATCGATAATTTTGAGAATGCCAGAACATTCAGAGGAGCCAACATCGACTGGGAGCAGTAACTGGTTGTTCCTAAACTTTGAGGATGGACATCTCTGGAAGCTCTTGGGAGAACAAAAACTACGATGAGGACGTCAATCGGAAGTCATAGCTTCAGCAGACGGTGACCGTGTCGTGTATCCTTTGCTGGCGGCTATTACCGAAACCACGAATATCAGAAAATTATGTCAAGAAGCAATGCGAAAAGCAGCACGAGAAGTGCTGAACTTCTCACAACCACCTCAGTGAGATCCCTGCCTTACAAGGATAACGTTGCACAATGCTCGCTTTTTCATCAAAGTTGGTAGGAACTTTTCTGAATCCTTCGAATTTAAAACAAAGTCTGATTCTAAAAAAATCTGTTCCTATAGAAGAAACCGTTTATTGCTCTGATTGGAAAATTCAATGTCAACCAATATACACAAGAAACCTGGTAAGAAAATTTTATTACAATCGTTAAAACTGTTTTCCATTACAATTACCTTTACGTTCACCTTCACAGTAAGGAATAAGGAAGGTCTTAAATTGCAATAATCGTGAATAAGATTTTGTTTAATAGAATATAGAATATAGAATATAGAATATAGAATATAGAATATAGAATATAGATATAGAATATAGAATATAGAATATAGAAGATAGAATATAGAATATAGAATATAGAATATAGAATATAGAATATAGAATATAGAATATAGAATATAGAATATAGAATATAGAATATAGAATATAGAATATAGAATATAGAATATAGAATATAGAATATAGAATATAGAATATAGAATATAGAATATAGAATATAGAATATAGAATATAGAATATAGAATATAGAATATAGAATATAGAATATAGAATATAGAATATAGAATATAGAATATAGAATATAGAATATAGAATATAGAATATAGAATATAGAATATAGAATATAGAATATAGAATATAGAATATAGAATATAGAATATAGAATATAGAATATAGAATATAGAATATAGAATATAGAATATAGAATATAGAATATAGAATATAGAATATAGAATATAGAATATAGAATATAGAATATAGAATATAGAATATAGAATATAGAATATAGAATATAGAATATAGAATATAGAATATAGAATATAGAATATAGAATATAGAATATAGAATATAGAATATAGAATATAGAATATAGAATATAGAATATAGAATATAGAATATAGAATATAGAATATAGAATATAGAATATAGAATATAGAATATAGAATATAGAATATAGAATATAGAATATAGAATATAGAATATAGAATATAGAATATAGAATATAGAATATAGAATATAGAATATAGAATATAGAATATAGAATATAGAATATAGAATATAGAATATAGAATATAGAATATAGAATATAGAATATAGAATATAGAATATAGAATATAGAATATAGAATATAGAATATAGAATATAGAATATAGAATATAGAATATAGAATATAGAATATAGAATATAGAATATAGAATATAGAATATAGAATATAGAATATAGAATATAGAATATAGAATATAGAATATAGAATATAGAATATAGAATATAGAATATAGAATATAGAATATAGAATATAGAATATAGAATAACTTTAAATAAATAGTAGTTTACCTCATTAATTTCTTAGAAATATAGAAAAATGACTGCCCATGTAGGCAACAACCTACAACAACCTTTGTTTCATTTTTCGGTGAAATTATTGAAATTTCTTGTCATTTCTAGAAATATTCTGCTCCCGCTATACAAGCTTCTTCCTTCCTCCACCAACCTATTTCTTTGTTATGACAAACAATTAAAAATCTCTAAAAATAATTTTACAAACAGTTTTAAAAATAAATTTTTAATATCTTAAGCTGGTCTTTGCTGGTTTTTTATATTGAAATTTAAAAATAAAAAAAGAATCGTCTAAGAACAACCCTACGCCTCAATTAACATCATTTTTAACCGTTGTCTACCTATTTTCTATCTTTATTTCAAGATCTTTTGAGAAACCACATCAATCCGAAATTCCATTGAAATGATTACAACATGTCACCGCAGTTTGAAAATGTTGCTTTCTTTGAATTTCATGCTTCCCCAGAGGATATTAAACAACCTCCATTTTCGAAGGATTCTTTTTAAAGTTAAAATAAAAAGCGATACTCTTGCTTGCACATCAGAAAGAGAAAGCTGTAGAGACAGAGATAGAGCGAGCAGAGCATTTTATTGCCCGCAACTGTGAAAGCAAACAGAAAATACATCGTTTAATACTGAAAATCATCATTGCGACAAATACTTATCTGTCCTCGTTTCTGCAGGACTTCAGGAATATATATATATGTGTACAAGTATAGAGCTCACACCGCACACCGTATAAAAAGAGATGATTGCCCATTTAGATACGAAGTAATCAAAGACGACAGCAAACACGAAAGAGTATTTATACACAAACACACACACTTTAAATAAAGCTCTCCAAAGTGCTCCTTTAAAAGCCATAAAAGAAAGTTTACGATACAATTTAAAAGAAATAATGAAATCGACAAGGTTGAAATACTTGTAGATTCAGTTTGATGATTTTTAGAAGGTTCTGTTGGCCATGTTAATGATTTAAATCTTTATCTTAAATTTTGTATGCGTATTTGGGTGCTTAAAAATAGCTTATAGGGACGAGCGGCGAGCGGTGCAAACGGAGCTATGCAAATAATTTCACGAAAAAAGGACCACTTCGATTTTGGTTTTGGGGTTGCTTCAACCTTGCGAGGATGATGTATTATTTAATTTTGGTAAAAGAATATGGTAATTGTGCAAATTATATAGTATTTTATTTTACAGAACTTTAAGTTGGCATCACTGCTTACGCTACGCTGACAGCAATTTTGTCATCTTTCATGTGCTTTATATTTAGTTTGGTTTGCCATTTCTTCGTATGGTGAGCGCATAATATGGCGTTTTGGACCTTGTGAGTTGACCTCCAAGATAGTATGCGATTTGACACCGCTAGACAATTTTCTGTGGGTATGCGAAGTCGCTAGTCTACAGCGATAAGGCAGAGATTAAAATTATTTTTAGAAGATAAGTTAAACTTTTCGTTTTATTTCGTTAATTAACCTCATTAATTGAAATATGTAAGTTGTTTGTAGAGGGTATTTCATAGATGGTATAGATGGCGGCTATCAAAGGTCAAAGTTTGGAAATCCCTATTGGAAGACCCTTAATATAGATATCCGGTAAGCTTGCATTAGACGGTCCTTGTAATGTTATTTGCAATGTACATCTGAATTCATTATGACGTATTTATCTGTCCTAAGGTCGTCAGGTCACTTAATGGTCATTGTAAAATGACCTGTCTTTGCAAAGACAGACACAATGTCCACCGCAATTTTTGCGTCCTTGCAAAGACCTATAACAAGGACCGTGTAATGGCACTACCATTGTTGGTGGGACTCAAGGACCATTTTTTTTTTACAAGTGGTCTTTGGAAAGACCATGTCCCAACAATGCCAAATCAGGAACTTCTGCCGGGACATTGTTGCTTGGAATGACCCCACTTTTCATGGTGATTTTGTTGTTGTTCGATTTCAATTAGATGCCGAAGTGACATCAGATTTTGACAACCTGGAGTGCATTTAGATCTGTTCCCACTCTGAACTTTCTGTGATACGCTACTTCCTTAAACATCAGTAAAGAAACAAAGATCAAACAAAAAGAGCAGAGAAAAACAAAGAAAATTATTTATTATTTCAATTAATTTGTTTTTCGTGGGTGAATAAGTTACGATTATGAAACAAAATTCGAATTTATAAATACAGAAATAACCAAAACAAATGTTTGTTAATTGATATAAATAACTATACCAAAGTTTAAAAAGGTATTTTTCGTCAAATAACGAAATCGAGTAAAAATGTGCAGAAAACAATTATTTGTGTTGTTATTGGGGATATTCATGGAAAAAAGTTAAACCAACGTAAACGTCGTTAACGTCAGAATGTTTCTGACGTCATAATCTAGCTGTCAAAACTTGTATGGAGAATCTTTTACAACAAATCGTATCTAAACTTTCCGACACGACGTTGTGTCGTAAACTTTTTCGGAAACATCGTAATCATCGTAAAAGAAATTTAAGGTATGATGAGTAAGTAAGTGACGTCATCATCTGTTTTTGTTCGGATGAAAAAAAAAATGTGTATTAACCCTGACCCCCACATGCCAGTTACTGGCAAGCAAGTTACTACATGTATTAATTTACTATCACCTATCTGGTTCCAGTTGGCTGGAAGTTTGTCTGTGTGAGTGGAAAATGTGAGTGTATTGGAACTCTCTTCCCAGTAGGTGGCATGTTTGACAATCAGCTGATGAATTCCGACATTGTTTCACTAAAATCGCTTGTTGCTGTGCACAGATGACGACGTGGTCAAAATTGCAACAATCTTGCAAGGCACTGGTGAGCACTTTTACTTACACGATTACTGACGCTAGTGTATTTATGCAGGCGTAAGCCCGTTATATAGAAAAGTTTGCACAAACATTCTCCTGATAATCAACTTTTCCATACGATAAAATAATACACGGTTTCGTGTATTTTTGTATATTCTGGTTTTATAATAAATCTAAATTCACTTGACATATTCTTCCAATAAAAAAAAAATTTGGATGGTATAGATGAGATATGTGATGAGCAGTTTAACATAGCCATGTCCTGTGGAGACAGTGATTAGTTGCAGAAAATCACAGTATGGGAACGTCCCTAAGTCCCTAATGAAACCTGAAACGTCAAATTTACTTTTAACAATGACCAATTTATAAATGTCATCTAATGGTCACATTGTATTTTGGGACAAGAATGACAGATTTAGTTCATTCGTGTAATGGTGATTTTAGATAGCAACGACACGGTAAATAATGGCCATGCACTGACAGCACAAGGACACATTTTCTGTGACGTCAGAGTGACATTTCAAGGACCATTTACAAGGACCGTCTAATAATTCAAAAAAGTTTAAGCCTTCTTTGAGAAATACTTTTTTAATATCTATAAAAAAAACCTAACACTATGAAATATATTTCTAACACCCATTAGCAAGTCTGAACCATTTCGTTGATGTCGTTGTCCACGCTTAGCCAATTTAGTAAAATCGTCAAAACTGTATTTCCTTTTTTACTTGCTCTATAGGGCAAGTATTGGTTTCGTGCAGAAAAAAAAAATCGAGGTTTTAATCAAACATGACATTACGATGATAGAGAAGCCCAAAAAAGTGGTTTCCGCCATACCGTCCGTCGGTCTGTCTGTGCGGATGTGCGGATGTGCGGATGTGCGCTTTTTCACGTCATGCTACAGCCTAAACGGCTTGACGGATTTTCTTCAAACTTGGTATGTAGCAGTTTGAAGAAAAACCATTGTCGAGGTTTTTTTTATTTTGTTTTAGCCCGGCTCAAACTGGTACCTTTCAAGTAACGGTTTTTTTCAATTTGGATTTTCTCGAAAACGGCTCTAACGATTTTGATTAAATTTAAAATTTAGCTAACTTTAAGCATTTCTAACAAAACTGCGTTTTTCGTTTTTGCCTCAAATGGTCGTAACGAAAATCAGGTTTTAACGGCTTTTTTTCAAATAGCCATAAGTTCTCAACGGCTTGATTGAATCAACTCAAACTTTGTTTGACATAGTTTTTCATATTGTTCTATAGGATGGCTTAGTAAATTTTTCACTGAAGCCTATCTAAACGGTGGCTTTCATACAACGAGCCGTTGAGTTTTAGCCAACTTTTTTTGGTTTTTTCTAATTTTCTCGAAAATGGCTCTAACGATTTTGATTAAACTTTGTGTGTTATATTCTTTTAGTGTTTTGAAGAGAACTGCGTTTTTAGTTTTTGGCTAAAAATGTAAATAACGGAGATCTGCTCTTAACGGCTTTTTTTCAAATGGCCATAAGTTGTCAACGGTTGCATCGAATTCACTCAAACTTTGTTTGGTATAGTTCCTTACAGCTTCCTATCAGATGGCATTGATTTTTTTTCATTTTCTCTTTTTTAAATGGTGTCTCCAATACAAAGAGCCATTAGATTTTGGCCAATTTTTTCATTTTTTCTAATTTACTCAAAAAAGGCTCCCCCGATTTTTATGAAACTTTGTATGTAACATACATAGAATACTTCAAACAAAACTGCATTTTTAGTTTTTGGCTACACATGATAATAGCGGAAATTGCTTTTAACAGTACCTATTATTAATTTGGTCATAAGTGGACATTTGTATCATTTATAACACCCAAAAGATAACGTCTTATTTTAAATATTAAAGGTTTCTTAACGTTAGCTCCCGTATATCGAGTTTTCCAGTTTTAGCCAATTTTTTTTTGATTTTTACCAAATTTTTCAAAAATGAATTGTTGTTATTGATCGAAAAGTTTGTTTTCATCGTACTATTGCACCAACAGAGCAAGTACGTGCAACCCAGTCGTGCATTTTATTTTGTATACTAAACCAAAAACTACAAACGAAATTTATTTTTAAATACTCTGAGTATATTAAAAATCCAAGAAAAAAGTGGCTAAAACCTAGTGGCTCGTTGATGGGAGCACCGTTTAAAAAGGAGTAACTGAAAAAATTGCAATACCATCCTGTAGAATACTATGAAGAACTGAGTATGCCAAGCAAAGCAAATCCAAAAACGAAAAAAAAGCCATTTTGTTTAACTTTTTTCCAATTAAAATTGTCAGAAAGTCCTGAAGTGTAAAATCAAATCAAATAGGAATTAAAAATATTTGTCTTAAATAATGATACTGTGGGTTCAAATTTGGCGCACCTACATCCTACACGTCTAATTTTACACCTGTTGGCCTCGCCGACCGGTGCGGTGTAGGCAGACTAACTGTTTTTGTAGCACCCCTGTCAATGTCTTTTTACATTACGCAAATGACTTGAATGTCTGAGTTTTTTGTTAAATAAAATGTTTAATGTTAAATAAATTTTCTCATACCTTTATCATAACATTGCCGTTGCAAAGTAAAATATAGTACTCATTCATAAAACGAGAACGGAGGAACATAAAAAGATCTGCATAGATACCTTTCATAACCAAGAAATTCATTAATATAAATTCCCACCAGAAAGTAGGTACAAGGCATATCATTATGGCCAACGTATATAGAAGAAAAAGTAGATACAAAAAAGAAAAATAATAACTGTAACCACTATCTAAGTGGAAACCCAAAACTTAATTGGCAAAGGACCTATGTTTAAGACGAACAAGTACAAGAACAAGAAATACCAAAAGTCCTTCAAAACATGTAAATTCTTCCCAAAAAAAAACTCCCTCTCATGAGGCAAAGGATAACTTGGAAGTATAGTATAGTAACAAACGAAAGCGTTTGCTTCGTCCTTATTGTTACAACAGTGTGTCTGGTCTTTTCTGGAATTATTATAACTTGGGTCAGTTTTCCAGTTTTGCCAAAGATAACAGTGCTCGTTCTACATATAAATACGTTCTAGCAGTCGTCATTGCCATTTGAATCTTCTCAAAACTAGCTGTATTGTACAGTAAAATTTAAAAGTAAATGAAAATGAAATTTAAAAGGGTGGAATTATTTCAAATTAGAATCACTCCATTGTGTCATGTCGTGGTATGGCTCACGGGGCCAAGGAGGATGCTCTTCTTCCACATAGAAATGAGAAGAACCCAGCTTACTTTTCTATGCATATCCCTCGTCCTCTCTCATTTTAATTTTCTTCGTGTAGTTAATTTGAACTATTTCTATGCATAACACAGACCATCCCAAGTGCTTGAGCAATATTATTATTTATAAAAAGAAAGGAGTAAAATATTATAGAGTCAAGCTTTTGTGTATAATGGACGCAGTTTTCTTGAGAAAAATATCAGCTATTTTGAAAATTCATATTTTTATATACCATTCCATAGAGGGGGGGTTTAATTTATATTTG
Organism: Platycheirus albimanus; assembly: GCA_916050605.2. Taxonomy (NCBI): domain Eukaryota; kingdom Metazoa; phylum Arthropoda; class Insecta; order Diptera; family Syrphidae; genus Platycheirus; species Platycheirus albimanus. Next base: position 57,955,406 of record OU696696.1, read on the forward strand.
GTGAGGAGTTTATAACACAGGGACATAATACTGTTTGTAAAAGCTTATACAATTTAATTGATTTAGCAATTTCCGTCCGTTCGTCCGTATGTATACTCTCTAGAGGTCGAAATTTTTTAGCTCGAAAGCTCAAATTTTTCACATAAAAAATGAGACTAAGTTCTTTAAACTGTGAGATCTACCCACAAACACGCCCCAACTGCCATTTTTGTTCAATAACCTCAATTTAGTAAAATAAAATTATGTTTCTTGTACAGTTATGATAAAAGCACTATGCTTTTACTTTGCACACGCAAGCTATAAAACCTTCGCTCCATTAAATAAAAATGTTTCAGTTTGGTTATAGTTGACGCCCACTTTTCATTAGAAACTATACATAAAACTTGATTTTGGAAATAAACTGTACTTATAAGGAATCCACACGGCCAAATTTGTTCGTCTCTAAACTCTAAGTCGAAACTAAGAAGCTTGTGTATATGAAAGAAATTCTTGATTTTCGGGCGTTTACGCCTACTATAATTCATAACAGAACAAAAACTTTTTTTACCAATAATCAATTATTTAAAAGGATTTTTAAAGAATATCTTTAAATTTTATTTTGTGTAAATTTCTACCATACGCCCACTTTTAGGGGAGGGATAAAAAAAAAAACTTCTATTAATGTAAGATTATAAAAAAACTTTCTCGATTAAGCTGTAGTTTTAAACATAGATATGCTTATTCTTCTTATATATAAAAATCAATTGCTGTGCGTTTGAAGCGCTAAAACTCGAGAATGGCTGGACTAATTTTGGAAATTTTTATCTTGAAATATTTGTGGAAGTTCAGGGAAGGTGTAAAAGGTGAGGAAAATCAATTTTAAGTAAAAAAAAATTACGACGACCTACCTTGCATGCAAAAAAAAAAAAAAAAAAAAGGAGTGTAAAAGTGTCAATTATTTGAAATATTTATCAGTCAGAATTTAAAATATTAGTGTATTGTTTTTTGTTTTGAAGTACAAAGATACACAAACAAAATATGTTTTATATTTTTGAACGCTACAAACTTCATTTAAATGATGGTAGATGGGAGAAAATTTAAGATGGTAGATGGTAGCAGATGGTAGAAGACAGTTTATAGAAGAAGGTGGTAGTTTGTAGATGGTAGATGGAAGACGATGGTATATGGCAGATGGCTGGAGATGGTAATGGTAGGAGATGGTAAATGGTAGAATATGGTAGATTTTAGAAGACAGTATATGGCAGATGTCAGTAGATGATAGATGCTAGAAGATGGTAAATGGTAGATATAGCAAGATGGTAGATGGGAGAAGATTCTAGATGGAAGAAGGTAAAAGATGCTAGATGGTAGAAGATGGTTGGTGTTAGAAGATGGTAGTTGGTAGAAGATGGTAGAAGATAGTTGATAGTAGAAAAAAGTTGATAGAAGAAGATGGTAGAAGACAGTAGATTGTAGAAGATGATTAATGGTTAAAGATGGTTGAGGGAAGAAGATGGTCGATGGTAGATAAAAGAAGGTCGTAGACGGTAGAAGATGGTAGATGATAGAAGATAGTTGATAGTAAAAGCTATGGTAGTTGGTAGATAGCAGGAGATGGTAGATTATATAAGAAGGTAGATGGTAGAAGATAGTTGATAGTAGAAGATGGTAGTCGGGTAGGAGATCGTAAATGGTAGAAAGTGGTAAATGGTAGAAGATGGTATATGTTTGAAGATGGAAGATGGCAGGAGATAGTAGATGATATAGAAGAATTTTGATAGTAGCAGATGGTAGATAGAACAAGATGGTAGATGGTATAGAAGATTCTAGATAGGTATATAGGTAGAAGGTTGCAGATGATAGATGATAGAAGATGGTTTTTTTTTTACTATGCACTCGCACTCAAGGGAATATGAATACTCTTATAATGATTTAACATGTGCGAAAAAGAAGGAATACAAAGACAGGTGGTCGATGGTATATGGTGGAAAATGGTAAATGGTAGAAGATGGTAGATGGTAGAAGATGGTAAAAGATTGTGGAAGACGGTAAATTGTAGAAGATGGTTGGTAGTAAGAGATGGTTGATGGTACATCAAACGCGTCAATTTTTGATAATTCAACTGATATTAATTTTCTAGAAGAGTTTGATTTCTCCAGCGTGGTATTGTACATACGTGTTTAGCTGAGGCGTACCTACATTGTAAATAGTTGAACGAAAAAATTTTAAATTTCGAAAATATTCAAAAAATAAAGTGCACGACTGGGTCGGACGAACTTGCTCTAATGTGACACAGTGTTCTTGGGGTTTGAGATTTTGGAAAAAAGCAGGGTAAAACCTAAGTGTATGAAATTTTATTGATCACTTAAAAATCAATAGTTAAAAAGTTTTTTGGAAAAAATTAAGTAAGCCATATCAAAAAACAGTTTTTTTTTGAAAAACTTTTCCAAAATATATTAAAAATTTTTTTGAGTATGCCAACTTCTAGCACTTTGTTGTTTTTATCAGAAAAATAAAATTTTAAAAAATAGCTTGCACGGTTTTTGAAAAAAAAAAAAATTAAAAAAAAATTAATTTTTAAAAAAACAAAAAAAAAAATTTTTCAAAAGCTTAAAAATTAATATTCTTTTGTCTTTAAAAAGGCATTTACATTAAAAATTTCATCGAAATCCGTCAAGTAGTTTACGAGAAAATCTGATTTAAAAAAAAACCGGTCCTATGGGAGGTCCTACCGTTATAAGACTTTTCCTGAAAAATCAGAACATAAATTTTGCACAGAAAACACTATTCAGAAAGTTTTATCAACACCGTAGGAGCCGTTTTTGAGAAAAATTAATTTTTCACTAAAAATCGTATGGCAGGTACCGTTAGTTTTAGAGCTGGAATGCTAATTCCAAAAACACCTCTGTAGGACGTCATAATAATACTATGTACCAAGTTTGAAACAAATCGGTTCAGCCGTTTAGGCTGTCGGTAACTATGAAGACAGACCGACACACGGACAGACAGACATACAGACAGACAGACAGACAGACAGACGGACAGACAGACAGACATACAGACAGAATAGTCGGACCCACTTTTTTCGACTTCTCTATCATCGTAAAGTCATGTTTGATCGTTAGAATTTTTTTTGACGTGATAACGTCTAATAAATCGGTTTGGAATATATGGACAGCACGCACCGAAAAATGTCACAGTCACAGTCACGTTACCTAGCTGCTTTCATAGCCTAGAAAGTCGATAAAGTGGGAGGGGAGGATGTTGGGAGGTTGGTTGGTTGTGGTGGGAGTGTGTGTGGGCCAGGCGGGGGGGGGGGAGGGTAGTGTCGGGAAGAGGAAACATTTTCAAAAATGGTGGGTGGTTGTAGCTGGTTTGGGTGGTGAGATAAATATTGTCAAAGCTAATGGGTGGTTGGTTGGTGGCTGTAGGTGTGATGGGTGGTTGTCGGTGTTGGGTGAGTGGCAAGTTGTTGTATGTGTTATGGGTGGTTGGATTTGGGTTGAGGGTGTAGTGAAGGGAAATGTCAAAAATAGTTGTACCTGGGGAGGGGGTGGGGGTGATTAAAAAATTGTCAAAAATATTGGGTGAGTAGCGGGTGGTTGTAAGTGGAGTAGGTGGTTGAATTTGGTGCATGGGGGAATTGTCAAAAATAGTGGGTGGGTGATTGGTGGTGGTTAGGAAGGGCTGGCTTTATTGTGCGGGAGAGGAGGAACAAATTTTCAAAAATGGTGGGCTGTTGGTTGTATGTGGGGGTGGTAGGTTGGTGTTTGGGTTAAGGGGTGAACAAAAAATGTCACAAATGGTGGGTGGTTGATTGGCTGTTGTAGGTGGGGTGGGCGGTTGGCGGTGGTGGTGGAGGGGGAAGGAGGGAGGGTGAGTAGGGGTAGGGGGAATTGTCAAACATTTTGGGTGGTTGGTTGGTGGCTGTAGGTGGGATGGGTGGTTGGTAATGTTGGGGGGTTATTTGGTGTTGGGGGGAATGTTAAAATTTGTGGGTGACTGGCCAGTGGTTGTATTGGAATGGGTAGTTATGTTTGGGGGTGGAGGGTAGAGGAAGGAATTATCAAAAATAGTTGTGGTGGGTGGTTGGCGGCGGTGGTTGGGGGGAACTGACAACAGTGGTGGGTGAGTAGCAGGTGGTTTTAGGTGGAGTGGGTAGTTGAATTTGGTGTAGGGGCGGGGGGTGGAGTTTTGAAAAGTAGTGGGTGGTTGGTTGTAGTTGGTGTGAGTGATTGGTAGTGGTTAGGAAGGGGGGATGTACTGTGTAGGGGAGGAGGAAAAAATGTTCAAAAATGGTGGGCTGTTGGTAAGTTGATGTTATGTGGGGGTGGGAGGTTGGTGTTCAAGGGGTGGAAAAAATTAAAAAATGGTGGGTGTTTGTAGGTAGGTTGGGTGGTTGGAGAGATACCTATACACATGAAGTGTTTTGAAAACTGGTTATAACGTAAAATTATCGTCCGTAAACCGACTTTGACAACCATGTTTTTGAGTTTTTACGAATGCATAACTTGCCTTATAGTACCTTTAATCGCAAGTAAAAAAGAGGCAGTACGGAGTTCGCCGGGTCAGCTAGTTTATTTATATATTTATATTTTTTTAACAAATTTTTAGGACATGCCCACTTTTAACGGGCGTTCTCGTTAAAACTATCAGTCGCAGTTTTGAAGTAAGACGATGAAAATTTTGTGTTTGCATTCCTTGGTTACGGAGCAGGGTGTGGTTCAAAAATTGTTAAATACACCAATAATATCAATTTTCATTCAAAATCTAATTTTTAAAAATTCAAGTTATGACTTGTTTTGTTCAAATCCAGCTGCAAGCTGAAATTGAATATCATTAAGATTATAGCAGTGAATTTGTCTTGGCAGTAAATAGTCTAAGCTTTGGGCGTGGCACACGCCTTCTTTAATTGCGCTAGCTTTCGAACATCAGACACACAAAATTGATGTAATTGTATTTTTTCCTGTACGAAATACCGTCTTTACAGTGCCCAGGGCCCCTATCGTCACTTACACTATGCACCAAGTGCGCTCTCTGGAAAACTTTAAAATTTCAGGTATAAATCAAATCCACGTTTCAGCCGTAAGGTGTTGGTTTATTCATGGATGCAACAACCTTTTTTTATTCAACCGATGGAACAGGCAAGACATTAGTTATTTGATTTCCTTGATTCTGGCAATAATTCGGTCAAGATCTGAAATGGCATTGTTGAAACCTTCTCGGAAAGCGATCGAACTGCACATTCCGCTTCGAAGCTGCCCATGAATCTTTTCACTGTTGACAACCCAACGTGCACAATGACCAAGAATTCAACGACAGCTAAATTGATGCTAGAATGTAAAATCATCATCTGGCATAAATGCACGATGCAGCGTAAACGAATTTTGAAGGCAGTTGACCAAACGATGAAGGATTTATGAGGTCATTCGAGACAAAAAGTTGAAATTGACTACGAACATGAGAGTCGCATTGCAGAGCGACCGATCGCATCGGCTGCCGAATTCCCTCGACAACTTCTAGCGCTTGGCAATGGCCAATTTCTTGTGGATGTTTCGACTGGATGGATATTGTTCCTGGCAAATATTTGCGAGTTCTGATCCTCCTCGAAGGAAGAGCTTGTCACCAAAATGTTCTCCAGCATTGCACAAAATTATAAAAATCTCGTTTGAAACGGATAATTCAAGCTGCGTCGGCGTCGAAAGCTTGAATTCCATAATTCAAAGTCAATTTGCTGTAGAACTGCTTTTACACAAATCCCTGGACAACGTGACCGACGATGAAGCGACCAACTATCCGACGGAATTTTTGAACTCGCTTGATGTGCCAAGATTTCTGCTGCATAATTTACAGCTGAAGATGGGATCGATCATAATCTTGTTGTAGAATCTGAATCATCCGAAATTGTGCAACGGTTCGCGGTTGTCGGCCAAGAAACTGATAAGCAATGTGATTCAATCAAGGGCAAGTTCGAGGGAGAGGAAGTCCTTATCCCACGAAATCCGATTATACCAACTGAGAACTGATCTTCTATTCCAATCCAAGCGTATTCAGTTCCCCTTTAGATTGGCTTTTGCGATGACAATCGAAGTCCTTGGAAGTCTGTTGGATTATTCTCGAATTGCCTTGTTTTTGCACGGTCAGCTGTACGATGCCTTTACCGTATATTGGCAAACCCTCTTAACATTACATTACACTTAAATCTACTCCGTCGATGAATCAACGAAGTAGACACACCATCACCGTATCGTCATATTACTTATCATATCACCCTCTACTGGTTCGATTCCATTCAAATAAATATAAAAATAAAAAAGTTTTTGTCATTCACTTTTGTACTTTCCACCAGTAATATGGCACCAAATATTTGTGTGCCCAAGGGCCCTGGTATGGTCTAAGACGGCCATGTCTGTACGCTTAAGAAGAATTTTCTTTCTGCAACTGGAAAGCGGTCGTCTGCGGGGGCGAACGCATACCTACACATACACATAGAAAAAATAGTGAATAGGGTATAGGTACAACAGTTCGTTCCAAACGTACTGTAGCTCTCCCGTATGTTTTTAAATATAAAACTGAGTTCGTATTATTTTTTTTTTTGTATATTTTTCAAGAAAAACCAACATAAACTTTGTTTTCCCCATTTAAAGTTAACAAAAATGTATTTTATTTGCTATTTTAAAAGTTTGTGTAAATTCGTGTAGACATTTTTTATTTTTTATTCGAATAACAAGAAAACAATGTTAAAACAATAATAATGTCAAAAACATTACAAGTCATTAAATTAAAATCATATTTTTTTCTATAAAAAAAATAGAATAAAAACAAAGATAGATATTATTTTTTAATCCATTTTATAATATTCAGAACATGGTTCATTGCCCACGTAATAAGGCTTTGATGATTTCCATTTCAACTATATTTTATATATTATTTTTTCGTTATCAGAACTTATTTCGAGAAAGAAAAAAAAAATGTGCATTAATATAGAAATAATAGATAATGTAGTAAAAAAAATAACGGTAATCAAACAATACCTAACGAGAAATGAAATCACGTTTTTAATTAAATCACCGATAATGAGTGTATGCTAGGCGTAATTAGTTCGGTTCACAAAGTGTGTGTTGGCGGAACTGAGTGGGTGTATTTTTTTAACACTATTTTTTTTAATGTTAGCAGAAAAGTTTATATCGTGGCACAGGTTGTAATTAATAATTAAACAAAAACAAAAAATAATGTCAAATGGCAGAACAAAACACATGTTGGAATCAATTCAAAATTATTTATTTAATTTTTTCCGGTCATTCAATATTATTTTATACAAATCTGTTGGTTGAACATTCGGGGATACAGATACTGTCTTGTTTTGCCAATGCACTTTATGGCACTCGGGGATGATGGTTTTGAGTGAGAGATATGGCCCAGAGTTCAAAACTTATTGGCATGATTATTGTTTTGTTGAAGATGGTGAAGAGCACTTTCCAAATAAGTTTTTATTTTTCAAACAAATATGGTAATAATATATTAAGCAGTAAGGACCGGATTCGATGAGGTTCTTCTTGATGCCAAGAGATATTTTGAGGGAGTTCCACACTGTAGAGAGCATTCCAATTGGAATGCACTCAACATTATACATTAGTGTCGATTTTATCGAACATTTGTGCGTGATGAGCCCACTGTTAATGTTCTTGGGCGAGACGCACACAAGGTCAAGGAACTACAGAGGGGTTTTTGGAATTAGCATTATAGCTTTAAAACTAACGGTACCTGCCATACGATTTTTATTGAAAAATTAATTTTTCTCAAAAACGGCTCCTACGATTTTGATAAAACTCTGAAAAGTGTTTTATGTTCAAACTTTATGTTTTGGTTGAAATGGATTTTTCAGAAAAAGTCTTATAACGGTACCTCCCATAGGACCGGTTTTTTATCAGATTTTCTCGTAAGCCTCTTGACAAATTTCGATGAAATTTTTATGTAGAAGCCCTTTTATAAAAAAAACGGTTTAATATTTTTTTTACTTTATTTCTCTGATAAAAACAAAAAAGTGCTGAAGTTGGCACACTCAAGAAAAATTTGCAATATATTTTCGAAAAGTTTTTCAAAAAAAATATTTTTTTTGAAAAAAACTGGAACAACGATTTTGAAAAAAAAATTCTTAAAATTTTAAACAGCAAACGAAATTAGATGGCTCACATAATTTTTTCCAAAAAATGTTCATTTTTAAGTAATCAATAAAATTTCATATCATTTTTTCCCTGCTTTTTTTTTCCGAAATTTCAAACGATAAGTCACAGATTAGAGCAATTTCGTACGACCCAGTCGTGCACTTTATTTATTTGAAATTAGTTAATGCTCGAATTGAAATTAAATGCTACAACTCTTGTTGTTGTGTTTATACCCTATTCCATGGAATGGGTATATTGTATTTGGTGTGGAGTTTGTAACATAGAGAAATAATACCGTTAGGTATAGAAAAGTACATATGTATATTCTGACTCAGAAGACTTGTCGATTAAGCTATGTCCGTCCGTATGTATACTCTCTAGAGATCGCTATTTTTGAGTTAGTAAGCTGAAATTTGATATACATATATAATCCTTGGATCAAGAGTGAGGCTAAGTTCTTGAACCGGCAAAATCCGCCCACAAACACGCCCACAATCCCCATTTTTGTTCAACAACCTCAATTTGGCAAAATTAAATTATGTTTTTTGTACAGATATGATCATAGCACAACGCTTAAATTTTGCACACGTAAGGTAAATATTCTTCCAACTAAATAACAATATTTCAGTTTGGGCGTGGCTAACGCCCATTTTTCATACAAAACCATCAATATTGTTTTTAGAAAATGACAATTGTTATATTAAAGCGAAAAACATTAAATTTTGTGGGTATTACTTGCATATAAACATCTTGTGTGAAATCAAAAAAATTGATTTTGGGCGTGGCTTACGCCCACTTTTTCACTAGGATTCAGAAAAAAATTGTTTTTGTAGATAAACGGTATTTATAATGAATCTGTAAGCCAAAATTTCGCGTCTTTTAGTAGAAACTAAAAAGAGTTTGTGTATGAAAAGAAATTTTTGAATTTTGGGCGTGGCTTACACCCACTTTTAATGAAATAACGAAAAACGTAGTTTTAAAAATTTAAGGTAGGTACTACCATAATATTCAATTTAAACCTTTTTCCCTACGTTTGTTATTTTAAAAATAAATCTCTACACTTTCTTGTGTACATTTTTTGCATACACCCACTTTTAAAGGCGCGATTTTGATAAAATACCTTTGTTCAGGTAAGATCGTTTAAAAACTACTCGACTCAGCTGTAGTTTTACAAATATGCCTTAATACTGACTTATGATCAAAGCTCAGTTAGTGCTTCAAAGAACCACGCACTAAATGTATGGAAAAAAATTCCCGGTCAAATTGGCTGAAATTTTAGTATGATACACTAGACGTTATTCTAATCAAAAGTCTGTATGGGCAAAAACCTCTACAATCAACGGATTTTAAGTTACAGGGCTTTGATTCATTTAAAAATAAAAATAAATAAGGGCCCGATTTTTCGCCTTTTTGAATTATTTCGACTGTTGTATGGTTAAAGAAAATATTACATGATTGAATAGTTTCATCTGCAATGCAGTTGATGACCTACATATTTTATCCACCGAGTGTAAAGCTAATATTTGTATACAAAGAAATATATATATCCCTGCAAATGTCAAATCTTGCAGACATCATTAAGATATTAGAGGATTCATAATACCACCCTTATGCCTTGGACTACGCTATATTAACAGACCATATGTTATTAAAGGATCACATCTTCAAATATTTTTGCAAAGTTTTAGAAACGTCGCAAGAAGTATGACGAGAATAGATGACGAAAATAGTTTGATTGATGAAGAATTCGAAAGTATTTGCCCTATAAAAAAACAGCAGTTCCAAGATTTATATACTTTTTGTGACAGAGTACCTCAAGAAGGTGGTTACAGGAACGTTACAAGAAGGGACTTACGATTGTTTTTATGCAAAATGCGTCAGGGACTTTCCGATGACTTTCTTTGAGCGTGGTCTAATGAGAGTCAGAGTTTATGCCCGATTTAGAAATGCCACCAAACATCAGCTTTGGATTGCTTATAAACCAATTGATGAGATTGAGGAAAAAGAACAACAAGAAAATCAAGACGAAGAAGAAGAACCCATACTCGGCTATTACTGCACTTGCCAATCTGGCGCCCGAACCATTGGAACTTGTGTACTTAACGAAACTATACAAGACGCAAGAAACCGTTCCGGACAGCAGCGTTAAATGATTTATATGTTAAAACATTTCTGCTCCAGACAATCAATCGGCCCTTTTCAGGGCCAAAACCAAGATGTACAAACCCGATCGGGCGACCTCCACGTGCGTGGTGTACATTGGGTTATGCTAACGCCGACGGTACTCACTTAAAAACTTTATGGATACAAAATCAAATGATCTCAAAACTTGTTGATCATAAATCGATTTGACAAATCGGGTGCGTTACAATGCAATAACCGGCTTATATTTAATAGATAGGTCAAATCAAGACCAAAATAACAATTATTTTTCTAATCAGATCCTTATTGAGAAACCATTTAATACCGTTCTTACTTTCGAAAAACCGCGTACTAGTCGAAATAAGCCAAGAAAGTATGGAAAATCAGCCTGTTATTTTTTAGTTTTTAATGATTAAAGGCCCTGTAACTTAAAATCCGTTGATTGTAGAGGTTTTTGCCCATACAGACTTTTGATTAGAATAACGTCTAGTGTATCATACTAAAATTTCAGCCAATTTGACCGGGAATTTTTTTCCATACATTTAGTGCGTGGTTCTTTATAAGACACGCCCACTTTTAAGGGGCGTTTCCGTCAAAAGTCGTATAATGCATTAATTTTTTAAAGTTTTTTAACTATTTGTCGCAGTTTTGAAGTAAAAAGATGAACACTTAGATTTATATTCCTTGGTTACGTAGCAGAGTGTGGTCCAAGAATTGTTAAAAACACCCATAATCGCTATTTCCATTCAAAATCTAATTTTTAAAAATTCAAGTTTTGTCTTGTTTTGTTCAAATCGATCTGCAAGAATAAAATTGAATGTCACTGAGCTCAAACCAATTGCCTTGGCAATAAAAAGTCTCAACTTTGGGCGTACCACACGCCTTTTTTACTGTGCCAGCACTAATTGAACATCAAACCACACAAAATTAATGTTATTGAATTTTTTTCTGTCTGCTAAAGAAGAATTTTGTTTCTGAAACTGAAACATCGGCTGGCTGCGGGAGGCAGACGCATACACATACATACACAAATATAGGGAATAGGGTATCCAACGGTTCGTTGCAAACGTACTGTAGCTCTCGCTTATGTTTTTAAAGTCCGATTGAGATATCTCTAAAACATACAATTTGAATACGACAACCGTTACCTACTTCAAAAAACTTTGAAGAAAAAAATATTTGGTACCAAATCAGGACTCTTCAGCAGCATCAGGGCACAGAAAGCATCCATTTTTTCTTGCTTTATTTGTTTCATGCAAACAAAAAGGTTTAAATCAAACATGGCATTAGCCCAAAAAAGTGGTTTTCGTCATGCTGTCCGTAGCTTTGTCTGTGCGGTTCTGAAAGTATTTTTTTTTTCGTTTAAGCCCTGCCGTTTTCCTTTTTTTTTGTTTTTGTGTTGGATTTTCCCGAAAATGTCGTTAAAGATTTTAATTTTGATTTAACTCATAATTTAACAAACCTTGGGCATATTTGACAATACTTAAGTTTTTTTTTTTTTGTTTAAATGGTCAAAATCATTTTCTCCAACGTAAAAAGGTTAGCAACATCTTGATCTAATAGCTTCCTATAAGCTGGCTTTGCATTTTTGTCAGGTCTTCTCTTTCAATGATGGCTTCCATTTAACGAGGCGATAAGATTTAGTCAAATTTTTTCCAAAAAAGACACTAACGAATTTGACTAATTTTTTTTGTAACATACAAAAACTTAGTTTTTAGAAAACCGCATTCAAAGTTTTTGAAAAATTTTGCAAATAAAGTAAATCTGGTTTTAACGTTTTTATTAAAGTGACCAAAAGTTGACAACGACATTACGAAATGATTCTGACTTGCTGTGTGTTTCAAAGCACCCACAATATGGCATCTTCACTGTGCTATCTTAGTGCTATTGCACCCACAGGGCAATTACGAGTGACAAAGTCATGATCTTTATTTCTGGTCCAACGACTGGTTTTGGAGGACTTTAACGATTTTTTTTTCCTGGAGCGAAGTGCGTAAAATTTTACACATTCTCAATGATGCTGTCTGTAGAACTACTATTGGAAGATTATAAGTACCTACATGTATTTGCACCATTCAATATATTGATATCGGTGAAACTTCGACTCCTTCGAATGATTCTTTTTGCGATTAAATGATTTCGGAACCTTTTCGCTTACTTGGTCATGCAACTTTGACAAGCAGAAGTATCGTAATCGTAACACTATGGCAATGAGAAAATCAGTGTTAACGTCCCGTCTTTATTTCCCCGGTGTTTCCAAAGAGTTCTACTGTTTCGCACAATTACACAAAATTATGTCGCGTGTTCGCGTTTCAGCAAGCCAAACAAGCTAACGTTTTCTGAAAAGAAGTAACTTTAAAATGTAGTTTTTTTGGAATTGTTAGAAAATTGTTTCTCAAATGAAAAAAAACGCTTATTTTATCTTACTTCTTGGTGGTGTGGAAAAAGATAAATTTGTTTTATTTTTTTTTTTAAATAAAACCAATTCAATTAATTTTCCTTCTAAAAATTCTACATACTGCTTTAAGATTTTCGCAAAATTGAAATGTTTACTACGGAAATCGTATGAGAGCTTTTGTTAGAATTAAATTTTACGGAAAACAGAAGAGCGCGAATGATAGACAAACATTCCTATCTTCCCTGTACTGCCTATTTATATTGGAAAGAGTAGGTATAGTAAGAAGATTTTCGAAAAGGGCGTATAAATTTTCCAGTTGGATTTAACCAGGAACCCATCAAGCTTACCTCATAAACGTAGTTAAACTTCTTGAATTCCTTTCTTGTAAAACCAAAACCAACTATCAATAAGGAAACAAAGTTTAAATTGCTTTTAATTATTAAATCTATATTTTCTTTTTTGTTAATAATTTTTCCATCGTTTTTTTTTTGTAATTTTGAATTTTTGGTAGAAAACAAAGATACTTTAGATACATAAAAACAAATTTAAATAATTTAATCTCAAATTTTATGTTATGTGGAGGTTCACCATTGTCATTTTGGTATTCTGCGACATCATAATTATTTCTAAATATATATATTTTTTTTTATTTTTATATATATTTTTTTAAATATTGATTTTAATAATAATTTATTCCGTATTTACACCTTTTTTGTTTGACAAATAAATAAAGTTTCTATCTATAAAAAATAAAAACAAATAGTTATTACTTTTTAAAAGTTTCTTCTTCATATTTTTTTTTCTTAAATTTTCTTCTTATTTCATATAATTCACAATAGTATATTAAACTAGATTATAATAACAAAATTGTTTATTTAGTTATCTTATTTTTCTATTTTTTTTTTTTAATTTACATAATTTTCTTTAAGATTTTTTTAATACATTTATTTGTGAATATTTTTTTTAATTTGTATTTACAGACTTTACATGAGGAGTATAATTCTTGATCGTACATTCACTGAACTAAAATCGATTCGAATGTGTTATATGAAAAATAGACCTCCAACTTATAGAAATATTGAACATTAAATTAAAAAAAATAAAAATTATTAAAAAAAAAACACTCCCCCATAATCGAGTATCATTTGATGCGTTGTATATTGTTGTTTAATGTTTATTATTTAATCAAAATTTATTTGTTTGTCTTTAAGATATCCCTATTGTTTTACAACTCTCACAATATGTATAGATTTGATAATAGTTTTCATTTTATTTGGTTTTTGAAATTAATTTTAAATGCATTTGAATAAAGTGGATACATTTCTGCAAAACGAAAAAAGCAGACTGAAATACAAATTTTTTGCTTTTATTACTAACTTAACAAATATTTAATGGAATAAGTGAATTTTTGTATTACAGTTATAAAAACAAAATAGTTGAACGAAAAGTTTTAACGTGGATACAATAACGGCAACATGGGTCAGGATATCTCAAAGAGACCTTCGACAATTTTTCTATTCAATGACAATGCGCATTGGTTTATCCTCTTATATTTTATAAATGGACCTAATATATTCATGACAAGGGTATCAATAACCCCTTGTGTAGGCGTTCAATAATTTAAAAAAAAATATTATAATTTAACTTTTGTGTGTGTAAATAATATTGACTAAGAGATTTCAAGTTTTGATTCAGTGCACCAGGATCAAGTTGAAAAGCTTCAGGTATTTGTAGAATAAAGTTCCCTTAACGACATTTAATCAAGCAACGGCCCAAGGTGGAGATAGTTATGCGATTGGTACCACTTTATATATGAAAAATGTGTAATGGTTCCCAAACTAATGATGAGGCTAGACTTTCGATTGTTTTTCAGGAATAATTGTCTATTTTCGAGAAGAAAGAGTCAAATATCGAATCTACGCTCAAGAGTCATGCAGCAAGGTTTCCGATTGGTCGATCATGACGTGTCGGTCAATTTAACACCCTACGAATCGGAGCATCACACAACGCTCTGACCCATAATCGTCTGTTTCGTCGGTTTCTTTGATCGTGGTTAGTAGTGATATTATCTGGGAGTCTCTGGTGCCATAAGACATCCCTAATAAAATGTTTGCCACTTAAAAAGAGTCGTATACAAAAACGCAAAGTGTATTTATGAAGTACCACAGGGAGATCAGTGAAGAGATCAGTGGAAGGATCGCTCTTGCTAATCGCTATTTCTTCGGGCTTAGAAGGCATCTTACTAGTAAATACCTCTCTCAAAAGAACAAGGGACACTATATAAGACCCTAATCATCCCAGTCCTGGTGTATGAAGCAGAAGCGTGGACACTGACACAACCGGATGAATGCAGGCTGGGGTGCTTTGAGGGAAAGATTCTTCGGGTGATATTCGGTCCTGTATGTAGCAATGGAATGTGGAGGAAAAGATTAAATGACGAACTCTACGGGCTATACAGCGACATTGACCTGTTAAAGAAGCTGAAAATACAGCTTCTTAGGTGACTGGGCCATGTGGACCGTATGGGCAAAAAACGCACCAGCCCAACGAGTCTTCAATTCTAACCCGAAGGGCCGACGCAGTTCTGGAAGACCCCATCTAAAGGGGCGCGATCAAGTGGAGAATGACCTCAACCAACTTGGTGTGCACAACTGGAGCCCACTGGCTGGGGAACGGCCTACCTGGCGCGGATTGTTGGTAAATGCCGTTGTCGACAATGGACCGTCTGTGCCACCTTATGTAAGTAGGTAAGTGCATACGAGATCCTTTAACCCAGAATCTAGTTGAAACTACGTCGACATCACACTGAGAGCTGGATTGTCTAATTGACACCTTTATATTAGCAAAGCAATCTTTTCAATGAAATCCTCAAAATCAAAAGCGGGTTAAAAGACTAAATAAAACATGAAGGAACCTGAGTCCTGGGATTCAGAGTTATGATCAAAGCTGGGGTATCGTCCAGGGAATAGAATGATACCGAAAAATTATATTTTTTGTAAGTGATACTTATTTTCCATCACCCCAAATTTTCGCATGGTGGCACCAATGGCTCCCATCAGCTGACCGTGTATCATTTATATTTTCACATTCGTGCACTTGCTCCGCCGTATGTGTGTGTTTTCAGGAGTGTATTGGTGTAAATTTTGTTGTTCACTTGATCGTGATGAACATCGATATAGCTAGTGAGTCAAATAAACCGGTGAACAAAGAAAAAACCAAGAATAGTGCGAAATGCCAACGATCCGAAAAAAAGTTTCTCTTGCATAATGGTTTCATAAAACCACACAATTTTTTTTTAATGAAGCTGTGGCTACTGGAAAGGTTCACTTACCCGACTAGGTCATTGGTATATAAGCCAGCATCCATTAAAAGCAACCTTTATATTTAGTGCTGCTTTTCTAAACAAACAATTTATAAATATAAAAATCCAAATTATTCTATTTAAGAAAATAATAAAAATTAAATTTTAGTACATATTTTTAAAAAGTAAACTTAAATGTAAAACTTTAAGGAAATAGTATTGAAGTAGAAAAATGTTAAATTAAAAATGCTGAAACGAAAAAATATTTTTACTCTAAATCACCTAAATTAATTTTAAACAATTTGCTAGAAATTTAAAAAATAAATATATTTAATAAGAAGATAAAAATGCATCCACTTTCAATCGTCCTTTCGACTAACGTCATTAATTAATAACAATTATCTAATAATAGACTTTAACATAAAATCTACCTTTTTAGTCACAGTATGAACTCCTTCTGCTGCGTACCCCACTTCCAAGATACTCTTTATTTAAATTTAAATTTTTTTTTAAATTTTTATTTAATATTAAAATCTTAATTTAAAATTAAATATTTTTTATTTATTATTTTTATTTTACAAAATTTATTTGGAATACATTTAGGTATATATTGACTCTATTATATTATATATATTATTTCCTTACAATAAAAATTCATTTCACAATACTTTTATATATAGTTCAGACGTAAAATTTAATTATTTTTAATCTATTTTTAATTAATTTATTTTTTTACAATTATTGTTATAAATTTATTTATTATATTACACAACTGAGTTTGGTTTTTGCGGTTTGCTTCTGAAAATAAAAATTATATTTTTTTTATTAAAAATTTTGTTAACGCGGTATACCTAGTAATGGTAATGGTATTTTATTTAATTTATTTTTTCATTATTTTTTTTTTTAACTTTTTTGGCAAATATCCTGGCACTCGCAGGATAATAAAATAAATTTTGTTTTGTTGCATTTTGTTTCATCGTGAAATGTTTGCAAACAAGAAAAAGAACAAAAATAGTCCTTTTTTTCGATATAGTATTTAGTTTTTTTTTTTTTTTAATTAGAAAATACAAAAAAAATTTACTTTGTTCATACTTTTTTTTGCATTAGTAAATTCGGACTTAAAATTTTGATCACTATGAAACAACATACAGAACACACAATAAAATTCGACCACTCGTGGGAGAAGGGTATACAATACAATCTTAAAAATATAACTATACTTTCTATTCCAGATACATTTTATTAGTGGAGGATACTGGTTAAATCACAGGGCCGTGTCGCCGACCCCGTGCGAATCCTATAGTCATACGGTGCTCTCGCGTTTCACCATGAGCGGTGTCTGGACGGTGACTTCGTCTTCGGACAGACAACTGCTTCCTCCATGATGGCTACCCAGTCCACTGCCAAGGCCCACACCATTGTTGCCGAGGCCAATGCTGCCCCCACCCACACCACTAATGCCAACACAGATTCGTGCCCTCTGACTCTGACCTAAATGCTGGAGCGCTATCGTCGTCGAGGCTGGTATTGAATTTGTGGTAGAGAGCTCTGGATGATGTTGCTGTTGCTGTTGCTGCTGGACTTTTGTCTGATGTTGGTACTGATGCTGTGCAACTGACTGCTGCTGCTGCTGCTGCTGTTGCGGTAATTGATGAAGCGATGGAATCGGTTGCATGGGTCGCACCCCAGGAACGGCACCACTATAGCCCGGCCACATGTGATTCGTGTGTCGGGGCAGGGTACACTGGGCTATCGAATTGGAATAGATGTGTGGTGGTGGATTCTGCAAAGGACATTAATCATGAAAATAAAAGAACAGAACAAAAAAAAAAACGAAAACGAAATTAGAGTTATTTAGGAAATACAGTGTTTTGTAAGGATATGGTTGCAGTGCGGCAGAAAAAAAAAGTAGAACTTTCATTTGGGTTTGTCCTGTGGCTTGTGCCTGGTGTTTTGTACGTGTGTGTGTGTTTGTGTGTGTGCTGTGTTTTGTGGGTGGTTTTTCACTTTTTCATTCTTCAATTTTTTGTTTTTATTTTTTTGTGGTGTGGTTTTGTGAGTTGGTTTTTTAACGGAACAGATATATAGATCAAATATTTTAAAGTTTAAACAGTCCAGTTGTTTTAATACTCTCCTTAAAAATGCAAGGAGTTCTGATTGATTAAATTTAAAGCCATATCGTAATGGTTATGACACAAATGTGTAGTGTTTCAGAAATAATTTGTGCGGAATTTATAAAAGAGCTCCCTTTAATTTTGGAGACATTTTCTGGATGAAATAGGTAGACCTTTCTTCGAAGTGACTGTACACTGCACACTCTGATGACATTGCAGTTGCGGTGATGTTGGGAAAGCATGCTCAATTCCTTATTGACTTAATGGCAATTAACTTTGAACAAGCTTTTCGAATGAACAATTAAATACAAAATTTTACAAATAAAAATTCCATCCATTTAGGGAGCTCCACTGACATACTCAAGTTACGTTAAAAAAGCAAAGGAATAAACGGGGAAAGTCAGAAAGGACACTGTACCTCTCTTGTTTTGCAAAAAAAGCATCAGAAAGGCGCATATCTCTACATCTTAAGTTAGTTCCACACTATCCCACAGTGTAATACGACATGTCAAAAATGTGCGATGAAACAGATGTATAATAGTGTGGAAACAGAATATGACAGCGCAGATCTAATACGATTTGACATGTGTTTAGATCTGAACTATTTTTTTTCGGATTGAATGTAAAACCATCACACATTCCTTCACACTTTTTTTGACATGTCGTACTACATTGTGGGATAGTGTGGAACTACCTTTAGAGATACTTCCTTGAGGGGTAGTAGTGTGATTAACTATGTACCTTAAATAATGTGACATATCGGACTTACGGAGACCTCCGATCGACTCCTTCACCAGCCACAATCTTAAATCCTTCATTTTTTTCTCGGAAAACCCAAATTTGCAATAAAATTTCAAAACTAAATGTCTACCTACAAAAAAAATATTGAAAATCGTTCGACCAATTTTCTTAAAGTGTTTTTTGAGTAAGTTCATCATTTTGAGATAATCTGTAGTTTTTATCTGGTAAAATAATTTAAAAAAAAATCAATCCGCCCGCTTCCAAAATATTTCGATAACCAAATTTTTATACCCTATTCCATAGAATGGGTATATTGTATTTGGTGTGGAGTTTGTAACATAGAGAAATAATACCGTTAGGTATAGAAAAGTATATATAATCTGACTCAAAATCAAAAGCCTAGTCGGTTTAGTCCGTCCGTCCGTCCGTATGTATACTCTCTAGAGGTCGCAATTTTTGAGCTAAAAAGCTGAAATTTGGTATATATAATCTTTGGTTCAAGAGTAAGGCTGAGTTCTTGAACCGGTAAAATCCGCCCACAACCGCCATTTTTGTTGAACAACCTCAATTTAATAAAATTAAATTATGTTTTTTGTACAGTTACGATAAAAGCATAACGCTAAAATTTTGCACACGTAAGCTTTAGGTAAACTTTCTTCCAATCAAATAAAAATATTTCAGTTTGGGCGTGGCTTACGCCTATTTTTCATACAAAACCATCAATAGTGTTTTTATAAAATAACAATTGTTATATTAAAGCGAAAAACATTAAATTTTGTGGGTCTTACTGGAACATATACATCTTGTGTATGAAATCAAAAAAAATTGATTTTGGGCGTGGCTGACGCCCACTTTTCATTAGAAACTATAAAAAAATTGTTTTTGTAAATAAACGGTATTTATAATGAATCCGCAAGCCAAAATTTTGCGTCTCTTAATAGAAACTAAATGTTTGTGTGTGAAAAGAAATTTTTGAATTTTGGGCGTGGCTTACGCCTACTTTTCATGAAAGAACGAAAAACGCAGCCTTAAGAATTTAAGGCATTTCCAATGTTTAATTTAAACCTTTTTCCTTCCGTTCGTTATTTGAGAAATATATCTCTACATTTTCTTTTGTAAATTTTTTCAATACGCCCACTTTTAAAGGCGTGATTTTGGTAAAATACCTTTGTTCAGGTAAGATTGTTTAAAAACTACTCGATTCAGCTATGGTGTTACACATATAACTAAATACTGATCAAAGCGCAGTTAGTGCTTCAAATTTTTAAGACACGCCCACTTTTAAGGGGCGTTTCCGTCAAAAGTCGTATAATGCATTAATTTTTTTAACGTTTTTTAACTATTTGTCGCAGTTTTGAAGTAAACAGATGAACACTTGGATTTATATTCCTTGGTTACGTAGCATAGTGTGGTCCAAGAATTGTTAAAAAAACACACATAATCGCTATTTCCATTCCAAATCTATTTTTTAAAAATTTAAGTTTTGTCTTGTTTTGTTCAAATCGATCTGCAAGAATAAAATTGAATGTCACTGAACTCATAACAATTGCCTTAGCAATAAAACGTTTTAACTTTGGGCGTGGCGCACGTCTTTTTTTTTATTGCGCCAGCACTAATTGAACATCACACCGCATAAAATTAATGTTATTGAATTTTTTTCTGTCTGTTAAAGAAGAATTTTGTTTCTGAAACATCGGCTGTTTGCGGGAGGCAGACGCATGCACATACAAAAATATGGGGAATAGGGTATCCAACAGTTCGTTGCAAACGTACTGTAGCTCTTGCTTATGTTTATTTAAGAAAAGTTTCAAAAATTAAAAAAAAAAGTTTTTAAGAATTTTGGAATTCCGTACCAATAGGGTTATAAATGACTTTTTGTATCCAAAATGTAATTGACATCGGTTGTATAGCTTACGACAAAACTTGATTTGAAAATTCAGGTTCTATGAGAGGTAACGTTATAAGATAAGTTCTGAAAAATCTTTTTCAACCAAAAGATAGATTGTTCTTAAAAAAAAATGCATTATGAAAATGTTATCAAAATCGTTCGGCTCTGCGAAATTAGGCCCCAAAAGATAGTAAAATAAGGCAAAAAAAAAAAAAAACAACAACAGCAAGTAACAAAATAATTTCTTCTAGAAGAAGATATTTTTATTGCCGATGAGAATCCTGTGAGGAGGACATTAATGAAGAAAATGAAAGCCCTGTTGTCGGCCCATCCGTTGATGAACATATTTGCGTTATTTGGAAAGATTTGCGGCCAAATATTGTTCTGTTGTCTGGTAAACAAAATAATGATTTGAAATAAATCCAACATGAATATTCAAACGGAATCTTTTGGTGAAATGCAGGATAGCTACAAAGTGTCCTTGTTGTAGACAAATTGTACAGGATACTATCTAAGTACTTGTATAACAGTTTGGGGTGTTATTTCATTTTAAAAATGAACTTTAATACGGGTTCTATTTAATTTTTCCAAAAAATCAAAAAACACGTTCGGACCTTATTTCACTTTTTCTATTGAGACTTTATTTCCTGGGGCCTTATTTCACGGGCCAAATCGTTCTAGCCGTTATTTAGAATTGTATCACAGTTACCGTTATTTTTGGGTCTAGAGTAAAAATGAAAAATATCCTCCGGGAGATTGCCATATATAAATACTAAGTATTTATAAAATTTGATGCCAATCAGCCCAACCGTTCAGGCTGTAGATTGCCGAACAGACATACAGACAGTCGGACGGAATTTGCATTTCTTGACTTCTCCATCATCGTAAGGTCATTTTTGATTGTCAGATTTTTTTTGCACGAATCCATAACTTGCTGTATACTAAATATAATCAAAAGTAAAATGTTGACCTAGAAAAATGCCAAGAAGCATCACTCGTTTGGGAAATTTATTATTCATCACAAGATTGAAAACGTGGTTATATTTATGGAAGAACCTCCTGACCCAAAAGTTTTCGGTTATTGTCAGCATTGACCATCCCATTAACAAGATGTGAATCACCCAACTACGTCGAGTTTTGCACCTCAAGCTTCAAATCTGGATTTATCACTCCAAATAACATTTTCATTTGTCTTGTTATACAAGTCTTCTTGCGAGTGGATGGAAACAGTATTTGTCCAGCCCATTCCAAAAAGGGCGTATCTTCATCCACCTCAAACTCCCGATCAATCCCACTTAAAGTCCCTTCTTCCCAAGGTCATGGAAACTCTGATAAATTATCAGATTAAGAAATATCTTGAGAAACGGAAACTTCTTAATGATGAAGTGTGCACTCCGGCCCTCTACATTTTTCTCACCCTCATCTGCATACATTCATTGCATTTTTCCATACACTTGAAAAACAACACAAATAGCATAATATAAATATTCCTCTATATAATATTCCCATAAGCAAGCCACAATAGCTACTTCTCACCATTCAATTTTCCATAAGTAATGCATCAGATTACTCACAAATTTGTCATCACTAGGTCAAATCCAAAACCAAGCGCCAGCCTAAGTATTCAAATTATGAGTAAGGGATAACCGATTTTCAATGTCCAAAGCAATGCACTGCTATTGCGGGCATTGAGGGAAATCCTAAAATAAAGAAAATGCTGATAGCCCTAGTGGAGTTCAACATGCTCAATCGCATAGCAGCGAGGTGGCAAATGAAATTATTACAAGGCGACTCAATAAATATGTTGCAAAAGAATTTGAATTTGTGATGACTATTTTAAACCGTTTTTGAAAAAAAAAAAAATAAAAAAAAAATGTTGAAACTTTTTTAAACAACTCAAAAAAACTTTTTGAAAAATTTAAGAATTAATATTATTTTGTTTATAAAAGGGCTTCTACATGAAAATTTCATCGAAATTCGTAAAGTGGCTTAAGACAAAATCGGATTTCAAAAAACCGGTCCTATGGGAGGTACCGTGAAGACTTTTCCTGAAAAATCTGTTTCACCCAAAACATAAAGTTTACTCAAAAAACACCATTCAGAAAGTTTTATCAAAATCGTAGGAGCCGTTAATTTTGGAGCTAAAATGCTAATTGCAAAAACCCTTCTGTAGGAGCTCAAAATAGTACTATGTACCAAGTTTGTAGCAAATCGGTTCAGCCGTTCAGGTTCTAGGTGCCGATACAGACAGACGGACAGACAGACAGAATTGTCGCACCCACTTTTTTCGACTTCTCTATTAATTTTTTTTTTTACGAATGCATAACTTGCCTTATAGTACCTACCTAATAATCGCAAGTAAAAACGTAAACAAAACAACGTGGCTAATGCAGACCCAAATTTGTATAAAAAGAGTTGTATTTTTAAGTTAAAGACAGAGAAATAATTACATCGAAGCTCGAAAGGTCGTAGCCTAGCATTGAGACAGCAGGCCTTAGAGTTTTTTCCAACCCCGAATTACTCTTCTCCTTGAACGCGAGGAAAGCACGGTAATTTTCGGGTTATTTCAATGACTGACAGTGCGGATTTTCACAGCAAGAGGTCCACTGGTGATATGATAGTATATCTCACGAACAGTGGAAGCAGTCCTTACATCGTTTTGGAGGAAGTAAGATTATTACTTATCGAAAATGCGTGCATTTGATATCTACAAACCCCTTCTTCGATGGATTAGAAGATACCTTTCAAATCGGTCAATTGGCGTTGTCTTGTCCCCAAGGCTCTCTTTTGTCTCCAACTCTAATCTTGACAGCATTGTCCAACGGGGAACTATCAACCACGTGGAATTAAATGCTCCACAAACTCAAAGTTGTCTTCTGTCACTATTACCCCGTTTCGATTATCCATGAGTGGCAGTCTAGAAAACCAAACAATTTAGCGTTCCAAGTATTTGTATTACATACTACTTCGAACGAACTCATATTTTGTTGTTACCGTCAAAAACTCCGCGATATTTTAAAGCTTCTTTAATCGATGTAAGGAATATTTTTCCCTTTCTGATCTGGCTACAATTTACAAGGCAAACATCCGCCCGAAGTTTGAGTACACTTCACAAATCTGGGCAGGTGCTCCTGTTACACGATTGGTTCTCTTTTATAGGATACATCAGAAATGAGCCTTAAAATGGATAGGTGAAAGGACCATTATGAATACAATTACTAGTGTTTTACAGAAATATCGTCATATTGTCTTTTGGCCCACTTTGCTCAGTCTGCAGAAAAATAGACATAAGCAATTTCTCTGTAGCAATCGCATGACTGGGAATGCCCTTCAACTTACTCTCGAGCTTAACTTTTTTCATATGAAGACCACAATGCAGACTTGAATCCCCAATTGAACAACATGCTATGGTCTTCTAGGGGAATCGACTCCAGCCCCTAAATAAGTTCAGAGATTACATTACATTACATTATATTACATTAAAATCTACTCCGTCGATGAATCAATCGGAGTAGACACACTTACCAGCACTGGCAACTTAGGGTTTCGGCTGAATACAACACAAACACTACAGAAAGAGACAGACAGAACAGAAGAGAGAAGAACACGCAAACATATGCCAACAGCTCGCAGTTATTAGTTTTGACGGTCCCCATCTAACTACTAACCACGCGCAACGATGCTTGATTTCGCTGATCTACCGGGAAGCGATGCTTTATCAGAGCCAATGCCGTTGACAAGTTCAGAGATTAAAAACGTGATCCATCATCTTTCATCTAAAACTAAACCAAGTTACTGGACTTGATGGTTTAATTGCAGAATTTCTAAAAGCAGACCCTGAGGATGCTTACCGGTAATTTTCTTAAACTATTACAGGCTGTTTTGGAGATGAAAACTTACCCAAGCCAAGGGACTAGAAAGATGGAATTATTGTGAAGTTACCAAAGAAAGGGAACCTCACCAACTCTAATACCACCATTCTGGCCCTTTTCTCAAAATTAATGGCAACCATTGTTTAGGTCAATCGTGCATCGGACACATCAACACCTTGAACAATCATCTGAGTATCAGTCACCGCTGTACTTCATTGTTGATAGATTCTAAGGAGTTCGATCGGGTAAACTGTGAATGCATCTGTAGGTCGTTTATAGCGAGAGGTATCCCTCAGCCAGTTTTCGCAATTATTGAAGAGTCCTTCAATAACACTAGGTGGTTCGTTCTGCACAATGACTCCTTTAAGACAAGGAGATGTCTTGTCACCAATAATTCTGTTCTTACTCGCAATTGACGATGTGAAGACTCGTATGGTGGGTACAAATGAAAGTTATGGAATCCAACACGGCTGCGGCTGTTTTGAATCAAATATGTCAGTCGCTTCAACTAAATGGAGAAGTTAGCTGCCTAAGAATGAACGCTAATAAGACCAAACTTAATACCCTCTGCCACTGGCCAAAGCACACAATTACTTGGTCTAAGACAGAGACAGGGAACCATAGGGGAGGTTATGCAGTTTTATTATCTTCATAGTTAGCTACTTGATGAAATCCTTTTCTACGGCATGGAAACTTTTCGTATCCAACGTTCAATCTGTGCTGTTAAATGCTTCTGAAACATGGTCTCTGTTTTCGCATTAATTTACAAACAAAACCTCCACCTCATTGAACTTTGTTCCACTTATGTCAAATAATAGTCTTAGGTAATCTGCGTATATATATACTTCGACAACGACGTCCAATGTCCATGACAAATTGCCTCTGGCTTCACAAAACCAACAATCCCCAAATCCAGTTTCGCGTTGAGGAATTAACTAATCACACATGAATCGCATGAATTTATTCCATTGCTTGTCAAATAGGCTTTACCTTGAAATCAATTTTCGGAAAAGCTTTCTCAAATGAAATAGCAACTCAACTGGTACAACGGTACCATCAACAAAGCCTATTATAAGCTGCTAAAGGATTAGCCACAATGGCATCGGAGAGTGCTTCAATTTGAAATATTCACGTTGGACGACACTCAACAAATTGACAGGACTCTTCTATCGTCGAGTCTGTCGTTCCTTTTTGGCTAATTCTATAGTAGCATTCAAAGTTGAGGATTCGATTTTGTGAATTCATAAAGTGGATTACTTTGGATTTTCTATATAGCCGGCAGGAGTCATTACAGGGTGTTTCATTTCTAGTAAATAAATTAATGTAAATAGCTGATGGTTGAATGTGTTCGAAATGGATTGCTGTTAAAGCTGTCCAATCAATTCCTCAT
Source organism: Platycheirus albimanus (assembly GCA_916050605.2). Classification (NCBI taxonomy): domain Eukaryota; kingdom Metazoa; phylum Arthropoda; class Insecta; order Diptera; family Syrphidae; genus Platycheirus; species Platycheirus albimanus. The sequence continues at coordinate 57,981,396 of OU696696.1, forward strand.
TTTCCATGAAAATTGTCAATTGGATCCAAGGAGAATCTTGGGGTTGTTTGGTGTTTTCAGATCAAAGAATAAGCGTGATAGACAGTGCACTTTGGACCACGGCCTCAACCAACATACCTGGCAAGCTACTCCGGTCTCTAGCCAGTTGCCTCCAGCTACGCATGCCGAGTTGGTTGATGTGCCCAACACTTGATTGTACCACCTCAGATGGAGTCTTTCAGTTTGGCCTTCGTGGTTGGTGTATATAGGCGCGACTTATTTTTGCTATAAAAAATAGGAGTCGCCACCATTAAGTAACTAATTCTAGTAAAAATAAATATAAAAGCCGACCATTTTCTTTGGGAAAAACCGACTTGCGGAAAAAACCCAATTTATTACTCGCTGTTTCGATTGCTCAGAGATGACTGATTTGTAAAATACATTTTATACCGCTCGCAGGCTGGCAGGGAAAAATATTTGTACATCTTACTAATATTAGAAATGTGAAAGTTACGATGTTTGGATGTTTGTTGCTGACTAACGCCAGAACGGCTAAACGGATCTGGATAAAATTTGGCACAGAGAAAGCTTATAGCCTGAAATAGCATATATGCTATTTTTATCCCGGTAAAATGTATGGTTCCCGTGGGATAGATTTGTTTTAATTTGTCCAATCACGCCAGAATGGCTGAACGGATCTGGATGAAATTTGGCACAGAGCTAGATTATAATCTGGTATAGCACAGAGGTTTCTTTTTATCACATTTTAACGTAGGTATGGAATTATAAAGCTATAAAAGAAGAAGCTAGATTACGAAAGACTACTCCTCAAGCTACAGTCTACTTCTTGATCAGCTGAAACGCGAGCGAAGCCGCGGGTAAAGGCTAGTAAGTTAATATATAATTGTTGATTGCTGTATTAATGTAATGTTGCTGGCTTCTCAGGGCTGTCGTCTCTAGATGGTAGGAATTTATACTACGAATGGTCCCCATTTGGAACAGTTGGAATATTGAAAATTCGCCGGGCTGGTTGCTGTATGAATAGGTTCGGTTTGGTATTATTGGCGATGGCCAGTGTTGTAAATATCTCATCCGCATTAATAGTGCTTATTTTAACTACTACTTTTCTACTGGTGGCCCATCGGGTACTGATTTTGTCAACCCGGACTTGACTTACTGAACTTATAAGCCAGAGTGTTGAACACAGAAAAATAGCAACTCTATAATATTGCCATTCCATAATAGCTTCTCTGTTTTTCTTGTTTGTTTGCAGTTAACTTGGATGAACGCCTCACAAAGTAAACGAGCAGGGGATGAGTTTTACTTAAGTGAACCAACGGTGGCGACGCCAACTGTCAGTATGATAGGCACCCCAATGAGCTACTTCGACGTATTCGTAGCTTTAGTCACTGGGTCCTTTTACGATTAGTAAGTAAAAAGAGAAGGTGGCGGATGAGTCTTTAAAAGGCCAACGGTAGCTCTTGCGTCACCTTAGTGGGTTATGGACTCTAGATTTATCCAGCTCTTTTTGTCCGAAGAGAGCAGCATAGGGCCTAGTCTCCCAGATGTTGGTGCTTGTGTGTCGGGGTAATATCCCTACCGAGTGAAAAATCAATGGTTGCGAAACAACCAACTGATTTGGATATGGATGACCTTACTGATGACGACCTTATCAAACAAAACAAGGACAACAAATTTCGATTCTGCACGTGGAATGTCCGAACCCTAAACAGACTACTTATAGACAAACAAATATTGGAAGGTGCAGGGAAATAAGTCCCCACAGGTACTTAGTCCACCGAGGGACTTTATTCCCACTTGGTGGGAACTTAGTCCACTTAAGAGAAGTTGACTTATTTCCCATGCAAAGTGGGAACGTGCTCCACTTTCTTGTGGGAACTTAGTACACACTTCGAATTATGAAGAGGGAACTAACTTATAACAATAATAGTTAAGAATCTTACAAACAGTGAAGTGGGCAATCCCGCTGCTTGGGCTCCATGTTGGATTTTTAGTAGATGCGGTTTTGGATATATGCAAAGTTTTTTTTTTTTTTTTTGATTGATTTTTTTATTTAAAAACAGTTTTGCATGCACCCCAACAGTGAGCCAAGGCAGGGGGTAGCAGGAGGGATATCACAGTAATCCAAGAAGTGCGATGGAATGGTGACGGCACAAGGTGGATGAAAAACTGTGACATCTTTTACGGCAAGTTCTACAGGACAAGAAATAAGCGGTTATTTGGATGTGGTTTGGTAGTAAAAGGTAGACTTAGGCAAGAACAAGAATTCTTAGTGTTTCACAATCCGCATTAGGTACAAATTCAGCAATGTCTTGCTGATCTGCGTCCAGGCCCAACGGAGAAAAAAGATGACACAGCCAAAAAAGAGAAGACGTATGATGAATGCCCAAAGTACGACACTAATATTATTCTTGTTGACTTTAACGCGAAAATCGGAAAGAGTAACTTTGGCTCGACAGCCGGAAAGCGCAGCCTGCACGATAACAGTTCCTGGAAACGGACTTATACGTGTCATCATAGCTAGCACATACAGGGGCGGACTGGGGGTCAAAGGGCCTACCGGGACTTGTAAGAAAAGGGCCACAGTATATAATTTCCTACTTTAAAATGGTTAAAAATAAAAATTGATTTGCAGAAATTATTGTTTGATATTTCATTTTTCATGTTTATTAACTTTTAAATGTACAAATATTTATTAATATTTATGTTCAATACACAGAGTGTAAATAATAATAATAATTTTTAGTTTTTAGCTGTGTCGACTGGCAGATTAATTTATTTGAGTTTATGAACATAAAGTTATAACAAAAAATGTTTCGAAGGGTTTACTTCCAATTTTACGACTATTAGAGGTTGTAAGCTTTCAGTTTAATCAAAACGAAATTACACTGGTATAGTATACAAGTATATAATGCATTAGCAATAGTCTATTTATAAATACAAAATTTGAAGATCGTTTGAGCAGTTTTTTTGAAAAACTTTTTTTTTTAAACTTTTCAAAAAAATATTTTTTTTGAGTAACACAAGGAAATTCATAGTTTTCGTCTGGGAACAAAAATTTAAAAAATTCAATTTACCCGTTTCCGACATATTCACAAACGTAAAATTTTTGTATTCTTTAAACATAAAAACGCAAAAACAAATTGAAGGAATTATTGTGAAATACAGAAAGATTCCAACTGTAAAATTTTAATATAATCCGTTGAGTAGTTAAAGAGAAAATCGATTCTATAAAAGGTACTTTTATAAGACAAATTCCGAATAATCTATTCCAGCCATAAGAAAGACTGTACTTAAAAACCAGCACTTAGAAAGTTTTTTTCAAAATCGTTCGAGTCTTTTTTAAGAAAATTGGAGTTTTAACTTACCGTTAGTTTTTAGGTTAACAATGACAATTCCAAAAAAAAAAACTCGGGAAACTGCCAAATTAATACTTTGTACCAAGTTTGACCTGAATCAGCTTATACATTCAGGTCTAGAGGTATGGGAACAGACAAACAGACAGAAAAAATCGTTCCTGTAATTTTTTTGAATAGTGTAGAATTATAATAATATTATATATTATATGACAATAAAACGTCTTAGTTATTGTTGTTTCATTCAAAAACCTTCATGATTAAATCATTATCAAAGCAAAGCAATTTGTATGGTAAATTCATACAAACCTTTATAAATAACAACTTTTAGTTTATTCAAAACATAATTTTAAGAAATTTGAAATCTTTAATTTAATTTTTTAAATATTTTTGCAATAAACTGCTCTTTCCCGCCAGCAAGTCTATTATTTTATCATTGGAAATTTTTTTTAAAAAAGGAAACTCGGTCGACATAAGCATTGCAGCCTCAAGGTTGTCTTGAGTCATGGTATTTCTTAGTCGATTTTTAATATACTTCAGTTTTGAGAAAGATCGCTCGCACGCAACTTGCGTACAAGATAAGGTCAATATCAATTTATAAGCGAGGAACAGATGTTTATAAGTTTTCAGATCAAAATAGTAGCGCTGCAAAACATTAAAACAACATGTTATGCAATTACGGCAGTTGTCTTTTTTGTTTTTGCTTCTATTTATTCCTTGATGTTCCTCCTTCTCCTCCGCTTCATCTTCACTCTCATTGGAATCCAAATTATATGCTTCAATTTCAATGAATTCATCATTTGCATTCATTTTTATTTTTGGCCAAGATGAAGCGAAGTGGATCAATTCCGACCGCATCTGCGCAGAAGTAACTTCGCAAAATTTTCTCAATAATTTGCAAACATTTTCAAGCGCCTTCTCTGGAATCCCCACTTCCAAAAAATGCTCAAAATTTTTGGGGTCGAAAAACGAGAAATCTGCGGCAAGCCTGCCATGTTCCCGGAAACGAGATCTTAAGGATGTTATACAATCATCTAACGTAACGTTGTAAACCTCGACCTCGAACTTTTTTTTGGCATCTGATATGGGCTCGTCTATAGCCAATTCACCAGGCATTCGCTTTTACCTCCTTATCTTCAGCAAAGGCAATTGAGACTCGCACTCGATTATAATATCCGAATTTTTTGCTTCTAGGAGCTCGTTTCCCCAGTTCACAAATTTTTCGGAGACATCAAATATCTGATAATAAAAATTTAAATAAATTATAATTATTTTAAAAATCGATTTTCAAAATAACACAGGTTTACAAACTATCAAAAAAAAACTAAAGAAATTCAATCTGTAGAAAATTATACCGAAAAGTATAGTTGGCCGTAACCTTACAAATTCTATAAAAAAAAAACATATTAATGGGGGCTTTTGTGTATAAAATTTCCCTCGGAATTTCCCGCATCTTCAAAAATTGGAAATGCCAAGAATTTTCCACTGCTTCTTTAAACTGCGACCATAAGTCACGTTCCCAAATTTCGACGATTTACACATATTTATTTAGTTTTTCAGTGAAGAAAAACAAACATTGGAAGCTGATGATAGAAACTGAATAAGGATAAAGGTTTGTCACAAAAAATATTTTGTTCGAAGTTTAACAAATTTTACATGCTCGTATCAAAAACCATGTAAACCTGTGTAATTGTTGAATGAAAAAAAAAAACATTTAAAAAACCAAATGAATAAAGATGTAAAATGTTTACCTCATTACAGTCTCGTTGAATTTTTTCTAGGGACTGCACTGCGATTGACACCATTCGATACGCCTGAAGAACATCCATTCCGCTCGTTTGCAAATAATTTGAAAGCTTGGAAGTTATTTCGAAGACTCGCAAATACACATGCGCCGTCAGAATGGTTTTGAAATTCAATAAATTTTGCTTCAGATTCATTGCCTCGAATCGAACATCACTGGAAAATTTTGTTGATTTTGAAATCTCATCTAGGGTCACTATGAGGTCAACATAAAGGCTTTCTGATGAGTCCCCAAAACGGCCAAAAATATTAGTGAGGGATTTATCTTTTGACCACCATCTTGTTTTGCCAATAAGTAAGACACTTTTATGATGTGATCTATTTTCCAAATAAATACCCATTCGCAAGTATGATTCTCTAATAAATTTTGCGACAGCATTTAGGAGCCCGAAAAGATTGTTTGATTCGATGTTGCGATCAGTCGTATCAGCGAGTACTAAATTTAGCACATGGGCGTAGCACCAAACATGTATCTGACCAGGGCTTTGATCAGACAACCATTTTGAAAATCCTTTGTACTGACCTTGCATATTTGCGGCTCCATCGGTTGAATTTCCAACGCAGAGATTTATGTCAATGCCTAACAATGTCAGCTCATTAGAAATCAACTGACAAATCGACTGACCAGTGGATGAGGTGCATCTAACGATCGATACCAATCGTTCCTGCACTGAATCTGTTACAAACCGAATGATGATGCTGCATTGGTCCATTGTTGAAATATCTTGCGTCGTGTCGATTTGTATGGAAAACATTCCAGCCTTTTGGATTTCTTTTGAAATGGCGTCTTTTATAAATTGTCGAATAATCTCAAAAATATAATTAATTGTTGTTTTAGAGAAAAAAGTGACCAAGCCACCTCGACCTCGAGATCCCGGTTCAACAGACAAGAGTCGTTTTTCGCTAGCTGTAATAGCTTGATCCAATTTGTTTTGAGTAATTTCATCGAATTTTCCCAACAATTTAAGTATTTCAAGGAAATTTCCATGGTCAACATCATCGTTATTTAGCGTGTAAGCGGCTTCGTTTCTCTTCCCTCTATAACTTAATCCACGCTTTCCAATAAGCTTAATAATTTCGATAACCCTTTCCAAAAATGCTCGGTTTTCACTAACTCGCTTTCTATTGGTTTCCAAGTGCGACGGAACCAGGACATTTGAAATTCCTTTGGATACTTCATAATTAATGAAAGCTTCAGTTAATTGACGATGACGTAAGCTTTCTTCGTGTTCTCCAATCCGTTGGAACGTGTGTCGATAATCTTTCATACCCTCGACGAAAATATGCTTTTCATTTTTATTTCCAAAAGCCAAACAAAACGAACAGAAAAGGGATTTGTTTGAATCCGAGAACGTCAACCATTTCCTGATTTTACCATCTCGTGTCTTAAAGATTGATCTGGAAAATGGCAATTTGTCATCTCTAAATGGTTGATGTGGGTGGAATTCAAAGAAGCTCTCCAAAAAATTGGAATTTGGTGCCGAGAAAAAGTTTAATGGGACGATTTGTACTGGTTGAGATGGAGTTGATGTTATGCATACTCGATTTGAACAAGAAGCGATCTCATCGTTAGAGTCTGGGTTTTCTTGAGTTGATGTTTTGGATAATCGATTTGTATTTGAACAAGAAGCGATCTCATCGTTAGAGTCAAGGTTATCTTGTGTTGATGTTTTGGATGGACGACGTGAGCAATAAACGATATCATTGTGAGAGTGGGGATTTACTTCAGTTGGTGTTTTGGATAATCGATTTGAACAAGAAGCGATCTCATCGTTAGAGTCGGGGTTTTCTTGAGTATTAATGTGAGAGTGGGGATTTACTTGAGTTGATGTTTCGGATATACGATTTGGGCAAGAAGTAATCGCATAGTCAGGGTTATCTTGAATAGTTAGAAAATCTTGACAAAGAGTTGCTAAATTTTGAGGTTCGGGGCTATATTGTTCATCAAATTCATTTGCTGGGACGCTGATATCTTTTTCTTGATTGCAAATTTCTGATGTTATCTGCAATAAATAAATTGTTCCATATTACCAAGAAGTAGGTATATTTTTAATGAAACAATCCTCTTTTTAACAATACGAGTAAGTATGCACGAGTGCAGTAGATACCAGCGTGATTTTTTTGGAAGCGCAAGAAGCATCCAATAAAAATTTAACTAAAAGATCATATCAGTGTAATTATTTATCCATCTATTCTAGTCAACTAAGGAAACGACTTGAAAATAAAATGAACGACTGGGTCGCACAAACTTGCTCTTATAATAGATATTTGCTTAGATTGGATAAACACTTAAAAAAACTTACACAAATATTTTATTTAGTAGTATGTGAAAAATCTTTTCGATTTTTCTAATTAATTTAAGAGTTTTCTTAGATAAACTACATAAGTATGTATGCCACAAGTAGCAAACTTGGTGTATAATTTGGTGTATTTTCTTGAATTTTGGTGTAAAATTGAGGTGCATAAAAAACCAATTTTGAAATCAATCAACATGGTATATTTTGTACACAAAATTTGGTGATAAAATACACTATATTTGAAATGGGAAACTATATTTCGGTATTAGATTTAACCCTGTGAAGATTAAATTTAACAAACAACATTAATGTCAAAACCTTTCAGCATTATGCTATTTAAATTATTCAGTTCGTGTTTTTTCATAAATGAGTCGAAAATGAGTATTTTGAAATTTAACAATTATTTAAAGTGTATCGCAGAAAAAATAACTTTTTAAAGAAATTAAAAAACATCAACAAAATTATCATAATTTGTGTAGTCGGGAAACATCAAGTTTTATGTTCGAGACAATTTTTTGTTTAAACATACCTATGTACCTATGAATGTTACAAATTAAACTTTAAATATAGATAGGTAATATTTTATTAAATTCCAATAATTATCATTTCTTTTATTTTGAATATTTCTTTTACCATTTACAGCATATTAAATATACTGGAAAAAATATCTGGTATAGCTATATTTTTCACACCGGTGAATTTTATTCACCGCATCTTAAACTCGTCGATACATACTTTGCACAATTTCCTGCAAATTGAATGGGTCAAAGCAGAATATTGGGTATATTTTGCACGATGGTGTATTTTTTTCATCGCTTCTTTGACTTGACGGTATACTTATAACGTTTTTTATTGGTAATCCGGAATCGCTACACAGAACTCTCCGATTCCGGATTCCAATGGAACACGCAAGCATACTTTTTTGATTCTGAAGTATGCGTGTCGTTGTATTTGTGTGTCAAACGCAATAATTATTATTACTTTACAGAGAAGATTTACAATACACAACTCCTCAGTTCACATTTAAAAAACTGATAACACAACATTTTAAGTGATTTGCAGCTCAGTTTTCTATTCGGTATTATTGTGGACACCCTGTATTTCGATTGACAGTCATATTTATCAAGGAAAATTATAAAATAATAATTTAAAACGAAAACATTGATTAATTATTTTAATACATAATTTAATTTATACCACATTTTGACTTTACGCTTATTAAAACAATAAAAAAAAACAAGAAATTATAAATAACGAATAATTATTTCCCACGAATAGTTTTAGAAAGCTTAAGTTAATTACAATTCGAGGCGCTCAATTTTTGAACGGGGTAGGAACAAAAATCTCCGACAGAATGTGCGTTGATTTTAAACTATGCACTAGCATTGACACTAATTAATGATTTTATTGGGTCCATCTTATAAAGGGTATAAAACGGAATCATAAAAAAATTCCAAATCCTACAGATACATATTTTAGCACAAAATAAACTTCGGTGTAAAATAAAAAAAAATTTCGATGTAAAAAATAGATTTCGTGTATATTTTATTCCAAAATTCATTCTGTGAATGAATTTCCACCGATTATGAGTACATTTTTTACACCTCTGGAGTGTAAATTATGTACCGAAAATCGGTATAATTTAAGTACAGCCGGTGTAAATTATAAACGACAAAGGGGTTTTATATAGGTTCACCGAATTAAAATTAACTGTACAAAAAATGCACTCAAAAGTGTGTACTTATGTGGTGTATTTTTATATTCAAAATGAACCAAATATTTTGGTGTATTTTTGAATTTTGTGCTACTTGAGGCAGTAATATTGCATTAGCAATTATTGTCCATCTAAAAATAAAAAATGTTGAAAATCTGTGGAGAGGTTTTTTTTACTGTTTTTTTTTTAAACTTTTCGAAAAATATTCTAAAATTTTTTTGAGTATGTCAACACAAGGAAAACCGTAGTTTTCTTTTAGATTTTTTTTTTAATCAGTTCACTCATTTTCAACATATTCAAAAACCTAAAAAAAATTCAAAAAAAATAATAAAAACTCAAAATCTGATTTTTCAAAAATTTTGAAATGCAATATTAGTTTAATTACTTAAGACTTCTTATATTTAAAATTTTATTGAAATCCATAGCATGGTTTACCAGGAAATCCGATAAAAAAAAAATAGTTCTATGAGTACCTACCGTTATTAGCCAAATTCCAAAAAAACAATTCCAACTAAAAGAGAGACTATTCTTAGAATCTAGCACTTAGAAAGTTTTATCAAAATAGTTAGAGCCGTTTTCGAGAAAAAACGAAATTTTCACTTACCGTTGGCAGGCACCGTTAGTTTTAAGAGCAAAAGTAGCGATTTCAGAAACTCCAATCACAAATTTCCAATTAACACCCCCATACAAAGTTTGAAGCAAATAGGTCAATCCGTTTAGGTTTTACAGCTGCGAACAGACAGACAGACAGTGAGACAGACAGACAGACAGACAGACTAACAGATGGACGGACTGAATTTCCCGACCCACTTTTTTTGACTTCCCTGTCATCGTTATGTTATATTTGATTGTTATCTCAATTTTTCTTTCACGCACGAATCCATAACTTGCCTTATAGATTATAGTATATGTACCTATAATCGCTAGTAAAAAGGCACGACTGGATTGCACGAACTTGTTCTTACAATGGATAAATGCTAGATGGCTATGCATTTGGAAACCTTACACAAATATTTTGAATAATACTAATATAGAATTGTAAAATTGTATTTCGATTAAAAAAACAATAATTCTTTTAGCCCGTTCCAAAAATACTTACGGTAATCGAATTAGCAATGGAAGTTTCGGGGTTTTCCTTCGTTCGCTCCTGTGTGCTAAACATTTCCACAAGAGATTTGCATTTTTTTGCCGCAACATCCATTGCCATTTTATTTTTTGCACGTCTTTTTGAAGCTCCGGATTCAAATTTGGATTTGAGACTTGACATTTTTTATTTTGGATTGTTCTTGAACACTTTACACTTCAGATTTCACTTATATTATTATAATTACTAATTCAATTATGGAACTAAAACAGTAGGTACCTACTTACGGATAAGAAAAGATGTAATATACATTTACATAGATATTAATTGAAATAAAACGACGAAACAGAAAACACAGTAAAAACTCGATTGTCGCCGGCCAATTTTTAAATTGGCAAATACGCGAAAATGTAGTTTTTGAACTGTGTGTACAGCTATAATACCTATACTTTATGTATTCGGCCGGCGTAGGTGCGGGTAGGTATATGGCATACTTTGTTTTTCTTCATAATTGGGGAAAAACTAAGGTAACTGAGGTTTGTGATTTTGTTTTTGCAACTGAAGTAGCTATTTCCCAAAACGAAAAATCCCACAAATTGGATATTATAATGTTTTTGATTGTGATATGATTTTATTGAAATGTGGAATGAATTGAAAGTCAATTATATGAATTATATAGTTTGGGATGACTAAGCATACTTTGTATGCATTTTTTTTTTCAAAGATAAGTAGTAAAATAGAAATTTTAACGAAAAAAGAGGAAAATTGCTAGGTATGTACCTATACCTTCAAACTGCACACCTACTGGTTGAAAGTTTTTCTTTATTAATGTAGGTTGGTGTATTTCTTTTTTTACTTTCCGTTCGGAATAGGTACCTACGTCATTTAAAAATTTAAGGGCTTGTTATATAATATTTATTATTGATAAAAGTAATAATTATTATTTGTGAATTCACTTCACGAAAAATTTGAATTGATAAAAAGAAAAATGGGTAGCGATTGATGCGATTCGTGTGATTATTTTTGAAAAAAAAAATTTACCTACCAGGTAGGTAGGTAAGGTGTACCTACACAGAGTAGAATTCTGTGATACTAAAAAAATCCATAGAGGGTTATATTGGCTTAAAGGGCAAATAAAATAATTCTGTAGGCCTCAAAAGAACTATTAAGGGGCCTACATAGACTAAAACGACCAAGAAAATAATCCTGGGGGCCTCCAAAGGTCTATATAGAGGGCCAACATTGTCTTAAAGGGCCATATAAAAATAGTTATGTGGGCCTCAAAAGAACCATAGGGTGCATAGACTAAAAGGACCACAAAAATAAACCTGGGGGCCTCAAAAGGTCTATAGAGAGTCTACATTCACTTAAAAATCCATAAATATTATTCTGACCTCAAAAAGTCCATAGAAGGCCAAGATACATAGACTAAAAGGACCAAAAAAATAATCCTGGGGCCTCAAAAGGTCTACAGGAGGCCTACATTGACTTAAAAGGCCATAAAAGTAATTCTGTGTGCCTAAAATTAACCATAAAGGGGCCTACATAGACCGAAAGGACCACAAATATAATTATGTGGGACTTAAAAGAACCATAGGGGGCCTACATAGACTAAAAGGACCACAAAAATAATCCTGGGGGCCTCAAAAGGTCTATAGAGGGCCTACATTGACTTAAAGGGCCATAAAAGTAATTCTGTGGGCCTAAAATGAACCATAGGGGGCCTACATAGACCGAAAGGGCCACAAACATAACTATGTGGGCCTCAAAAGAACCATAGGGGCCTACATAGACTAAAAGGACCACAAAAATAATTCTGGGGCCTCAAAAGGTCCATAAAGGGGGCCTACGTGGACTAAAAGAGCCACAAACATAGTTCTGTGGGCCTCAAAATATCCATAGGGGGGCCACAACAGACTACTTTAGGGGCCAGACACCGATGAAAAAACATTTTTTTTTACTGTAAAGTCAAAAATAGAATAGCAGACCCGGGGGCCGACCCGGGGGCCTACCGGGCAAAATCCCGGTTGCCCCGTGGGCCAGTCCGCCCCTGAGCACATACTTCCCACACCTCCATACACGATTGATAAATACAGGACCAAATATCAACCCAAGAATCTTTCTCTCAAAGTACCCCACTCTGTGTTTATCCGATTCTGTCATAGTCTACGCTCCGGTCCCATACAGCAGAACTGGGATGGGATATTCTTGACGAAGTCCCCTAACGCTGCTTTAAAGAGATCGGCCGAAAGAAAATTTGCTCCAGGCGCATTATTGGACATTAGTTTGGATATCTCTACTGAAACTTCTTTCTTGGATCATTCTGCCTGACAGCAAATAGTTCTTTATCTTCGCCGTTAAACAGTCTGCAGAAGTGGTTTTTCCAAATCATCAGTACCCTCGTCTCTACAGACTTTGGCTCGGGCTTTATACCAGTTGGACAAATGTTTTAATCTTTAGTTGAACTTTCGAACATTGTTTTTGCCGTAGCATCTCTCAATAGTAGTACTTCGTGGTTAGTACGTAGTGGTTAGTGTGTCGGACTGCCACGCCGAAGGTTGTGGGTTCGATCCAAGATGACTCCACCTAAAAAGTTGTTTTACGGGGTACTGCCTCTTGCGAGGAAGTGACAAATCCTCCAAGAGTTATTAACTTAATGGAAAGTGCTTCTCTGTTAGCCGTTCGGATTCGGCGGTAAATTGTAGGTCCCTTCCATTCCTGCAGAATATGAACGCACACATAGTTATGGTTGAGAGTGTAAGTCATAGGCCCCGGCCCCGCTTGGAGCTGTTGTGATAACAATTTATTTTATTTTTATCTCAATAGATTCGACCGCTCGCTTTTCAAGCTCTCCTTTTTTCTTCTTTCTCAAAAGGCAAAAGCTGAATTTTCTCCTGCCACTTTTAATGGTTAATCGCATGGCTTACGGTCTTGCCAGTTCTGGTTTTGGACATATGCCTTATATGCTTAGTTCTTGGCCGTCGGTCGGTGAAAGCCTGCCTTCATCATCGAACTAGGTGTTTCATTGTGGTCGCCGAATGAAACCAAAATCATGGGGAGCTGCATTTTGTATGACCAGTTTGCACAATTGCCATTCGTCCTCTGGGTTCGGTGCCGGTACCCTGCTTGTAGAGAGGTAAGAGGAGACATGGTTGAAATCTCAATCAAAATGCCAAAGAAAACTAAGAAAACACTATTCCAGTAGTTTCGATTCTGAACCTAATCACTCAACTCTAACATTAAAACACAAATTCTCCCTTGTTCAAACCTTTAGCTTAATGCCAGACTTTCCGAAGCAGGTCCTGCGATTGAAGTCCTTTCATTCATCATCGAGTTGCAAAATTGTTCTCCGAAAGAAAATACTTTGTTGCATTCAGCCATCAATCATCAGTTTGATTCATTAAGAAAGTCAACCGTCCAATCAAATTCCATCCGAAAAATTGGACTTGAAACAGTTAACCGGCGGCACTGACGTTGCATTACCCGCAAATTGATTACCAGCGCATCACACTCACCCCCACTCCACCCCACCCCACTATATTATGCTAGCACCACCAATGCCAACATGAGTGCCGACCCGACCAACCGTGCGAAACAGCTAAGAATTAACAGTGACATATTAAATCTACACTAACTAAACACTCCTTGGGGGGAAAGCCTTGTATTTTAAAGGGTTGAACAGGGTGTCGGTTGAGTTTAATGATTTGTTCGTGGATTACACAACCAACAAGCAGCCATAACCTCGACCCTCCACCCTCCGCCTCCAGCTGCCATCTCCACCTGTCATTTAATCTCTATCGCGCTCCCCAACGGACGACCAACCGACGGTTTCGTGCTGTATTCACAGATGACTGCGTCTCTAATCAGACGTGGGTAGTTGTAGTGTTGTAGTCGGATGGTTGATTGGTGGTGCTAGCTAACGCTAGTGAAGGTGTTGAACTATGAAGGTCCTTGATATGTCAGCGACACCATTATAAGGAGTTATTTTATAGTGTAGTCTATGATATGTATGCTGGTATGTGTAAGTTGTGGATTAACGATGTTATTTATACAGATACACAGATATAAATAATCGCAAATGAGTGATGTGTACCTACTGCACATTTGTGTATAGTTGTTCTCCTTTGATCCGGGTTCCTTGAAATTGCATGCATGAGTGGGTATTGTGCAATTGAATCTGTTATAAATTTATTCCCCGAACAATTAAAATTTAACCTTGTGATTAACAAAATTCTGCTGAACTTGGATCAAAAGAATCCGATAAAAAAAAAAGAAAACCAATCATGATCGCTTGGCGCGGATTGATGTGAGATTAATAAAATAAAATTATACAATCTATGGTTGATTAAAAATCAATTTTTAGTACAGGAAGCACGAAAATCGGCTTCATGCAGTTTTTCTAGGAACATACCAATGCATTTCAATGGAGAGCTGGAAAATAAAAAAATTATGATGAGGATTTCTGGATTGGGATTTTAACACTTTATTAATCCTGGAAATCATTTTGAATCAAGTTCCGGGAATTTTCGGCCAGATCAGAGAAATAAATTTATTATTCGTACGCGTGGAATCAAGTTTCTATCTATTTTTGATCAGAGAGTTCAGGATTAAATACCAATTTAATGCTGAGCTAGTGACCCGTCATGGCCATGGCAAAACATACGCTCAAAGAACGCGTTAAAATTGGCGCGGGGAATGGTTGGAAATGAGGGGTATGCGTGGTATGGAAGCTACTTCTTCAGCGCTCCACAGCCCGAAACAATTTCGGCTTCTATAATATTATTTCGAGGCTACGTCACTTTAAAGCGGGTTCAATTGAGTTGCTTTGGAGGGGTTAAGCTCCAAATCAACATGTTCGGAATACCACCTTACATCACGATTCTATGCGCGTGGAGAAAGAGAGTTAAGAAACTCTACCCAATAAAAAGGGTAGCATCGGTTCGTTCTAGAACTATGTGTATGGACTGGTATATACCACCTCGTCTAAGCACGATGGAGATGACCTGCTCAGTAGCATACACCACCTCACCTGTAATACGAGTATATGGTTGGCGAATAGTATGACCAATGAGTCGAATTTCGATACCATCTGCCCGATCCACAAAATTATAGACAGTCTATTCTGCGCCAACTGAGGTATACGTCTTTTAAACATTGCTTATAAGGTCATATCAAGTTGCATGTGAAGGTCTCAAGCCGTTTGCTGATGACCTTAAAGCATAGATCCTTACCAATTCGGCTTCATACCTTGAAAATCTACGACCGATCAAATTTTCACCATATGCCATATCATATCAGGTCGATCAAGTACTCGTCGTGAGCGTTCGCGTTGCTAGCTCTGTGCGCGTGTGTCCCCCAAATATATATATAAAAAAAAAAAAAAAAATAGACCAAACCAAAATCTCACATACAAATATTACAAATTAAAATCAATTATTTTACAATTCCCAAAATTCAAAAAAAAGAATAAAAAATCAAATAAGCCAGTGAAAAACAAAGAAAAGAAAAAAAAAAAAAAAAAAAAAAAAGTTGAAGAAAGCAGAAAACCAAAACCTTGCTCGTAGTCGCAGCACAGCATCCAACACCACCCATGACCCATCCTCTCCACCCGAGCCCACCCATAACTGTTGCTTTCTATGCACTGCAAGCCTCTTGTGAGGCTTATCGCAAGAGGTTTGCGGTGGATGGGTAAGTAGCATTTGTCGAATAGTTCTATTGTGTTGTTTATACCTATATATATTAATTTCGTGTGCAAATTGTCTTATGGGCATAACACCTAGGACAGTTTGTTATCATTGATTTGATATGGGCCTACACTGCACGGTCGAATTTAGGTACGTCAAAGTTGAATTTTTTGTGTTTAGTTTTTCAAAATGGTAAGTGATTTTTGTGTTGTATATTCAAATGTTCGTGGGCTTAGGAAGAATTTATTTTCTGTGTACGCCCATACTGTGCAATACAGGCCAGCTGTTTTGGCATTAAGTGAAACCCAGGTTGGACAGAATACTGATTTATCAGAATTTTGTTTGTTTGGATATAACTTAGTGCCATTACTTTTTTCCCACCATGGTCTTGTCGTTTATGTTAGGAATGATATTGCTTGCCAGAGCCTTCCCCAATATGGGCATTGTTCTAATACGAACTTTAATTTCCTGTGGCTCAAATTCACTGTCCGCAAGCATATCATTCATTACTGTTTTCTTTACAGGAGTCCGAATCTTGACAGCATGTCTACTTGTGATGAGTTAGATGTTTTGTCAGATTCAATTTCCCGAATTGTTTCCCATTGTCCTCACACTGAAGTCGTGATTACGGGCGACTTCAATGTACACAATTCAAGTTGGCTCCGATATTCTGGCCAGACAACACTCGAAGGAAGGTATACCGAGATCTTTGCTGAGTATAACCATCTTACCCAGCTTGTCGATGAGCCTACTCGTATACCGGATGTTGATGGGCATTCCGCCCATACTCTTGACTTGTTCCTTACTTCCCATCCTGATAAATATACTATTAAAGTAACTTCTCCATTTGGCACCTCGGACCATTGTGTCATTTCAGCTAATTTCTCGATCTCCAACCATCCAGTTAAAGAAAAAATTCCCACTAGGACCGTTTGGCAATACGAGAAAGCCAACTGGGACGGTCTGAATAATTTCTTTCGCTACTTTAACTGGTCATTATGCTTCCTCGATAATGACATTGATGCCAGTGCTGAAATGATTACAGAAGTGATTTTTCTTGGAATGAGAACTTTTGTCCCTCACAGAACAAAATGTATCAAACCAAAAGAAAAGTCTTGGTTTTCCGAAGAGTGTAAAGAAGCTATCAGGTTGAAAGAAGTAAGCTTCCGATCCTACAAAGCCAACCCAACTGAGGAAAATCGGAAGAAACACAAACAAGTTAGGAACTCGTGCAACTCCGTTATACACAAAACGAAATTTTTACATGACCAGAAGTTACGGCAAAAAATTCTGCAATGTCCCAAAGGCAGTAGAAACTTCTGGTCATTTGTAAAAAACGTCAAGAACTCAACGTCATCATCAGTTCCAACGCTCATCGTCGACGGTAAACCTATTGTCAGCTCTTCAGAGAAGGCGAATATGCTCGCAGCTCATTTTGCTGCAAGTTCTACGTTGCCTGCAAGCAACAATGCCCCTCCTGTACTTGAGAATGTTAATTTTTCTATGGGACAGATATTTTTCCGCACTCGTACAGTAGCAAGAGTACTTCAAGATCTTGATATACACAAATCCGCTGGCCCGGATGGTATACCCCCTATTCTTCTGAAGAAGTGTTCTTCATCTCTGGCAAAACCACTGCGTAAGCTTTTTCATCGCTCCTATCGTTCAGGAATCTTTCCTAGTAGATGGAAAACAGCATTTGTCCAGCCCGTCCCAAAAAAAGGTGACTCCTCCTCCCCCTCCTCCTACCGACCAATTGCACTTACGTCCCTTCTTTCCAAGGTCATGGAAACGCTGATAAATCGTCAGCTCAAGAAATATCTTGAAGATCGGGAGCTTTTAAATGACCGGCAATACGGCTTTCGCAGCAATCGTTCCACTGGTGATCTATGATGGCATATCTCACCGAACAGTGGAACAAATCTGTGCATCGCTTTGGCGAAAGCAAGATTATTGCGCTTGATATTTCAAAGGCATTTGATAGAGTTTGGCATGAAGCTCTTTTATCGAAAATGCGTGCATTTGGTATCGATGAAACTCTTATTCGTTGGATTAGAAGCTATCTTCTGGACCGTTCAATACAAGTTGTATTAGACGGTTTCAAGTCTGATCTCCACAAAATAAAAACTGGTGTGCCCCAGGGCTCCGTTCTGTCTCCGACTCTCTTTCTCATTTTTATAAATGATCTCTTGTCTGTGACTTCTAATCCATTAAATTGTTTTGCTGACGACTCAACCCTCAGCTTTTCATATACGTTTGATAATTCACGGCCTTCGCCTTCGGACGTGTTATTACAGCGAAATCGTATGATAAGCTCGTTAAACTCCGATTTAAACAGCATTGTAAATTGGGGTACTAGAAATCATGTGGAGTTTAATGCGTCGAAAACTCAATGCTGTCTTTTGTCGATGAAGCTAAACATACCCCCTATGCCATTATCCATGAATGGTACTTGCATCGAGGAGGCCGAAAAGCTATCAGTACTCGGTATGTGTATCAGTGACAATCTTCGTTGGAATGATCATATACTTGAGATTGCCAAGAATGCTGCAAGATGCTTAGGCTTTCTTAATAGATGCAAGAAGTTTTTCACCCCTTCTGATCTGGCTACAATTTATAAAGCGTTTATACGTCCTAAACTCGAGTATAACTCCCATCTCTGGGCAGGTGCTTCTCAAACTTTTCTCCACCTGCTCGACAGAGTTCAGAAAAAAGCGTTAAAATTGATAGGAGAGAGAAACATTATGGAAACATTTCCGTCACTCGAACATCGTCGAAATGTCTCATGTCTTTCCTTATTTTACAGGTTCTTTTACAAAAAATGCTCACTCGAGGTAGCCAGCTGCGTTCCACCCCTTAAACATTTCCCCCGTAATACTCGTCTTGCTAGGAACGCTCATCAGTTTACACTTGATCCCAATTTCGGACGTACCGTGAAATATAGAGATTCTTTCTTTAGCCGTACAACACGAATGTGGAATGGATTGCCTGGCACAATTTTTCCTTGCCATTTTGATCTTCAAACATTCAAGATCAATGTTCATCGACACCTCCTTTCCCTTCCTTCCTAACTTCCTATCGCTCGCGCTGTGATTTATCATTAAAAGGGCTACAACAAACCCCTTGAGCGCGTGTGCACTAAAAAAAAAAAAACAAGGTGACAAAACCAAGTGTCGTAAAACACATGAACTTCCCCATCCAAAAGAGCCCCCCTCCCATGGTACGATAATATAGCTTGCGGTATAGCTTCGCAACCGTAAAGGTCACTTCCAGATGAGCACCTCAATACTTGAGGCCTGGCATCATCTATGCTCGTTCAATAACTAGACAAGATAGAAGCAAATGGCTAAATACGCACAGCACACCTTTACATACGTAAGTAAAAACAACTCATACAACCTGATGGTTATCCCTAGTTAAAGTGGGCATAGTTATCCAATCACCCAGCCTCTCACTCAACTGAGATATAAGAAACCAGTTCAAAACCACGCCAGGTCACACCAAACCATGAAAAACTTAATTCCACGCTGGCAAAACCACTGCGTAAGCTTTTCCATCTGTCCTACTCTACAGGTCTCTTTCCGAGTGGATGGAAAACAGCATTTGTCCAGCCCGTTCCAAAAAAAAGGCGTATCTTCATCCCCTTCCAACTACCGACCAATTGCACTTACGTCCCTTCTTTCCAAGGTCATGGAAACCCTGATAAATTTTCAGATCAAGAAATATCTTGAGAAACGAAAACTTCTTAATGACCGGCAGTACGGTTTTCGTAGCAATAGGTCCACTGGTGATATGATGGTATATCTCACCGAACAGTGGATCCAATCTTTACATCGTTTTGGAGAAAGTAAGATTATAGCGCTTGATATTTCAAAAGCATTTGATAGAGTTTGGCACCAGGCTCTCTTATCGAAAATGCGTGCATTTGGCATCGATGAACCCCTTCTTCGATGGATTAGAAATTACCTTTCGGACCGTTCAATTCGCGTTGTTTTGGACGGTTTTCAGTCTGCTACCCACAAAATAAATGCTGGTGTGCCCCAAGGCTCTGTTCTGTCTCCGACACTCTTTCTTATTTTTATTAATGATCTCTTGTCTAATACTTCTAATCCACTAAATTGTTTTGCTGACGACAGTACTCTCAGCTTCTCATATTCGTTTCCAGATTCACGTCCATGTTCTTCGGACGTGGAAATGCAACGGCAGCGTATGATAAGCTCATTAAATTCAGATCTTGACAACATTGTTCAATGGGGAATTACCAACCGTGTTGAATTTAATGCTTCAAAAACTCAATGTTGTCTTCTGTCGTTAAAGCACAACCGGCCCCCTATGCCGTTATCCATGTGTGGCACTTACATCGAGGAAACCGAACAGCTTTGCGTTCTAGGTATGTGTATTACAAAACACCTTTTGTTGAACGATCACATATTTGACGTCGCTAAAAATGCCGCAAAATGCTTAGGTTTCCTAAATCGATGTAAGAAATATTTTTCCCCCTCTGATCTGGCTACAATCTACAAGGCATACATTCGCCCGAAGCTTGAGTATAATTCTCATATCTGGGAAGGTGCTCCTGTCACTCACTTGCGTCTCCTGGATAGGATCCAAAGAAGGGCCTTAAAACTGATAGGTGAAAGAACCATTACCGAAACATTTGTTTCACTTGAACATCGCCGTAATGTTTCTTGTCTAACCTTGTTTTATCGCTACTTCCACAAACAGTGCTCCAGCGAAATAGCCAGATGCATTCCTCCCCTTAAACAATTTCCCCGTAACACGTACAGTGTGCCTCCTGTTTGGGTTGATTTAGGTGTCTAATTACTGAGGAGCTCTACTGATAAATCAGACGAAAGCCTTCCCACCTGGGCAAGGTTCAACCTGTAATACTTGGATTGCGAGATCGAACCTCCTGGAAGGACATATTAAGCAAGGCCTAAGAGCACCACGCTCTAGTTGAGACAACATAACTGAGTAAGTAAATATGCCTTGTCCTTCAAAATTGAAGTCCTTAACATCTTTTGCGTAGGTATAAGTAATCTTCTGTTGGAACAATAGAAATTTCTTAAATTAATTTTATCACACACTTTTTAAACCCTACTTCTAGGAAAAGCAGATTGCTGTGTAGTTTTTTCCTTTTTTAATTTTTGAAAAAAAAAAAATCTAATGCTGATTTCCTTTGACTCCTTTTTAAAATTATTCAATTTAAGTAACCTAATCAAGTCCTTAAAAGAAACAAAAACTTAAACATCCTCTTTCATATAATATGAAATTAGATAAAATAAAATGTGTATGAATGTGAATACCCTTATGCAATTTTACTTAAAAAAAAAAAAACTAACTTTAAAACTAAAAAATTGAATTTATTAAATTTGTAAAATCCTGCAACAAAAGACTGAACTAAAAAAAAAAAAAACTACAAACATTAAGTCCCTTTTACTGGAAAGTTCTTTTTAAGCTTTTGTTGCAGTCCTTTTTGTGAAATTCATCATTTTTAACATTTTTTCCAAACGCGCGGCCTGAGTTTTATGTGTATTACTTGCCCTTAAGCCAAATTTCAGCGCTTAGTCTGGTTTATTTAACTTACTACAAGTTGAACTTTTTGCCCATAAATAATGTTTAACTTCTGGTCCTGCTGGTTCTTGTGGGTATCCTGCGACTGCATGGGATATTCCAGGATTTTTTTTTGTATGTGCTATTATGCATGTGCACATACATATTTATGTGTATTTTTTTTTTTTTTTTTTTTTGTGAAGGAAGTCCTGTAGACGAATAAAATCGCCTGCAGATAATGGCCTAGTCTTTATGATGGTTTCATTTAGGAGCAGCAAAGGAGCCAGAGTGAAGTGTGTGTGTTCAGTTTGTAAGTCTTGTCTGCACAGTTAGTGTGTTCTGTTGTGTGTGTCCATGTCCATGTGCATGTGCATATGTTAAAATGTCAGAGTTTTCGCATAAGAATCTTTGAAAAAAGATGTAGATGGAGCTGCAGGGGAGCTGCTTTTAAACGATTTTGTGTACCCCCCCCTCTGTTCTATGTGTAATGTGGCTGTAAAATATTTTTGCCAGTTGGAACTAAGTACTTCATTTAAGCTTACAGATTCCAACAGAAAAGAGTTGCTTTTGAGTTCCCTCTTGGTTGTGGGATAAGTAAAGGATTATTTTAAAGAATTTTGTTGGAGAATATTTATAAAATTAAAACCACTTACATAAATGTCTGATTATAATTGAAAGCATATTTAGGTAACTACTTAGACATTTTTGCCATTTTGAAAGCTCTTTTGATAAGAACAAGCATATTCAATTTAAGAAGTTATGGCATTACTCTTGTAGAATTGAGTATCTTAAATCTTTATTTCGAAAATACTCAATTTTTAAAGTACCTTCTTCTGTAGAAGAATTTTTTTTTGCCTCTTGACTCATTTTAAACCCTTTCGGGACGGTAGTAGTACATTCTCGTATAATTTCCTTTGTCCTGTCCCACATCCATACCGAAGGGGGATACTAGATTTGGAAAAAAATAGCACACCAAATATTGTTTCCTTAAAACACAGCAAAAAACTTTTGAGATCTAATTCTCCCAAAGCACTTCATTTTTGATGGCCACTGTCCACGCGCAGATACGCAGGGCTGGGTGATCAATGTTACTTATCAAAAATATTTAGGGGCGTGTCTCACTATATGAAGGGTGCTTTTAAGAAGGCTTTTAGAACTTTAAGTTTGCTTTTTATGGCTTTTTATGTGCGGACGGTGCGAGAACAAGCAATTCGTATTTCACTCCCCAAATAGCGAATTGCTCCGTTCCTTTAAGTTTTCGATAAGTTTATTTTACGGGCGTAAACTGTTCTCGCTATCACTTTTTACAAACGAAAATTTCACATCTGACAGTGAATGGATATGAGAGTGAGAGGTCTTTGTGTGTGAGAGTCATTTTATTGTTCAGAGGAAAATAATAATCAGAGGAAAATAATGTCCATTATGAGTAGCGTGTTCATGTCACAGGTTAGACAGTAACGTTTCGTTCAGTTTTGACACTAGCTTCCGTTTGATTGCGTCCGTTATAGTTCAGCCTTTAGTTTGCTTTGCCAATTCATCATGAGTTGACTGACGCCTGAACAACGCATTCAAATTGTGCAGTTTGATTTCGACACCGATTTTCACAAAGAACTTTTTGTCCAGTAAAGAAGCGCCCATTTGCCATTGCATTGATACGTCAATAAGAAAAATTGCCGCATTTGGAATGCCTTCACGCGCTACAGTTTTCAATCTCAGACTTATCTACTTCTGTCAGTGGCTGCTGCAATGTGAAGTTTGAATTAGGTAAATACTGCCTGAGATTCATTTCTATAAATCCATAAAACCTCTGGACTTGTGAAAAGTATTTTCCATACACCGATGGTTGCTCATATAGAGTCCTGCTGATTACTTCCACTATCACTCCCTGAATCAATTGACCACTAAGGGATCCCGAGTTCTGGAGGTATATTGAACCTGGTTGGAAAAAGGGTTCCAGTATAAAGTAGATGAAAAAATTTCTAAAAGAATGGCTTTACAGGGTGTCCCTTAATTTGTAGTTGCGTTTAAATAAAATACGATGTCTTGTCTCAATCTTAAGATATCCACTTATCCAGTCTTTATCCTGTTGAATTTTTCGTTCCCATCCTAATTTTTTCTTTTTTAACTTTTGGGGTACAATTTTTACTTGCGATTATAGGTCCTATAAAGCAAGTTATGCATTTGTCTAGATAACAATCAAACATGATATTACGATGATAGCTCAAAAAATAACGGTACCTACCATGTTACCGTTACTTTAAAGCTTATTTTTTTCGAAAACGGCTCTAACGATTTTGATTTAAAAAAATCAGTGCAGCTTTTTAAGTAGGACCAATTATATGGCTGAAAAAGTTTTAAAAAATGTCTAAGAACGGTACTTTCCATAGGACCGTTTTTTTTCTTCTCGACTATCTCGCAAACGAACTCAATAGATTCTTTCGAAATTTCACACATATATAGGTGCAGGTAGCTCAATTTGTGCTGCACACCAATATTTTTAAAAAAATATATTTTTTTCTATTTTTGAAAGCATTAAAAATATTTTTTTTTAAATTAATATTTTGAAAACTGCCTATTGAATTTTTTTCAAAAAATTATAAATAAATGTTTTTTCTGAATACCTATGAACTGGCGTTTTTTTTTTTTTTTTTTTTTTTTTTGAAAAATGTTTTTCAAAAAAAACATTTTTTCTCAAAAACCGCTCCACAGATTTTTATAAATTTATTCTCATAAATTCAAATTAATCTAAGAAATATAATGGCTATTTTCCAGTTCAAATTAGTTTAAGTATTTATTTAAGAATTTTGAAAAATTTATTTTTATCAATACCTCAAGCCCCAAGACCATACTGTCACACATTAGAGCAAGTTCGTGCGACCCAGTCGTGCATATTATTTAAAATGTACATCTGAGGTGGGTCCCTTGTTGTAGAAATATTTTTTTCTTAAGAAGTAGGTACCCACAACACTATGCCCTTATTATAGGAAGCCTAGAAAACCGCAAAGATTTCTTATAGGTATTTTCTACTGTTCTCTCAAAGTGAAACAATATGGTACTTTGTTGCTCTCATCCTATATCAGCTCTCGATTGCTATATTCCTTTGACTATTGCTAATGGCAGTATCCTGAGGCACAGCATACCAAATTAAAAAAGTCTTGTGAGCACAGTCAATTGGAAACAGTATAGATCAACATATTGGACATCTGTCTCCTGGCAAGAAATATTGCAGTCAAGATTTCTAGTCGTCGCACTACAATTATTATAGCCATCATTTGTGATGGCTATAAGGTTTCAAAAAAAAATTAAAAAGAATCAAAACTTCTAGAGTTAGAAGTGACAAAGCACAACTTACTTTAAACACGTTTAAAACAAAAGTCATTTTATTCTGGCACATAAGTGACAGAAGTTAGTTTGTGTCATTGTATTAATATGACGTTTGTCAGATGGCCAGAGCTGTCTTTTACGTTTGTAGTTTTAGTTACTTCTCAACACTTGACTAAGGACTGAGGCCTGAAATTTTAAGATTTTGTTCGAAGCAAAAATCGATCTTAAAGACGGTTTTGGAAATATTTGATTATTGAAAAAAAAAAAAAAAAATAAAAATACTCATAACAAAAAGAGCGTAATTAAAAACCCTTAAAGTATTTTTTTCACAGAAACTCTTTTCTTTACTAAGCCAGGAACATTATAAGTCATAATTTTCTTACAAACAAAAAAAAAAAGAAAGAAAAAAGCTCCTCAATAAAAATCAGCTTTTAAAAAGTCGTCTTTGTCTTTCACAAAACCACATCTTAATCCTGGCTAATCTTTTTCATTCAGTCCGTACTTTTGTAAAAAAAAAAAAATTTTAAAAAAAATTAAAACTCGATGCCAATGCCAGCCCAGAGATTATGAAATGACTTCCTTAAGTGTTAATCACAAACTTTCTTATTCTACAAAGTCAATGGCTATGTTTGAAAATCCCAGGATAATTTCTCGTTAACCGTTATTGTCGCCAAAGGCAGATAGAGACAGAAAAATAAAAATTTAAAACAAAATAAACGAAGGAAGAAGGAAAACCATGGAAGCATTCCTTGCCTCCAGCTTTATAGCACCTAATCCTCGACACTACTTTAGCCCCAATAGTCCATTCGAATTCCAGCACATTCAACATGGCAAGGATGCAGTCAATCTTTTTTTTCTGTTTTTGTTTTTATCGTGTCCTTTTACACTATCAAGCATCAACCCAAAGCTTTCTCTCTTGTCTTAAGTTTGCAAATACAATTTTCGTTTATAAAATATAATGTTCCATTTTTATGTGTGTTTGTGTGTGTGTGTGTGTCTATTTTCTTAAGAGGACACATGTGAGATGTGACACACATGTGTGTGATTTTGTGTGTTATAAGGGTGTAGGTATATTGCAGATAATGTCCTCTTGGTTCTGTTCTAAATTCAGGGATACAAAAAAATAGAAAGAAAAGAGAAGCCAATGAATACCCACTTACCATTGAGAGAGTGCCAACGGAGCTGGGAGGCTGTCCTCCATTCCGGAGCGTACAATAGCCCATGGCATTCGGATGGGATGAGTGCAATGTCATGCCAGATGAATTGTACTTTTGCGGCGGAGGCGTACTCGACGATAATAGCCCCCTCGTGGGACTACAACTTGTGTCGATGGTTGATATATGCTGTCGCCGTCTTATGTAATCGATCTGGAATGGAACAAAAATAAAATCGGTCACAAATACACAAGCAAAAAAAAAAAATGGAGGAGTGAGATTAATGATGAAGAAGAAAAATGTCCTTTTGGAAAATGGAGCGAACAAAACTCCATTCGCACACAGCATCTGTGTTTCAAACTTCGACATTTTTTTTTCTTTTTGTTTGTTTTTTACGGATTAAAAAGAAAATGTTGGCAGGTTTTATCAGTTTTAAGTGAGTTCCATTTCCCACTTAGTTTTTTAAATGGTGTGTGGGATTTTAAATGAATTTTGGTATATCTAAAGGAACCATTTTTATTGGACATGACTTAAAGCTAGTAGAGTAGCACTTGGTGTAGTGTGTCGTGTGTGCTTGGTGCATGGAGCAGGGACAGTTAGAGAATTCCATTAATAAAGTATCAAGGATAAAAGTCTGAGGAACTTAGTAGTGAGTTTTTAATTTGTTTAACAACTTAAGGTTTAATGTTTTAAATTGATTTGGAATTTTTCTGTTAAATATTTTTGAACGTAGATACTTTTGATCAGAAGTGAAGGATGCTGTGGACGCTCAATTATGCGAACCTTGGAAGATTCGAATTGTGAATCCACAATGTTTTGAGGATACTGCAATAAATAAAAAAGGAAACAAACATTATGTAGCAAGCAGCTCCAAGTCAAGACTTTATGACTCATACTCTCATCTATTAATGGTGCGTTGATATGATACTCTCCTGGAGTGGAAGAAACCAAAAATTTACCACCAAATTCGATTGGTTTGAACAAAAAAACTGTTACTCTCAATAGCTCTAGGTAATTCCATCTCGGCGACCCTCGGACATCCCCTTTGGTTAGTCCTTGTACAGCCCCAACGACTATAAAGCCGCACCAGCGGAGTCGAGTCGCTGCATCGTTCATATAACAATGGTAATCTCGATGATATAAACAATGAATGGACAACTAATATAGACTCTGGGAATCTGTCAAATACTGGAGAAAATCCTTCCTTTAGGCTATCGAAAAATTGCAACGTTTGGAGCATGGAACGTTCGTTTTTCGTGTGCACACGGAAATGTTTGAACAGGTGGAACGTGTAATGATCCCACACAACATCAATCAGTATTCTTGGGCAAAGTTAGACAAACAGGAGGGAAAAAACTGAATACAGTGAAAAATTCAAAACTGATTCATATGTTGTATTCTATAGAGGTGAAGAGACCGGCAGTGGTCAAAGATTGAATGGTGTTGGGATAATATTAATAACGGGGCTTGAGAAAAAATAATTTCCTTGAATCGAGTTCCAACAAGGAAAATGACTTCAAGGCTTAACTCTACGATCTGCAAAATTAACAGTGTTATGTTCCGACAAATTATTCAATGGAGGACGAAAAAACCATGCTCAACTCAACTTAGTCTACATCAGCGTTCCAAAAGCAAACATCAATGTCATCATGGGGAATCTCTATTCCAAAGTAGAGCAACATAGACCTTGAGCGCTTTTTTTGTCAGACATGGATTAGGCCAGCGATATAATAGTGGCGACATACGCTTGTCAAATCTTGTAACGCTCGTCAGCTGGTGGCAGGTGGAATCCTGTTTCCACACAAAAATCAACTATTTTCTATTCCAACAACGATGGAAAGAATAGCAAAGGAATCTGCTAGAACAGGAAACGAAAGGGGACTTTTTTAATCACCATAGGCTTGAACAAAACCTGTCACGATGAATAGATACAACTTTTAACTTAGTCTATTTGGGGGTTTCACTATAACCTCTCAAAATAATATCAGCGAAAAATTGCTCTTTCCAATCGCTGTTTCTTGGGTTAAGAAGAAGAACGCATTTTAGCAGCGAAGCCCTCTCTCAAGCGACCAAGGAGACACTTATCATCCCAGTGCTGCAGTATGGGGCCGAAGAATGGACTTTGACCAAATCGCATGAAAAGCGGTTGTGGTTCTTCTTAGGGTAATATTCGGTCCTGTTTAGAGTATATAAATATGGTTTAAAGTGAATACCTGGCAGTGAGCCTCTACTTCACGGTGGACCTATCCACATAAACGGTCACCTAGAAATCCTGGAGAAACGGATTTTAGAGTTATCACTCCATTAGTGAATGATGTTATAGGCATGATCACTTTTCTTAAGTTGAGAAGTTTGAAGTTGAGATAAAGCTTACCTCATACATATGCACTTAATATACAAGGCTTTCTAACCTTGGCAACAAACTTAACAACTTCTATCTAGTCCTACTCACAGCCCCCACGATGCTGCCAAAAGGCGCCATTTCCCAGTGTTACAGAACCTCCTTTCTTGGAGGTGGGCAACTGTAACCCCGTGGTAGCTTTTCTTTACGTAGCTTACACGCTTCGAGCAGCCAAATAATGACAACTACTTGAGGTTTGGTCCTATAACCAGGGCCCTCCAATCCCTAGATTATATGCGTCTAGCTAACAGACCGAGAAGGCTGCTAACCAGCTGACATATAACCATAAAGCCTTATTCTCTTAGCCGTATTCCACTGCATACGTTACCGTAAGGAACAATATAAGAATAAACAAGGAAATACAGCTGCATTTATAATGTCGTAAAAATTTACAACAATTTTCCTCTCATTTATATTGTTCCCGGAAGACCACGAGGAGGTGGAATATAGGCACATCCATGCTTCCATAAGTTCCAAACTTTTATCACAGAGCCACCTTTTCACCCAGAACCGGGTAACTCGGAAACTGGTTGAGTGTGGTTGGATAAAAGCCATAACAATTTTTCCGACAATGCTAAGCCTGACAGTCCCACCGGCGAAGAGGAAAACCTCAACACTTTTATCGAGAAAGCAGGACAGAGAGATGTTGCCGAATACTTTTGCTACTTGGTTTTGCGTTCAAAAAGCTTATGGAAGACATGGTTCCTTCCCCCTGTTTAGAGTATGGAGGAGAAGATTCAATGACGAACTGTACGGGCTATATAGCGACATGGAAGTGGTTTAAGAGCAGAAAATACCGCGTCTTAGATAGCTGGGGGATGTGGAGCGCATGGACGAATACCCAACAGCCCGCCAAATCTTCCATTAGAGCTCTGAGCGAAAAAGCAGTACTCAAACTCACATTTTTGCCCCAGGTGGGGCGTGATCAAATGGACCCCAACCAACCTTGGAAAGCATAACTAGAGGAAACTGGAGTGAGACCGGCCTAATTGGTATGTTGTTTTTATGTAGGTGGTGGTCCACAATGGATTGTGTGCCCCACTTTAAGTATGTACCTGCAAGTTCTTGATACGAACAGTAGGTAGTATGTTAATGTCAATAGAAAACCATTTACGCAGTTGGATAAGGAGCTTTTCAGTACAAAGCTCAACTACAAGCAGATCGTGAATCGTGATACCTGTCTGATTTCTAAAATAAAATCCCCAACTTCACCACTCGTGGAAGCTATTTGAGAAAACTTTCCCAGGGAATGGAAGGACGGAGTTGCTGTCAAGGTACCTAAGAATAATGATCCCAAGAACTGAACCTAATAGCTGGCGTAGTATCACTATTTTGTTTGTATTTCCGAAGCTAATGGCAACTATTATTCTCGAGAGGATAGTCCATAATAGAGTTTATGCAGGTGCAGTAGTTGACCATCTGTGGATCACATCAAGACATTGGGAATAATCCTTGAAAAATCATCGGAGTATCAAACACCGGGACCAGCCGCTCTACCGGTAGCGGTAGATTCGTCGATTATAAAATGATCACAATTTGAATCCAACGTCAAATGGTTGGAGCTCGTTGTATCTCCAATTTCGGTAACCACATATCAAACAAAGAACTAATTCTTGTAACTGGACAAGCAAAAGTGGATACATTATTCTGAGAAAAAGGCACTGGATTGGCCATAAACCGGGGAAGCCAAATGACACCAGCAGTCATTTCAACAGAATCCTGAATGTGAAAAGCGGGTTGCAAGACCATATGAATCAAGGAAGTCAATTGTAATGAAGGAATATGATTTTCAGAATTTGGAGTCGTGGTCCCAGCTGAGGTACTGGTGCTACGAATAAAGATAAATAAGGATCTGGTTGCAGCTCAATGGTCGGTATCTTGAATTTTAGACTTTTGTTTTGTTAAAAGCTACCTAGGTAAATCCATTTGGAACTTTTGAGGAAACCCCACTAACATCAATTGACTTTCTTTTTGCAATCAAACATTTAACATACCAAATTTTATTCAAAACCAATCCAAAAACCAAAAACAAATAAACTGCAAGGATATTAATACCATCTATTAGTTAACGACAGGACGAAATCTTTGATAAATTATTTCCTAAAGCACCTGATGATGCGATGAAAAACTAATGCCAATATAGTGCAGTGAACTTTTGGGATCATGGTTCGTTGCCATATTGCATGTAATAGATGAATGCCCTGCACTTGTCGACATGCTGTTCCTTGAACCTTAAATCACGAATAAAACGTCCTTTCATCTCAACCCAGGGCCATTAATTTTATTTCTTTTAGCCGGTACACTATTAAAAGCTCCTGCTGCACTGCACTGCAGGCAAATAAAAAAAAAAAAAGGAAAAAACCTCGAACATGGATGTGAAAATCCCCCTCCATTTAACGACGACGACCGACGCCTTCCAATACCATTACCATCACCCCATGTCATCTACATCCCCACACATACATATATATAAAGCTATATCAGTTGAACAAGAAATTTACTGCAGACATGCTGATTTATCGATTCTCAATTCATTTGCTTGATAGCCTCCTTGCTTTTAGTCTTTATACGAGTGTTATATGGTAAAGCATTGCAGGCTCTCTCACATGTGATCAGGATCAACCTCACCCTTTCCTTCACCACCACCACCCCCTCCAACGCCAACATATCACCGCACCGAGTTATAAATGGTCTTCATTATTTCCATCTTCGGTTTCGGTTGCATAGCTCTTCCACATACCACAACCTTTTCCGATAATTATAATTTACTGTGCCAACACCCTCTCTTGAACAAACCAACCAAACCTCATATTTTCTATTTTCTCAGCCCTCTTGGCAAGCAAGCTATAGCAATAGCGAGCCATCATCATCAGAACAGAAAGGAAAGGACAAAAAGAGTAGTGATTTCTTACCTGATCATCCGAATCAATAGTTTCGGGGATAATATCCGGATTCTTCTCATCACTCTCGTTACCATCGATTTCCTTGCTTCCGGAGCTCTTATCACTTGGTCCCGGTGACCCATCTCTCGATGTGTTCTCGTTCGAGAGTGTTTTTCGTCGGCGTCTGGAACTTTTGCAGGGAATTCTCAAAGCTATGACTACGGCAAATCCTGCCACTATTACTGCTAACGTCAGACCGATGGTTAATGATAATACCGGAGATAGCAAAAGTGCCGTATGTGGTTTTTCTGCAAGAAAAAAAAAAAAAAAAATGAAAATGAAAATGAAAATAACAGCAGAAATAAGGAAATGAATTTCAGCCATTAATGGGGAAGATTTCTGGAAAAGGTGAATTTTAGCGGCAATTATAAATAAAACCAAACACTTGTCAATTCCACGCCTACAAACATAAAATCTTAATTTTTTAAAAGGAAACATCTTTTGCATCGATCGAAGGTACCACGACATGTTCGGCGTAATGGTGACATGACGTCTTCCCGATTTTGTAAGTTGAAGTGCAAATATTTGTCTTCGATACTTTCCAGAGCTACTGGACACAGCACTCGACATGGGGAGTAAAACTAATAAGTGAAAATCTTCTTAGGGTTTCATAGCTCTGAATAGTTTAAAAGAAAAATCATGGCAGAGTGTGAATTATATGAGGGAAGTATAAAATGTGTACTTAGGGAAATTTTCCCCAAGGCGTTATTCCCAAAGTGAAGTCCCCAAAGTAAAATTCTCAACTGCAAAATCTCCAAAGTGAGAATCCCCAGGGTGAAAATCCCCAAGCGAAAAGTTTCGCTCGCGATTTAATCGCATGATTCACTACTTGAATATATTTGGATTGTGGTTATTTGGTTTAAGTTATTCTGCATGAAACTTAATCCAAAGAGTAAATATAAAATTCTTTATAATGTAAAGGAAAATTGGATACAAAACAAAATGGGATACGGATGCAAATTGGTTTTGAAAACGCAATGCGAGGAAAGTATAAGTCTTATTGTAATGCGGCTGAAAAAGAGTCCCTAAACAGTGCGTCCAAAATTAAGCTCGAGGTAACACTGATGGACTGACTGATGCGAGTATTAGAGGGGAATACAGGAATCCCCAGGTAAAGTGCCTCTCCATAAATGTTCAAACCTGAAAAGAACTTAAAGGGGTTAGGCACTTATAAAAACCCGCTAAAGTTCTCAGAAGCACTTTTTTTATGAAGAAAACACGATGAATTAAAAAGGAATTTTTATTAAATCAGTTTTTATTTACGTTACCTCGACAACAATGCATAATGTAGTACCCCATGGCGTAGTAGTTAGTGTGTCGGACTGCCACGCCGAAGGTTCTGTGTTCGATACCTGACTCCACGAGGAAGTGACAAATCCCCTCGAATAAAACACAAGGAACTGCCAATAGCATATGAATTCACCATTTAAGACACGAATTGAATTAGGTACTTTAAAAAAATATTTTCAGGTAAATATCAAAAAGGTAAAATTAAAAGATGCAATTAAGCGGATAAGGTAGGTGGTCTGAAAAGTTTCCGACCTAAATAATGAAGATGGTATTACTCGTAAATAAAAGCTAGTGAACTTCGTTGTTCATCTGTTTACAGTTGCTCACCAAAGTTTCAGCCATTTTGGACCCGCAGTTGTTAAGTAACAGTCGTTTGAGTTAGTTGATGTGAGAATTTTGATAAAAATGGATAAAATCGAGTATCGAGCTGTCATTAAATATTTGTTTTTAAAAGGCAATACGCCTACGCAAATCAAAGATGAGTTGGATTCTGTGTATGGGGACTCTGCACCATCATTTACCATACAGTAAAATTTTGAGCAGCTGAATTTAAACGTGGCCGTAAGAGCTTAGGAGACGATGAACGTTCGGGACGTCCAAAATCTGCAACTACCGACGAAAACATCACTGAAGTTCACCAAATGGTCATAAAGTGAGAGATGTAGCAGAGGTTATGATCATATCAAAAGAACGTGTTTGTTACATATTAGAAGAACTTTTAGGCATGAGGAAGCTGTCCGCGAGTTGGGTGAATGAACATTTCAAACGCTCTGTTGGCGCAGTTTAGGCGCAATAAATCCCAATTTTGGTGCCGATTAATTACTGTAGATGAAACTTGGAAACACCATTATACGCCTGAAACAAAAAATACAGTCCAAACCGTGGACTGCAAAGTGCGAACGGGCTCCAAAAAAGCAAAAACTGTTTTTTCGGCTGGGAAAGTGATGGCGACTGTTTTTTGGGATAGTCATGGGAGTTATTTTAATCGATTATCTTCAAAAAGGAAAAACCATTACAGGAGTATACTACGCATCATTACTTCACAAGCCGAAGGCAGAACTTGCGGAAAAACGGCCACATTTGCAGAAAAAGAAAATCCTGTTTCACCAAGACAACGCACCGTCTCACAAATCAGCGGTTGCCATGGCAAAAATCAACGAATTACGGTTTGAACTGCTTGAACCACCACCTTACTCACCGGATCTAGCCTCAAGCGACTTCTTTTTTCCCTAATCTAAAAATTGCGCTCGGAGGTCAGAGATTCGCCCTTTTCAAAACACACTGACAAGACATGTAAATCGTCGCCACTAATAAATTTTTTCTATCAAAATGTGAGAGGACTTCGGACAAAGACCAATAAGGTCTACTTTTCAACAATCACCTGCTCTTATGACGTTATTTCCCTCACCGAAACATGGCTGTATGCTGGTATCAAAGGCTGCGAACTTTTTGATAGCACATTTAATGTTTTTAGACGTGACCGGTATTCAGATCCGAATATAGATACCGTGGGAGGTGGAATCTTGATTGCTGTAAGATCGTCTTTCATATCTACGCCAGTACATGTTCCTGTAGCCCTTGACAATGAGTTTCTCTGCGTTAAAATATCTTTAAGTAACAAAAACATTTACCTTGTTACTGTATATATAGTTCCGGGAAGTCGCTGTGACGTTTATGATAAAGCTTTTGAATTCATTAACTATATCAATGAATTATTAGAATATAACGACGAGCTGATTTGCCTCGGCGATTTTAATCTTAGCAATATTGCTTGGTTACGATGTCCTGAATCGAACGTAATGTTGCCAACTGGACACCTCAAATCTGGTGATTCAAAACTAATTGACGATTTAAACTCACTTGGACTACACCAATTTAACGATGTTTCTAATTGCAATGGAAGAATTTTGGATCTAATTTTCGCAAGCTGTGATGAAGATATTGTTGTGGAAAAATCAACAGATCCTTTAGTAGTTGAAGATAATCATCATCCATCTTTATCCTTTTCTCTTTCTTTTGATTTAATATTTCATTCTTACCTTAATGAAAACTTTTACACTTTTAATTTTAAAAAGACAGATTTTAACAAATTAAATATGCTGCTGTCACAAGTTGATTGGTCATATCTCAATAATTGTTTAACTGTGAACACTATGGTCTTTGAATTTTATAATGTCTTGTTTGATTGGTTTTTAAAATCTGTACCTCTAACTTCTGTAAAATCGAGATCATCCGTTCCAGATTGGTATGATAGTGAAATTAAAAGCCTTAAGAACCTCAGAAACAAGTTTTGGTCAGTATATAAATTATCTCGAAGTGAAGCCGACTTTGAAAACTTTTGCCGTGCTCGTGAAAATTTCAATAGATCTTCAAGTTTAAAATATTTGAATTATCTGCAGAAGGTACAAAGAGATCTTAAAATGAATTCAAAATATTTTTGGAACTTTATAAATAGTAAAAGGAAGTCTTGTCCTTTGTCCATATCCGTCTGTTCTTAAGTCAAACGATATATCTAGTCATGACCCTCGTGTTATCACACAATTGTTTGCAGACTTTTTTCAAAGTGCCTTTAACTGTGATACTTTAAACTGTGATACTTCGAACTGTGATACTTCGAACTGTGATATACTTGACGAAAATAGCCAAAATTTTGGCTTTTTGAAATCATTCTCTTACTTGACTGATATAAACTTCAATATTAATTCTGATAACATTGCTAAGTTCATATATAATCTTGACGAGAATTGTAAACCAGGTCCGGATGGTATACCTTCTATTATTCTAAAAAAATGCGCCAATAATTTGCTTTTACCCTTATCCACTCTCTTTAATTGTTCTCTGTTTTCTTGTCAATTTCCGTGTATTTGGAAAAAATCCTTCATAATCCCTTTACACAAAAAAGGTAAAAAAGACGAAATTCAAAACTATAGGCCTATAGCCAAATTATCGGTTATTCCGAAGCTTTTTGAAGCTATAATTTGTGAATCTCTGTGTTTCTATGTCAAATCAGTCATTGTTCCGAATCAACATGGCTTTACAAAAGGTCGCTCTACTGTAACGTTTCTTATGGAGCTAAACGAACTTTGCATTGATGCATTTAAGAAGAAGAAAATAATTGACTGCGTCTTTACGGATTTTAGTAAGGCATTTGATAAACTCTCCCATAAGATCTTGCTAAAAAAGCTAAGAAATCTTGGTTTTAGCGAAAATTTTGTTATGTGGCTTCAATCTTATTTATTAAACAGATCTTATGCAGTGTTGTTTAGCGATTGTCCATCAAATTATTTTACAGTTAACTCTGGAATACCACAGGGTAGCCATTTAGGACCTCTACTTTTTATTTTATTTATTAATGACTTACCATCTATCTTGAAGTATTCTAAATGCCTCATTTACGCGGATGATGTGACAATTTTTAAAACTATTTCTAGTATTAGTGATTGTGAAATGTTGCAATCCGACCTTAATTCGTTTTTTGACTGGTGTGTTCGTAATTGCTTGTCTCTTAATATAAGTAAATGTAATTTTATGAGCCTCACAAGAAAACTTTTAATAACTCCATTTAATTATTCGTTAAATGGAATTTCCCTATCATGTATTGGAAACGTAAATGTTCTTGGCGTCATATTAGGTCGAAAGCTTGAATTTATTCAGTACATCAACTCCATATCAAATAGAGCCAATTCACTTCTAGGCTGGATTAAGAGAGAGTCACGGCAATTTTCAGATCCTTTTGTTACAAAACAGCTTTTTATAACATTTGTTCGTCCCATTCTTGAATATGCTTGCCAGGTTTGGTCACCCCATTACGAATGCCATATATTAAGGTTAGAACGTGTACAAAAACGATTTCTGCGATTTGCCTTGCGGGGCTTAGGTTGGGAAAATCCTTACAAGCTTCCCGCATACATCAGTCGACTGAAACTAATTGATTTGCCATCCCTTGTGAATAGACGTTCTTATTTAAGTTTTGTTTTTATCGTTAAATTAATAAATGGTAACATAGACTCTTTGTACCTTTTGTCTCGAATAAATTTTAATATTCCTCAAAGAAACTTAAGAAATCTACCTAGCTGCATAAATGTCCCAAACTGTCGTACTAATTATGAACGATTTTCTCCCTTAAACAAAATGTTTGAATTATTTAATCTTCTTAATAATAGATGCAATAACTTATTTGACCAATCGTTAAATTTTTCATCTAAATTTCAGTCAAATGTGTATTCAATTATATAATATATAATTGTAGCTACTCTTATTATAGACATAAGTACTTATATTTGAAGCTAGTCTTTAGCTATGTAAATAAATAAATAAATTTTCGTCAAATGAAGAACAATCACCTTTGTGAACAATTATTTTGCAGAGAAAAACGCCGAGTACTATTTGGACGGGTTACAGAGATGGGAGCATCGCTGGGAGAAGTGTGTAGAGTTGCAAGGAGACTACGTTGAAAAATAAAAAAAAAAAATTAAAAAAATGGCATCTATCTTTCTTAGGTCGGAAACTTTTCAGACCACCCTTACTTGAGTGAAAGGCAATTAAAAGATGAGTTTTATATACAAAATTCTTTAAAAATGTTGGTTCTGAGCAAATAGAGGTACTTGTGCGGTTTTGGCACATAATCGAGAGGTACTATCCGGGGATTTCTGTAGTTCACTGCAGAATTGCTTACGAAAGTAAGAGTAAAATATTACGGCGGTGTTCAAGTCAATCAATGTTTCCATAAATTGTTCTTTCACTTATCAATTTTAAAGCTCTTTTTTAATACTACCCAGGCGATACTTAAATTTTAAAGATACGGGTTAATGTATGCCTTGTAGATTGTAGCCAAGTGAGAGGGGGGAAATGTTCCTCACATCGTCGTATAAGGAAACCTAGGAATTTTACGTCAAATATGTGATTTGTGATCACTTTACAGAAGGTGGTTTCGTAGAATGGAAAGCACATTAATGGAACACAAAGCTGTTTGGTTTTTTCAATGAGTGGACTCATGGATGGTGAAATAGGGGTTGGTTATTGAATTCTACGTGGTTCAAAATTCTTGAAAATGCTGTTAAGATGGGAATTCTATTAGCTTATCGTACGTAGTTTTACATCTGGAAAACACGGCTTTGAATCTGGAAACGAATTTGAAAAGTTGAGAGTTCAGTAATCAGCAATCCAATCAAGTGAATAAGAAGTCTTAGACAAGAGATCTTGCAAGAAGATAATTATAAGAGTCGTAGACAGAACGGAACCTTGTGGCACACCAGCATTTATTTTATGAATATCATACTGGCCAAAGTTCAAAGCAACTTCATTTGAAAGGATTGGAAGAGATGAGCCTGATGGTTGTAAGCCTTTTTAAAATGCTTTTGAAATACTCAGCGCAATAATTTGACTTTCTCGAAAACGGTGTTAGAATTTCGTTCAAAAGTTCGGTGTGATAAACCATTATATGTATTACCAGTTGACCTACTGTAACAAAAACCATATTACCTACCAGTCATGAAAAAGTGTCAATTGCTTCGAGATATTTCTTGATCTGATATTTTATCAGAGTTTCCATGACCTGTGCGAGAAAAGGGGCGTTAG
The DNA here is from genome assembly GCA_916050605.2 of Platycheirus albimanus. NCBI lineage: Eukaryota > Metazoa > Arthropoda > Insecta > Diptera > Syrphidae > Platycheirus > Platycheirus albimanus. The sequence continues at coordinate 58,019,575 of OU696696.1, forward strand.
GGATAAGAAAATGCGACTTTTTAAGATCCGTTTGGACAAATGATTATTTCCATTGACTTGGAAAGAGATCTGTAGAATAGGATAAAAATGTAAAAGCTTACGCAGTGGCTGGGCCAGCGTGGAAGTAAAAACAGAATTATGGGGACTAGAATTTATTATACGCAACTGTCGACATTTTTAAGCACTCTTGCAATTAAACAAGTGCAAAGGGGTATTTGTTCCATAATACCATTTTTACTCTCTCAGGAATTTCACTCTGTGGTAGTTTCAAATGAACGCAGGAGTGTCATTGGGAACAAGCATCGAGACTGAAAACGTAGTGGAATTCGCAAATGACCAATCACTTTTAACTACAGATAGACAGAATTTAGAGAAAAAGATGGACAGAATTGTTGAACAAGGTCTTCTAATTTCGTTTAATCTTAATGTCAAGTTGAATTTGTGTCTCTTAATTGGTTTTTTGGACGAATGCGTACCTAACTTAGACCAAAGTACAAGTACCTGTAATTGGAATTAAAAATCAAACTGCGTTACTTCGTTACTAGACATCAAAAGGGAACATTTTTGTCGGAGGTGAATTTTCGCAGTTTCTAACTTGAAACAGACAAATATAATTGAGAACGATATTTTAGCTTTTTTTGCACTTCCCGTTTCATTTACTTCTTTTTTATTGGAATTTTTTAGTTATTGGGAAGCTATAGTAAATTTAATGGCTTTTGAACTACTTTAGAGAACAAAATAATGTTCGTACAACACTCGGAAGAAGGGTGCAAATAGTTGTTTTCGAAATAGAATAAATTGGAGGAATTGAAAAAGCCGCTTTAGTGATTTCTTTATCCAAAGGTTGCCTGAACTATCACAGAAATCGGTAGGGATAAAATACTCAAACTTAATAAAAGAAAGGAACTGTCAGAAACGATAGTTTCATAGTGTAATGATTTCACAAACCTTCATATCTCGGCTACAGCAAAAATCCGGGTTAATTTTTATCGAGGATTGGTTGAGATGGAATGCGTTCCAATTGACTGCATAAGGACTAGGAAAGCCGATACAAAAATGTTTCCACAAATTTACTGTGTGCCTCAAGTTTGTGCGAAAATGACCAAGGGAAACAAAAACGGTCTTTGTCATTTTCTTACTGCTGCTTACTTTTGACAAACGCATAGCACTTCATCTTGTCAACAAAGTATGCAGTTTTGATTTATATCATAGCTTTACAAGTTTTGAATTCAATCTCCTACTGGGTTATATACATATCATGGGTCCCGAAACAACCAGAGGAACTCCACAAAAAAGGTTCCAGTTAGAGCCATTCACAGAGCTAGAATTTTCTTCTGACATGGAAACTTCCTTAACTTCACTTTTCACCTGTAACTTAATACACAAAAGCATGGAATAATATAATATTCAACTTACTCCCAAGCAAAAAACGAGATCGATATTGAGATAGTGAAAACACTTTTGACTTCGGCATTAAAAATTTGGCTCAAACAAAATAAATCACAAAGGTCAATTTTTTTTAGAGAAACGAAACAATTAATGGGGAATAATGTTTTCATTGACAGCCATTTTGTCTCTTCCATGTGATCTTTCTTAAATTTAATTTGAAATTTCATCATGAATCGACTGAAGCCTGAACAACGCATTTATTTGGAAAAACATGGTTCTGTTCGTGAAACGCATCGCTATTTCATTTTAGAGTTACACAATTCTAAAAAAAAACACCCTTTAGAAACTACTGTAACTTTAATTTTTAGATTTTAGTGTGAAAGTTACAGTTATGGTTCTAAAAAGTTACATTTATAAGGATGTGCAACCCTTAACCAAATTTAAACTTAAAAAAAAAAAAAAAGATTAAATAAAACTCTCACTACCAAACTAGTGAAATTCAGCTTAATCCTCCTGGGATATAATTCCCTATCTATGAACTTACCTCTTTCCGATGTTAATTGCTTTTCAGGCATCCGTAGCATTGCCGCATTCATAGTAGCCGGATCAGAACGTCCTTTTGAATTGAAGGCGTACACTGAGAGTAAATAAACACTGCCAGGTGTCAGTGCCGAAACTGAGAATTTCGGTACCGGTGAAGTTATGTTTGCTCTTATTTCCTAGAATGAAACCAAAACAGAGATAAATGTGTATTCTTAGATCAAAAATGAAAACCACACCAGCAGAGGACGAAAAAGGATCAAAATTGATTTGTTTTTTGTTTTTTTTTTTAACATGTCTTCCAATTCCAACTTCCTCTTGAATTCAACTTGACTGAATTGCTTTGTGACACATTAGCCGTCAAACAAAAACTTCACACAAAAATGCATCACCTAATGTCAAAGAGATGTCAGAACTTGAGTTCAGTTGGCTGGCTTGACTTGGCATGGCTTGGCATTTGAGGTGATTGTGAAATGTGAATTGAAATATTTACATATACATATAAGGATAAGGACAAATGGGGAGTTATAAGAATCATTGTTTTTGGAGGACGGAATATATACTTACATTAGAATGGGGATCCCTCATTTCAAGCATAAACGATTGCGGTAGGCCACCATTGAAGCCGTCAGTGCATTTGACAGTTAGTGATACCATTGATATGTTGGTTAGTGTGCAGTTATGCACTTGGTCTGGTCGTCCTGTTGGGTTTATGAAATCGAGAAAGACAAAATTAGTGTTTTTTTTTTTTTTGGTTTTTGGTTTAAATGCTTCTGGCTGCGATAGGATAGAAGAATAAAACGGTTGAAACTAGCTGTTTGGCTTTGAGAAAATGAGTGATAAGTTTGTAATGAGCAGACGATGTTTTTGGTTTTTTTTTTATTTAATTAAACAATTGTTGTGGAGATAAGTCTTCACACCAATTAAGGTTGATTCAGCTCTACCATTTTCATACTTTGCAGAATACAAGTTTTTAATTTATCCAATTCTCTTAGTACTCTTAGTGTTCACATAAGTGACAAATTTTTCAAGGGTTAATCTTCCCAATAGATTTCCTTTAGTAGCTCGGATGTAGAACAACATTTAACGCCCCTTCGATACATCGACCAGATATGATTGATACAACCGGGATCGTGTATTTTTTTTCAAGGTGAGTACTTAGCCAAGTTTGGTTTCATTGAAAACTTGCTACTTAGATTCAGGGCGACTTCTTACAGTTCCAATAATAGGAATGCTAAGAACTTTTGCTCTTAAATCAATTTTTACCAAAATACTGTCAGTGAACTCTGGACAATTGTTTTACAATATGGGCATAACACTGAAGAGCGCGAACTATTAAATTTAAAAGGTTCTTACCTTAGTTATGCTCAAAAAAATTTAATATTGTTCTCAAATCAATTTAAATATTGCTCTCGAAACCTTTTAACTAGTTATATTTTCGTTAAGGTTATGACTTATAGATTTTGATAAGGTACCTATTTCAAAATTGATTTGAGAGCAATATTAAAATGTTTTGAGAATAAGGTAAGAATATTTTCATCTTCACTTTAAAAAGTGTAGCACTTTCTCACCGAAAAGTTAAATAAATTCCCACTCTGGGTGGGCATTTACTTCACTTCAAAAAGTGGAGCACATTCCCACTAAAAGTGGAATAAATTCCCATGTGGAGCAGATTCCCGTGGAATAAATTCCCTGCACCGTGTATAGCATTGGCACCCTAGGGCAGGGGCTTCAAGATACTCCGTAACGGGTGATTCAAACGTCATGGTCAATACCAGTTCATCTTTGAATGAGATTCTTAGTGCAATGAGCCTGAATGGTCCTGTTCTGAAAGACCGCAGTTAAAGAAACTTTTCAAATCTTTTACCTTCTGCCAGGTAACGTACTGAGAAATGGGAGATGTGGACTTCTTACAAAGTTGTTTTTGCAGATTTAGTGCGACGTTGGTGCTATAGTGTCTTTTTAGAGACAATTTAGGTATACAAGTCCTTTCCGCTCACTGATTTAACTGCAAATAAGCTGGCTAAAAATGTGGCAACCCTTCATAGCTCCTACAGCATTTCGATATGTGATGCGATGATGAAAGTTATAGAATATTAAAATACCTTGCCAACGAAATATACGAGGTACCAATTTTTCCTCATGGGTCCACCTTCAATGGATAAACTGGAATACCCATATTTTTTTTCTTCAAATATTTAATTTTTACTTGCTCTATAGGGCAAACAAAAAATTGAGGTTTTAATCAAACATGACATTACGATGATAGTGAAGCCCAAAAAAGTGGTTTTCGCCATACCATCCGTCGGTCTGTCTGTGCGTTTGTGCGGATGTGCGCTTTTTCACGTCATGCTACAGCCTAAACGGCTTGACGGATTTTCTTAAAACTTGGTATATAGCAGTTTGAAGAAAAACCATTGTCGAGGTTTTTTTTGTTTCGTTTTAGCCCGGCTCAAACTGGTATCTTTCATGTAACGGTTATTTTCATTTTTGATTTGCTCGAAAACGGCTCTTACGATTTTGATTAAACTTAGAATTTTACTTGCCTAAGATATTTTTATAACAAAATAGCGTTTTTGTTTTTGGCTTAAATGGTCGTAACGAAAATGAGGTTTAAACGGCTTTTTTTTAAATGGCCATAAGTTCGCAACGGCTTGATTGAATTGACTCAAACTTCGTTTGCCATCGTTCTTTATAGTGTTCTATAGGATGGTTTTGTACATTTTTCAGTGAAGCCTTTCCAAATGGTGGCTCCCATACAACGAGCCGTTCAGTTTTAGGCAACTTTTTTTGGTTTTTTCTAATTTGCTCAAAAATGGCTCTAATGGTTTTAATGAAACTTTGTGTGTTATATTCTTTTATTGTTCTTGAGAGAACTGCGTTTTTAGTTTTTTTTTTTTTTCAAATTCAGTTTTTATTTAATTCATTTCTTAATCTTAATTACAGCTAGACCAAAAACCTTAAAAACTAGCTTAAATATCCACTTAACATAACTTACTGGCCCTATGCGGGCGCTCTAAATTATCCCATAACCAATTATCCTATTGCCTTTCGGCTTAAAACTAACTTAATTTAAAAAATTCATGCATATATTTATTTATTTTGAGAAAATATTATTTAAAAAACTCAAATTAAAGATCTTTTTTATTTTTATATAAAACTTAACACTACCCTAGTACCTAAATTAAACCTACTTAAAACTACCTAAAACTAGAACAGCCACAGCAGCGGTTTTGTGTTTTTGTTATTTTTTTGTGTTTTTCGTGTTTTGTATTTTTTTTTTTTGTATTTTTTTTTTTTGTATTTTATTTTTGTTTTTTTTTTTGTTTTTATTTTTATTTTTTTTATTTTTTTCTGTGCCACCATGTCTGCCCCCTATATAACTACCTTAAACCTATGTAAGCTGACCAAGGCGATAACATTGACCAATTTAAAGAATCTCTAATTTCATCGCTCATCCACCAAAAGTGCCGAGCTTGTTTTATTATATCCCGACGGTCCCGATTGGACACAGCCCTACTGAACCGGAGGCGCTCTGCTCCGTCTCCTGCGGCGACGTCTCGGTCGTACAGGAGTCGCCGATCCACAGCCTTACGGCCGACGTGGTAGATTAACGGAATTGCCAACCTATCCTGTATCAGCCCTCGACTATCTAAAAATGGGAAAGCCTCTGGTGAAATGAAGCCGCTTAAGCGTGCGTTTTTGAAGTATTCATCATTTGGGTAGTAAGCCCCAAAGATGAGTCCATTAGAAGAGGTCATAGCTCTCGCAACATGACCGCTAATAAGCTTCAACAAGAAGTTATCTATCCTGTTTATGTTGGCCCCATTGTATAGGACCTCGTTGGAATATTAACGTTTGTACTCGGACTCTGGTGTTCTGTGTAATCCAAGGCAGGTCCTAAGACACTGCCTCTCAAACACCCGAATCTTTTCCATTTGAGATGGGGCAACGTTGAACCACACAGGGCACCCATAGACAATCATCGGCCGGATGAGGGCCATGTAGCAAATCACCTTCACCCTGCTATCAAGACGGCTGCTATAAAACAGCCGTTTTGTCAGGGCAAAAGCTCCCCTAGCTCTGGCCAGAGCAGCATCTATATGTCGATTGAAATACAGATACTGATCCAACCAGATGCCAAGGTACTTTACTACACTTTTACTCGCCAATGGATGTCCACTTGGTCCAACGATCACTAGATTTCTCCAGTTCTTTCTCGTATCCCTAGGAGCCCTAGACAAGACAACCTATCAGATCGCTGGTGTAAATACTAAAGAGGATCGGCGAGTTCACCGCTCCTTGCTGTAGACCATTTTTTATATCAAATGTTGTGGTAGAAGTTTTTAGTTTTTGGCAACAAATGTTTTTAGTTTTTGGCAACAAATGCTAATAACGGAGACCTGGTCTTAACGTCTTTTTTAAAATATGGCCATAAGTTGTCAACGGTTGTATCGAATTCAAACAAACTTTGTTTGGTATAGTTCCTTACAACTCTCTATCAGATGGCATTGCATTTTTGTCAGTTACTCTTTTTTATTAATTTGGCCATAAGCGGACATTTATATCATTTATAGCACCCAAAAGATGACATTTAAATTTGATATATTAAAGGTTTCTTAACGTAAACTTCTGAATATCGGGTTTTCCAGTTTTATAGCCAAACTGTTTTGGTTTTTCCCAATTTTTCCAAACATGAGTTCTTCATATTGCTCGAAAACTTTGTTTTCGTCGTACTATTGCACCCTCAGAGCAAGTACGTGCGACCCAGTCGCGCATTTTATTTTTTTTCAACTCAGCAACCTGTCAGTTATCCCTCATGAATAAAGTGACTGGGCATAAGGCTCTTTGATTTTATAATTCAAATAGTGATTTAAGTGCAAGTCTAGTTCGGGGTGTTTTTCCTGTTTCATTAGGCCGAATTGCTTCAAATTTGCTATATACAGTTTTTTAGGTATTGCACAGAGGGAAAATTGAATTTTTTTTTAGCTCAAAAAATAACGGTACCTGCCATATAACCGTTACGTTAAAGCTTATTTTTCTCGAAAACTACTCTAACGATTTTGATTTAAAATAATTGTGTAGCTTTTTAGATACGACCATCATATGGCTGAAAAAAAAGTTATAAAAGATGTCTAAGAACGGTACTTTCCATAGGACCGTTTTTTATTGCTTTCGACTATCTTGAAAACGGCTGAACCAATGCTTTCGAAATTTCACTCATATATAGGTGTAGGTAGCTCAATTTATACTGTATACCAATATTTTTAAAAAATATTTTTTTTGTATTTTTAAAAACATTGAAAAAAAAAAATTTTAAATTAATATTTTGAAAACTGCTTATTAAATTTTTTTCAAAAATTATAAATAAACAAGCCTTTACCCGTGGCTTCGCTCGTGTTTCAGCTGATCAAGAAGTAGAATGTAGCTTGAGGAGTCGTCTATCGTATTCTAGCTTCTTCTTCTTGTATAGCTTTATAATTCCATACCTACATTTAACCGTGATAAAAAGAAACCTATGTGCTATTCCAGACTATAACCTATCTCTGTGCTAAATTTCATTCAGATCCGTTCATCCATTCTGGTGTAATTTCAAAAATTAAAACAAATCTATCCCACAGGAACCATACATTTTACCGGGATAAAAAATAGCCTATCTGCTATTCCAGACTATAACCTATCTCTGTGCCAAATTTTGTCCAGATCCGTTAAGCCGTTCTGGCGTTATTTAGCAACAAACATCCAAACATCGTAACTTTTACATTTATAATATTAGTAGGATTAGTAGGATAGTAGGATGTATTTCCTGAATACCTATGAATTGGCGTTTTTGAATAAAAAAAAAAATTAAAGTTTTTCAAAAAAAATAAAATGCACGACTGGGTCGCACGAACTTGCTCTTATGATAAGCAATTGCTTAGTGGCTGCATATATGGATTTAAAAAAAAATTTAAATAATTTCGAAAATTCTTTTATTTTTTAAATTAGTTTAAGAGTTTTCTCGGAAAAACAAAGTATACAATAAAATTTCAAAGCTGTACGTAAATCTAGGAAAAAAAAATATTGAAAATCGTTCGACCAGTTTTTTTTTAAAAAGGTTATTTTTGAAAAACTTTTCCAAAAAATATTTTGAAATTTATTTGGGTATGCAAATATATGGCAACCTGTAGTTTACATTTGAAAAAATAATTAAAAAAAAAATCAATATACCCGTTTCCAACATATTTCGAAAACCAAAAAATTTTTTGAAAAAATTATAAAAAATCAAAAAAAAAAGTTTTTGAAAAATTTGAAATGCCATATTAATAAAATTATAAATGACTTCCTGTGGCCAAAATTTTATTGAAATCGAATGTATAGTTTACGAGAAAATTTGATTTGAAAATACTGGTTCTATGAGAGGTACCGTTATAAGACAAATTTTGAAAAATATTTTTTAACCAAAAGATAGATTGTTTTACAAAAATAGCATCCTGAAAGTTTTATCAAAATCGTTAGAGCCGTTTTTGAGAAAATCAATTTTTTTCTTCACGATTGTATGGCAGGTGCCGTTATTTTTGGGCCTAGAGCAAAAATAAATAAAATGCACGACTGGGTCGCACGAACTTGCTCTAATGAGTGACAGTGGTTTATGCGCTTGAGATTTTGATAAAAATAAAATTTTCAAAATTCTTAAATAAATACTTAAACTAATTTGAGCTGAAAAAAAAGTACGCCATTTTATTTCTTGGATAAATTTGAATTTATGAGAATAAATTTAGAAAAATCTGTGGAGCGGTTTTCGAGAAAAAAAGTTTTTTTTGAAAAACTTTTTGAAAAAAATTTTCAAAAAAAATTCAAAAACGCCAGTTCATAGGTATTCAGCAAATACATTTATTTAAAATTTTTTTAAAAAAAATTAATAAGCAGTTTTCAAAATATTAATTTTTTAAATTTTTTTTTAAAAAATGCTTTTAAAAATACAAAAAAATATTTTTCAAAAATATTGGTATGCAATACAAATTGAGCTACCTACAGCTATATGTGTGTGAAATTTCGAAAGAATCGGTTGAGTCGTTTTCGAGATAGTCGAAAGCAAAAAAAACGGTCCTATGGAAAGTACCGTTCTTAGCCATTTTTTAAAACTTTTTTTTCAGCCATATGATTGGTCGTACCTAAAAAGCAACACTGATTTTTTTAATTAAAAATCGTTAGAGCCGTTTTTGAGAAAAATAAGCTTTAACGTAACGGTTGTATGGCAGGTACCGTTATTTTTTGAGCTAAAAAAAAAATTTCAATTTCCTTTCTGTACAATACCTAAAAAAGTCTATATACCAAGTTTGAAGCAAATCGGCCCACCCGTTTGGGCTGTAGGTCCAATACAGACAGACAGACAGACAGACAGACAGACAGACAGACAGACAGACAGACAGACATACAGACGGACAGAATTTTTAGACCATCTTTTTTCGTCTTCGCTATCATCGTAATGTCATGTTTGATTGTTATCTCAAAACTTTTTTTTTCGACGAATGCATAACTTGCCTTATAGTACCTATAATCGCAAGTAAAAATACGTTCCGAGGGACGGCCAAATAAATCCTAGATACCAAATTTGAAGCAAATCGGCCCATCCGTTCAGGCTCTAGAAGCGCGAACAGACAGACAGACAGACAGACAGACAGACAGACAGACAGACAGACAGACGGACGGAATTCCCAGACCCACTTTTTTCGACTTCTCCATCATCGTAATGTCATGTGTGATTGTTATCTCAAAATTTTTTTTCTGCACGAATCCATAACTTGCCTTATAGTACCTATAATCGCAAGTAAAAACTGAAGGAAAAACGAAGAAATGTGGATACTTGCTTTGAAAAACTTTTTACAGAAGCAAATGAGATTGCTGAGGATTAAGATGTTGTTCTAAGACAACCCAGAATTGTTTCAAAGCAAATTCATCGAACAAACAATCAGCCAACTCAGTCTGCAGAGGAGTATTTTCGAAGGGCTGTTTATATACCAGTCTGGATTTTGTGTTTACAGACTTAAAAGATCCACCGGTGTGCAAGAACAATTTCAGCTAGGAGTTTTTTTGCCGAAAACAACTTACTCCGAAGCTGATTTGGAATCTGTGCGTGTAACAGCTAATACGTACAGTCAGCTTTTTAAATCATCCACCCGTCTCAATGGTCGTCCAAGAATATTGGCTATGGATAAGGAAATGGCAGCGAGTAACTGAAGAGGGGCGGCCATTTACCGAGTGTCTTCCAGAAATGTTAGATGTTTGTGACATTACGTTGTATCCACACATTCATGTAATATTCAAAATATTGGCTGCGATCAAATATGGGAGAAGAATGTCTCACCGGTCTGGCTCTAATGAATGTGCACAAAGATGTAAAAATTGATATCGATGAAATCATTATGAAATTTGCTAACCAAAAACAAAGATTTTATTCTATAATTTTGTAATAATAAATTTAAAAAAATTATTTTTTAATACTTTTCATATACTCGTACCTACATTTTCGTCACTTTCTTTGGACTAAAGCTTGCATTCTTAGTTTTTCATACATGTTTTAGGTACTTTATATGACACTACACTTCACAATCTAAAATTGGTAACCATTGAGAAACATAACACCCCCAAACAGAATTAATGGATCCGCCACTGCACAGATGAGACATATGGAGACTCTCGTGTGACTTTTTTTGTTAGTATTAACTTGAAGTACTTTGGTGAAGCTTTTTTGAAGACTTTGGGAATCTAAACGACAAAAGGCTCAAACACTTGATTACTTTTTCGATGCGACAAAGTCTTTCTAAATGGATCCTTTTCCAATAAATTTGCTTATCAATAACCCTCTTTTCGACCTAAGCTTCATGAATGAAAGCTAGACCTGAATGAACTTTCTGACGAATTAAATGTACTCTAACCAGCTAGCAATCTGGCTAGGTAAAATAAAGTCTGGAGAGTCTGGCCTCATTGATCATTTAGACTTTAGGGTATAGTGAGGCAGATTAAGATGAATTTCCTAGGGATTGGTTTGCCTTATCCCAACCAGGAGGAACACAAAAATTTACCCTTGAAATAAGCAAACTCTGACAAATGAACTAAATGAAAATGGGATAAGGCTTAGAGTTTGATAGGGGATCGGCCGGTAGATTTATTGTCTCAAAATTACCAACCAACAGCAAAGGGCTGTAGCAGGTCACTACAAAATATGGTAACGGCACACTCGAGATCAAAGTGGGTTTTTTGACATCCTAACTCATAATCTGCCATTTTACCTTGCTCCTTTAAAATTGGATTCACTTTATTTTCAACCAAAATCATATATTTGAGAACATTGTTCATAAATAAAGCCTTATGTTTATCCTCGATTTGTTGTATGCAGTTATTTGTATTTTCATCTACATCTAAAAAGACTGTACTTTTGGTCTATTCTATTCACAGGGTTTTGTTTGAAACTTCAAAATCGAAATCCTAAAAAATTTAAAGCCCCGGTAGTTAAAAGTCTTACAAAATTAGTCACGTATAAATCCCGAAATTAAATAAAGAATGTTTTTTTTTTAGAAGTATAGAATTTTAAGTTGGCAACACTAATTTTACTAGCGGCCATTTTGTCAGCTGTGTTTTTTGATTTTTAGTTTGGTTTGACATTTCAACATACATAAACTGACCCCAGAACAACGTTTCCAAATTGTGCAAATTTATTTTGAAAAACATGGTTATATATTATGTACTCGTGAAACGATTTTCACAAGCAAATTTGTGTTCAGCGATGAAGCTCACTTTGGGTTGAATGGATACGTCATGAAATAAACTGCCGTATTTGGAGTTATGGTAATCTGACTGACTGTTTCGAGTGCTTTAGGGTTGGTGGAATAATTGCTCCGTACTTCTTTCGTTACAGTCAATACTGACAGCCTTAGAACCATCATTACTGACTTTTTCGTTCATCAATTGAAGAACCATGATGTGCAGGAGCTGTGGTTTCAACAAGACGGAGCAACATGCCACACACAGTGAATTGGCCTCCAAGATCGTGCGATCCATCTCCGCTTGACTATTTTCTGTGGGGATATGTGAAGTCGCTAGTCAACGCCGATAAGCTTCAAACTATTGACTATACTTGGAGGACAACATTCGCCGCGTTATTGCCGATATACGGCCACAAATGTTGGAAAAAGTCACACAAAATTGGACCTCCAGATTAAACTATACGTCCGAGCCAGCCGTGGCGGTCATGCCAGAAATCATATTTAAATAAATGCCAAAAATGTATCTTTCGAATAAAGTAAATTGTATGTCAGTTTAAAAATCATCTTTGTTTTATTCCATTTCAAAGTTCTATGCCTCTTAAAACACACCCTTTAAATCTTAGTTTGCAGTATGTCCTTGTCGATCTTCAGTCGTTTGACATGGACCTCTTTGTCAAAAGTCTTCATAAAATAGTCCTTGCTTCGCGGACGTTATTTTAAGGATTTAACCCCTATGTCTGTGGCTTAAACTCTTTTAATTCAAACAGTTAGTTTCAATATGACAATACTAAAGTTACAAAATTTAATTTAAAAAAAATTAATTAAAAAATTTTTGTGTATAGGTAAACGTACCTGCGGCAATAATATGAAACACACATGGCACTCTCTGACGTCCAATTTTATTCGAAGCCACACACAAAAGGGTGCCATAATCAAGTTCAGTGATTGGTGTATATGTTACTATAGATGAAGTACCTGCAAAAGAACAATAAACAACAATTATTATTATAACAGTTACTACACCATAAAGGACTGCAAGGTAAAAAAAAAAATGCCATTAATCTACAAAATAAAACATCCTTGAAGAAAAAAAAAAAAAACCAACCCACTTTATAAAATACAAAATAGAAAAAAAAGAATCTAAAAAAGATATAAAAAGGACTTCATATTATGAAGCTCTAGATACATTGATTTTCATAACTCTGTACTCTATACTCTTGTGCTAGAGTTGGACCTGGACCTGGTTTTATGCATTAGGCGCTTAAGGCTGCTGCATAGATTTTACAGATTTTAATTAAGATCCATGTCAGATTACACTCGGAGAGCTTGTTTGCTTGGAAAAATATCGTATAAAATGAATGATGCAAGAGCTTAAGCTTTGGCCAGAGGTACAGCAGAGCTATAATAGTCAAGTCGAGCTACTTTTGTGTGTTGAAAAAGTGGAAACAGTGTTTCCTATCTATAGCTTTGACTTTCTGGCTGGCATTGGCTTTTATTTATTTTTGTATTTATTATCATTTTTTTTTTTTTTTTTTTTGATTTTATATAAATGACGAAGAAGGAGATACCTATAACAGATACACTATGCGGTGTATACACTATGGGGCATTCGGCCAAGGCTAAGCAATTGAAAGTGGAGCATCACCAACCACCCTCCGCGCGATTGTATAGAAATTAACAAGCAAAATGAATAAAAACACAGAGACGCGGCTGGAGCGGCCGGCGACTGAAACAACAACAACGGTGTGTGTAGTCATCCGTAAAAGGATATCGCTGCAAGCCTAATTTCATTCGTTTGCTTCATTTATTTCCCGAGATATCCGTATCTATGAAATTGAGATTATGACCTCAATATTGTGGCTTTTGCAATTTCGTAGATAGAGCTATCAACTTTCTAGATTTACTGGATGTGTTTTTTTTTCCATTTGTTTGGTCTGTCTCTGACCACTTTTTTTTTTTTTTTTATTGTTAGAAAATATCCTTTTGATGAAATTAAATTTCTGTGGGTGTAACATTAATAACATGGAAGTTAGCATGAGAGGAGTTTCCAGAAAAATAAATGAAATATAATGGAAAGGTCAATCATTACGGTTGTGTTGAGTCACACACCTAATCTCAGAAAGTACCTAACTTTTTCTTGACAACAACGATATCTGATGTGAGTGGTTCTCAAGCAAGAAGAAGTTACAGAAAAGTATATTTGCGGGTTGTCATGGACATTTAAGGGGGAGCAGCGAAGAAAAAAAAAATATCCTGCTCAAGTGGAGTTACCAAAGAATAATTCAGAGTAGTGTACACAAGGAAGCGTCTTTAGACCTCTACTCTTTCTTCCAATTCTTGACTATACCCGCTTGAAGGTAAAGTGACGAACCCCAAAGTGCATACCCACAATCTAGCTAACATAAGCTAAGATCCTTGAAGGTTGAAGTTTTAGAGAGATGGGTACAGTATGAATTCAAAAAAGGACAGAATACTTTTGCTGCCCGTTTTCTGCTCCGTATTTCTGCCTTTTCCAAAAAAAAAATTTGGGGATAGAATATTGATGCGAAACAACTTATGATGACGACATCAGTCACTGAGTAAGAGTGGGGTCGAGATGTGGGAAAGAAACGTTTCAGAGGGTGAAAGGAAAGATAGGCCTAAAAACTCCTGGTACGGAGAAATGCAATGACGCCGACGCCAGAATTTAGCTGCTGGCTTGCCGACACTTTTTGAGATCAACCCTGCGAGCCCCAAGTGCAAAGCAGACATTTTAAGTCATATAATTGGATTTAATATTACTACGAAAGTCTTCAGATATGGTAACACCAGTGTGAATATGTCAAATTAATTTAGTCTTGTCATCGAAAGATTACACATTTTTGTTAATGAAGCATCATCATGAACAACTGGTGTGTTGCTGATTTTCCGAACTGAATCGTGTTTGCAGGCACTGGACTAAATTCCTGACGGTTGTCCAAAATCTGTTGTTGTGGAAAGGGGGTAACTTGGACTTCACAGTCAGAAACTTCCGGTAAATAACTAAGAAAAATCGACTTTGCTGCGGGGTGAAGCGTTATTATGGCTAGTATAAATTTCCCACACCTCAACAAAAACAGGGGAAATTTGGTTGTCTCCTGATCAACATGCCGTTAGTATTGACCATATTACCTACGATCAATAGAAGTAATGCCACCAACACCAACGTCTTGGTCTTGAAGTATCTAAAGTGAGGATACCTATTTATCCAACGTTTCCTCTTACCTCTCGAAAATCCCGGCAACTGCGCCAAGCCCAGAGCACCAGCCATCAAAACGAAATACCTGGTTCGATGATTAGTGCATGCTGGCTGGCACACATGGCCAAGAGCGAAGCTTATCAGTCAAAGTTTTAGGCCAGATCTAATGCTGCCCTTGCGAACAACAAAACACCAAAGAGGAAGCGGGAAACATCGGCTTTTCAGAAAGAAACATAGAGCAGTTGAATTTATTGAGGGGTGCTACGGCAGAGGCAATGTTCGATAGTTCTACCAAAGGGTAGACAATCTCCAAAGGGAAACACAGCTCAAACAAAAGCCTGTAGAGTGCGCAGTCGGTGCTGAGAATTCGGGAAGAGCACTCCTGCAGATTGTCAAACCGCGAAGACAACCAACCAATCGCTGTCAAGCAGAATGATCCATTCAATTTGGAGGATGATGAACAAAACTTCCGTGCACCCGTCAAAAAAAAAGTTCGGGTAGCGATACCTAACCCAAAGTCCAACAAGCCTATTGGAGCAGATGGCCTTCCGACTGAACTCTTCAAAGTAGCTCAAAGTAGTACAAATCTGGTAGGGTAAAATTATGCCTGGCATAAGAAAAGAGATACACAAAATTGTGTTCGACTTTTCTGTTTGAACGTCTGAACCACAGACCAAAACAAACCGCCAACTCGTACTCCTCTTGCCTGAAACACCCTCGAAATATTTTTTTTCTGTCTGTGAATACGTGTACATCTCTGTCTGTGCATTTTGTGAAGGCAGCCATCCCTGCGTATGCCATTTATTTTTTTGGTGTGTTTGCTAAATGGGTTTAAAACAAGAGAGAGCGTCACACATCACACTCTCAAAATAAATGGCATATCAGGAGCTGATTTTCAGCTTGTTGACAAAAAGAGAGACCATTTATTGAGTTGGCGGTCTGTATCTTATCGGTCCGTGGTCTGAACCTTTTCATGCGTGAACTGATCTGCCTCTATCAGTGTGGTTTCACGCCACCAATATTTTATCGATTTTAAAGTTGCATCTGAAATACTATATAGAACTCGCACTGCTCTTTCAAAGTGGGTACGCATACTACAGACTCCTTTGATTTTGAGAAAGACTTAAGACAAGCGCTATTACATATATTGCCTCTTTAAAATAATTCTTGCGGCAATCGTACAAAGGTCGCATGGGGTCTCTTACACAAACCCACGATGCTAAGCGGCTGGGATGCTTTTGGAAAAAAAATTGTTCAGGTTCAGGTGATTTTCGGTCCGGTATATCTCAATGGAGTATGGAGAAAAAGATTCAATGACGGACTGTAGGCGTGATATTGACCTGGTCAAAAAGCTTAAAATACAGCGAGTTATATGGCTGAGGCATGTGGAACGTATGGATGAATATTCATCAATCTGGTGAGTCTTCAATTCCAACCCTGAGGGACAACGGAGGACTGGAAAACCCCATCTAAAGTGATCGATCAAGTGGAGGACAACCTCAACCAACTTGGAGTGCGTAAGTGAAGTGAACTACCTGGGACCGGACACAGTTACATGGATGAGTATTTTGATTGAGGCCGTGGTCCACAATGGATCAGCTCAAAATTAGTTAGCAAGTATATTTTATAAAATTACGCCACTGGCTTTAGTTTTTTTTTTTTCGTTGGCTTCTTAATTGTTTTACTTTAAGTGTAGTTGGCTGATGACCTAAAAACGATAAAAAAAATTCATGTATCCATACAAAATAATGGCGCATCATAGTATAGTTGTGTGAGTAGGTACCATCAAAATGATTTATTACATTGTTTTGTGGTATATTTAATTTTTTAATTATTTTTTTTTTATCACAATATTTATCATCAATCTGTAAAATCCATCCTTCAAAATAAAATCAATTCCATTTGAGAATTCCCAACTTTATCCCCAATTTTTCACACATCCTTCCTATAATTCGAATTTTTGTCAATCAATTGTCATCAATTTGAAAAAGAAAAAAAAAGACAAGAAAAACTACACTGACACTATCATACCGTCACAATATTGTTGATATAAGGAAACACAAAAAAAAAAACGTGAATTGAAGGACAAAAACAGTTTTTTGGGGGGAAAAAACACTTTTCCAACTCACCTGATCTCGTTATGTGATTGGTGGCAACATCAATGCTTTCAGCTGAATTATTGAACGTCCAATTGAATTCAACATCGGGTGGATTTGCATCGACAGTGCATTTAATTTTCGCATCCTCCTGTTTTGCCACTCCATAGATCCGAGGCTGATTTGGCATGCATGTTGGCGCATCTGTCGTTGTGTGTTCGTAATTCAAAGCGGATATCCGAGAGATTTGTTTCCGAATCGATTTCGTACGTGTAGAGTGTACAGAAATTTTTTCCCAAATCGAATCGTCGTCGTCGTATCGAATCGAAACGAATTCCAAAAAAATTTAAAAGAAGAAGATGAAAAAAAAAAAAATGTTATTTAAATTCAAATGAAGCACAAGGACTCCCACTCTTTTGCTTAAATTTGCAAAAGAGCACACATACATAGCAATATAAAAACACCACTTACATAGAATGTTTAACATAAATGGGGGGCTTTTGCCATCGCCTTCAGCATTATAGCCCACACACGAGTAATTGCCGGCCGTTGCCCTCGAAACACCTTGCAACACCAACGAGTGATTACTTATAATTACACCTTGTGATATATTATGTGGTAAAGGACGACTCTGTGTTGCACCACCACCAAAAAATTCAAAAAAAAAAGTAACACCGTCATCATCATCAGGAGCAGCATCATCAACACCATCATCACCACCACCATCACCATTGTACGTATAGCAGCAAGCAGCACCATCCAGGACGATGAAGAAGATTCCAGACACCATGTTGAAGAAAAAATTATGAAAAAGAAAGAAAAAGACAGCAATAAATAAAAAGGGATAATAGTTGTGCAGAATTAATATTTTTAATTAAATTTTTCGTTGAAATTTTAATTGCACTCCTTTTAGTTATCCTTTTCATTTTCTTTTCTTTTGGGGTGCACGTAAATATAATTGCTAAATAGGGTAAAAGGAGACTGAGCTTGTTGTTGTTGCTGGAGCAAGTAGTATTATTCATTATCTTTAGGATAGCAAACAGACAGTCTTGCCATACAATGTTTTGTTTTCTTGACATATGGCATTGTTTTACATTCATTTGCATTCTACATTTTTTTATTTAATTGGTTTTCTTAATGAAACGGATAGGTTTGAAGTGTGTAATTATTCTTAAAAAACAAAAAATGTGCGATTTCAGTGTCTGTCTGTGTGTCTGTCTTACTCTCCCTATCGAATCCTTCAACCTTGAAAGTTGGGCAAATTTCTAACCAAAAGATAGATTGTCTTGCAAAAATAGCATTTTGAAAGTTTTATCAAAATCGTTAGAGCCGTTTTTGAGAAAATCAATTTTTGTCTTCAAGATTGTATGGCAGGTGACGTTATTTTTGGACCTAGACCAAAAATAAAAATTTGTTCCGAGGGACGGCCAAATAAATCCTAAATACCAAATTTGAAGCAAATTGGCCCACCCGTTCAGCCTCCAGAGGAGCGAACAGACATACAGACAGACAGACAGCCGGACGGAATTTCCAGACCCACTTTTTTCGACTTCTCCATCATCGTAATGTCATGTGTGATTGTTATCTCAAATTTTTTTTCTGCACGAATCCATAAATTGCTTTATAGTACCTATAATCGCAAGTAAAAAGTGCGTGCGTACAAAGTACACATGTCAGAAGTGAAACTTCTTTTTCAAACTAATTTTTATTTTTTTTTTTTTTGCACCGCATTAACCGACTAGTGCAGCTTATTAAGGCCGCATACCCGCCTAACACATTTAATATTATACACATCACATTTTTCATATCAACCTTCTAGCGCTCATTTAACCACATACCAAGTCACATCCCTGCTACCTGCCAATCTATTTGATAACCATCAACCACCTAACTGCCAATGATGCCAGATAAGATGCCGGAAACGGGATTCGAAATAAAATCCCACTAATTTAGTACTGTAGGGGGAAAAAACCACCATATTTTGTTTAATAGAAAGTTTAACGCTAAAAGCCTAACTCAATGCATTTTTCAAAAAAAAAAAAAAAAAAAAAAACACCTTAGACCCGCACGTTTGCACTTGCGTCAAAAATTTCATATCTCAGTTTCAAACCGTAGTCAATTTGATCGCATTGCAGTCAAGTCGGTAAGTTTGCACATGTAATTAAGTATTGGAAGCACACTATTGAGCTTAAATGCAATCGATTTAACACCAGTTTGAAACTGGAATTGCAAAAACGTGTATTCGTGTAGGGATAGCCTTTAAAAATGAAATTAAAGTCTTTTTTTTTCATTAGCTACCTAGACCATAAAAACAACAATGATTGTCATAATTCGGTTTTCGGGAAACAACAACAAAAATATTACTTTTTTGTGTAAAAAATACTTGCTGAACTCAATTACCAACTAATTTTTTGTTAAATCAAACTTTCAGCCTTAAATTATACATATTTTTATTTTTGGTGATAAAATAGTTTTTTTAATACAGGGTAATTAAGTATTATTTTTATTCTCAAAATTCAATGCTCCCATTAGCTCTTAATCCAACACTGAAAACCGTTTTTCTTGCCAAGCTATTGAAAAATAACCAAACCTACTTCTTCACAAAAACACGAAAAAAATTGTCTAAAGATCACTTGTGCCATCCCGTAAGGCTGGATTTTCTTGTTTTTGTGAAGAAGTGGGTTCGGTTATTTTTCAATACCTTGGCAACAAAAAGTCGTAGAGCCATACGGTTTCCAGTGTTGGATTAAAGATTAATGGGAGCATTGAATTCTGAGAACAAAAATTACACTTAATTACGTAAAATGTTGAAAAAAAATAGTTTTAAAATTATTTTTCAAATTTTGTTTCAAAATTTTGAGTTTGAAAATTTATATTTTTTAAACTATTCGTTAAAAAAATTTAATTTAAAAACAAAAAGAAAGAAGAAGTTTTTGGCTTTCCAAAAAGGTATAACACGGTGTTGTAGACGAAGCAGTTGATTTTTAATATTTTTTTTTTTTACAAAATAAGTCAATTTTTCAGAAAATTGCCCTTCCCGGCTAAACGAGGGGGGGAATAGACCCCCCCCTTCATACGATTTTTTTCTTCTCTCAACTCAACCTACACGCTCTAGCTTTTTGGCACAACGCTCGTGAATCACCCTGTATATGTATGTAGGTATATGTAACCTATGTCGTACTGAATTATCCTTAAAATAATATCACCCCATAAAAAAACAATCGGAAATTTTCCAAAAATAAAAACCTTGGTGGTTTTTTTTACACTACTTTACCTTCCAAATAGTTTTTTTTTTCCAAATATTTTGGTCGGAAAAACAACCAATCGGGGAACACTGGATATACGAAACACTGCTAAGACACACGTAATGCATACCGTCCCTGCTACCCACCGTTCTATTTTTAACCATCAGCCACCGACCTACCCACAGTTGATATGCAGAACCAGTTTGTGCTTTATTATTATTAAACAAACCTAACCTAACCTACAGCTCTCCCTCCCCATGGCACTGTGCGTGATGCGACGTTCACTCTCTCTCTCTCTCTCTCTCTCTCTCTCTCTCTCTCTCTCGCTTGCTCCCTACTCTCGCTCCATAGCTATGTGCATCATGCTACGTTCGCCCTTTCTCAATCTCTGTCAATCGGTCTCAATCGCTCTCTCCATTTTCTGGAACGGAAATCACGCTTATTTCCGCTGCATCAGTAAAAATTTTATCCTCATGCGCCTAAAGAAGTTTCACTTCAAAAAAATCACCGAAAACGGACTCCGTTTAGAAATTAAGGATTCTTTTTAAGAATTTAAATAATTTTTGAATGCCAATTTTCTATCAATACTTCTTATTCAAAGCTTCTCCTGTTAGACAGCATGCAACTCAAGCATATTTACAAGCATGCTAAATTACTCGTTTCAACGCGCCTGCTCACTGGCTTTAGCTTTACATAATGTACAATGCTTAGTTAGACTACGCAGCATGGGAAAAAATGAGAGCTAAAATGTAAAACACTGTGTCATGAATTTTTTTTATTCATTCTCTCACAGACTTGTTGCGATATATTAATATGTTTGAAAATTGTCGCCATTTTGTTGGTATGAGTTTGGCGTTTTTTTTTGTTTGTCAGTTGTGATCACAGACATACCATACAGGCTGCCAACTTAGGTATTTACTCCTCTTGCTTTAAACACCCTTAAAATATTTTATTGTGCATGTTATATGTATACAGGGTGAATCGCATACGGTGTGACGAAAAGCTAGAGCGTGTAGGTTGGGTTGAGACAAGAAAAAAAATCGTATATAAGGTGGGTCTATTCCCCTCCGTTTAGCCGGGAGTGGCAGTTTTCTAAGAAATGACATAAATTGAAAAAAAAAACTATTTAAAATAACGGTAGCTCCTATAATGCCATGCTATACCTTTTTGTAAACTCAGAAACCTCTCTTTTTATAGTGTTTTGAAATAAACCGTTTTCAAAATATAAACTTTCAAACTCAAAATAAAAAAAAAAAAATAAAAAATTTTTTTTTAAATAATTTTTTTGTAAATTTACGTAATTAAATATTATTTTTTTTAATTCAATGCTGTTTTTAACGTTTTGGTTGGAATTAATGTTTCAGGAAAAATCTTGTAACGGTAGCTTCCATAGGACCATTTTTCATTTCCAATATTTTTGGTTTTTCAAAAACAATTTTTCAAAATTTTAAAAAAATTTGTTTTCTGATAAAAGTTTTAAACTGCAAGATGTTGGCATACTCAGAAAAAAAATTGGAATATCTTTTCGAAAAGTTTTGCAAAAACCCGTGTTTTGAAAAAACTGGTCGCACGATTTTGAAAAAAAAATTTAGTTAAAATTCAAAAAAGCAAAAAAAAACTGATATCTTACTTCATTTTCTCAAACAAACGTTTTAACTATTGATTTTTTTTTAATTTCGTATGATTTTTCAATGCTTTTTTCCGTAAATCTCAAGCCCCAAGACCATTTTAACACATTAGATCAAATTCGTACGACATAGTCGTGCACTTTATTTGTTATTACTTAATGAAGTATATTTTATTTTCAAGTTTTCAAGGCGTGGTCCAACTAACCCCACAAAGTGGTCCAACTGGCAGCCATATAGGAGCACGGTGGACCACTTGGACTCGATCCATTTAGGACTTCATTATTCTTTTCGGTAGCACATTTACAAATTTTTTAAAACTTCATTTAGAAACGAGAATCCCACTCTTTCTTTTAATACCAGGCATCTATGGTTGTACTCTGAATAGTTTGATAATTATAAGACTAAAAAAAAAATGGCCCAACTAGCCTCACCCTACCCTACCATTTACAGGGTCAAAATTAAAAACGATTTTCAACCCATGAACAACAACATGAAAAACCATGAAATCACTTTTCCAACGAAAAATAAATCTCAAATTAAAATGTGAAAAGTTCGATTAAAATTCAATTTGATGGATACCGTATAAAAACTATGGCGGCGTTGATAAAGAACAATTTTTGTATTATTTACTTCAATAACCTTTGGCCTTTTTGATTTAAACAAAATTGATTTTTATTGTCATTCAGATATATTTTCAATTGTTGCAAGTGTTAAAAAATATTGAATATTGTTTTTAGTTGATAATTTTGATTGGCCGCCCATTTAATAGCGTAAAAGCCTTTTTTTTTGGCAGAAACTACATCAAAGCTTTTTTAAATAAAAGCTAAAAATGTCACACACACACACACAGTAACAATATTAAATGTGAAACCCTCATCTCAACCGGCTTTATTGGACAACGAAAAAAAGAAAACCAAAATCAAATTTTAATGAACTCTAATTTGGGTCTTAACCTTTCCTATAAATAAGTCATATCATTTACGCAGGACTCTTTCTGCTTTAATTTTCTTTAAATTGTCTTTCAAAAGAAACGTAGACCGAGAGACTATTATAGGACTTTGGGTTATTTTAAAGTGCCCTGTTTGCGTTGCTATAAGTGTTGTCCTGTGATCCATCATGAATCAAGTTTGATGGAAGTGAAGAAGAACACAATTTTAATTGCATCTGCATTTTGGTCCTTTGAGTTTGAATGAAATATACAAAATGGAGAAAAGGAAAAATAAGAACACAATTTTCCTATATTTTATCCTTTGTTAAGCAGGACGACAGCCAAACGGTTAATACGCTTTTCTCGATGACTCGGTCTTGTGTTGCAGCTTTTTTTTTTTTTTTTTTTGTTAATCGTAATGATCACAGGACTGAACTTAAGGATAAAATGGAAATAATATACACAACAACAACAACTACAGCAAGAGCATTATAAACGAGCAGGATAATGTGTTGTTGCAGTGTTTCATTTCAACACGCTGCGCTGCTGCTGCTGGATGAGAGATAAATATAAGAGTGTTCCAGTGTGCATTTTAAAAACCAAGGAATAAATCCCTTTTCCTGTGGACTTGGTCCATTAGTTGTGTAGGTAAACACAAAAAATTATTTTTTTAAAACTATGCGGGTACCCTCACATCGGTATGATGGGGTGAGCCTTTTTACCTGCACTAATTGCATGTTAATGAGATTTTTTGAATGTAGAGCGCATTGCAAACTTTTCTTGGTGCCAACGAAGTCCTTGTTTTTTTTTTTTTTTATTCTGTCGGCCATGTCGTCATGAGATGATGGTTAAAAGGACTATTTCAGAAAATTTATGATAATGACGAAAATTTTATTGCGTGAATGGTTTTTCTGCTCAACTCAGGTTGAGGTAACCATCATCATAGATGATGAAAGTAGAAAGGTATAATATCATTCTCAAAAATGGCATCAGAGAGGGGGAGAAGGGTGATTTTGCTAAGTGTTTGCTATAATTAGAGAACACTCTTCACCTTACAATGTCGCATGGACTCTCAAGCTGGGGCTCTGTTAGTAACTTTTTATGGACATATTAAACAGCTTGCATCGGTTGTAAGTACCTCTTCCGTCTAAAAAGTTAATGATCTAAATTGAGGGCATTGTTCCTTTTAGTTTCAAGGTGATGTATGTGTTTTTTTTTTTTTTTTTTTTGGAAAATGCACTCACACTTCATGTACTTACCTAGTTTTATTTTTTGTGTTCATTAAAGTAGGTAGGTAACCATCAAGGTTCAAAAAACCAATTAAAATACTTGTTCGAAATTGTGGAGTTTAAAATTACGTCGTGTCCCATACCTTCATATGAAGCTGCAAGGGCTACTGGGATTCAGGATATAATATTAAGAACAAGGATTCACTTTTGCAGAGAAGTATTTTAATGCATTAAGGAAGGAGTGATTTTTAGATATATAAAGTAATTAAGTATACTCTCATATGATGTCCATCAAAGGCAAGAATGAAAAAATGGTCTTGCAACGTTAAGTTATGTTCAAAGACTCTTTAAAGGAAAAGAAGGTCATAAGACTCAACCGAAAAATTACAGATTTTCAAATGGAGGTCTAAGCTGCCAGCCATTTAATAGTGTTCAAATCGTCAGTTCCGCGAAATGCCCGCTAGATCACCGAACGATGAGCTCACGACGAGCGTTGGATCCGTTGATTTCATTGATTGAGCTTGGATTAGTGTTTCAGCAACTTAGGAGCCAAAACAAGATACCTATATGCTCAAAAGATGCAACCCCAAAACTTTTCATTGCAAGATGGCCAAAACTGTTAATTATTCAACTTTCCATTGTCAAATCTGACATAACACTTCTACAGGAGTTGCGAAAAAATATATAGTCCTGAGAAAAAAAAAGCTGTACTATTATGGGAAGTAACACTTCGATGGGCATTGAGCAGCTGTGGTGGTTTGGATGTGCTTTTTTGTTGCTGGCAGCAGCTTAAAAGTATGGCAAAATATCTTCAGTTTTCGTGAACTCGGCGAAAATGATGACGATCCTCAAAGAAAGCCAAATTTCACATTTTTAGACTTTTTAAAATGAACATGCCTCTACAACATGCAAAGACAAAGCTTCAGAGGAATGTTCATAGGAGCTCCTCTTAAGAAAGTTCGAATAAATTTTTCGACTTAAACACTTAAATTTTGGGAAGAGAAGACGTTAAAAATGCATACAGGATGTTTTTTCAGAGCTAGGTATGGAACTTTTAGTTGGCAGTACTGTTTTCACTGACAACCATTTTGTTATCTGCCATGTTATTATGATTTAGTTTTAGTTTGCTTTGCCGTTTAATCATGAATCGACTGACGCCTGAACAACGCATGCAAATCTACTAAAGATATATGCGATTACTGCTAGAGCGAAGCATCGAGGAAGACCCGAATGAGTCCATCTGCCATCGTGCATTGCCAAGACAAAACCATTGCTATTAGCATGGTGACATATTATGTACAATTTTAATGCCACAACTCGATTCTTAATACCAAACAACACATAATTTGAATTTTCAAAAATTAAAATTTGAATAAAAAACACAATAACAATCATTTTATGTGGCCGATGTTCAAAAACTGTGCTACGCCCAAAGATGAGATTTTTAATTGACAAAGCTATTTCTATGAGGAAAGTGGAACGCAATTTCAAGCTCGCAGCTCGATTTGAACAAAATAACACATAACTTAATTTTTTAAAAATTTTATTTTTTTAAGGAAATAGCGATTATGGGTGTATTTAATAATTCTTGAACCACACCCTTCTACATAACCAAGGAATACAAATGCAAAATTTTCATCTTCTTCTTTCAAAACTGCGATGGAAAGTTAAAAAACATTTAAAGGGAGTGTCCTAAAAATTGGTAAACAAAATTTAGAGCACTAACTGAGCTCGATTATTAGTTAATTTTTAAGCATAAAACTTAAGCTAAATCGAGCAGTTTTTTAATGGTCTACCCTCAGCGGCGGATTTACATATTCGCCGCCAGTAGGCTATTCAAATTTTGCCGCCCCTACTGACCTCTGCAATTCACTATCATAATGATATTGTTTACATGTTTTTAATGTTTTACTTCGAAAATCAAAGCCGATCGTTTTGAGGTACCAGGAAGCCGTTCCGACTATTTTCAATAAGACGTCCGTGAATATGTGTCACTTATATTTGATGTCTGATAACTTAAGAACAGACCGAGCGATTGAGATTTCTGACACGGCGTTCGAAAGGGTCTATTCAGAATTGGAGCTGAAAAGATTTTGAAGTCAATCAGTAGAGCGGTTTCGAAGATAGTCAAAAAATAAGAATTTCAAAAAAAAACTATCTTCAAGAGCTCAAAAACATAAAAACTAATTTTTGTGGACACGAAGAGCTCAAAAACCTGCAAGCTTGGAGCTTGCAATTATTAAAAAGTTTCAGAACTGGCCTGCAGGGTTTACCGCTTTTCTAATTACTTTTAATTTTTTTAAGATAACTTTGACAATTTTCATTCAAACGATTTTTGTCCTAATATAAAAAAATTGTGATCGAAAAACTACGTTAAATGCCGCCAAGCGGATCAAAATTTGAATTCAAAAAGCTTGATAATCCCAAGTGCCTACATTTTCGAGCGCTCCGAGCCCGAAAGTAGCGGGAAGCTTCAGTTATGGCCTGCAGGGTCAATCGCTTTTCAGATAGTTGTCAATGAGATTGCAACTTTATGATTTGTGCATAATCGTCCGCATTAGATACATCAGCTTGTTCTCGTTATTAGCATGATCTTGCACTAAAGGTTCCTCTTGTTATACCCTATTCCATAGAATGGGTATATTGTATTTGGTGTGGAGTTTGTAACATAGAGAAATAATACCGTAAGGTATAGAAAAGTATATATATATTCTGACTCAGAATCAAAAGCCTAGTCGATTTAGCCATGTCCGTCCGTCCGTTCGTCCGTCCGTCCGTCCGTCCGTATGTATACTCTCTATAGGTCGCAATTTTCGAGCTAGAAAGCTGAAATTTGGTATATATAATCTTTGGTTCAAGAGTAAGGCTAAGTTCTTATATCGGTAAAATCCGCCCACAAACACGCCCACAATCGCTATTTTTGTTGAACAACCTCAATTTAATAAAATTAAATTATGTTTTTTTGTACAGTTACGACAAAAACATAACGCTAAAATTTTGCACACGTAAGCTCTAGGTAAACTTTCTTCCAATCAAATAAAAATATTTCAGTTTGGGCGTGGCTTACGCCTATTTTTCATACAAAACCATCAATATTGTTTTTATAAAATAACAATTGTTATATTAAAGCGAAAAACATTAAGTTTTGTGGGTCTTACTGGCACATAAACATCTTGTGTATGAAATCAAAAAAATTAATTTTGGGCGTGGGTGACGCCCACTTTTCATTAGAAACTATAAAAAAATTGTTTTTGTAAATAAACGGTATTTATAATTAATCCGCAAGCCAAAATTTTGCGTCTCTTAATAGAAACGAAAAGGTTTTTGTATGAAAAGAAATTTTTGAATTTTGGGCGTGGCTTACGCCTACTTTTCATGAAAGAACGAAAAAAGTAGCCTTAAGAATTTAAGGCATTTCCAATGTTTAATTTAAACCTTTTTCCTTCCGTTCGTTATTTGAGAAATATATCTCTAAATTTTTTTTTGTAAATTTTTTCAATACGCCCACTTTTAAAGGCGTGATTTTGGTAAA
Source organism: Platycheirus albimanus (assembly GCA_916050605.2). Taxonomy (NCBI): domain Eukaryota; kingdom Metazoa; phylum Arthropoda; class Insecta; order Diptera; family Syrphidae; genus Platycheirus; species Platycheirus albimanus. The sequence continues at coordinate 58,047,125 of OU696696.1, forward strand.
ATACCTTTGTTCAGGTAAGATTGTTTAAAAACTACTCGATTCAGCTGTAGTCTTACACATATGCCTAAATACTGAAAAAAGTGCAGTTAGTGCTTCAAATTTTTAAGACACGCCCACTTTTGAGGGGCGTTTCCGTCAAAAGTCGTATAATGCATTAATTTTTTAACGTTTTTTAACTATCGGTCGCAGTTTTGAAGTAGGGGAGACTGGGTACGGTTGAAACAAAGGACGGTTGAAACAACGCAAATATTCCAGGAACAGTACACGGTACGAGAATGTTTCCCGAAAGCAAACGAAGCAAAAACACATTCGAATAATCGTCAGTCTTGCTTAGCACGTGGCACGTTGCCGTAGTTTTTAAGAGCACTTTTTTTATATAGGTTACCCAAAGTAAGTATTTTTGTGCGGTTTTTTTTTCCTATAAATGGTTTTAAATTCATGTTAGAGTATTGTGTATGTGTGTGTATTTGAAACGAAGAGTGTAGAACGCATTGTAGTGACTTGTTTCAACGTGTTGTTAATGAGATCATAATTATATACATTTTTGTAACTAAAGTGGGGTTGGGTACGGTTGAAACATTTTTTCTGGGTACGGTTGAAACAAAGCAGATCTGGAGAAAAGTGGATACAGTGCACTGCCTGTAAGCTTTGGGCTCACAAAGAGTGCACAGAAGGTGGAAACCCATATGTGTGCCAGAATTGCGATTCGGAATATTCCGATTATTATATATATATTATATATTATTATATTTTTTGTAAGAGTTTATGTTTGAAGTCTATTTTAAAATTATTTTCTTCAAGTTTTTTTTCTTGTAAAAACGTGGATTATTTATTTGTTTTCGTTTTGTTTTAAAATACGTACTATTTTTTTTTTTTTTTTTTTTTTCTTTACCTACATGAATAATTATTAAATAAAAATTAAGTAATAACTTAACACTAGTAAATGTTTATTATTTTGAAGTGTTTCAACCGTCCCCAATCGCTGTTTCAACCGCCCCTGGTATGGGTACGGTTGAAACAAAAAAGATGTTTTTTTAAATTCCATGTTCCACAAAAACTAATGCAGTGAGGACTTAAAAGACACTCCCTATTTGTAGATGAAACCTTCTTTTTTCATTGAACATACCTTCTTCGTCGCTCGGATTACAAAAATCAAAGTTATGGACGATATAAGCGAAATTGTTTCAACCGTACCCAGTCTACCCTAAACAGATGAACACTTTGATTTATATTCCTTGGTTACGTAGCAGAGTGTGGTCGAATAATTGTTAAAAACACCCATAATCGCTATTTCCATTCCAAATCTAATTTTTAAAAATTCAAGTTTTGTCTTGTTTTGTTCAAATCGATCTGCAAGAATAAAATTGAATGTCACTGAGCTCATAACAATTGCCTTGGCAATAAAACGTTTTAACTTTGGGCGTGGCGCACTCCTTTTTTTATTGCGCCAGCACTAATTGAACATCACACCGCATAAAATTAATGTTATTGAATTTTTTTCTGTCTGCTAAAGAAGAATTTTGTTTCTGAAACATCGGCTGTTTGCGGGAGGCAGACGCATGCACATACAAAAATATGGGGAATAGGGTATCCAACAGTTCGTTGCAAACGTACTGTAGCTCTCGCTTATGTTTTTCAAATAAAATGGATTTTTCCTTCAAATTCGATGGTCAATTCACTAATTTTGGTTAGGAATGAAAACTTTTCATTAAATCCGCTGCAGACCTTCTGCCATTTTTCTAACTCGGAAACGAGTCTATCTATGAGGACGAAAAACGTGTTTACCCTGAAATGTTTTTTTTCTGTGCAGCTCTAACATACACAGTTCTCCGTGAGTACCTATAATTTTTTTTTTTTTCTAGAAAGCAAAAAAATATTGGACCAAATTTGCCGCCCCCTCAAATCTGCCGCCCTAGGCTTCAGCCTACTCAGCCTATTTGTAAATCCACCACTGTCTAACCTGAACAAAGGTATTTTATAAAAATCACTCCCTCAAAAGTGGGCGTATTGAAAAAAATTACACAAACAAATATTTTTAACATAACGAAAGGAAAAAAAGGTTAGAATTGAATATTGGTAGTACCTTAAATTTTTAAAATAACGTTTTTCATTCTTTCATGAAAAGTGGGTGCAAGGCACGCCCGAAATTCAAAAATTTCTTTTCATATATACAAGCTTTTTAGTTTCGACTAAGAGGTGTAAAAAATTTTTGTACGGTTTCTAATGCAATGAAGGCATTAGCCTAACCCAAAATCAATTTTTATGTTTCCATACACAAGATGCTAACGTACAACTAATACCCACAAAATTTAAGGCTTTTTGCTCGAATATTAGCATCGTTATTTTGTAAAAATAGTATTGAAGGATTTGTATGAAAAGTGGGCGTCAGCAACGCCCAATTTAAAATATTTGTATTTAATCTAGAGAAGATTTATCTATAGCTTGTGTCTGAAAAATTCAAAAATTGTGCCTTGATCGTAACTGTACCAAAAACAAAATTTAATTTTTCCAAATAGAGGTTGTTGAACAAAAATGGCGAATGCTGGCGGGTTTGTGGACAGATTTACGTGCAGTAGTAGCACGTAGCAATCTCAAAGTTAAATTTACGTAAATCGTATTGCACATCTACAATGTGAAGCAGCAGCTGCACCATAGACAGCAGCTGAAGTACAAGTCGACTCGACTCCAACTTCACGAACGTGCTACCCTTCAAAACAAGAACAAACCAAAATGGCAGACATGATTTTTGTTTGAGTTCAGCGCTTCATATTCGGGCATGCTGCTTAGTGCGCTACTTTTTGTGGCATTAACTTTGACATTGATTGCTACGTGCTACTGCTGCAGCTGCAGCTAAACCATTCGTGCATGCTGCTTAGAGCGAAACTTTTTTTGACATTAACTTTGACATTGCTAGTGCTACTTCTGCAGCTACACCATTGTGCGCAGCCATTTAGTCTTGACTAACGGTATTATTTCTCCATATTACAAAATCTACACCACACATATACATAAAATACAGACCGCCAACTCTTTATGGTTTCTCTTTTAGCCTACAAGCTTGATGTGCATAATTGTGGTTTGATTATAAGCTCTCTCTTAAGCTCTCCCGTGCATTTTAAAAGTGAAACCAATACACGAAAATATTAAAATGCACAGTCAGAGATACGTATATAATGGTGAATAAAATATTTTGAGGGTGTTTAAGGCAAGAGGAGTATACTAGTTGGCGGTCTGTGTTGTATGTCCACACCAAAAACAACATCCCCGTTCTATAAAATAGGGCGCAAAAAGCACCTTTTAGTACCTATCAGAAGTGAAAATGCAGAACTCTTAATATAGACTCAAACACCAACCGAATTATACATTTTTCTCAGGACTAAAAAAAAGCTTTATTCTAATAAAAAAATTAGATTGAATCAGGCGATTAAAGTGTAGTGTGAGAAAATGTATTTTTTACAATTTAAACAATAATAATCGGGGGCATAGGAAATTCTAAAGGAAAATCTGCTGTTTGCCTATAAATCCATTTAAATTTCCTCCTTTATGCTAAACAAAACGAATAATTTTCCAATTTAATTAAATTTAAATTGATTTAGTTCGATGATGCCTTTACACTGTACAAGTGTACATACGTATACACTCCCGCCTACTCAATTTAAGTTTACTTACATAATATTTGTAAGGACTCAAGAAATTCAACAAGACGTTAACGGCACGTTAAATATCAACAACGAACAACATAATATACACACAGTATTGTATAATATAACAGTAGTATAACAGTATTAAGGATATGCAGCCAATATAACATGGTAATGCTTTTTCAATTAATAAACATCGAACTACTTTAGCTGGAAGTTGGAGTTGAAGTTGAAGTTGATAATATAACCAAAAAGGACTCCTTTGAACTGAAATAATGAAAACAACAATTAATCCTTCGGCATGTATGCTGTATGCAGTGTAGCAAGCAAGTAGTGCAAATTTACCATACATATAGCCTCTATGTCCTGATGATTAATTGTTATCCGTTTCTACATGAGAAGTGTCTTCCTGCATCACTTATGCTGATTTCGCTCAATTGCATCACACATGCAATACACCGATTGTATTCCAATTCCAACTATATACTACTCACAGTTGAACGCATCCGAAATACAATTGAAACCAAAGTTTGCTAACCTATAACATTATATTGGGTATCATTCGACGAAGGACGAATAAGGAGTATTACGAGAGTATATATTATTGGAAATTGGAATGGAGTTTTCGAGACAACGAACGGTTGTTGTTCAACGCAAAGTTCAAATCGAAGTCCTTTCTTTAGAGATAATTGTATTTATCTTGAATTCGAATATTGCGATTAATTTGAATTTTCAATTTCCCACCGACCGACGACGACGACGCCGACGGACGACCGGATGGAAATGGAAAGTAAACGCCCGCCATATTCAACCCACCACACCGACCGTATGGCAGCATGCAATTGGATATCATCGTAAGCATAACCTCGAGCGTTGGTCCTGATGATTATTTGTATGAATGTCTATACAACACACACAATGCTTCGTCGTCCTTCGTTGTCGTATAAAGATGAACGAACCGAAAATGGACGATATTAAGGATAAATCAAGGAAAGGGATACATTTTGGGATGAAATTGGTAAAATTTTGGGACATCGAAGAGTTTCGATTGCGATTACAAAACATGATGATGAAAACGAACTTACATTATGCCGCCATTCGACTTTGTAAACAATCGGATGAGCTGTTACCAAGCAATCGAAATAAACATCTGTGCCTTCTCGGATCGAACTCGGGTCAAGGGATGTGCCCAGGCGAACGTAGGTCTCGGGAATGTCTGCAAGAAAGATAAATATCGAAAATTGAATACAATGTTTGAGTAATATGTGGAAATAAGCATGTTATATTGTTTTGTTCGGGTTCGGTTCGGATGGGTTGAGTTTGCTTTATCGGATCGCACTAACCAATTGCTTTTGATATTGTTTTGCGGGGATAAATTGAAGATGTGCCATTGCATAAATTAGGGGATAAGTATTTGTGTTCTAGATAAATGAATAATTCTCCTTTGGACAGATAGAAGTTTCTGTAAAATAAATCACTCAAGATGAATAAATGTTTTGAATATAAGCATACTTTACATATACATATTACTACTTTCTGGAATTGGAAAATAAAATTCAGGAAATACTTAAAGGGTTTGCATCTGAGGAATGGAAATACAACTCGAAGGAATTAAGACTTCTATCAGAAATATATACAAACGAAGCTTTTTTTTAAGATTGACGAGCTTCAAGGCTTTGAATTAATTAATTAATTGATGGGCTTAATCGCATCGTCACTTCCCCTCGGTGCACGATGGATAGCCGATAGGTGAACTAACGAAAAGTGAACGTAAGGTATACATCGGAACCATGGGTTGTATATATCTGAGATCCTAGATCCAACTCTAACACGACCTACACGTCATGCACAGGTCTCACAGGACGGTTATGAAAGGGGAAATTCATTGTGACGAAAACTGTAAAATATTCCTCGAATGATCAAACCAGTAGTAAAAAAAATAAACCGACAACGATTTTCGCATATGCACGTGGGACGTGTTCGCACTAAACAGTCCGCGCAAAGCTGAATAGTTAGCAGAGACCCTCAGTTTCCAAGCTGATATAACAGCCCACCAGGAGATTCAATGGGGAAGGAAGGGCCTGATAGTAACAGAAAGCTGTAATTTTTACTATAGGAAATGTTGGAATCAACATGGTTCTAAGCACCACATGATTCCAACGTCCCGACCAATTTCCAGATGGTTAGAATTGCAACCAAATCGACCATGTTTTGATCGACAGAAGACGCTCCTCTAGCATTCGGAATGTCCGTTCATTCCGAGGAGTAAACATCGAACCGGACCACTGCCTAGTTGGTTCAAAGCTAAGAGTGCGGATCTCCAAGGAAGTTCTTAGGCGAACATAAACTACTCCGAAGAAATTCCACATATTGGACGACTTCAATCAGAAGAGACCGCCGGCGCCGCTGCCTATGCTCACCGCATATCCCTTGAGTTTGCGAGAAATCCTCCGACTGTGGATATGAACAACTCGGAAAAAATGGCAGTTATGTTAAGAAGCCATAAGAAGTGGTGCGGCTGAAGTATTGGGCTCCCTGTTTCAACTCCGAATGCTCAGGCAAACAAACCTAAAACGGACGCTTAAAACTCGTGGTTCCAGAGAGATACTAAAGCGAGCAGATATCTCTATAAGTTGAGAAGGAAACGCTAAAAAAAAACACCAACAACGAGAATTCGAGGAGATGCAAAGATGTTTTTGCAGAAAACAGGTGCGAAACTTCAATAGAGCAGTGAAACGGTCTACATCAGGTTTCAAAAGCCGTCCTGGGCCCTGCAAAGATCAGGATGGGAACACCATAGTAGACACGCAGGCATTGTTAGTTTATCTGGAGAGACTTTATTTCAAGCAGTTGTTAAATTGCGACCATGAGCTAGGTTCGCCCGACCAAACAGATGACCTGGTCAGGAGCATACACCAACTCATCTACAAAGTATAGATAGACGAAAGTATGCCCAATGAGTGCGATCTGCCCGATCCACAAAAAGTGTCTTATGTGAACGTCTCAAGCCATTTGCTGGTGATCTTATACGTTCTTACCAATGCGACTTCAGAACTGGAAAATCTATAACCGACCAATTATTCATTTTACGCCAGATCTGGAGATAACTCAAGAATAAAACAGCAATACCCACGAAAGTGTTAATAGATTCGAACTGTATGGTGCCATGTCTAACCATTGAATCCCTGCTTAGCTGATACGCCTTATCAGGATGTCGTTGGAAAGTGCTCGCTGTTTCGTCCAAGTTGGTATTAACTCTACTGAAACTTACGAAGCCACCAGAGGGCTAAGACAAGGTGACGCAGTGTCATGCAGTCAGCTGTTTTAACATTCTGCTGGAAAATGTCATACGGAACACCCATGCCAGCACATCGGACACCATCTTTAATAAATCGACACAATTACTCAGGTTCGCGGACCACATTGATGTGATAGGAAGGACAAAGCGAGCTGTAACCGGTGCCTTCACTACTATGGAGTAAGCAGCAGGCAGAATGGGACTGAAAATAAACGAGGACAAAACGAAGTATATGCTTATCTACAAAAGTCCAATTCCGCCACCGACTTGGTCAGAGCGTGACTAACTCTTGCTTATCGTCGTTTCTTTGGGTTGAACAAAATAAAGCCCTATCGAAAAGAACCAAGCAAAATACTAATCATCCCGGTCCTGCTATATAATGCAGAAGCATAGACTCTCCGAATCTGATAAAAAGTCACTTTAAGCCTTTGAGACACAATTTCTGAGTACCTCCGATTTATTGCCCCGTCTGCTTTAACAGAGAAAACAACATTTGGCGAAGAAAATTGTATTGTATGCAAGGCATACGAGTATAAACTGGAAAGCTCTTTGCAAAAAAGAGAGTATATTTTTTCTCTCAAATAAAATGTAAGGACCTATGAGCAAGCTAATGTAATAATAATAAATTTAGTCTTAAGAAAACTTTGTATGAATCAGGTGAGCTACCGCAAGCTACGGCGAGTAAAATAAATGTTGGGTTTTTTCAGTATAATCTTTTTCCCAACAAAAAAAGATCTTCGTGTTTCATTTCGTTCGGATTATTTTTATTTTAGTTTTTATTTAGGAAGTACCTATAGTTTCATACTACACAAAAATACGAAGAATTATTTTGTACGTGCTGAATGCTGATGTACAGTGACATAAGTCTAGCCAGAAAAATTCGCATTCAACGACTAAGATGGGTGGGCCATGTAAAGCGAATAAACATCGACGCTCCAGCTGGTAAAGTCTTCAACATCGAACCAGGGGAATCAGAAGCCAAGGTTGATCTCATCTTCGATGCAGCGACCAGGTAGATGGTGACCTCCGACAACTTGGATCGCGAAATTGGAGACGGAGAGATCGAGCCGGCTGGAGGGTCTTATTAAGCTAGATTTAGGATTTCCCCGATCTAGTTGAACCAACATAAGTAAGTTAGTAAGTAAGGATGAGAGTCGTAGAAAGAACGGAGCCTTGGGCACACCAGTATATCTTTGTGAATAAAAAAAAAAAAAAAAAAAAATTGTTGGCACAACAGCTCCAAGCGGGCCGGGGCCTGTGACTTACACTCTCAACCATTCCTGTATGTGCGTTGATATTCTGCAGGAATGGAAGGGACCTACAATTTACCGCCGAATCCGAACGGCTAACAGAGAAGCACTTTCCATGACATTAATTACTCTTGGAGGACTTGTCACTTCCTCGCAAGAGGCAGTACCCCGGAAAAAAACTTATCTAGGTGGCAACGTCAGGGATCGAACCCTGAACCTTCTTTGTGAATAGCATACTTAAAACCGTCCAAGACATGCATGGGTTCTTTGTATTTTTCCCGGTTTTACTCAGAATGGTTGGCTTTGTAGCTGATTGCTCTCATTTTGAAAGCCTCTTTACAGCTCCAGTCGAACCATGAATCCTCTTTTGTTCTGTTTGGAACTAAGTTTCTCATGTTTGTTAACATATAAATGTTTTAGTCTATGTCTTTATCGCGGAAACAGTTACCACTGACCAAATAAAGTTTCCGGAGCAGTTTTTAAGACCATCCCAGATCCCAATTGGTTTTTCTACCACACTATACTCAAGAGATGAGAAACAAGTCTAGGGTATAAGCGGATGCGGAGTGACCTGCAATGCCAGACATTTATGTTGGCTCGTCACCCAAGTAACAATTTAGCTTGTATAAGGGCCAATTTTTTGAGTTTGGCAAGTAATAGCTTGTATACGGTTCGTATAAGGCAAATTTTCGCAAGCCACACATTTCAAACGCTGACAATTAAAATAATAGCTAGTATAAGCCCTTTAGAATTTAATTTGAAAAGTTCTATACAAGGCTTGCTGATAAAGGTACAATATGGCCTGTATAAGGCCTTCTGAAGTTGTCAACTGAAAATTTAAAAAATATAAGCTGCTATAAGGCTCTCCACGACAAGTCAATGCTAACAATTTGTGTAAGGCTGGCCATTAAAGGCCTTACACAAAATAAATTAATTTGCTATTATCAATAGTCTTAGTTCTTAAAAATGTAATCAGTTATGTAAGGAAAGAGAGAATGGTATGTATGTACTGATTACTGGAAAACAGAGAAGTTTTTAAATTAATTCCAAACTGTAGCCAAAAGGCTACTTCCTTTATCGAAAATCTTCACAACTTTGTAGCAATGCATATTTTATCCTTTTCACAGCCACTTTTGTACGCGTTTTAACTGAGCACTTTTCGATTAAGATTGTCTAAAAGGAACTAACAATCGATAGTCAACACAGTCGAAACCTATTTTTTTTTTTTATTATTTATGACAGTTAAAAGCTTGCTTTGGATGTTATCAAAGGTCATTATAAAAGCAATTTGATGACAGCTACCGCACATAGCTTGCCTAAGATGTTAAAAAAAAGCCTTATAAAAGCCATTTGATGACAGCAATCGTGCATAGCTTGCTTGAAATGTTATGAAAAGGCCCTATAAAAGCCATTTGATGACAGCTATCGTACATATCTTGCTTGGGATGTTATGAAAAAGCCCTAAACAAGTCATTTGATGACAGCTACCGCACATAGCTTGCCTAAGATGTTAAAAAAAAGCCTTATAAAAGCCATTTGATGACAGCTATCGTGCATAGCTTGCTTGAGATGTTATGAAAAGGCCCTATAAAAGTCATTTGATGACAGAAATCACACATACCTTGCCTGAGATGTTATAAAAAGGCCCTATAAAAGGCATTTGATGACAGTATTAACTAGTTCACATTTGATGCAAGAATTATCAACAGTGAATTGGCGCAGTGGTAGAGTGCTGGAATGGTACGAGGACGGACTCGAGTTCAAAACCCAGGTAAACAAAAACTTTTCATTTTTATAATTAAAATAAAATTTCAATTATTACAGAGTACACTAGAAAATGTAACGGGGGAGCTGGCTGAGGAGGAATTTAAATAAAATACAAATAAATAATGTTATAAAAATAAAATACATGCCTTGAAATAAATACAAAATTGATATTTTTTTTTTATTAATTCAATTTTTGAATTTTGCCTCATTTTTTTGTATTAAAACAATAAATTGTTTTCTTATATTCCTCACTTGTGGCAGGCTAGAAAATGGTATTTCGCTGCAATGCAAAAATGGCCCTTATAAGACCTTTATGTAAACATTTACGGCAAGAAATTGGCATAAGCCGTCATCGAATGGCTTTTATATGGCCTTTTCATAACATCTCAAGCAAGCTATGCACGATAGCTGTCATCAAATGGCTTTTATAAGGATTTTTTACAACATCTCAAGCAAGCTATTGGCGATAGCTGTCATTAAATGGCTTGTATAGGGCTTTTTCATAACATCTCAAGCAAGCTATGCACGATAGCTGTCATCAAATGGCTTTTATAAGGCTTTTTTACAACATCTCAAGCAAGCTATTGGCGATAGCTGTCATTAAATGGCTTGCTGAGAAAAGCTAATTGCATTTCATGATAAGCTATTTGATGCTGTAACACCTGCCCACAAAAGTCTTATAGCAGTTAAATAGCTTGCGCAATGTGCGCCAAAATGATTTGTTTAAGGCCTTTTTTTGTTCTTATAGCAGTATGAAAATAACTTGCTTAGAACCTTATACAAATTAAATTGTTACTTGGGCAACAAGCTGGAGTCAATTTGTTTAACTCAGCAATGAAAATGGCATACCTTCCTTCGGGTGTTGTCAAGCGAGAATAGCGACCCAAGTGTTAACGTAGAATTGTATACATTGAAAATCGCCCGTAACAATGATTTCAGTGTGAGGCGTGAGGGTAAGCAGAACCACTTATTTTTTGGATGTAGTCAGATGTCGGAGCGAGTACGTGACTAGTCGAACTTCTTTCAAGTCCCGAATTCCTACAAATTATTACAATGTGCGATTGTGGTTAAAAAAGTCAACCTCAGAACACAATGATAAGATTCTTAAATCGATTTAAAACTTATAATAATCGTTTAGTTGTAAAAAAAAATATTTTGAAAATAATTCCAATATAATATTTTTGTTCTCGAAATTTGTCTTTAAACAATTTTTTTTTCTTTTTTCTAACGTACGTTTTAAAGCTTTTTATAGATTCAATCTTTAAAAATCCATTCCAATGACTATACCTATGTGTTGTGTGTGTCTCTATGTACGCGATCCTTTTGAGGAAATAAAACATCCATCACAAACAATAGCTACTACACTCCATTCACAATGGCAAACAAAACAACATACATAAGATACACAAACTAAAAATGTACTTACACTGAATATCCAGTCGCCAGCCATCTTCTAGTGGCTCGGATGGTACTGCATGGTTATAGGACCGACAAGATAGATACTTTCCAGCATCCGTTCTGCTCAGTGTTATTGACAATGTACTCGTTGTTTGATTTCCATCACTTGATGTCTGAAATGGAAAGAAGTGTGAGAAAAAAAAAATCGAATTAAATAAGAAATACATAAAAGAGATATTGCATCCAATAGATACGTATAGATCGACAACATAAAATAGAGAATTCAATTTAACAAAAAAAAAAAAAAAAAAAAAAAAAAGAAAACATTTCCATTGATTTCAGAGACATAAAAACACATCCACTTTGTCCGCGGCCAACCCAAAGCAAGTGCATCAAGGAGCTGTTGTATCCTTTTGTGTAATAAAACTCTTTGCTTCGATCAAAGTTATATCAAAAGAAACCAATTTTATTTGAAGTGCATTCAAGGTTATTTCGTTTCATTCCCTATCCTTGTGTCTGTTAACCTATACACGACACGGTAGCTATGTATTTGTTCATGAAGAAAGAGAATGAATGCTCCTCCAATTGTTGCATTGCATATCCTCTTCACATTGCTGTCTTCGATAAAGTAACAACAGATTGCCCTTCATCTTGTCTGAAAAGTGGGTCGAACGTCGAAGTTGAAAAAGTAGGTACAACACACGAATGCTTCCATGAATTCCTAACAATATACCTAAGGGAAATTTTCTCAGACAGAGAGGTTGCACTTTCACAATATGTGAGTGCCAAACTTTTGAAATACATTTGCACCCCCAGAATATTGGGTTAAGGAGATTATTGTTGCAGATACTATTTTTGTGATGGCTGATGCTTGATAAATAAAGTATACGGCTTACGTCGCACAAACTTGCTCTTAGCAAGAAAAACTCTACAAAAAATATTTTGAAATTGTTTTCAGTATGTCAATACAAGCCATGTCAAGAACTCCAGGTGCTATACAGGCCTACAGGACAATATAGTACAGCGGTTATTTGGAAATTGGCTTTGGGATAAGAGGAAGACTTGGTAAGAAGTCTTAAAGTTTCGTGGCATACGCGAACGTATTGTCACAATCCGTCAAGTCCAAATTCAATAACATCTCGCTGATCTTTGTAAAGGCTGTTATTGAGGAGAACGATGACAAAGCCGAAGAAAAGTTCTACGATCTTCTCGAGGTGACGTATGATAAAAGCCAGAAGTAGTTACGACACAAAGCTTAGTCTTGGTAACTTGAACGCGAAAATCGGAAAGGAAGGTATCTTTGTCTCGACAGTCGGAAAGCACAGCCTGCACGACAGCACTTCCGATAAAGGACACTTTCTAAACGACTTTCCTGCGGGACGAAGTGTCATCAGAGCTAGCACGTTTTTCCCACATCTCAATTTAGGCGTCAGTTATAGCGACCAGTAAAAAGCATCAGTAAAAATCGAAAACAAATGAATTTGGAGCTTTTTTACTGACGGTCGTTTATAGCGATCAGTAAAATTATGTCGGTAAAAAAATGGAAATAGCAACGCTTCCTGTCTTTTTCTTCTTCTTTCTGGTCGCAAATGTACCAGTAATTTATTTCCGGATGAACGAATTTATTTCGGATGGACGAAACAGTAAGAAACTAGAATGAATTATTGTTTTTTATTTTGAGTGACATGACAATCAGCTGATACGTAAAATGAGTTTTTGCCAGTAAAATCAAATTATTGATTTTCCGTAAAAAATACATTACCGAATCAATATATTTTTTTTAAATAAATTAATTTATGTTATTCGCCACCGATTGTTATACACTTTTTGTTTCAAAACGCATTCAAACATATTAAATACTACAAAAGAAAATGTTTACTGATGCGTTTTACTGGTCGCTATAACTGACGCCTTACACAAGAGGACTGGCGGTCTCCTGATCCAAATCGATCGTATTGCTATAGATAGCAGACATGCCTCTAATATCATGGATGTCTGCACTTTCCAATATAGACTCGGACCCCTACCGCGTATGTTAAAGTGCGAATGGGGATTTCCACCAGACCGCAGAATCGAGCAGCTACTGTGAGAAAATTTGATATCACGAAGCTCCAATCACAAGAGACTTCCAGAACCTCAACCATGCGTTTTCTTACCTCTCGACAAGTCCGGCGACCACAACGAAACACCTGGTTCAATAATGAGTGCATGCCTTCACATCCAAGAACAAAGCCTATCATACAGTTTTGCAGGCAAGAACCAGAGCTGCCAAGAGAACTACCAGTGCAGTCTACCAACGAAAGAGGAAGGAAGAACATCGGCTTTTCAGAAAGAAAAGAGAGAATAGGAAAAGAAAGTTGTAGAAACTATTGAGGGGTGCTGAGGCAGAAGCACTGTTCGAAAGTTCTACCAAAGGGTTAAAATTCGTCAAAGGGTACAAAACCCGAGCGGAAACTGCAAACAAGAGGCTGAGAATATCATAGTATGCAACTCGGTGCTGAGAATCGCTGTCAGACAGAATCATCCATGTGATTTGGACGATGATGACAAAAATTTTCGTCCACCTGAATTTAAGTTAGTTCAACAAGCCTGCTGGATTTGATTTGGCTTTCTGGCTAAACTCTTGTTCAAAGTTAAGGGAGATGACTTGGCAGGGGCCATTCACGTACTCATTTCTACAATCTGGTATGATGAAAGTATGCTTGGCCAATGGAACCTCAGCTTCGAGTGCCCTAATCCACATTCCACAAGAAACTAGATACTCTGGACTGCGTCCTTTTTAGGCGACATTTAGGAGCCTTTGTAGTGGACACAGTCTAGAGTGTCCTTTCTTGTGGAATGTGGATCGTCTGAACCATTTTGAGTAAACTGATTAGCCCCTATCAGTGTGGTCTTAGGTGAGGTAATTCAGACCTTCCCAAAGCAAATTTTTATAAGTTCGACAGATTTTAAAAAAGACTCAAGAATTCCAGATCAAGAAATTCTTAAGGCAAAGTGACGCGACGTCATCTTACCCCTTCAACATCCTTCTTAAGGTAATCGTTCGCAAATGCCCCGTTAAGAGCGCCAGCCGTACGATATATCATAGATCTGTTCAATTACTAGGCTCGGAAGAACGATGCGCGCTGCCAGTAAAGCACAGACAGAATTAAAGTGAAGGCCGCGAGAAGGGGTCTGGAAGTGTATGAATATAAATGAAAGTATAATGCTGCCCTCGATTGCAAAACATCATCAATATTCATGACGAGCTGTACCGACTACCCAGCGACATTGAATCGGCCAAAAATATTTGATAATACAGCGGCTTAAATGGCTGGTGCATGTGGAGCGTATATGGAAGAATAAGAACCAGCCCGCCAAGTCTATTCCTTGCTTTAGGGGCAACGGAGCACAGGGAGACCCCATCTTGCAGTTCGTAACTGGAGACCACTGGCTAGGGACCGGACGTGGCTCTATGGTAGGGAATGTTGATCAAGGGCGTGGTCCACATTGGGATGTCTGTGCCAAAACAAGGAAATCTGCTGTTTTAACCTGAGTTTCCAAATACCTTCTTTAAAGGCAAAATCTTTAGCAATTTATTGGACATTTTCAGTTTTGTTGTGCAGAAACCGTTATTTTTGGGACAAGAGTGCAAATTATAAATCGTCTTCGGTAGACCCAGGTTTGAAGCAAATTGGCTCATCCTCTAAGGCTGCTGGAACATACAGTGAACCTAAACAGTATGAGCACACAGAATTTTAAGAACCTTCTTCCACTATATCCTCAAAAAAAAAAAAAAAAAAGATTTCCACTATCAGCAAGCCAAGGATGACAAGTAACGTTAGTCTACCCCATCTTAAATTCAAGTTCCGAAAACCCCACTGAGTCACTTATGTTCTAACATTGAAAAAATCACACGAAGATTTATCAATGTGTGGGAAGGAAAACAAACATGCAACCTACTTTTCGACTTGAATCCTCTCATCCGCCGCCCCAGTGACGTACGATTAAGACAATAATATAAAGCATTTAGAGGTGTAAGTTGGCGTGTCCCAGATACAGATACTCTGTTTTAATAGTATTTTAATCGTTAGCGTTCATATTGTTGAAAAAGACGGAAACTTAAGTAGGTGACATAATACATACGCAAGGTTAGAAATAAACGCAATTTTTAATGGGAATAGAGCATGGCATTCAAGAGGTTGTAGGTATAGAACAAGGATACCGAAGTGCAGTGAGATATTTTTTTTTTATATTTTACTTGCATGCAAGCTGGTGTTATAACTCCCCTTATTACTATATACGAGGTGTGGAGGAGAAGCAGGATTAGAAAATAAAGCAGCGGGATATATACGTCAGTCTAAGGACACTATTCGCAATGCAAGGGGGAGTTAAATACTTGACAAGTGTAATTAGTTTGGACTTTGAAATTTGAATGGAACGAGTTCTTCTGATGCGTAAATGGAGATTGGAGACTTTACATGTTTGTGGGAAATCAAGGAAATTCGGTCATTGATTAAAGTCCGGCTGGTGGGTCATGGAAAGATTACGTACGCCATTCACTGTATGGGAACGAATTATAATAGGAATTAAACAACCGTACCCTAAACTGAAGTTGATAGAACAGAAATCGGCCAGTTATCATCGAAAACTTGACATTTCGTTTTGAAGACAGAACGTGTCGGGTTTTCATTTTACAGATGTTTCAAAATAGACATTAAATCTTCCTATTCTGGATGCAGTGGTTCGAATACCCAGAAAGTGGCAGTTATTATTGCACCCTTGTTTGATGATGACTGTGAAATTGCATGACAGAAATCTTTTTTTTTTTTTTAATATGACACACGCGCTCAAGAGTTTCGAATTTTAATGATAAGTCACAGTGCGAGCTATCGGAAATTAGGAAGGCAGGGAAAGGAGGTGTCGATAAACATTGGCCTTGAATGTTTGAAGATCAAAATGGCAAGGGAAAACTGTACCCAGGCAATTTATTCAACATTCCTGTCATACGGCTAAAGAACGGTCTCTATATCCTTATCACGGTCCGAAATTGGGCTCAAGTGTAAACTGATGAGCGTTCCTAGCAAGGCGAGTAGGTATTACAGGGGAATTGTTTAATGGGTGGAACGCAGCTATCTACCTCGAGTGAACATTGTAAGCAGTAAGGAGTATAACATGCTTATGCAGGATCCGTTACTTGTTTTTCAAACTGTAACTTAACAAAATTACTCACAAAAAATTAACAAAAAGTGAATCAAAATTGTAAAAGTGATTTTTTGAAAAATTTGGTAAAAACTGGAAAACCCGATTTAAGGTGGCTAACGTTAAGAAACCTTCAATATTTAAATTATAGATGCCATATTCTGAATGCTATGAAAGATATATACCTAAGCAAGTCTGAACCATATTTCTTTAAAGTCGTTCTTTACTTATAGCCAGTTCCATAAAAGCGTAAGAGCTTACTTTGAGCAAATTAAAAGGAATGTTGGCTAAAACTCGTTGTATCGGAGCCACCATTAAAAAAAGAATACCTAAATGAGAAAAAAGCAACGCTAACTTAATGGAAGCTGTATGGAACTAAACCAAACACAGTTTGAGTGAATTCGATACAATCGTCGCCAACTTATAGCTATTAAAAAAAATATATTAATTTAATACCAGATTTCGGCTATTTACACTTTAAACTAGAAAATACAAATTCAGATTTTTTTAAAAACACATAGGTGTTTAATAAAAATCGTTTGAGCTGTTTCTGAGAAAATTAGAAAATACAGAACAAATCTGGGTAAAACTGAACGACTCTTTGCATGGGAACCACTGTTTACAATGGTTTTCATGAAAAAATTGCAACGCCATTTTATAGAAAATTTTAAAGAATTATGCCAAACAACGCTTGACTTAATTCAATCAAGTCGTTGCCAACTTATGGCTTTTTAAAAAAGCCGTTTTAACCTGATTTTCCTTATGACCATTTAAACTGAACCATCAAAAATGTCATAGCTTTCTTAAATTTTAAGTCTAATCAAAATCGTTAGAGCCGTTTTCGAGAAAATCCAAAATGAAATGAAAGGTAAGACTATGAGTAGGGCTAAAACGAATAAAACAAAAAAACTGCCCGACACCAGTTTGAAGAAAATCCGTCAAGCGGCTAAGGCTGTAGCTTGACGTAATATAGCGCACAGATGCTTTTCCACACAGGCAGACCGACGACTGACGGCGGTATGTCAAAACCACTCTTTAGGGCTTCTCTATAATCGTAATGTCATGCTGGATCAAAATATCGATTTTTTGTTTCTGCACAAAACCAATACTTACCCTATAGAGCAAGTTAACACAAAATTACTTCAAGGAGGAGTCTAAAGGGTGAGCCAAATAAAAGTTTCTTTTTAAAAATCTTTTTCAAATGCATGTGTTATGGCTTAATTAGTAAGAACTGTGGAACACAACGTCGTTCAAGTAGCTGCCTCGGATGGCTTCGCAGTAGCGCATTCTGTAACTCCAATTTTGCAAGACCCTGTCAATGGTTTTGGGCCTTAGCTCACGGATTTCTAGATGATATTGACCTTAAGTATTTACTTGAGGTCACGGTTCAATACAAAAAAGTGTAAAGGGGTCAAACTGAAGCTACCAGGTGACCAATTGACATCTCCAAGATGGCTGATAACACGATTTTGGAATTTGGTGTGCAAACGATCTATTGTGGCATAGGCTGTGTGACATGGCGCATCATTCTGCATGAACCAGAGGTAATCCAAAACTATGTCTTTAATATCAGTAACTTCTACCGTTGGCCGAAAAGTTGTTCTTAACCTCCATTTTCGAAGAAAATAGTTTAAAGATGCCACCACTACGCAAACCACACCAAACCGCAATTTTGTTTGTTAACGTAGCCGCCGAGATGAAAATGCACTTCGTCAAAAAAAGATGGCTTTTTGCCCAAAATCGTTGTCCAATTCAAGTTGCTTTTATGCCCAAACTGCGAAGCGATATCGAAACGGATGTTCGTTCGACTTCATTAATTGCCGTGTAACTAACCGGACATTGGTTCCGTGAATATAACTATAAGTTAAGATTTAAGATTAAAGAATTACTGTAAAGTATTAACTATTTGAATTATATAACTTATATTTGTAATAAATAATTAACTTCTGTTTGTAACCTAAGCCTATTGAATTAAAGGTAATAAATAAAATGTTATTTTCCTTAACCGGAGTTTTACGTCTTTTCTTCGGCTGACCCTGGAACTGCTGAAGCTACCTCAGCTATAGACAAAAAAGGAAAATTCTTACAATAGCGCCCGAGCAGGGACCCCAATAGAGGGTATACCAGAAAATCCGACCAGACCAGAAACATCACCGTGCCGATTACCAGTTACCAGGACCCGAATACCGATCACCAGCTACCCGTTTCCCGGATCATCGTATTCTTAAGACCCGTTACCGATACCGTCCCGTTTCTTAGCTTAAGAATTCTGATCACCGTATACCTGGTAACACCGTCCGATTCCAGAAAACCATGGAGGATCAAGGCCGGCACTTGGATGTTACGGATCCTGACCCGTTTGCAAATTTGCATTGGATTTACTTGCTGCGCAAAAACGAACTTGTCGAGAAGTTGCAGGCAAGGGGGTTGCCCACCGATGGAAACCTAAAAGAGCGCCGACAATTATTCAGTCAGAGCATCAAGGAATCCAGGACCCGGGCTTCAGCCCAGGACCTGAGCTGAGCTAAAGCTCACACAAGACCGAGAATATGGTGATCCAGACTCTTCACCTGAACCAAAAACCGTTGTGCATAAACATATCCAGACAAAACCACCAGTGAGGACGGACCCAACGATTCCACTGCTGGGTGCATACGACGGCAGAAGTAGTACAGTGCCGATACGCACCCCATTACAACAAAACGTCTCTGAGGCAGGACCGTCCAAAACCGTAAATTCGCCAGGAGGTGCAACCGTATCCACATACACCATCGCCGCTGAACGAACCTTCGCACCGCATGACCGCACGGAGCGATTGGATACGAGCTACAAATCTGAAGTCATGAACACGGTACGCAAATGGGGTCTGAAGTTTGAGGGGTCAGGAAACCCACTTGAATTTATGGAACGATTGGAATAGCTGGCCATGGCCAACTGTTATGACATCACACATGACCACATTGTTTGGACATTTCCAGAGATTTTTCGTGGCAATGCTCTGGAGTGGCTCAGGGTGAATCGATCCACCTTTCAGACTTGGGCTCATTTCCACAGTTCATTTGTACGGTTCTTTCTGCCCGCTCGGCATGTGCATAAATTATAAGATGAAATTATGCGTAAGAAACAAGGCCCGCGGGAGAAGGCTAAAGACTTCACTCGGGCAGCGCAATACCTGATGAAACTACATCCCCGTATGAGCAATGAGGATAACCTAGAGCAGATTTACATTCGGGGTGAAGACCGAACCGTCCGACCCAGTCCCGCCGTACCAACACCCGTTCCCACCTGATGGACCCTAACCAGAAAGAAAAAAGGAGCTACAAAGACCTTTATTAGTCTCGCATTGCGAAACACTCTTCGGCAACTAAAAACCCCCGTCCAATAGCTACCAGCGTTCTGAGATACACTTAGCAAATGGGGACCTGATTGTCGCTAGGGAGCATTATCTAGTAACTTTACAGTTTGGCAAACAATCGGTGACTGGAGAGGTCTTGTTGCTAGAGGACCTTATGGAGGAAGCTGTAATCGGAATGGAATTCCTGAAGAAAGTAGGGTTAACCATGACATTGGGGGGTGTATCAATCGGTTGCGAGACTAACAGAATAGACACTTCCAGATCTGTGAAACTGAGACTCATTGGTAGCAACAACTTAGACCTTATAAGATATTTATCCGAAATCTTTGTGGAGAATTCTCTTCAGAATAGTGCGTGAAATGTTGACCTATTGAAATCGTTGGTGAGTTTGATGTTCGTGAATTGAGTCTTACAGTCTCGAACACTAGAATAGTAATTTTAGATTCACAAACTTGCGTGGAGTGGGTGCTTCATTTTGGCAACTTCTTTTCTAAAAACCCACTGTTTGAGCTACACAGCACTCACTTTGAAAATAAGTTTTCTTTATTTTCCATTTCCTTCCCCAGAAGTACAATACTAACTTTGTATCACAACTTCAAGTGGGAAATAACAGCTGTTAGTGTCAAAATAAACTATGATTTAAAAAGAAACCATAGGTGGCAACCTTGGAAAAGACTTGATTGCATAGTCTTCCTAAAATTGTTGCTTTCCGAGGCTAAGAAGCCTGTTTCACTCCACTTAAGTGAAATAACAGCTAAATAAAATCCTAATAATAATTTTATAAATTGATATACAATGTTGGTAGTGGTGTATTTTGATGCCTATCTACACTTGTACCTTCTTAACGTACAAAAAAAAAAAAAGAAAACATTCATAATACCTGCTTATGACCAAAATTCTGATAAATAATCAGGACTCACATAAAAAACAAAACCAAAACCAAAAAAAAAAAAAAATCGTTATGTCCTTATCATTATATTGTACTTACTGTCTCTGTAGTTTTCTCCAATCGTTGTCCATCCTGCCACCATGTTATCACAGCAGGCGGTCGAGAGCCAGCACTTTGGCACAAGAGATCGTATCGACGTCCTGCCGATAGTGGTGTATGCGCTCCAAGCAGTCTTATATTTAATGGAGGAACTATAAAAGCACAAAAAAAAGGACACACAAAAAATATATTATATCATTCATTATTCACACACACACACAAAAAAGAAAAAAGTAGGAGGAAGAAAAGAGCAAGGACATAATTAAGGGATACCTAAGAACGAAAAAAAAAAAAATGGCAAGTAGTGTGGGAGCAAAGAGATCCTTTTGAAAGGATGCCAAGAAAATGATTTTTTTTATTCGTCGTTCGCCCACACAAGCATGACCTTTAATACTATTATTTTCACCAAAAAAAAGGACACTTTTCTTTTCAATATATTACACAGATACACAGTAATGTCATTAGTAAGTGCCATAATTTAAGGCTTAGCACATACAAAGGACATCGCATGCTTTATTGTCAGGTGAATGGGCAAGCTTAATTGACTTGACCTTGTTCGTTTCAGATCGTTATAAATTATTTTCAAAATGTCTCCAATTTAACTTTTTGATTATAATTCATGCTTATAGAATTCCGCATCAAACCTTAAATCCTTAATGTCTTGAACAAATACATCTTTAACCCAAGTTATAATAAACGCACCCATCAGTCAACATTAACACCTCTTCTTGTCAAACAATCAGGTTCATCATTTTGAACAAACAATCTTATTTTATCTAGCTTCTAATATTTCATCTAGCTATACATTTTAGCAAGACGCCTCTAGGTTCATGAAGAGAATCACCCAAATCACTGATGAAGAGAGATGTAGGTATATATTTTACTTAATTAAAGGATCCAATTAATACAGAAACTGCTACTGCGTCTGCCGCCTTCCACACCATATATAGCCCTACTCAGCTGTCAAACGTTAACCCAAATTTCATTAGCACTGTTTTTTTGTTGTTGTTGTTGTTGTTGCTTCCAGCATTTGCTCACCATACCAACATCATCATATATAGATGATACTAACGTGTATTGGCAAAGGCAGGAGCAACAGCAATAGCAACAGCAATTTCATCCTAAAACTCAATAGCAACGAGTCCTTTGAAAGACAGACACACGACTCCTTGTACATAATCAATCATTATGCTTATTTACACATTTGACTAAATCGTTTGAAACCCCAAGGATATCAAATGTAATCAAATCCCTCTGAGCCATATCACTTCCACTGAATCCACACACATCATCCAGTTTTACTCCTTCTTCATATATGTAGCTATAGGAGAGACACACGACTGAAGGATGCCTTTTGGCATTGCCTTTGCTTCCCTAAAGCATTATAGTAACCATCGTCGTCGAGTCACTGTCTCTATATACACGATTTCCGCACTCTCGGTATCGGTATATATCCTTGGTCTTTTTGGTCTAGAAAGATATGGAAAAGTTGGAAGACGAGAAAAACGCAATCGATACCACATCAAATGTGGCAAGCAAATCGCTGTATTTTTACTTGCTCCTCAACTCTCAACCTCGCACTGATGGTATACAATGAATCCTCTATTCATGACCGGAAATCAATTACTTATTATATTTCAAATTCAATATTCCAGAACAAATATTTTATATCAAAGCAAATGATTGCGCACATTTCCTCCAATATGACTATGACTATGGCTTTGATCGTTAATGTCTATTTTATTTTTTCTGGCGCAATACGATGGAGTCAAATTAGTGGAGTGTATTTGGCCCTGAAGGGTTGTTTTCAATTTTGTATTGACATGAATATTTTTTTTTAAAGTGGACATAGAAATTTAGGGTCGAATAAAGCAGAGTTCGGGGCTTGGAAACAAAATTCCATCTTGACTTAAGTTCATAGTGATAAATACAGTAAGACTAAGTCCAATAAATGTAGCCGCGAGTTCTGATTCAGCTTACTTGGGTATAACCTAATCCCATTACATTTTTCTTACCACTTTCTTATGTGGACTATGTGATAACGAATACAAACATTAATATACGTACAGAAGTGAAAAGTGAATTTAAAATTTCGGATCATGAAACGGTTTTAATTGAATTTGAAAACGAAAATACTGTTAGTAGCAAAGAAAATAAAAAAATATATTAAGTCATTAAGATACAACAAACAGCTTTTTTCAGATTGTTTATTGGAAGATATGAATGTTAATTTTGAAGATTCTTTGGTTGACTTAAATATAGTTTCGCGAGAATTTCAAAATATTCTTATTAGCATAACTTCGTTGTTCGTGAAAAATATAGAAATCACCGAGGGTGTTTGTGGCTGGTTTAATAGAGAAATAAGTATCTTAAAATCTGAAAAAGTAATGAAATACAATAGAGCTAAGTTAACAAATAACGAATTAGACTGGATTAGTTATCGAGAGGCTAGAAATGTTTACAAACAAGAAATAAGAAACGTAAAAAACAAGTACATTCAAGAAAAAGTTGAAAACAGTGGAAATCAAAAAGTTATGTGGAGAAACATAAAAACGTTTGTGCTTAACAAATCTGAACCCCAAGTTTCTGCTATTGATTTCAGTGGTACGATTATAAAAAGCGATCGCGAAATTGCTGACGAATTCAATAAATACTTTATTAAAAGTGTAGAAGAAATAAGTAAATCTATAGATAGCGTTCCATACCAACGGTTTATTGAGCAAAGAACGGTACTATTTAAATTCAAACAAATTAATATGGAGCAATTTCTAGTGATATTAAAATCTATGAACAATAAAAAAGACCCTTTTTTTATGTCAACTAATATCTTGTTAGACCACTTTAATATTCTAGGTCCAAACATCGTCAAAATAATAAATATGTCGTTGAGAAATGGAGTATTTCCGGACAGTTGGAAAAAATCATTTGTAAGGCCCATACCAAAAGTGAATGGAACAAAGAAAGCAGAGGAGTTTCGCCGAATAAATATGCTTCCTATTTTGGAAAAAGTACTGGAAAAAGTGGTGCATATACAATTAAAGAAATTTTTAGATGAGAATAATATTATCATCGAAGAGCAATCGGGATTCAGAGAAAAACATTCTTGTGAAACAGCTTTAAATATGGTTCTTAATGATTGGCGATGTCTTATTGATGATAGACAAAAATTTTAGGAGTGTTTATAGATCTACAGCGAGCTTTTGAAACCGTGGATAGATCAATCCTCTTAGAAAAACTGTTCGATTATGGTATCCAGGGAAGTGAATGGAGTTGGTTTCAATCATACTTATCGAATAGACAGCAGTGCACAGTCTTCAACAACACAACATCTGATGACATGGAAATACAAAAAGGAGTCCCGCAAGGATCCCTTCTCGGAACATTACTCTTCATACTTTACATAAATGATATGAGTGGTGTTATCCTATGTGCCAAATTGAGACTTTGCCGATGACGCGTTATTATATATTGCCGGTGGCGATGTTAAACTAATGACACAGTTGTTGCAGCATGACCTTGAAGCTTTGAATAACTGGCTTAAAATGAACAAACTAAAACTTAATACGAAAAAGACCAAATGTATGATTTTAAATAGTAACTTCGATGATGAGCTTTTGATTGATAACGTCAAAATTGAAATGGTTTCAAATATAAAGTATCTGGGTGTTTTTATAGACAATGAACTTAAATTTAAAGACCACGTTGAGTACATTTGCAAAAAAGTTTCGAAGAAAGTCGGTTTTTTTTATAGAATACGTAACAGGTTATCATTGAACAATGCAATTAAAGTGTATAACGTAATAATTAAACCACATTTCGAATATTGCTCTTCTGTTCTTTTTCAGTGCAGCAAAGAAGATATAACGAGATTGCAGAGACTACAAAACAAAGCAATGCGTTGTATCCTAAGATGCGATCGTCTTACTCCAATCTCATTTATGCTGAGCACCTTAAAATGGCTAAGCATTAACCAGCGGATTGTGTTTAATGTTCTTCCGTTCGTTTTCAAGCTTACACAAGGAATCCTACCACGTAACTTATCAGACCGAGTTAAGTTTGTTGGAGAAGTACAACCATACAATCTGAGGAGTAACAACAACTTTCGGTTAGACTTTCATCGCACGTTAGCAGGACAAAATAGAGCTATGTATAGGGGACTTGCAATATTTAATGATCTGCCAAATGAGATTAAAAACGCTTCAAATATTTATATTTTTAAAAAGGATGTGATAAATTATGTAAAAGCAAATTTTTAACAATATTTATATAACTTAATTTTGAATTAACTATCTACTTATTAATAATATTATATTGCCAAAGAAAATGTACATAAAATAAAACTGATAAAACTAATGAGATACAATCAAGACAAAATTTATTGTAAATATATTGTAAATTTTGAATTTTGAATGGCTGCATTGTGCCAAATAAAACCAAACAAACAAACAAACAAACTACATACATTCAACGTCCAGAAGCACATCTATTCTTGACAGTGAATTGACATATCACGAATTCGATGCGACATCTGACTCCATACAAGGAATTATTATTTCTCATTATACTCACACTAAAATTCTGGTGATTCCAGTGTACACAATTCTACGTGGCTTCGCTTTTCTAGCCAGGCAACACTCGTTAGAAGGTATGCCAAGATGTTCGTTGAGGTAAACATCTTGAATCAGATTGTTGACGAACCAACACGAATCCCTGACATTGCAAGTCATTCGCCAAAAACTCTAGACATGTTTCCCGATAAATATACGATTTATGTATCGTCGCCTCTGGACTCGTAGGATTATTGTGTCATATCACCAAATTTCTCAGGTTCTGACAAACCAGTTAGAGAAAACATCCCCAAGAATAAAAGGCGATAAAAGGAAACCAACCAAGGGGCTTTGGAAACTTGATGGTGTGGTGATGACGAAGAATATAGAGCATTATTCTCTGCGGAGTGAGAATTTTTCTTCGAAATAGAATAAATGGTATCAAAACTTAAGAGAGTTCATGGTTTGTCTTGAGCTGTTAGAAGGCTACCAAAGTGAGCGCAGATAACTAGTTTTCGATATTAAAAGGCCAACCTTTCGGAGAAATACTGAAACGAATTCAAACAAGCTTGAAAGACTCGTATTCAAAGAACCTCGTCGACAATGACATAAATGTGGAAAGCACCCCAGCGAAAAAAAAATATTTACTTGCATCAAATTCGTCTGCCAATTCGAAGCGTAGGTCGATAATGGTCTAAGGTAAGATAAGGTTAAGGTGGATATCGGCTAGAGAGTCATAAGCTGACACACTTAGTCCAAAAGATGACCGTACCATGATGAGGTACCACAATTTTTTTGTTTGTTAAAGCCAATTACAGCTTCTAACGAAGTGCACATAGAACTGATGTATAAGTCCATCAGTTTATCGATGTCGTTCCAAAAAAGATTTGTCGTCTATATAAGCAAGTGTAGGGCATGTATATATATATACATACTAGATAGAGAATCGTCTCATTCTCTTCTTCGTCCATACAGTTTCTGCAAAAGTCGTTTGCGAGCACGGCAAAACTTGCAGCGTGTCTACCTATGAGACAGTGTCAAGTAATGACACATTTAATAGAGCTTATGCTCTGTGTGCTAAGAGAGAGATCCAGGCCCTAAAGCGTTTCGGATCCAGTTGTGTTAATTTTCTGCCACTGTAAAGGCTATATCACACTGACAGTGAATTCACTGACCACTGGCAGGCAGTGACGTCAAAATCGCTTCACAATGCCGTCAGTGAAGTCATCCGTAGTGTGATAGCCGCAGTTTTGTGATGCCAGTGAAGTGAAGTTTGGCAATTTCCACAATCTCTGAAAATTCTTGATTCGACATTATTTTTTAAAATATTTTTAATTAAAAAACAAAAACCACCGATATCAATTTACTTTTTGTTTAATTTTAACGAAATTAAAACACAAATAAAAAAACAAGGATCTGACAGCGACTGGCTGTCCAAATAGTCAGTGCTGCTATCAAAACTGCTCACTGACCGGATTTCGCTTAAATTTCACTGACTCTACTTGCCAGTGTCATGTGCCAGTGAAGCATGTGTCAGTGTAATGCGATAGTCAGTTTTTCAGGTGTCAGTTCACTGACTGACTTGGAGAAAGTTTCAAAGACTAGCAAGAGGTGTCAGTGATTTTTGGGACACACTGGCACATACCTGCCAAGTATGATATCCATTTTTTCTCAACTGACCACTGATGAGCAATTGCTTCACTGGCGTAAAAAAAAACGTCAGTTTTCGTGACGACACTGCCTGCCAGTGGTCAGTGAATCGACTGTCAGTGTGATATAGCCTTAATATCACCTCTAGGAGAGCTGATGAGCAAGCAGCAATTCGCTTGCTGGAAATATCTAGGGGAATCGATAGAATAAAATGTTGAGAGCTTCTGAGGGAGTAGTGTGAAACGCACCACTTATGCTCATACAACGGAAATCGGTCTATAATAACTGATTAAAATAGTCAATGTCAAAGTACTACACAGCGCTCTATACCACACTTATTGCTAATGGCTTGTCTTTTTTGCAAGAGAAGAGAGCAACTCCAGTTTTCCTTACTTTTGCTTAGGTGTTGGGTTTCCAACTCAAAACTTTTGAAGAGGTGTGGGATTCCATACTGCGCTGGCAACACCACTGCGTAAAGCTTTCCATCTATCCTTTTCTACAAGTCTCTTTCCAATTGGATATAGAGTTTTCTTGGAAGAACAAAATATGCAATAATATTTCATTGCTTAATAATGTATCTTGGAAAAAAATATTGAAAATCGTTTGACCAGTTTTTTGTTCAAAAAGTTTATTTTTGCAAAACTTTTCGAAAAAATATTTTGAAATTTTGTTCGAGTATGTTTAAACCTATTTATATTTTTAGTTTGCACCTGGAAAAATAATGATAACAAAATTCAATAAACCAGTTTTCAACATATATTTCGAAAACCAAAATTAAAAAAAAAAATTATGTATTAAAAAATTTTTTTGAGAATTTTGAAATGCCATATCAATAGGGTTATAAATAACTTTCAGTGTCCAAAATTGTATTGAAACCGGGTTTATAGTTAACGAGAAAACTTGATATGAAAAAACCGGTTCTATGAGAGGTACCGTTATAAGACCAATTGCGAAAAATATTTTCAAACCAAAAGATATTCTGTCTCAAAAAACAAAGCATTCTTCATGACCGTATGGCAGGTAACGTTATTTTTTGATATATCGGGTTTTTCAATAAGTATACAAACGTTTTATTTTTAAATATAACAATAAAACAAAAACGGTGAAAGTAATTTTGATGTAATTATGTATGGAACTCGATTGTTTTTGCATGGCCACCACCACGGGCACGCTTGCAGAAGTCCAGACGCTGAACCCAATTTTCGACGATTTTCAAGCATAAATAGGCCGATACTGCTGCAATTTCACGTTCGATAATCGTACAAAGTTCATCAATCATCGCTGGATTGTTGGCATATACCATAGACTTGATGTAGCCCCACAGGAAATAGTCTAACGGCGTCAAATCGCACGACCGAGGCGGCCAAGTGACTGGACCATTTCGTGAGATAACACGTTCTCCAAACTTGGTTTCCAATAAATTGATTGTGACATTCGCTGTGTGGCTTGTGGCACATGACCTCCAAGTCCATATCATCCAATTGGGGCCAAAAATATTCGGTGATCATTCAACGGTAGCGAACCCCATTCACATTAACGTGCCGGTCTTGATCATCACGGAAGAATTACGGCCCAATGACGCCGCCGCCGGCCCATAAACCACATAAAACCGTAATTTTTCGGGATGCAATGATGACTCTTGGAGTACGTGTGGATTGCTGCCAGACCAATACCGTATATTTTGTTTATTGACGAGGCCATTCAGCCAGAAATGAGCCTCATCGCTGAAGATGATTTTTCGATGAAAATCCGAATCATTTTCAAGTTGTTGCTCAGCCCAAATTCACGAACATACGACACTTCTAGTGGTCAATCGGCTTCAGTTCTTGCGTCAATTTAATCTTGTAAGGATGTAGGCCAAGATCTTTTCGCAAAATTTGCCACAACGACGTCACAGAGATGGCCAACGCTTGAGAACGACGTATGAGAGACACATTTGGGCTTTCTGCAACTGAAGCCTCAGCGGCAGCAGTATTCAAGACACTACGGGCACTTCTTTGTCTCACTGGTACGGGAACATTTTGAACTGTGCCTGTGGAATCAGATTTTTCCACTAGCCCCTTAATTGTTGATCTGCTAGGACGATTATGACGACCATAAATTGGACGTAGCGCTTTTCACTTTGAGGCCACTGACTCCGAATTTCGGTAGTAAATTTTAATAATTTCGACTCGTTGTTGGCTCGTATATCTTTCCATCAATGGCAAACCTTACTAAAGAGAAATGTCAAAAGAGCGGCAAGAAATATGGCGTGGTTTGCTGTCCCTGTCGCTCTACTTTTGTAGCGGCTTTGTTGAAAAACGCTTTATAATGCATTTATTCGCCCAAAGTTGTAGCATAAACCTTAGATTAGGTCAAGTGCTTCTTTTACACACTTTGGATCACTTAGATAGGATAGACGTGTAGCACGGCACGAATGTTTAATGTTCTTTCGGAATCAATCTGTCCCTCCCATTGCGACATCGAAGACCAATGCGCATCGGTATCTATTTCTTACTTCTATCCAACTTTCCTTAACGATCGTGATTCGTGGTGAGGGTGATTAGGACCCTTTTAGTGAAAACAAATTATCAAAAATTACGTTGATTTTTTAATGTAAGCTAAGATTTTAATATCAATGTAAAAGATAGGCGTGTTCCAGAAACCCTTTTTCGTAAAAAAATGAAGAGCTTTAAAAATGTCTTAATTTTTTTTATTTTGAGAATGCGAGTCATTATTCTAAATGTCAGAAAATTCCGCACCCTATGTTGTGTTAGGAATCAAGCTCCAGGCAACATCATGCTAAAAAATTATAAAAAACTACCCAGAAAGGACTACTCTTTCCATCATTCCCAAAGGTAAGAGTAAGTTGACTTCATCTGTAGACTTGCAAGAACACATCGGAGATATAAGGACACTCTATGCTATATCACACCTTCCCTAGCTGCCAGCCCATGTCCTTATACTCGTCTTAAGTAAATCAAAAACTAATATTTGAAATTGAATTTGTAACGGATTGCATGGAAAATGTGGATGTAGTGTAATGTAATGCGATGTAACATGTCCATCACGTTACACGATGATGGGTATGGGTATGAGAAATGAGTCTATGAATAAAGGACATGCTGTGTGTGTGTTGAACACCATGTCCTATGTAGATAGCAATATTAATATTACTTCAATTCAAAGCATGGAAACAACTACTACACTTTATACAAATATAAGACACCCAGCCCCACCTTCCAAAAAGGTGAATTTAAAGTTCAGAGCACAAGAAGGATTGGTTTTGGTATTGCAAAAGGAAGGATATATGGTGAACGGGTTTTGAACATCCTGAAGGCATTATACTCACAGTTCATATCAATTTGTACTACTGATTCAATTGGTGTTGCCCTGGGATGATTGTTTGCTCTGCATGTCAGTCTTGAGTTAAGATCCTCCCGGCTAAGGGGACCCAATGTAATTTCACTTTGTACATAACGTCCTCCTGGAACATGATTTGTTTCAGAGATTACCGGAATGCCATCCCGGTACCAGCTTATGGTTGGCGTTGGTTTGCCTGTGGTCAAGAAAAATCAAAATGTATATTTTATAATAGAGAAAGGCATATAGTATAGTGAAAGAGTGTTGTGTATATGTGTGTGTGTAAGAGAGAGAAAATGATGAATATCATAAGGATCAAAATGAATGAATTTTCGAAATTTTAATATCTACAAAAATCCTTCTTCTCCTTTTGTATCATATAAATGTAGGTACATCATAATGTGGTGAAAAAGAAAAAGAGGGTCCTTTGTAGGATGTAGGTATGCAACGAGACAAAGTCCCGTTATGGATTTCATATCAGTATCATATAGGTTTATTGGTCCATAAAGGAATTAGGGATATGTCCAAAAATGTCATGAATATTTTGAGTTTGTGCATTGTTCTCGGCATTTTGTGAACTTACCTCCATAAACTTCACATTTTAAGGACACGACATCGCCTTCACTGTATGGCCCAACGACACTGGACCGTTCTATGTCGGCATCATCCCGTATGCTAATGCGTTCAGGTGGTGCTGTAAAATAATATGAAAAAGAATTGTTAAAGATTTTTTTTTCTCTCCCGTTTGTGCTTTGAGGATAAATTTTTTTTGAAAATAATGTTCTACAAGGAAGATAAGAAGATTGGTTTGTTTCGTTTTATATGGAGAGTTCGGTACGTAAAAAAGGATATTTTATGAATTGTAATATCTGAGATGGCTATTAGTTATGAGACATTATGTTCGCATGTGATGGTCTTATTGGAAGGATTTGTCAAAGGATGGCTCGAAAATAAGCCGAGTCATGGATTTTGAAAGTTAAGAATATGGGATATACTTAAATGATAAATTTTTAACCAGTTTCAACATTTGCCTGAGCAGTTAGGACAATTGGATACGATTTTTGAACTGATATAGGTACCGATGCCTATCGGTTTTGAATATCTTGACAATGAAATTAGAAAATTGAATCGTGTATTTTTTGATTGACATTTGTGTATGTGTTGTGTAGCGTAGTTTCTGCCATTTTGAAATGACTTTGTAAGGGGATGCAATTTTTTGAATACTGCACCATGCACACAAACCATGTGTAGTTTAGTGACATGCTTAAAGTAAGTTAGTATTTTAGTCGAAGGTTGAAACTTAAATTCCACCATCCCGTGTTTCATGTTTATATACCATAGAGGGTAACACACACTTGTGTAGTATACGTTGACAGCTCTCTTCTGTCAAATCAAATTTATTTGTCAAAAATTAAAACAAAAAAACAAACCACAACAAATAATTTCAGAGGGTCGCTGTCAAAGCGGCAAATGACTTCAGTTCTAAAAAAATCATTAAGAAGAATGGCGCTGGTGTCGTTTAAAAGATTCGTATATTACGAAGAAAACGCAAGTATCAATATCAATACCATGTTAATACCATGTTGCTCGCGTGAAATTACCATATGGTTTTCAATGACACATAGCCGGGATGCTCGAATACCATGCGGTATCGATAATAGCAGTGTGTCACAGGTTAAGATGGATTTAATGGAAGCACGGTAACTGGGAGAAAATTATACATCACAACACTAAAATTAAGTGAATAGAAAAGCTCACTCGGTAGTGCAGAGATTGATATCAAAAATGTACAAAACGTACTAATATTGTACCACAAGGTTGAATTTTGAGTTCACTTATGTGATTTATTTTTAGTACTGATATTGAAAACTATGTATCTGGCAAAGAATATTTTTGTAATACGTCAAAATGTTGCTGCATAATTTCAAGTGAATATGTCACTACCAGTCTAAACATTAGAATCAGCAGTCAGAGAGTATGTTGTATACAGAGATAAAACATCAACATAACCATATAAAATGCACGACGAATGTTTTGGACAAAATGAAATAAGCCATCACATTACTCTTAATGTTTTGTATTTTTGGAAAAAATTGTCCGACCACTTTTTAGTGAACTTTTCAAAAACATTTTTTAAATATTTTTTGAGTAGCTAAGTGAACATGGCAGATTTTATTTGAATATGAAAACTAAAAGGTTTAATAATAATAATTATAATAATTTTAACTATATGCCTGTAAGACCCTAGGTCTTTTGAATGCAAACTGCACGGCAATAGTTAGAAGGTATAGAAAAATAGGAAAGATTTTTTGTTGGTACAATGGATTGAGAAATAGGTGACATTAATCTCATGAAAATCCCACGGGTGGTTTTCAGTTGAAGCTGGGGGAATATTGAAAAGTTGCTGCCCAGGCTGGGGCTCGAACCCACAACTCTTAGGTTAGCAACCAAGCACTACATCCACTGTACCATTGCCACATTATAAAATACTTCCTCTGTGATTGCAATAGTACGATGAAAACAAATTTTTCGAGCAATATGCAGAACTCATGTTTGAAAAATTCGGGAAAAACTACAACACTTTTGTTAAAAATGGAAAACCCCATAAAAAAATTTCCAAAACCTAGTGGCTCTTTGTATGGGAGCCACCATTTAAAAGAGAGTAACCCAAAAAAAATCAGGGCCATCTGATAGAGAGCTGTAAGGAACTATATACCGAAAAAAGTTTGATTGAATTCGATACAACCGTTGTTAGAGCAATTTTTGAGCAAATTAAAAAAAAAAAACCAAAAAAAGTTGGCTAAAACTGAACGGCTCTTTCTATGGGAGCCACCGTTTAGAAATGCTGTACTGAAAAAATAGATATTTCATCTTATAGAACACTTTAAAGAACCATGCCTAACGAAGTTTGAGTCAATTCAACCAAGCCGTTGCGTAGGTACTTATAACCATTCGAAAAAAAAACTGTTTAAACCTTATTTTCGTTACGACCATTTAAGCCACAAACAAAAAACGCAGTTTCGTTATAGAAATATATTAGGTAAGTTAAATTCTGAGTTTAATCAAAATCGTTAGAGCCATTTTCGAGCAAATTCAAAAAGAAAAAAACCGTTACTTGAAAGGTAAAAAAAAAAATCTCGAAATCGTTTTTCTTCAAACTGCTATATACCAAGTTTGAATAAAATCCGTCAAGCCGTTTAAGCTGTAGAATAGACCGACCGCACAGATAGACCGACGATGCACGGACGGTATGGCGAAAACCACTTTTTTGGATTTTCCTATCATCGTAATGTAATGTTTGATTAAAACCTCGGTTTTTTTTTTCTGCATGAAACCAATACTTGCCCTAGACTCTAGGGCAAGTATTAGTTTCATGCAGACAAAAAATAGAGCAAATTATCTTTGGTAAAAAAAACACAAAGAAACTTTTTTCAAAATTGCAGAAAATGCATATTCTTTGTGGCCTCAATATGTTTGACGAGTTTTGCGTATATTAAAATTTGGGGGTCGCCCTTCGCAGCCACCAGCCACCGGCCGCACGCCAGTTCCAAAAACGAAAATCTTCTTCGAGAGACGGGTGGGTGGGTGTGTCCTAAAAATTTGTTTTAAAAATATTAAACACTAACTGAGCTTTAAGCGTGTTTTTGAGACGAATTTTAATATTTATGTGTGAGATTGTAGCTGAATCGAGTTTATAAAAAACGCCCCTAAAAATGAGCGTATTGAAAAACCTTATGCCAAGAAACATTTAAGACCTAAACGTAATGTATATATATCTGACAAAGCCGCATCTCTATATCTCGGCGGATACGTGAAAATACGAAATTGCCACATCTAGGGCTCGGAAACCTTCACGTTATTTTCGAGAGTCGAGAAAACAATGCATCCGCAGAGAGTGACAGTTTATAGTGCGGATTGTGAAGTGATGGCTTCAGTGGACCATTTTTCTTCGAAATTTAGGTCAAAAACAACGTTTCGGTCTACAGTGGGCGTTACAGCGACATAAAATTAAAGCCATGGACTAGAACGACCTCTGGTTAATGCAGGATGGTGCACCAAGCCACACATCCCATACCACAATCGATATTTTGCGCACCAAATTCCCAACATGTAGATATAGTCAAATCATGGCGATATTAATCGGCCGCCTCGGAGCTGTGATTTGACCCCTTTGGAATTGTTCTTATGGGGAAAGTCTTCCTTTCAAAAAGGCAAGCACTTAAAACCAATATCATCCAAGCAATCCGTGAGTTACAGCCGGAAACCATCACCAACATCTTTGAAAATTAAAGTGACACAATCCTATACTGCAAAACCAGCCGCGGCAGCTAATTGATCAACGTTGTGTTCCATAATTTATGAGAATGTTTTTCTTACTAATATAAAGCCATAATTTTAATAAATAAAAATAAAAATAAAAATTTTGTTCATTTTATTACATTAAAAAAAAAAAACTTGTCCACCCTGTTTATTTTGGCAGTACGTTTTCGAACTTGAAAACATTCTGATCTTAACGAAATTCGAATGGCTGTGCAGTCGCACCTTTCTGCTGATGCGATGGTGCAGAGAGTATAGTGTGTTACCACCCTTAAGCCAAATTTTCTTTCTTCGTTTCTTTTCGTATCCTTTGTTTCAATATTTTGGACTTTGCCAATTCGAACATTAAACTTGTACTCAAAAGTTAACAATATTAACAAGTGTAACAAAACTCGCAAGTTCATCACCCATCAAAATTTCAACTGATTTAGGAATCAACATTGACTGGATCATTTTTAATGTGCTGTCAATATCATCGTTAATCTAAGCTCCGCTCGAACAAATTATTTAAAAAAAGAAATCCGCAAAGGGATTTTGGCCTGAACGAACTTTCTTCTCGAAAGTTGATGAGCATCCAAATTCAAAACTTTTTTTTGCTAACAAAGGAAAAATTACTGTCGGCCTTAAAAAGTATACCTATTTTCCATACCTCAACTTATGTACATTCAAAAAGAAAAATATTAAAAAACAATAATTACAAAAGGTAAACCTTCCCCTTAAGCGGTCATGAGTTAAAATTAATTCCACTTATATTCCCATTTTTTTTTTTTTTTTTTTTTTTTTTTTTTTTTTTTTGTCTTGGTTCAAAGCATTTTGCTTTTGACCCGTGGTCAATATAAATAAACTTCAAGTAAGAGGCTCTTGTTGTTTGTTTATATTGCGCCAAAATAATTATGCAGAGCTTGCTTCAATAAACAACACATCCAATCGTTTTACTTGTAAAAAAAAAAAAACATCCTCCCTTAAAAAAATACGCCAAGGACTCCTTTCAATATGAATAAACTTACAACTTGAACGTGGGATGTTATGGGGTAAGGTAAACATAAACTCGTATACAAACACACACTCATATCTATATTTTGTTGATACTTCTTGAACGCCTTTGATTCATTGCCAACAACAAATTCTCGAACAACATCCTTTGCGGAATAATAATGTTTTTTTTTGTAATCATCCCCTGCATCGGATCTCATCCAAATGCCGGACAAGAAAATTTGCATTTTACAATAAAAAAAAAAAAAAAAGGAATCTCTTGTGTCCACCAAAAGTTATTGAAAGAGATGGGGTAGAAAGAAATATAACAACTCTTTACCACGTGTTCAATTCCTTTGGCATGGTTATTGTTAGTCCTCAACCCCAACCCCAACCATAACCGTAACCAAAACCCTAACCCCAACCCTATAATAACCACCATGAACGAACATCATCATGCAACCAGGAACCAAACGACCGCTTTGTACCTAAATGGTGTATAATCAAAGGACACAGTAGCGCAGCACGAGTAGGTATAGGTTAGGTACATGCCACGGCTATATGGCGGTCGTTTATTATACGTAACTCGTAATTTTCCCACTGAAGTGTTGTAGGTTGGTTGTACTTGTACCAAACGCTTTGTTGTTTAACACAGAAAAAAAAACGATTGGAGAATGGCATGAAGGGGGGGGGGGAGAGTACGCGGGCACCAGGATCATGGCAGACATTTTCCTGGGTCAACCCTTGAGGCGGTTCCCATTCAACGTTTCTGTTTCAGTCTTTATTTTTTCAACTTGGCGACGAGAAATGAGCTCTTTTCTTTTTTAACAAGCGTCGTTCATTCTTTCCACGGTTCCTGTAACTGTTAGTCCTTCTCTTTTTTTTTACTATATCCTTTTTGTTTTTGTTTTTGTTTTCATCTTCTTGAGCGGTTTATTTTTTCACAATCTTAAGGTTTTTTAATGGGGTAATTTTTCATAACATTACTATGGCAGCAGCGTTGCGCCCAGGGAGAGGGGAGGGGGGGAGATTTCTCCATTTGATGTGAGGAAGCTGAGGGTGGTTGTGGGTAGTTTTTTTTTTATAAATTACACCACTGCAATCCATTTAATGAAATGGTTTTAGTTCTGTACATTTTTTTTTAGTGTTAGATATTTTTATTTCGGTTTTCCGATGAAAAAATAAAATGCACGACTGGGTCGCACGTACTTGCTCTGTTGGTGCAATAGTCCGATGAAAACAAACTTTTCGATCAATAAGAACAATTCATTTTTGAAAAATTTGGTAAAAACTAAAAAAAATTTGGCTAAAACTGGAAAACTCGATATACGGGAGTGATATAAATGATATGAATTTCCGCTAATGGTCAAATTAATAAAACTGATATTACCAATTTCCGCTATTATCATGTGTAGCCAAAAACTAAAAATGCAGTTTTCTTTGAAGTATTCTATATATGTTACATAAAAAGTTTCATAAAAATTGGGGGAGCCTTTTTTGAGTAAATTAGAAAAAATGAAAAAATTGGCCAAAATCTAGTGGCTCTTTGTATTGGAGCCACCATTTAAAAAAGAGAAAATGAAAAAAAATCAATGCCATCTGATAGGAAGCTGTTGGGAACTATACCAAACAAAGTTTGAGTGAATTCGATGCAACCGTTGACAACTTATGGCCATTTGAAAAAAAGCCGTTAAGAGCAGATCTCCGTTATTTGCATTTTTAGCCAAAAACTAATAACGCAGTTCTCTTCAAAACACTAAAAGAATATAACACACAAAGTTTAATCAAAATCGTTAGAGCCATTTTCGAGAAAATTAGAAAAAACCAAAAAAAGTTGGCTAAAACTCAACGGCTCGTTGTATGGAAGCCACCGTTTAGAAAGGCTTCAGTGAAAAATTTACTAAACCATCCTATAGAACACTATAAAAAACTATGTCAAACAAAGTTTGAGTTGATTCAATCAAGCCGTTGAGAACTTATGGCTATTTGAAAAAAAGCCGTTAAAACCTGATTTTCGTTACGACCATTTGAGGCAAAAACAAAAAACGCAGTTTTGTTAGAAATGCTTAAAATTAGCTAAATTTTAAATTTAATCAAAATCGTTAGAGCCGTTTTCGAGAAAATTCAAATTGAAAAAAACCGTTACTTGAAAGGTACCAGTTTGAGCCGGGCTAAAACAAAATAAAAAAAACCTCGACAATGGTTTTTCTTCAAACTGCTATATACCAAGTTTGAAGAAAATCCGTCAAGCCGTTTAGGCTGTAGCATGACGTGAAAAAGCGCACATCCGCACATCCGCACATCCGCACATCCGCACATCCGCACAGACGCACAGACGCACAGACAGACCGACGGACGGTATGGCGAAAACCACTTTTTTGGGCTTCTCTATAATCGTAATGTCATGTTTGATTAAAACCTCGATTTTTTTTTTCTGCACGAAACCAATACTTGCCCTATAGAGCAAGTAAAAAGGTGAACAATCGATAAAACTGGAAATGAAAAGAATATTGATTGTGTTTACTTATCGTGTACTCAATTTAAAACGTTCATTCATTCATTCAGTCTCTTTTTCCACTCTCAAGTAAGTATTTTTTTTCAACATAAAATCCAGTTGAAATCTTGAGGATAGTAGTCCTCTTGGCCATAAGCAAAATCAGGACTGAGGCAGTAACACCGATCCAATTTTTGTATTATGCAATGGGATAGTGGTTCTGTATCCGGATTATCTCAAGTGTGTCTACGTAAACCGCCATTTTGATAAAAGTGTTTTTTTAAACACATTGGCACAGAGAGTGGTGGGTAAAGTAAGACAAGCGGTAAGAGAATATTTTTAAATGGCTTCGTTGCTAGGCTGCTATGGCTAAGCGTTTAAACTGAGCGGTTGGTTTTGGGTTTTGCCCTTCGGGAACAGTAAAACAGTAGGCTTAACAGAACAAACATTTTATTTTACGAAAAGTTTAGTCCAGTTATAAGGTGGAATGGACATTTTTGAAAATAATTTGATAAATTTAGAAACTCAAACTGAAATATTTTGGGTAGGAGGCTAAAGCTGAGATTGATAATATTAGGTTCATGGAAATTAGTTCTTTGCTCTTGTCATTTCAATTAAAACAAAACCCTAAAATAAATAATAATTTATAATAAAGTGTGTCTACTCTATACTAGAGGTATAGACCTTAAGTTGGCAGCACTATTTTAATTGATAGCCATTTTATCATCTGCTATGTGATTTATCTTTAACTTGGTTTGATATTTAATCGTGAATCATGACTGACGCCTGAAAAAAGAATGCAGACTTATTTCGAAAAAACGGTTCTGTTATTTTACCAATGACGCCGCCACTCGGCTGAGATAGCAGAGGACACTAAGTTCGCGGCTGAGATAGCAGCGGACACTAATTTCGAAACCTGGGAGCCCACTTCAACTCTGGGTTCTAAGCTTATCAAAATATTGGAGTTCGGCACTGTTCACTAGATTGATACACGATCACGGGCGGTAACATACTCAATTTGAACTGAATAAAATTGGCTGTCTTATGCATATTCCTGATTTAAGACAGTGGTAATTATAAAGTGAACAACAATAATGCATGGCAATGACAAATGACATCCATTGCAAATCGCAAGTTAATTGTGGCTTGCCATTGGTAGTTGTTTGTGTTAAATGACTGATTTGACTGGTATTGTTGGTATTATCATATAATATGGTACTGTCGGTGGGGAGCGAAATGCTCTGTTGTAGGATGATTGCTTGCGTGCAATCGAGTAGGTATTTGCTTGTGCAATATAATCTGGTGCGGTCGGGGAGGAGTGAAATCCTCAATTAATGTGCGGTGGTCGGACGGAATTGCTTATTTTGAAATTATACAATGAAGCTGTAGGGGCGCGTTTAATTACAAAATTTAGGTCCTGGGTAAATGAAACTTGAACGGGTGTAAGCTTGATTGAAAATCTGTGCACAGTGAAGAATCGACTGCCTCTGGATCGCTGTACTGTACATGTTCACGGACCGCGGTGATGTTCTTGGTGAATATTTAACTCTTTTGCCGCATGGGGACAAAATATTTACTGATGCAGCGGAAATAAGCGTGACTTCCGTCCCCGAAAATGAAGAGAGCGATTGAGACCGATTGACAGAGAGTGAGAAAGGGCGAACGTAGCATGAAGCACATAGCCATGGAGCGAGAGTAGGGAGCAAGCGAGTAAGAAAGATCGACAGAGGGAGAGAGAGAGAGAGAGAGAGAGAGAGAGAGGGATTGAGCGATCGTCGCATCACACACAGTGCCATGACCCATGAGCTGTAGGTTATTAGGCTAGGTTTGTTTCATAATAGCACAAACTGGATCTTCATATCAACTGTATGTAGATCGGAGGCTGATGGTTAATAGAACGGTAGGCAGCAGAGACGGTATGTATTATGTGTGTCTTAGCAGACAAAAGTGTTTCGTATATCCACTGTAGGCAGTCATGCGGTTGATGGTTTTAAATAGGTTGATATGAAAAATGAGATGTGTATATTACAAAATGTGTTAGGCGGATTAGCGGCCTTAAGAAGCTGCACGGGTGGGTTGATGCGGTGCAAAAATAAAATAAAAAACATAAGCGAGAGCTACAGTACGTTTGCAACGAACTGTTGGATACCCTATTCCCCATATTTTTGTATGTGCATGCGTCTGCCTTCCGGAAACAGCCGATGTTTCAGAAACAAAATTCTTCTTTAGCAGACAGAAAAAAATTCAATAACATTAATTTTATGCGGTGTGATGTTCAATTAGTGCTGGCGCAATAAAAAAAGGAGTGCGCCACGCCCAAAGTTAAAACGTTTTATTGTCAAGGCAATTGTTATGAGCTCAGTGACATTCAATTTTATTCTTGCAGATCGATTTGAACAAAACAAGACAAAACTTAAATTTTTAAAAATTAGATTTGGAATGGAAATAGCGATTATGGGTGTTTTTAACAATTATTGGACCACACTCTGCTACGTAACCAAGGAATATAAATCAAAGTGTTCATCTGTTTACTTCAAAACTGCGACCGATAGTTAAAAAACATTAAAAAAATTAATGCATTATACGACTTTTGACGGAAACGCCCCTTAAAAGTGGGCGTGTCTTAAAAATTTGAAGCACTAACTGCACTTTTTTCAGTATTTAGGCATATGTGTAAGACTACAGCTGAATCGAGTAGTTTTTAAACAATCTTACCTGAACAAAGGTATTTTACCAAAATCACGCCTTTAAAAGTGGGCGTATTGAAAAAATTTACAAAAGAAAATGTAGCGATATATTTCTGAAATAACGAACGGAAGGAAAAAGGTTTAAATTAAACATTGGAAATGCCTTAAATTCTTAAGGCTACGATTTTCGTTCTTTCATGAAAAGTAGGCGTAAGCCACGCCCAAAATTCAAAAATTTCTTTTCATACACAAACTTTTTCGTTTCTATTAAGAGACGCAAAATTTTGGCTTGCGGATTAATTATAAATACCGTTTATTTACAAAAACAATTTTTTATAGTTTCTAATGAAAAGTGGGCGTCAGCCACGCCCAAAATCAATTTTTTTGATTTCATACACAAGATGTTTATGTGCCAGTAAGACCCACAAAATTTAATGTTTTTCGCTTTAATATAACAATTGTTATTTTATAAAAACAATATTGATGGTTTTGTATGAAAAATAGGCGTAAGCCACGTCCAAACTGAAATATTTTTATTTGATTGGAAGAAAGTTTACCTAAAGCTTACGTGTGCAAAATTTTAGCGTTATGTTTTTGTCGTAACTGTACAAAAAAACATAATTTAATTTTATTAAATTGAGGTTGTTCAACAAAAATGGCGATTGTGGGCGTGTTTGTGGGCGGATTTTACCGGTTCAAGAACATAGCCTTACTCTTGAACCAAAGATTATATATACCAAATTTCAGCTTTCTAGCTCAAAAATTGCGACCTCTAGAGAGTATACATACGGACGGACGGACGGACGGACGGACGGACGGACATGGCTAAATCGACTTGGCTTTTGATTCTGAGTCAGAATATATATACTTTTCTATACCTAACGGTATTATTTCTCTATGTTACAAACTCCACACCAAATACAATATACCCATTCTATGGAATAGGGTATAATTAGTTTGCCAAAGAAGTTTCACTTCTGACATGTTGTGTACTTTGTAAGCACGCACTTTTGTTCAAATAATGCACTGTTTGGGCTACACAGCACTTACTTTGAAAATAAGTTTTCAGCGTTTCTTTTCGTTCAGCGGAAATACGATTCTGACTTTCTGCGAAAATTTTGAGCTGGAAACAGCTGTCTGTGTCAAAATAACCTATAATTTAAAAAGAAACATATAGATGGCCCACCTTTTATTATTAATGCATTTTTGTGATAAGAAAAAAATATTACATTAAACTTTTCATTTTCGGGTTTTTGGATTCGCTGAATTTCAAAAAAAAAAAAAAAAAGTGAAACGGCAATATTAGTATCCTAAACATTATCATGGACATACGAAATCAAAGATTTTTTTTTCAATACTTCATCCAAAAAGTAACATTTCTAAAATAACTTTCTTAAGTCCTTCACTTAGTTCGTATTGCATAATTTTGAATCTAATAGAACATTTCCTTTTAAAATTTCTTTCACCCAACAACCCACTCCTAAAATTTAAAATTTCCCAAAGCTTATGCTGCCATCACTAATTTTAATAAAATAGAAAGTAATTTTACTTTTTCAGGAAACTATAATATGCCTGCAACTGCTTAGACAATACATCATTCTTATTTTTCATTTTAAAAGCAACCTCCTTGGAGAACAAACCTTTCAAAATTAAATTCATAAATCACAAATATCTTGCCAAGGAACTTAAGAAAATGAAAAGAACACAACGGGTTTTGTTTAACATATTACCTACAGATTTTTTTTCTCTGAAACAAAAGAAAATTCAAACAACATTCATATTGTAAATGTTAAACTCTTTCATATCCTTCGTATACTTTTTTCTCATAAAGATCCTTCCTGTTGTTCGCCTTGTGCCGCCGCCCCGTGCCGCACTGCTCCTTGTGCAAAATGCATTAACTGAACAAAATCCTAAAATGAGGGTAATAACTCATTCTTGTTGTCCTCCACTGTTAGTTTTCTGGCGGCAAAATGATGGTAGCGTCGCTATTCTTGTACAAACACTTAATCTTTTAACAGTGTGTGTGTGTGCGCTGCGAACAACACTTTAGATACAAGTAAGCAGCTATAAGCGTTTAATGTTTAACGAAATACATTATTTCAATGAAATATACATTTTAATATCCATCTTTGTATATGAACAACAAAACTAATATATTAAACACAAAAAATGCACTTTCGTTCACAGCGCAATGTTTCATTCAGTTAACAAGAGTAGGTATCCTTGAATTGTAAAATATTGTTGTCGTGTTTCACTTCACCCAATAAGCTTAAAGTTAGAAATAAAACATCCCTGTCCTGTCGCCCATCTTTTGTGCTCCACCACACAATACGCAGATAACAATAACAACAATTAAATTGGAATTTTCTGAAGAAAGATATGAATACAAACACAAAGGGGAGACTTGTACAAATTAATTAAAATTTTTGAAACGAATAATTTGTCGACAAGCACGTCATTTTTGGCATTTAAATTGAAAAAGGAGAAAATGAAATACGGCACAAGGAAGTTGCAACAAGAAGTATTAAGAGAAAGACTGATGCTAAATATAGAAAGGATGTTTCTAGCTCTTCTTTTCTTTTGGTTTCCTTTAATTCTTCTAGTTTTTATTCGGCTCTCCTGGGCCAGCTGAATTCCACAACTGGTTATGAACTTTTGTCTTGGCCTCAAAATAAGGGCAACTAGAAATGATTTTTGAAAGAGAAATTATGTTTTCATAGAACCAACAATTTGTAAGGATATTTGTATTGAATTCGATTACATATGTACATATGTAAAGGGTGTTTTTTTTTTAGACGTGTGGTTTTCGAGAAGAAATAAATCGCATATAATTTATGGTTATGGCCAAGAATTTAGCTCTTATCAGGGTTTGCCATTATTTTGATTTTTTAAAATGATTTTGGGCAACTGGCCGTTGGAGCTGGCTCGTATAAATTCCAGCCGTAGAAACAGTTTTCGACCACTTTTTGCCGCAATTGGGGCTGTATGTGAGCAATTACAAGTCCAATATTCTCTTCCAAGGAGTCAGTCGTCTCGGGCTTATCTGCGTAGGCAAACGACTTTAAATAACCCAGCGGTGTTAAATCGCACTATCTTATAAATTGATTATTTCGTTGGCTGTATAGCATATAAGTAAGCGCCGTCTTGTTTGAACCAAAGGTCGTCCACATCAATATCCTCCAATTCAGGCACGAAAGTCATTAATCATGGCTCTATACCGTTCCTCATTGACTGTAACATTGACCAGTGATTTCCTCTGCCATTATAGAGCACAACAAATAGTGACTTTTTGAGGATGTTAATGCGTCTCAACATTGACTTGTGGATTGTGACCACTCCAAATACGACAATTTTGCTTATTAACGTATACTCATTCAACTAAAAGTGAGCTTCATCGCTGAACAAAATTTTCTTGTGAAAGCGGGTGGCAATGGCACAGTGGATGTAGTGCTTGGTTGCTAACCTAAGAGTTGTGGGTTTGAGCCCCAGCCTGGGCAGCAATTTTTAAATATTCCCCCAGCTTCAACTGAACGCCACCGCAGACCGCACCCGTGGGATTTTCGTGAGATAAATATCACCTAAATATTTCGCAATCCATTTTGCCAACAAAAAATCTTTCCTTTCATACTATTATTTCTAACTATTGAAGTGCAGTTGGCATTAGAAGACCGCTGGTTGTTACAGGCATATAGTTAAAATTATTATTAAAAAAAATTATTATTAAAAATCGGGATCGGAAATGGCAGACCAAACTAAGCATAAATCAAGTGACAGCTTTCAAAAAAACCAACTCCGAAAAAATTATTGCCAGATTGATTTACTTGTATTTTCATATGATTTGAGGATGAAAAATAAATACTTGGCAACACTAAACACAGATCGATCGGGCCAGGGTCTGCGACTTACACGCTCCTCTTTTACTGTTTGTGCTTTGGTTTCATGCAGGAATGAAAGGGACCTACGATATACCGTCAAATTCTCACAGTTAGCAGAGAAGCAATTTTTCATGACAAGATTTACTCT
Organism: Platycheirus albimanus; assembly: GCA_916050605.2. NCBI lineage: Eukaryota > Metazoa > Arthropoda > Insecta > Diptera > Syrphidae > Platycheirus > Platycheirus albimanus. Next base: position 58,092,035 of record OU696696.1, read on the forward strand.
TTCACTTCCTTGATAAAGGCAGTACCCCAAACAATAAAATGCACGACTGGGTCGCACAAACCTGCTCTAATGTGTGACAGTTGTCTTGCGGCTTGATATTTTGAAAAAAAAAAGTTAGCGGAGAAAGAATTAACACGAAATTTTTGGCACTTTATTTTTTCTTTTATCAGGCAAAAATTGGAATAAATGTTTTTGAAAAAAAACCAAAAATTTATTTAAATTTAACTTTTTTTTAATTCAAAAAAACTTTTTAGAAAAATTAAAGAATAAAAAATATTATTTTGTTTATAAATGGGCTTTCACATTAAATATTTCATGAAAAAATCTGATTTTAAAAACCCGGTCCGGGAGGTACCGTTGTAAGACTTTTCCTGAAAAATCTATTCCAACCAAAACATGGATTTCACACAAAAAAAACAGATTCAAAAAGTTTTATCAAAATCGTGGAAGCCATTTTTAGGCTGTATGTACCGATACAAGCAGTCGGTCAGACAGACAGAATGACAGAATTGTTTTACCCACTTTTTTAAGCTTCTCTGTCGTCGTAATGTCATTTTTTTCACGTAAGGCGGTGTTTTTGCTAACGAGAGTCTTCTTTAGTACCTATTGAATCGAGATTAAAATTAATATTAAAATTGAGATTAAAACTTAAAAAAACCACACTTAAGTTCAAGTATGCAAATTAAATTATCACCATTGGTTGTTTGAACTTCACGTACAATTTTCTTAATGCACCAAAATTCCATCGCAAAGTTTTCGGTTGTAGACTTAATTCTGGTTATTACGGACTAACACCCACACAAACAGAAATGAAAAGCCCACCAGGATTTTACAATGAATTCAAAGAACTTAGGAAGGAGAAAAATATATCAACATCGACCTAGGAAACATTTTCAGTTTTTGGGTACTGAAGTGCATATACCTATGGTTTCGTACTTAACAGATATGTAAGACAAAGCTGGTCAGTTTCCTCAATGCAAAGAACAACTCGGCACAGGGGGTTGGTTATGCTTTAACGATAGAAGGCAGCATTGAGATTTTTGAAGTATTAAATTACACACGGGTTATAGTTCCCCAATAGACAATGCTCTCAAGATCGTATTCTGATGAGCTTATCATACGCATTTGAAGAACATGGTTGACAACCTGGAAATGAATTTTGAAGTGCTGAGGGAAATGTCTTCAGCAATACAATGAATGTAGTGGATGGAATGTAGAAGCCTTAGACATCTGTCAAAGAGATGCAAAAGAAAGTCGGAGAAAGAACCTAACCTTGAGGCACACCAGCATTTGTACTGAAAATATACATATATACAGGGTGATTCACGAGCGTTGTGCCAAAAAGCTAAAGCGTGTAGGTTGAATTGAGACAAGAAAAAAATCGTATGGGAGGGGGGGATCTATTCCCCCCCCCCCCCGTTTAGCCAGGAGGGGCAATTTTCTGAAAAATTAACTAATTTTGTAAAAAAAAAAAATTAAATATTAACGGCTTCGTTTGCAACACAGTGTTATACCTTTTTAGAAAGCCAAAACCTTCTTTTTTTATTTCGTTTTTAAATTAAATTGTTTTAACGAATAGTTCAAAAAACATAAATTTTCAAACTCAAAATTTTGAAAAAAAATTTGAAAAAATAATTTTAAAACTAATTTTTTTCAAAATTTTACGTAATTAAGTATAATTTTTTTTTCAACGCTTCCAATAATCTTTAATCCAACACTGAAAACCGTATGGCTCTACGACTTCTTGTTGCCAAGGTATTCAAAAATAACCGAACCTACTTCTTCACAAAAACAAGTAAACCTAGCCTTACGGGATGGCACAAGTGATTATTTAGCCAATTTGTTCGTGTTTTTGTGAAAAAGTATGTTCGGTTATTTTAGAATTCCTTGGCAACAAAAAGCCGTACAGCCATACGGTTTTCAGTGTTGGATTAAAAATTAATGGGAGCGTTGAATTCTGAGAACAAAAATTATACTTAATCACGTAAAATTTTTAAAAAAATTAGTTTTAAAATTATTTTTTCAAATTTTTTTTCAAAATTTTGAGTTTGAAAATTTATGTTTTTTAAACTATTCGTTAAAACAATTTAATTTAAAAACGAAATAAAAAAATTAGCCGTCACGGGACGCCCGGCAGATGTGAAACATTCAAATTTACATTAAAATTCGTAATTTTAAAAAACCATTAACAAATATGGAGTGAAATAATTTTTAATAATTTAGGGTTTCGTTAATTAAATAAATAAATTTGTGTTATCATTTTATTAAAATATCAATTATTACAGATTATATTCATTTTTAAACACATAGGAACAAAATTTTCCTCAACCCACCCATCAGATACCGCCATCACCGCCATACTTCCAGCCCACCTTCAACTAGCAACCAACCATCCACCATTTTGTATAAGTTTTTCATCAGCTAATACCTACCACCAGTAACCATCCAATTGACCTGCAACCACCAACCTACCACCTTCCATTTTTGTCGATTCCCTCCCCAGAGCAAGTCTCCCTACCACCACCATTTACCCAGCCCATTTACAACCACCAATCAAGCATCCGCCATTTTTGACAATTTTTTCCTCACCCCCCACACCAAACCCCCCAAGCAGCAACCACCCACCCCACCTACAACCAACCACCAACCATTTTTGTCAAGTTTTCCCCCCTACCAACCCCCAACCCCAAACGCCATCTACCCACCATGTTTATAAATTTTCTCTCACCTACCCCCAAACATCCTCCTCAAAATCCACTTCACCACCAACACAACCTTCAACCACCAACCAACCAACCGCCATTTTTAACAATTTTTTCTGATTGGTGAAAAGAATGAAAAACGTAATTCGTCCAAGCCCCTACCCAACAACACTCAGTTCCTCCCGACCCCACCTAGAAACAGCCAACCACCCACCCACCATTTTCGTAATTTTTTTCTTCAATTACGTTTCGTCACATTTACAATCTATTTTACTGCCTAGGATGCGCCAATAGATGTTTCACATCAAAAAAAGTCCGGGCTGATATTAAGAGTCCCATATCCAATCCCGCACAAGGCCCCCAACTAACCCTCAAGCATTTTTGAAAACTGCACCGACAAATTTTTTTTTTCTGATTAGTAAAAAGAATGGAAAATGTAATTCCCCCAAACCCCCTCGCCGTCAACCCTCAACTCCCAACTAACCACTCACTATATTTAACAATCTTTTTTTCATCCCCCCACACCAAATCACCCACTCGTAACTACCCATTCCACCTACAACCGCCAACCAACCACAAACCAAATCCTCCTAACAGTAACGACCCACCCACCTATAACCACTAACCAACCACCAAGAATGTTACCACCACCCCCCCCCCCCTTCCCCAAAACAAATCCCACACCTGTTTAGTCATTTTTTTCTTCACCAACTTCCCCACACCCCATCCCCACATCAACCACCCACCAGTACCACCCACTCCACCTACCACCAACCATTTTAGTCAATTTTTCCCTCCAACCAACTATCTACCATTGTTTAAAATTCTTTCTACAACCCTCACCAACCATCCAGCCCACCTACATCCTACAACCACCAACCGACCATCCAAAAATTTTCACCACCCCCCCCCCCATAACCCTACTCCACTACCACCCTACCCCCTCCACCACTACCGCCCCAGCGTCACCAGCGACAACCCAACCTACAACCGCAAACCACCCAACATTTTCCACTTTGAAAAATTTTATGGTCGTGACACTTTTTTGTTACAATTACGATCGATTTTACTGCCTAGGTGCGCCAATAGATGTTTCACATCAAAAAGAAGGTTTTGGCTTTCTAAAAAGGTATAACACGGTGTTGCAAACGAAGCCGTTAATATTTAATTTTTTTTTTTACAAAATTAGTCAATTTTTCAGAAAATTGCCCCTCCCGGCTAAACGGAGGGGAATAGACCCCCCCTCCCATACGATTTTTTTCTTGTCTCAACTTAATCTACACGCTCTAGCTTTTTGGCACAACGCTCGTGAATCACCCTGTATTATATTTCCAAAACGATGCAAAGAATAATTCCACTATTTGGTTAGATATACTATCATGTCAAGAGTGGACTTGCTTTGGAAACCACGGCCAATAAGAAGTTTCCGGTTTTCAAAATATTTCTTGATCTTATGATTTATAGGAGTTTCTATGGCCTTAGAAGTGACGTCAGTGCAAATGATCGGTAGTTTTACGTATGAGCTGGACACATGCTGCATACCATCCACTCAAAAAAAGACCTGTTGTATAGTAGGACCGATGAAAAGCCTTAAACAATGGTTTTGCAACCTAGAATAGCACTCCTCTTCAAAACTCTGGGAGAGATACTTTCCGCACTGGCGAATTTGTGTATAATCTAGATCTTCAAGCACTCACGCAACTGTTGAAGTCGATAGAAGATTTGTCCCATAAAACCGATTACGCTCTCAATTACTGGAGTAGCCCATATTACTCTGTGGAAGCGTAAAATGTGCCATTGCAAAGAGCGTGGAATCCAAGGACGTAGTGGAATTTCGTTCCTTTTTTTACGAGTAGCAAAATAGTTTTACTTCTTTTGGGACACTAAGAGTAATATTTTTTGCCTTAATTTGAAGATATTTGGTTCCTCGAAACCACCAATAAATAAAGATTCGTATGGTCTATGTCCAAAAATTCCTACACTTTCCGATTCTGATTCAATTATTATATTATTTCCATAGTGGTATATATGTACCTGTTCTCCAAATTATATTAAGATGCTTGGGAAGTGATACGATTTCATGGACAATACTCAAGTCCTTCTTTTTTAAACAAAAGTTTGACGCATATAAGGATAGACATTCTTATATTGGATTACCTTAAGAGTTGTCTCACCCAATAAGGTATTCTGTTGTTGCATTAGAGTGTTTTAAGTCTTCCGAGTTCCGATGCGTAGCACTTCATGAAGAAGTGCCAACATCTCTGCTAGCCATTACGAGTTTGGCAGTTAATTGTTGGCCTCTTCCAATGCCGCAAAGGTTTTAAGGAATTACAGGAACTTTGGAGGAGCTCAGTCACTAGAAACGACTCCACTTTCGCCTAAACTTAAAGCCGGCATATATGACGTTAACGCAAGCTCTATGTTTTTTTTCTAAGAAATGGCAAACCAAACTCAGCTTTAATCAAGTGACAGCTGTCAAAAAGACCAACTCCGAAAAAAGTATTGCCAGACTGAAAACCACATGTCTAAAAAAATACACCCTTTATAATCTTTTTCACACAATTTTAAATAACCACATGTCCCAAGTGTAGAATTAATTTAGTGCTTTTTGAATTTAGTCCGTATTAACTAGATCTCAGCTAAATTTGATTTGAGTACGTTAAATTGGCTAGTAGGATTTTACTGAGAAGGAAATTTGTAGGGCCTTTGCGGGCAGTAGCAGATATCAATTCCTACCATGAGCAAAAAGTCTGTCGAGTTCGCTAAATACATTTTTCGGAAAATGCCTTTAAAAAAAACATAGTTTTCCAAATAAAGATACAAAATTAAACCATGCCATAAAATCAGCATCATTTTGAAACAAAACACCTTTTACTCTTGATGATCAATATTTGATGTATCTACAAACTCTGCACGCAAAAGTTCATCTCTGTATTCTAATTGACTCCTTCAAGGAAACACAAAAGTGTCAGATTCAAATAGCTAATCGGAAACAATGCCCATTATCCCTGCCCATACGATTTTTTAACTAAGCACGCCAATCAGTAACAAAAAAAAAAATCTCAGAAAAAAACAGCTCCTTTTATTCTAATGGTCGGTCGCCCTTTACCGCAAGGTGCGTGCAGAAAAATGATTAAGCTCGAGAACCGATTAAACGATTACTTTCACACAAACCACTCTTTCATCCCTCAAAAGACTTGTCCGCATTTCATTATTTGCCAATTGTATATGAGTGCGGATGCGGAGGTGGAATAGGTATATAACGTTCACGAGGAAGAGGAAGGAATCCTGTTGTAGCTGTGCTGTGCTGTGTTTGTAATCAAAGTGAATGCCTGGAATTTGCTCCTTTCACGCAAAAAACAACAAACCCGGCTATCGTTATGTCTGGAATCACGCAAACCTATCGCCATAGAGAATGTTAACTAATTCCTTTTTGATTGCCCTCAACAAAAACAAAACAACAAAAAAAAAAAAAAAAAAAAATTACAAACGGAATGTTATTCGTATTGTGGCTCAGAGTTCCATTGCCAATTCCGATTCTCCATATTCGTTTACAGATATTCCGCCACCGCCGCGCAGCGCCGTTGCCGCCGCCAAACTCCCACACGACACGCGCTGCACAGCCATGATATCCTTTTTCTACGCCACCGGATACTCGTCGATGGGAATTTCTAACGATGTAATTCCCTTATCTGTATCGTAGAGAATATTATTCTATGTTTATGTGTGCGGTAGTGCAGATACACAGATAAATTATTATGAAAGGCAATTTCGGTTCGCTATATATTCCCATATATTCCGTATTTGTTAGGTTCGTTCGTTACATTTCGTAGATCGTCCGCAGTATCTGAGCGAAGTGAGGCGAGGAGCAGGCGAGGCAGTTCTGTTCGGTTCGGTTCGTTTCAGTTGCAAAAGATTATTATGTCTATGGATACGTTTTTATTTCGATCCTTTAACGAACAACGGAAGAAGAAAGTATAGCTATCTAAAGTATGTATCTTTATGTTCTATAAGTAGTATCTAGATACACAAAGTTTCACATAGCGCTAAACTAATTGTGTGATGATAAATCGCTTTGTTTGATGGGCCGTGATTGCGCGCAAAACGTGAAAGGTAAACAATGCTAAATACAGGGTGGCATGTGGTGATTTTCTTCTGCACACTGGCTGTGCTGAATATATAATGAGATATTTGAGGGACATTATTCGGCCGAATATTTGTGCTTAAGAGAAGTTGACGGACTAGGGGAGGAGTGCGATGGGTTTGATGATAATTATGTATAGGTATAGGTAGTATGTAGTGCAATGATTTATTGTCCAAAGTGATTAACGGTTCTCACTAATAAACAGTCATTTCGCTTAATTTCAAATATTTACCTGGTATTTAAGAAAGGGACACAGCACATTATATTAACTAAACAAAGCGCAGTCATGGGTTTGATGGCTTGATGGATATTAGTTTGTTTTGTTAATTTCCGTCAACGAGAAAAAAAAAAGGAATTCATTTGGATAATTATATACCAGGTACAGTTATTCTTAATTGCAAATATTGCATGTACACAGGGTGGGCTATGCGTTTTTTTTTTAATCATATGGTTTTTTTTTTTTTTACAGTGAAAGCTGTTTCCCTCCCGAGTTCTTGACAGGAAGTCAGTATAATACCAATTATTTCCAAAGTGAGTGCTGTGTAGCCCAAACAGAGGGTTTTTTAAAAGAGGTTTTGGCACGCACCGCGCCTGCTGCACGCAAGTTTTTGCCAAAATCTCGTGAGAATGGAATGGTGTGGACACTGGACAACACTCATGGTCCATTCATTCTCATAAAAGAGAACAAAGCTGCTGAAGCCGAGAGTGTGAGACTCAAATCCACGAACATCAAGTCGACATCGAGTTCAACAGCTCAATATATCACGCAATGGCTTGAGTAGAATTTTTCAAAAGTATCGAAAATTATATGTATTCGCTTACAAAGGCCAGTCGAATTGGAGAAGCACTACCATCTTCTTCGTTATTGCTTTGCAGTTTAGGCTTTAGATCAGCTTAAATTTAAATTGGACAACGATTTTGGGCAAACAATCATATTTAACGATGATGGAGTAGTCGAAATAAGTGGGTCCGGAAATTCCGCCCGTCTGTATATTTGTCTGTTCGCACCTCTAAATCCTGAACGAATAGGCCAATTTGCTTCAAACTTAGTATTTAGTTATTATTTGGAGTTCCCTAGGGGGTCAATTTTCATTTTTTCTCTGGGCTTGAAAAACGGCTCTTACGATTTGGAAAATCTTTTTGAGGATGGTATTTTCTTGTGACAGTCTATCTTTCAATAAAAATAGATTTTTCAAAATTTGTCTTTTAACGGTATAACTCTTATACAGGGTGATTCACGAGCGTTGTGCCAAAAAGCTAGAGCGTGTAGGTTAAGTTGAGACAAGAAAAAAATCGTGTAGGAGGGGGGGGTCTATTCCCCTCCGTTTAGCCGGGAGGGGCAATTTTATGAAAAATTGACTTATTTTGTAAAAAAAAATATTAAAAATCAACGGCTTCGTTTGCAACACCGTGTTATACCTTTTTGGAAAGGCAAACACTTTTTCTTTCATTTCGTTTTTAAATTAAATTGTTTTAACGAATAGTTTAAAAAACATAAATTTTCAAACTCAAAATTTTGAAAAAAACTTTGAAAAAATAATTTTAAAACTAATTTTTTTAAAATTTTACGTAATTAAGTATAATTTTTGTTCTCAGAATTCAACGCTCCCATTAATCTTTAATCCAACACTGAAAACCGTATGGCTCTACGACTTTTTGTTGCCAAGGTATTCAAAAATAACCGAACCTACTTCTTCACAAAAACACGAAAAAATTGGCTAAATGATCACTTGTGCCATCCCGTAAGGCTAGGTTTTCTTGTTTTTGCGAAGAAGTAGGTTCGGTTATTTTTGAATAACTTGGCAACAAAAAGTCGTAGAGCCATACGGTTTTCAGTGTTGGATTATAGTGTTGGATTATAGCGTTGAATTCTGAGATAAAAAGTTATACTTTATTACGTAAAATTCTGAAAAAAATTAGTTTTAAAATTATTTTTTCAAATTTTTTTTTCAAAATTTTGAGTTTGAAAATTTATGTTTTTTGAACTATTCGTTAAAACAATTTAATTTAAAAACGAAATGAAAGAAGAAATTTTTGGCTTTCCAAAAAGGTATAACACGGTGTTTTAAACGAAGCCGTTGATTTTTAATATTTTTTTTAACAAAATAAGTCAATTTTTCAGAAATATCCCCTCCTGGCTAAACGGGGGGGACTAGACCCCCCTCCCATACGATATTTTTCTTGTATCAACTCAACCTACACGCTCGTGAATCACCCTGTAGAACTTTTTTTTAAATTAGGTTTTCTCGTAAACTATTTTTCGATTTCAATAAAAAATTCAACGCAGGAAGTTATTTATAATAAAATATATTGCATTTCAAAATTTTCAAAATCTAGTTTTTTTTGATTTTTAATAATTTTCTAAAAAAAATATTTTTCGAAATACTTTGAAAATGTGTGGATTGAATTTTATTTTAAATATTTTTACCAGGTGAAGACTTAAGATTTTCTTCAAATGACATACTCAAAGATATGTTTAAATATATTTTTTCGAAGTTAAAAAAAAAAAAAAAAAAAAAAAAGCTGGTGGAACGATTTTCAATATTTTTTTTTTTCCTAGATAGATGTTAAGCAATGAAATATTGTTGAATACCTAATTTTCCTAAGAAAGCTCCTACAAAAATTAAAGATTGTTCTTCTTTTTTTCAAAATACAAAGCATAAGAACAAGTTCGTGCCACCCAGTCGTGTATTTTATTTTTTACTGAAATTGCAAACATTGACTTAGATGACCTCCAGGTACATGCAGAATGGTTCGCCTTACCACACAGCCCATTCCACAATCGATCTGTTGCGAATCGCTTAGAATTGTTGTGATTTAAAAGTCGATGAAACGAAACTGCATCACGACAAAGAGACAGACACATAAGTACAAAGTATTAAGCTGGCAGGAGAATGAGATAAAACGTGTTTTATATTCATACATACATGCATAAATAAATAAAAATTCTCATTTGTAGGTTACTTGAAGTTTTCTTTTTACCGAGAAAAACAACAACAACTGTTGCAAGGCAATCGATCGACAATCCAGGTACTTAAAAATAAACACAAGCGAGAGATACAGTACGTTTGCAACGAACTGTTGGATACCCTATTCCCTATATTTTTGTATGTGTATGCGTTTAATTTTGTGTGGTGTGATGTTCATTTAATGCTGGCACAGTAAAAAAAAGGCGGGCGCCACGCCCATAAAACTTTTCATTCCCGAGGCAATTGGTATGAGTTCAGTGACATTCAATTTTATTCTTGCAGATCGATTTGAACAAAACAAGACAAAACTTAAATTTTTAAAAATTAGATTTGGAATGGAAATAGCGATTATGGGTGTTTTTAACAATTATTGGACCACACTCTGCTACGTAACCAAGGAATATAAATCCAAGTGTTCATCTGTTTACTTCAAAACTGCGACCGATAGTTAAAAAACCTTAAACAAATTAATGCATTATACGACTTTTGACGGAAACGCCCCTTAAAAGTGGGCGTGTCTTAAAAAATTGAAGCACTAACTGCACTTTTTTCAGTATTTAGGCATATGTGTAAGACTACAGCTGAATCGAGTAGTTTTTAAACAATCTTACCTGAACAAAGGTATTTTACCAAAATCACGCCTTTAAAAGTGGGCGTATTGAAAAAATTTACAAAAGAAAATGTAGAGATATATTTCTCAAATAACGAACGGAAGGAAAAAGGTTTAAATTAAACATTAGAAATGCCTTAAATTCTTAAGGCTACGTTTTTCGTTCTTTCATGAAAAGTAGGCGAGAGCCACGCCCAAAATTCAAAAATTTCTTTTCATACACAAACCTTTTCGTTTCTATTAAGAGACGCAAAATTGTGGCTTGCGGATTAATTATAAATACCGTTTATTTACAAAAAAAAATTTTTTTAGTTTCTAATGAAAAGTGGGCGTCAACCACGCCCAAAATCAAGTTTTTTGATTGCATACACAAGATGTTTATGTGCCAGTAAGACCCACAAAATTTAATGTTTTTCGCTTTAATATAACAATTGTTATTTTATAAAAACAATATTGATGGTTTTGTATGAAAAATAGGCGTAAGCCACGCCCAAACTGAAATATTTTTATTTGATTGGAAGAAAGTTTACCTATAGCTTACGTGAGCAAAATTTTAGCGTTATGCTTTTATCGTAACTGTACAAAAAAACATAATTTAATTTTATTAAAATGAGGTTGTTCAACAAAAATGGCGATTGTGGGCGTGTTTGTGGGCGGATTTTACCGGTTCGAAAATTCAGCCTTACTTTTGAACCAACGATTATATATACCAAATTTCAGCTTTCTAGCTCAAAAATTGCGACCTCTAGAGAGTATACATACGGACGGACGGACGGACGGACGGACGGACGGACATGGCTTAATCGACTAGGCTTTTGATTCTGAGTCAGAATATATATACTTTTCTATACCTAACGGTATTATTTCTCTATGTTACAAACTCCACACCAAATACAATATACCCATTCTATGGAATAGGGTATAAAAATTAAAAAAGCTGGTGGAACGATTTTTAATATTTTTTTTTCCTAGGTAGATGTTAAGCAATGAAATATTTTTGAATACCTAGTTTGCCCAAGAAAACTCTTACAAAAATTAAAGATTTTTCTTCTTTTTTTTCGAAATACAAAGCCATTAAGCAAATATTTGGGATAAGAGCAAGTTCGTGCGACCCAGAGGTGTATTTTATTTTTTACTGAAATTGCAAACATAGACTTAGATGACCTCGGGTTCTTGCAGAATGGCGCACCTTGCCACACAGCTCATTCCACAATCGGCTCTGTAGCAAATCGTTAAGAATCGTTGTGATTTAAAACTCGATGAAACGAAATTGCGTCACGACAAAGAGGCAGAAACATAAATACATAGTACTTAACTTCGGGAGAATGAGATAAAAAACGTTACACTTTTTTTTATACATGCATTCATTAATAAATAATACGTCTAATTCTCTCGGAGTGGTTGTAAGGATGGCTTCGAGAAAAACAATTGTTGCAAGAGAATCGATGTTTCAGCTTTATCCAGATAGCTACTTAAAAATACAAAAAAAAAGTAGGATCTATAAAAAAGCTGATTTACTTTAGTACGTTGATCTATTTCAGCTGAACTTGCTTTTAAATTTTAGCTTAGTCTTTAAGCTTTATCAACTGCTTTCCTGTAATTTAAATAAATGACGGTTGCGCCTAAAAATATGCATTTTTTTTTTTAAATAAAACTTATGATTATCAATCATTGTATGATTTTTAAGAACAATTTATTTCTAATATGAAAACCTCTCGAATTCTTAGATTACCAGCTAGACAATGGAATGTTGAGTTACGGAATAAATACTATATGGAATGGACCTTGTGACAAGAAGTGTAGATTATGTAGGTAATTCTCAGAACATTAAACGCCAAAGTAAGGATGTGAGAATGGGAGCAATATTGAGACCAAAAATCAAATCGCTAAACAAAATATTTTATGAACAGGACATACAAAATTGAATGCAGACTGAGGAAGCCTGACGAAAACAGCAAACCAATTTTTTGAACAAATAATCCTTAGCCTAAAAGACGGGTTGGAAAGGAAGACCAAACAAAAAACATGTTATCTGTTTAGAAATTAATTGTGGACAACACTATTTAAAATATTTCCATTATGAAGGATTCAATTTGTTCACTACATAGTTTTTTGTTTCCATAGGTATTATAACCTGGCCGAAATTTTCTAAAGTAGCCTCTTCAACATCAAGGAAAAATTAATTTCTGCATTGCATAGAAATAGGTGTTTTTAGAGGTATAGAACTATAAAATTAAATAACGCACTCAGGAATTGTATTAGTTACCGTAAAAATTCTTCGCCATTTTTTTATGAATATAATTTATGGTATATAAGACCGCTGCTAATTTGAAAGTCAAATCTTGAGGTCAAATTTTCTACCACTTGTTTCAACATTAATGGTCTTATATCGGCAATAACAAGGTGAATGTATGTTTTCCAAGTCGTTCCAAGTTGATCTTAGAGGACAACTTAAGGATCCAAAATGCAAAAGTTTTCACTCACCGAACGTTTCCTTAACAAATCAATTGTTGCACAGGCTGTGTGACATACTGCACCATCTTGTTAAAACTACAGCTCTATCAACGCAACGCAATTATTCAATTCAGAAACGAAAAAAATATTGATCATGGCTCTGTAACGGTCTCCATTGACTGTGTTTAACCCTCTGACCGGCATCGTTTTTAAAAAAAAGGACCAATGGTTCGATCAGCCCTTAAAGTACAACAAGCTGTAAGTTTTTTCAGGATGTAACGACATCTCAACAAAGGCTTGAGGATAATAATTTATATAAACTTCTCTCTCGGGTTTTACTTATTAATGTAGCCATTCAACTAATAACGAACTTCGACGCTAAAAAAAAATTTTGTGCGAAAATCATGATCAACAGTGTTTTGTCAACCATGTTTGTTTATAGAAATTAATCTGCACAATTTTCAAGCGTTGTTCAGGCATCAGTTGATTCATGATGAAATGACAAACCAAACGAAACATAAATTACTGTAATTGACAACAGTGATGCCAACTTAAAGTTCTTTATCTCTTAAACAAACTTCCTTTATAAAATTTATATCGCACAAAATTTCTTTTGCATTCAACCTCTAAGATAGTTTGGTTTTTTTTTTTTTTTGCCAAATGTGCCATTGTAACTTTTTGAATTTAAATAGCCCATCGTTTCCATATCGAGTCGAATAAATTTTCCATTGGTTAATATACATTCCCATAATAATTGCCAACTTTATTCCAAATCACTTTATAAAACACAACAATTGCAGGTATCCATTTAAAATACCTATAATCGCAAGTAAAAAGAGGAAGATAGGTATACTTTTAAACATAAATTAAATTACTTATGCACACATGGTTATTTTTATAAAAATTTAACGTTAACCCATCATGATGGTGAATTCATGAACACGAAAAAAATTATCGATATTTAAAACAAAAAAACGTATCTTTATTATTTCCAGGTAGATACAATTTCAAAATGAACCCATGAAATATGGTGTGCTTTTGTTTTAATATCGAGGATATCTATCAAAGCAACAAAGTTTAATTAGTGATATTATCGTTTCGTGGAAATTAATCGAGAGGTTTCTGTGAGATGAAATTTTTTTTTATGTTTCCAGTGCCAGCAAATAATTTGCATCTTTTTTTAAAGAGTGAATGTTGTGGTGTGTGTTGCCTCACTTGATATTGTGATCAAAATGAACGATTGCTTGATTAAAAAACTTTTTTTAATACTTAATCAGTAGCCAATCGTACCATCTATACCTGCCATCGCCACCCCTTGGCCATTTTGTATGATATTTTTAATAAATTAATTTTTTTTTTTTGTTTCAGTGAAACGACCTGCTCTGTGCGGTCTTAATAGTGAGCATTTTGGAATAATGCATACTCCCTATACCAACTCCTTTTGCCAATACATTATTCGTATCTTTATAAAAAGTGGTTTTATTAACCTGAAATGTATTTAATGTGATTAAAATTTAAATACACACTCGAAACAATGAAGTGTGTGTGATATGGCCGCAGGTAATTTTATACTTTAATTATTCACAGAACATCCTTCAACACTTGTACATAAAAATGTATGCATACACTTTATATTGTGCCTGATAACTGATATTTTATTCCTTTCACGCACGAGTGAACTCTTGAATATTAAAAAAAAAAATACCGAAAAAAAGATGGTGTCTGATAAAATTGAGATCCAATGAACCGCGAACCTTTATATAATGTATATACTTACAAATTATGGTTAAATTTATTTTGCTATTCCTCGTTTGAGCTTTCAAAAAATCTACTCGACACCGATAGATCCCTGTGTCGGTTTCACGAGTACTTTGTATTGATAGCTCCCCAGGCTCCTTGTCGAAGATGAAGTATGCTCGTCCTCCAAACACACTCTCGTCAGACCATCGCTTTGCAGCTTTTGAGCCACCGCCACGAATGTCGACACTGTAAAAATGAAAAATTAAGTTGATTATTAACCAAAATGATTTATACTGATTCGCTGTTAAAAAATATTAGTAAAATAAAAAAATACATTATAATGCAGACATTTTAGTAATCCAGATTTAAAAAAAAAATTGATTAAAAAAACAAAGTCTCTTTTAAGAACAATGTTAACTAAAATTTGACATGCCCCAAGGTTCTCATTTCAACCGACTTTTTTTTTTACTGGCTTTACTGTGGAAGTAAAAATAAGTATGAAAATGAATAAGATTGAGTGTCAAAGGTCTTACTTATTTTTGGAACTTTTACTGCACTTTTGTTTTACTTTTTTCGTTTATATAATATAAAACTCATGTAAGAGCAAAGCTTATTTTTGAATAGATGAAATCCACATAAACACGCCCATCACAATCATCTTTTTTGTCCAACAACCTTTAATTTGCTAAAATTTTATCATTGTTTTTATACAGTTGAAACTTGAAATCATTCCACAATGCTTAGATTTCTTAAGCTTTAAAGTTAGTATATTATAGATTTGTATATTTAATCCTTGGTCCCGTAGCAGAGTGTTTTTAAAAAGAAATTTAGAATACACCTACAAAAACGCCCACATCCGTTATTTTCATAAAAATTATAACTTTTCAAAATTCAAATTATGTGGTGTTTTAAAGAGTAAGACTTGAGCTGCGGGCCTTAAATTTTGTGGAATGGTCTTGGGAATACAAACATTTACTTTTGGCGTGGTAAACGCCTTTTTTTATTGCCTTTAGTTATTGACAGCAGGTACACAAAAATACAACTATTACATTGACTTTTGTGTGTTAGAGAAGGATTTTATTTGTGGGCGTGCCGGACGCCTACTTTTTATAATCATGGAAAATGGACGTCAAAAATTAAACCAAGCCAATGACACTGCAAAAGTCTTATCGCTGCATTTTTCTACCTCGCATTATTTTCGCGCGTATTTTGATCAAAAATCTGTTTATACATAGCTGAGAATGTATCAAAATGGATCTAGGTATTGCCTTGAAAAAAGTGAAAAAAAAATCACAGTAGAATGAAATCCAGTGGAAAAGGAAGGGAATATTACAATAATATGAAAGGAAAAATAAATAACGGTCAATCTGTGGTCGGGAAGTGGTCGGGAGGGGGGTTAAAGTTAAGTTTTGTGTGGTAAAAATCGGTTAATCTCAATTTCTGGTAAATCTACAATTCCTATGTAAATAAAATGCACGACGTGCGACCCACGAACTTGCTCTAATGTGTGGCAGTAGCCTTGGGGTTTGATATTTTAATAAAAATAATTTTTTCGAAATTCTTAAATAAATACTAAAACTAATTTGAGCTGAAAAAAAATTCCGCAATTTTATTTCTTGTATAACTTTGAATTTATGAGAATAAATTTATAAAAATTTAGGTAAATCTTATATAAATTAACAAAAAATATATCTGGTTGGGAGTGGCTGACGCCCACTCTTAATACAAGACCATTCATATTATTTTTATAACATAACGATGCTTATAGTCGACCAAAAAACTTGGCTTTTGTGGATATTAATTGTACGTAAACATCTGGTGTATGAATAAAAAATGATTTTGGGTGTGACTGACGCCCACTTTTCATTAGAAAATATAAATAACTTCTTTGTGCAAATAAACGGTATTTGTAATAAATCTAAAAGCTCAAATTTGTGTGTCTCTTAGTGGAAACTAAGAAGTGTATGAAAAGAATTTTTATATTTTGGAGGGTGGCTTACGCCCACTTATCATAAAAGAACAAAAATATAGTTTTAAGGTGCCAATATTCAATTCTAACCATTTCTTTTTGTTCTTTATATGAAAAATCTATCTCTTAATTTTTGTGTGTATATCTTTTGAATACATCCTCCAATTTTAAAGGACATGATTTTTATAAAATGCCTGTATTCGATTAAGATCGTTAAAAAACTGTTTGATTTAGCTGTAGTTTTTCACATTTGCCTAAATAATTAACTCACGACAATAACTCATCTAAAGCTTTTAATGTTATTTACAATTTTTTTGGAAATCTCTCAATACGCATCAATGTTTTAATGTCTTCTAAATATCAGTCGCAGTTTTGAAGTAAGAAGATGAACATTTCTCTTAACTCCCCAACATTTTTCACCAAAAGCCAAACAAATGTTTTCACTTAGATTTTGAAATAGGGTAGGATGATGGTCCACGCGCTTCTCCGAAAAAAAATATTCTCAAATCTTAATTGTGTCTCTTATTCATCCTTGAAAGCTTGGGTGTTCCATAAAAATTAACTTAATTAGCTTCATCTTTTTCAACACAACCCCGCTAATATTATAAATGCACACCCTTATTTTTAGTGTACTATCTTCAAAATAAAATACACTTTCGCCCAACCCTTAACCTCATTTGGTGGAACATTTTCCCAAAAATAATTCATTTTATGTTTACAAATTCAAATGCGGCCAAGGGAATAGATGACTATTTTTTTTTTTTATTTTTTTTTTTTGTTTAACAAAAACAGAAAAAAAAACTTAAAATTGAAAGGCAAATAAAAGAAACGATAAAAAACATTTTCATCTTCTCAAGATTCAAGACGACGACACGATGATAGGAACACACAGGGAGGAAAGAACTCTCCTCATCGTGACCATGGACCAGTTGTTCATGCAGAAAGCGTATACTAAATTCCCACACATACAACACGAACAACATCCTTAGACCGGTAGTTCTCAGCCAAGAGCTCTTGAATTTTTCGAGGGTGTGGCCCCAGAAAGTGAGTACAAAAATGATGAAGACTTTTATTTCGGTCGGCAAGAAACCGCATTCAAATAAAAACAAAATCTTAAAGAACTGGAACAACACACACTTCCCATAACCAGAACTTGATGATTGCTGGCAGGACAGTAGGCCACACAAGTTTGAAAGAAGTTCAATAAAATATGGGCTAAACTTTAGTTAAAGGTAATTGAATTACAAAAGTTTTGATTTTCATCTTTCAAGGTCTCTTCGAGTTGCTCGCGTTAATATTTATGTTTGTCTACAAAAATTTATAAATCAAAAACACACACAAACAAAAAATGTTGATATTGAATGAAGTCAATTTGTGTTAACCTTATTTGCCTATCTACAAAATATTTTTTTTTTTTTTAGCAAATAAATTACTTTTTATTCATAAAGCGTATGGCGTATGAGCGTTTTTTTTTTTTTTTTTTATAATTGACCTCACGCCTGGAAAGAACTGTCTAGACAATATTTTACTTTATTTTGTTTGCATATTTGTTTCGGAATGTTTTTTTTTTTTTTTTTTTTTTTTTTGATGTTATGGTAATAATAAACAATTTCATAAATGATGTGTTTATTTCGCGTTTTTAGAAAAAAGTGGAATGGAAATCGAAAATGATTAGCTATGGGCAAGCAAACGGAAGAGGCTTAAAAATGAAAATCTTTATTAAGATGTCAAATATGTTGAAATCAAAGTTACAAAGTTTAAAATTAATACTTAAAACTACGCCCTAATCAAAGTTTATGTCATATAATACTAAGAGAGGTTTTGGTGTTAACATGGTCGACAAAAAGTAAGCCTTTACTTGAATCCTCTATAAGTGATTTCGAATTCGGTGATATTCGCATAGGTACTTTAAATTGATTAGCCATTCAAAATGTCATCCAAATTCCTAAACTCATTTTTGAGTGGATCTCCAGAGACCAATTTACCTAGAATGGTTTCATCATGAAATTCATCCCTCAGAAAATTTATTTTTTTAAAATGATTTCATGTAAATGTTGGCCACCACTACGTCTGAGGTGGTCCATTTGTGAAGGCCAAATTTTAAGGGACTCAGTCGCGCATGGCGAATAAGACGCAAATAACACAAGTTATGTTGGCCACCAAAGCGTCAATCGTAGCTGGCTTATTCTTGAAAACTCCAGACTTATTGTATGTATACTCAGAGAAAAAAGTCCAAAAGTGCGATATGGCACGATCTAGGCAAGCCAATTTACCGTAGGATAACGTGAAATGATTTCTCAACAAGTCCATTGTTTCACGTGCTGTTTGGCTCATACAGCACCGTGTTGTTGAAGCCGAGACCATGGGCTTAAATTTCACGAAGCATATACGGACTATGTGCTTAGTGAAATTCAAGCCCATGGCGAGATAACGGTTGCCATTCTGATTTGCCTCATTTTTGAAGATATATCGACCAATGATTCCACCAGACCAGCCCACACCATACCGTTTTTTTTTTTATTGTTCTTGATATTCTTCGGGTTGCTCATCAGCCCAAATACTGCAATTTTGTTTATTAAAGTATCTATTGAGCCAGAAATAGAAGGGACAAAAAAGGGTTTTGAAAAAAATGTTTAAAAAAACCCCTGGTTCTATCTAAAGTCAACACTTTGCCTGGCAAATTCATTACGGCTTCAAGACAAACAGAACCTACAAACAACTCTACTCAGAAAGTCTTATCGAAATCGTGGAAGACTCTTCCGAGAAAAAGTAGGTTTTCATTTAGTTGTTGGGATGCAGATACTCTTCGACTTAAAGCTAGAATGCCTATTACAATTTTGTTTCCTTTAAAACTTTGTATGAACCAAGTTTGAAGCAAATCAATCAATTCGCTTCTGTCTGGGCAATGCAGACAGAGACAAACACCCAAACAAACTAATTTAGTACATGGATCATCATTACCCGAATGTCATATTGAATGTATGTCTCTTTGCAATTAAGACTCCAAAGTTTTAAAGGAATTCAAACTTTTGTTTTGTAGTAAAGTTCTTACAGGTTCTATAAAAATCTTATTGTGCATACATTAATTTAATTCCAAAACCAAAATAAAACCCAGTCTTATCGTCTTGCATGGGAAGACACAATACCTTTAAGTCTTTATCCCTGAATTGATGCAGCTGTTTCACGTAAGACATAGTTTGGAACAATAAAAACGAATTCTTTCAATGACAAAGCTTCATTGCTTGATCAATTTTATGAGGTCTCAGGTACACAGCAAAAAATAAAATTTCAAACCAAATATTGAACAGTTTATAAGGGGATCATCTGCCTATAAGAAAGAACAGAAAGATTATGTTGCAGGTATTGAAGACACTGCATGAAGCTCTACGATGAGGGTACATTTGATATCTTTGGAGGAAAAAAAATTTCGAAACTCAGTTTGGTGTCTAGACAAGACAATTGATACATAAAGCCATTCAGACCTTCGTCTTTGTGTTAAATTTTTCAAATACTGAGGAAAACGACTTGGGATTAAGTAATGTTTCAAATAAAAAACAATAGTTTCGAAGCAATTTTGGTTATAAAGTCACATATTGGTCTCTTAATTTCGTATTCCACTTGGGTCTTAGGAAGACATTTTGGCTCTACATTTCTGAAACCATGAAAAGGCATTAGGTCCTTTTTTGTGTCAAGAAACCGATTACCTATTTGAAACTTGGAGAAGAGAATCATGAGTCATCTGACTGCGATATCACCCATATTTTCACAGATATTTCCTTCAAAGTTCAACACAATACTTTCGCCATCTTTGAAGATTTTTTTCGTCATACACAAGAATTTGGCCTTGAATATTGTTATTGAATTGACTTTTAGCGAACAAAAATTATAACCAGTTTTTTTGTCATTCGCAACTTTTAAAAAAAAAATTATTTGGTCAGTTTAATAGCACTCCATGGGGAGTCGGACGTTTGCTTATTTACAAAAGAATAAACTAAGCCTGAAGTGCATTTGGAACCGTCTCTCATTTGTGTCGGACTCGAGGAACTCTTCGAATCCAATATCATATAGGTACATATGTGTTGTATGCTTCTTAATAATGGAAATGCTCTGCTAGCATCTTGAATCTTGATCGGGCTAGATGATATGTTGGAAGCAACGGATAAACTGTGTAATAGGACCTGACAGAGAGAATTGGATTTATAAAATGACGTTGGATATGACATATGATTACACTAAGTATTTATATGAGAAGGCTGAAGACACAGTTAGCCACAGCTTTCTGAAATTACTTAAGAGCTCTAAGTACCTCCAACTTTTGTATACCCTATGTGCATCTCTTCGCGGTCGAGAGCAGGTATCGCTAACGCACAAGCTATGTTCAAAACAGATTTGCAGAATTGTCTGTGCAGTCAAAATAATTTACACAGACAACACAATTTTTGCAGTGACTACACGATATCTCTATTCCTAAATTGCATGCGGCAGCATGCGAAGTTGCATTGCAATTGCAGCCACAACAACAAATGGAACAAATGCAAATTATTGCTATCTAGCATTACTTATTTTGACAGTACCTGTCTTTTTAAAACAGAGATAGCGCATTATCACTCACCATTATCGACAATAACACCAGATTAGATAGATTCGACACGGTTACATTTTTTGAACTGAGTAACTATTGAGTAAAGTTAAAATCTCAAAGTTTTTTGTTGAGAACTTTTTTCGAAGTATAGACTGAAATTTTTTGATAAGAAAGAAAAATAGAGATAAAAACAGTCTTTCAAAAATTATGTGCATTGCTCCAAATTATATATTTTTTACTTGTGATTATAGGTACTATAAGGCAAGTTATGGATTCGTGCAAAAAAACAATTTTAAGATAACATCAATCACACATGACATTACGATGATGGAGAAGTCGAAAAAAGTGGGTCTGGAAAATCCGTCCGTCTGTCTGTCTATCTGTCTGTCTGTCTGTCTGTATATCTGTTCGCGCATATAGAGCCTGAACGGATGGGCCGATTTGCTTCAAATTCGTTATATAGGATTTATTTGGCCGTCCCTCGGAACAAATTTTTTATTTTTGCTCTAGACCCAAAAATAACGGCATCTGCCATACAATCGTGAAGAAAAAAATTGATTTTCTCGAAAACAGCTCTAAAGATTTTGATTAAACTTTCAGAATGCTATTTTTGCAAGACAGTCTATCTTTTGGTTAAAAAAGATTTTTCAAAATTTGTCTAATAACGGTACCTCTCATAGAACCAGTATTTTCAAATCAAATTTTCTGGTAAATTATACAACCGATTTCAATAAAAGTCACAGGAAGTCATTCATAATATTAATAATATGGCATTTCAAAATTTTCAAAAACTTTTTTTTTTTTGATTTTTCATATATTTACATACTCAAAAAAATTTCAAAATATTTTTTGGAAAAGTTTTTCAAAAATAACCTTTTAATAAAAAAACTGGTCCAACGATTTTCAATATTTTTTTTTTCTAGATTAACGTGTAGCTTTGAAATTTTATTGCATACTTATTTTTTCCGAGAAAACTCTTAAACTAATTTAAAAAATCAAAGAATTTTGGAAATTATTTAAATTTTTTTAATAGCCATATATGCAGCCACTAAGCAATTGCTTATCATAAGAGCAAGTTCGTGCGACCCAGTCCTGCATTTTATTTAAATTAACCTCAAAAAGTTCACATAACTCGTTCTTACACCAAAAAAATATTTCTTTTCTAATTCTTGAAATTAAAAATGGGGGTTTCTTCTTAAAAATGGGTCATTCTTCCAGTTTTCATTCGATTTTTCGTTTCAGTGAACCCCTTTGTACCAAAAATTAAAGGGCTAATCATCAGAAACTTAGTATGGAAGAGTTATGAAGATCAGACAGAAATTTAAGTTTTTGCTTAAAATCTTCATTTTTGGAGAAAAAAAAATAGAAGAAGGCAAAAATGTCGCTTACCCCATTCTTCCCCCCAATGCAGAAATGTTTGTATTTAGTCATCATGCAACAGAAGTGGTTTCATAAAGACCATATACTGACGAAACTTGACGAGAAAATAGCTAAGCAATCTGTCTAATGGAATCCTAAGGAGAATAAACGCGTTGGAAGACCAAAATCAGCATCGTGGTCATCTGTGGTAAAGGAGCTTAATCTCAAGAAATTAACAGCAGCTAAGGCCAGTTTCGGGGAACCGGGACAGTTGGAAAGATCTTGTCACTGCTCTATGCTCCAGTATAAGTTGAAAGCCTTGCAGGACTTTACAGCTGAACAATATACAACAGTCAAGACCAGTTGTGGTGAATCTTGAGTTCTGACATAAATGCTCCACAAATAGCTAATCTGCTGCCGGACAACAGTATAGCATCTTGCTCTTTCAAACGTTGAGATTTTAATCAAATTTAATTCAAAGAAACTTTAAGAAAACCAATTGGTTGTGTAAATCCCACCTCAAGGCAAAAAGTTAAAACGGAACAAAAATAAAAATGTCTCCACATTAACTTGAACAAAATTCTTCTTTAAAATCACTTGGATTGCAACTTGTAGGACAGCCTCTAGCCTAGACATATACCTACACTTCCTACACCTCAGTAAAATAGAAAGAAAAAAAAAGTGAACTTCGTGTTCAGCCGGAAGTTTTTCCTTTTTCAAGAGTGTTGTTCCCATTCCCGATTCCCTTTTACTATTACTACAACAAACAAAAACAGCAAAAAAAAAAATAATTTCATATTCAAATTGAATTTATTATTGGCCCGTTGAATTGAAAAGAGAGAAAAGTTTTCTTCTTTTCACAGAAGAAATGTTCAAAAATATAAAAAAAAAATGAATATAATAACAATAATAAGTGGTTTCCTTATAGAAAATATAAATAGCAAAGAAAAAAGAAAAACACAAAAAAAAAAAAAAAAATATAATTTAAAAGAAATTGTAAAAGGAAGTAAAGTTCTACGAAAGAAAAATAAAATAAAAATAAAATATAATATAAATAATACAAAGAAAAGTTTTTCTTCTTCCTTACCTGTATATTGGCGTTCCTTTATCCTCGCGATACCATAGAATGAGTACGGCGTCATCTCCTTCGTACGTACTCACATTGCATGGAAGATAAATTGTTTCGCCGCTTAATGCTTCCATTTTGTGAATTGGAACTGTTATTGTTGTTGTTGGTGTTGTTGATATAATTTACGGTTGGTTGCCACATTTGTTTTGAATATATATGTGTACACACACACACACACACAGGTACAGATGAAATTGAGTGTGGATCGTTACAAAAGCCATCCAGGTGACATGAAATATGAGTTAAAAAGAAGAAAAAAAAAGAGGAAGAAAGAAGAAAAAACAATTGATTATTGGAGGCTGGTTGTTTATTACCTGCAATAAATAAAACGCTAACTGTTTGGTCGCCTTGTGGGACCCCATTACAAAGCACATTCATTGGTTAATATCAAAAGGGTTTTTTTTTTGGAATTGTTGCGGTTGGAGAGGTCCTTATGGGAAAGTGTTATCAGCAAATACTTTTCCTGAATTGATGGGCAACGGTGTTGAATTCAATGACACACATGTTCTCCTTCCAACAATCTACAATTGTACGAGTATGTATGAAAAAAAAAAATAAAGTGTCAACTTATGACAGTCGTCCTTTTTGTCGAGTAATTGGGTTCAATGGTAGGACAAAATTTTTGCTTGCATTCATTTGATTCATTCTCAATAAAATGTGTTTGTAAGTATGCAGTGCATTCATGAATAGTACGTTGCATTGCAGGATGGAATGTGGGTCATACAATGACATTGTTCGATATTTACTCTGACTACATATCCTTTTCAAAAACCCCCTCTACTCCTCTATCCGATGACGACGACGACCGAAGAGAACAACAGTGTCAGGATAAAATCGATTTATTAAATTTATTACTGCTTCTGTTGTTGCAGTGAAATATCCTATGACAACTCTGTTGGTTGTATGTGTGCGTGTCTGCGATTTAATGTATGTATTCTTAATTTTGTATGTTAAATTATTTCGTTGTTAAATTCTAGTGTTTCAAGGAAATAAAGGATTGTGTATCTACGTGAGATAATGTTGGAGCTCAGGTGATGAAACCCCATGAAACCCAACACTGAAGTGTAATTAACAGTGGTAAATTTAAAAGGACAATATTAAAAGATACGTTGCAACGCAGACATGGAATGGGCAGCGAATATATTCATCTTTTTTTTTCGTGTGTTTATTTAAATAAAATGAGGTTTATGTTTTGCACTTCCATTCCTTTAAATGAAGTCCTTGTGGTTGTTAAAAAGGCATTTAAGCTGATTTTGCAATTTTTTTTCTCATTGAATTAATGCAAAATCAGTTTTTAATACTTTTTTGATAATGTTCAAGAGTGTAATTAAGGTTTGACGAGGAACGGTTTAAATATAAAACATGTATTTTTTTTATTTATACAGAATTGCAAATTAAAAGAATCCTGGGATATACTTCTTATTTAATTTGGTTTTATTATTTTATACTTTGAAAGGTAGCTATAAAAAGGAGATTTAGACTTTTATCAGTATTGGTACAATAAATATGAATCAGTCTGATGATAGCACAAAGGATTTTCTGCATTATATGGTTTCGATACGGATAAACTTAAACCTTCGTTTTGTTTCGGTATTAACTTGTAGCATCTGAATAAGACTGTACGGTTTGGAATACTTTTCTGAATCGACATCAATATTACATTAATGCGATACATATAGCTATATTGCGACATTAAGAGTACAATTTTCGAGTTACCAAATATAGATTGATACATGATAGTTCTCTCGCTTGATCTGGTCCTTACTGAAAATGTCTGCGAGATGTTGAAGATGATATATTATTAAAAAGTTGAAGATTATTATATCATAGCCAATAAGTCAATTTACTTAAAACTAAGTCTGTGGTGTTCTTCACAAACTTTCCCGACTATGAACGTGGCCGAATGCCGATCTGCGATCCTCTTCGACAAACGGCGAAGTCGAAAGCTGATACACACATTTCGGTGGAGATTCTAGTCCATTTGTACTAAGTCAACTGATTTGGAGTTCGGGTCTGGTAATATTCCTAAGAAAACACACTGTGTATTATATGAACAATTACATAACCAGAATGAAGATTGTTATCACAAAACAGAACCCATAAGGTTTTTTTGAAATTGTTAGTGACACAGCACTTATAGATCCGTTTTTTTCACTCGCGATTATAAAGGTACCTACGATATGGCAAGTTATGCATTCTTACATAAAATCAAAAAGTAGATATCAATCAAGCATGGATGGCAGAAAGAAGTCAAAAAAGTGGGTCAGACAATTTCGTTTCTGTCTCTGATTTTGTTTCTCTGCCAGTATCCGCACCTCCTATAACCTTAAAATTTGGGACGATTCGCTTCAAGCATTTTACACAGCATTATTGTTTTTGACATACAAGGGTTTTAGAAATGGGAATGGTAGCGTTGAATTTCTGCTAATAAATCCTATAAATAACCTAAAGAGCATCATTATCGGAAAAGAAGAAGGCTTTACGAGTTCGAGCGTTGTTGTCCACTCCATTTTAGTGCTTGAGCTTAAATATTTCCGGTTAGGCTCCGCCAAATTTTTTTTTCTCTGTTTACGCAGACAGGACCATAAATCGTTCGCAGAACTTTTCCCTATAATAATACTCCAAGTGACTTTTCATCCGATTTGGAGACACTACATGCTTCTGCTCCATATGGCAGGACCAGGATGATGAGGGTTCTATGCAGTGTCTCCTTGGTTCTTCTCGATAGGGCTTTATTCCTCAGTTGCTTATTCATCCCAACAAAACACCACATGGAAAAAGTTAGTCTACGTTTTATTTCAGCGCAGATGTTGTGGCCTTTGTTGCTTGCAATTTTATAGAGGTACTAACTTATAAGACAAGTTATGCATTCGTAAAATTCGATGATAGAAAAGACGAAAAAAGTGGGTCCTACAATTCTGTCTGTCTGTCTGTATCGGAACCTTCAGCCTAAAGGGCTGGACCGATTCGCTTCAAACTTGGTTCATAGTATTACAGAGAGGTTTTTGGAATTTGCATTCTAGATCTAAAACTAACGGTACCTGCCATATGATTTTTTTATGAAAAACTCATTTATCTCAAAAACGGCTACTACGATTTTGATAAAACTTTCTGAATGGTGTTTTTTGAATAAACTTTATGTTTTGGTTCGAACATATTTTTCACAAACAGATTTTCTCGTAAACCACTTCACGGATTTCGATTTTTTTTTTTTAAAGTAAAATTTTTGGGTTTTTCAAAAACTGTTTTTTTTTTTTAAATTTCAAATTTTTGTTTTCTGATAAAAATTTTAAACTACTAGATGTTGGCATTCTCAAAAAAAAACTTAAGAATATGTTTTCGAAAAGTTTTTCAAAAAAAAAACCGTTTTTTTGAAGAACTGGTCGAACGATTTTGAAAAAAAATCTACTACATATACAGGGTGATTCACCAATGATCAAAATGGCAAGGAAAAATTGTGCCAGGCAATTCATTCCACATTCGTGTTGTACGGCTAAAGAAAGAATCCTTATATTTCACGGTGCGTCCGAAATTGGGCTCAAGTGTAAACTGATGAGCGTTCCTACCAAGACGAGTATTACGGGGGAAATGTTTAAGGGGTGGAACGCAGCTGCCTACCTCAAGTGAAGTTAGGGCGTATAAACGCCTTGTAAATTGTAGCCAGATCAGAAGGGGTGAAAAACTTCTTGCATCTATTAAGAAAGCCTAAGCATCTTGCAGCATTCTTAGCAATCTCAAGTATATGATCATTCCAACGAAGGTTGTCACTGATACACATACCGAGTACTGAAAGCTTTTCGGCCTCCTCGATGCAAGTACCATCCATGGATAATGGCATAGGGGGTATGTTTAGCTTTAACGACAAAAGACAGCATTGAGTTTTCGACGCATTAAACTCCACACGATTTCTGATACCCCAATTCACAATGCTGTTTAAATCGGAGTTTAATGAGCTTATCATACGGTGTCGTTGTAATCACACGTCCGAAGGCGAAGAAAAACTTGTATTGAACGGCCCAGAAGATAGCTTCTAATCCAACGAATAAGAGTATCATCGATTCCAAATGCACGCATTTTCGATAAAAGAGCTTCATGCCAAACTCTATCAAATGCCTTTGAAATATCAAGCGCAATAATCTTGCTTTCGCCAAAGCGATGCAAAGATTTGTTCCACTGTTCGGTGAGATATGCCATCAGATCACCAGTGGAACGATTGTTGCGAAAGCCGTATTGCCGGTCATTTAAAAGATCCCGATCTTCGAGATATTTCTTGAGCTGACGATTTATCAGCGTTTCCATGACCTTGGAAAGAAGGGGCGTAAGTGCAATTGGTCGGTAGGAGGAGGGGGAGGAGGAATCACCTTTTTTAGGGACGGGCTGGACAAATGCTGTTTTCCATCTACTAGGAAAGATTCCTGAACGATGTGAGCGATGGAAAAGCTTACGCAATGGTTTTGCCAGCGATGAAGAACACCTCTTCAGAAGTATAGGGGGTAAACCATCCGGGCCAGCGGATTTGTGTATATCAAGATCTTGAAGAACTCTTGCTACTGTACGAGTGCTGAAAAATACCTGTCCCATAGAAAAATTAACGTTCTCAAGTACAGGAGGGGCATTGTTGCTTGCAGGCAACGTAGAACTTGCAGCTAAATGAGCTGCGAGCATATTCGCCTTCTCTGAAGAGCTGACAATTGGTTTATTGTCGACGATGAGCGTTGGAACTGATGATGACGTTGAGTTCTTGACGTTTTTTACAAATGACCAGAAGTTCTTACTGCCTTTGGGACATTGCAGAATTTTTTGCCGTAACTTCTGGTCATGTAAAAATTTCGTTTTATGGATAACGGAGTTGCACGAGTTCCTAACTTGTTTGTGTTTCTTCCGATTTTCCTCAGTTGGGTTGGCTTTATAGGATCGGAAGCTTACTCTTTCAACCTGATAGCTTCTTTACACTCTTCGGAAAACCAAGACTTATCTTTTGGTTTGATACATTTTGTTCTGTGAGGGACAAAAGTTCTTAATCATATCAGCACTGGCATCAATGTCATTATCGAGGAAGCATAATGACCAGTTAAAGTTGCGAAAGAAATTATTCAGACCGTCCCAGTTGGCTTTCTTGTATTGCCAAACGGTCCTAGTGGGAATTTTTTCTTTAACTGGATGGTTGGAGATCGAGAAATAAGCTGAAATGACACAATGGTCCGAGGTGACAAATGGAGAAGTTACTTTAATAGTATATTTATCAGGGTGGGAAGTAAGGAACAAGTCAAGAGTATGGGCGGAATGCCCATCAACATCCGGTATACGGGTAGGCTCATCGACAAGCTGGGTAAGATTAGGTTATACTCAGCAAAGATCTCGGTATACCTTCTGTTTTAGATCAAGCTAAAATTTCCTTTAATCAATTCACCACAATTTAATTTAATTGTCTAATAGCGAAAAAGCAAACAACGATGAATTCCAGAGAAAAATATGTATGTCTCAGTTATAATTATAATAATTGTTTTTATTTTCTGGAGATGCTTACTGCTTGGTGGTTTGAATCGAAAAGAAGATTTTTTAATGTAATTTATGTTAGTTGTTCAATCAATGCAATATTTAAGAGAGACGAATACGATAACAAAGAAGAATATGCAATTAGAGAATAATGATTTATCATAAGAACATAGTGTAAATAATGTATGTGTTTTACACCATTTAACATATAGAAAAACTAGACATGTTTTGAACTTTAGTGATTAAAAGAAAACGGAATAAGTTATAAGTTGAGTATTAAACACCTTCCTTCGAGTGTTGTCTGGCCAGAATAGCGGAGCCAACTTGAATTGTGTACATTGAAGTCGCCCATAATCACGACTTCGGTGTGAGGACAATGGGAAACAATTCGGGAAATTGAATCTGACAGAACATCTAACTCATCACAAGTAGATATGCTGTCAAGATTCAGACTCCTGTAAAGAAAACAGTAATGAATGATATGCTTGCGGACAGTGAATTTGAGCCACAAGAAATTAAAGTTCGTATTAGAACAATGCCCATATTGGGGAAGACTCTGGCAAGCAATATCATTCATAACATAAACGACAAGACCATGGTGGGAAAAAAAGTAATGGCACTAAGTTATATCCAACCAAACAAAATTCTGATAAATCAGTATTCTGTCCAACCTGGGTTTCACTTAATGCCAATACAGCTGGCCTGTATTGCACAGTATGGGCGTACACAGAAAAGAAATTCTTCCTAAGCCCACGAACATTTGAATAGACGACACAAAAATCACTTACCATTCTGAAAAACTAAAAACTAAACCATCTACTATTTGGCAGCAGATTTATGTGTAAGAAGACGAAGATTTGTCCCAATTAATCATTTACGCTCTCAAGCGCTAGATTCTCCAGCCACTTCACACTGTAGTAACGTTGAATTTGCAGCAAGATTTGCTATAAGTCTGAGAGCTTATCACAGGAGTGCCCTTATCATCGTTGTAACCAAAGACGAATTGGAATTCCGTAATTTTTTTTTTAAATGACCAACAAATTTTACTACCTTTGGGACATTGTAGTATTTTTTGCCTTAATTTGATTTGTTAAAATGTATCTTAACATTACATTCAAACGACCCTAGATGCATCAGAACCCCATACGCATGCACATGTAGTCGTTGGGTATTGTAGAAAGTATCCATATTTCTTTATAATGGCGTCCTGGAAACACTTTTTAAATTCACCCCGTCCAAAGAACGCACTATACGCATTAATAACAAATCCAACAATCTTTTTTGTGTCTTTATGCATTACATTGGTATATCACTGACAAATAAATACAACAATACGATGAGTAAATCCCCATAAAAGCCCCTACAGATTAATCCACAAGTCGGAGAAGACCAATATCAAGATATTTATATGAAACAAATAACCAATAAATCACTCTATCTATCCCCAGCTTGTGGAAAGTAAAAATGCCAAACAAATAAAAGTAGGTATATTTTATCAAAACGTAAATCTCTCCACAAAATACAAAACTCAACTTAGTCCTTATTTCGACCCACCAATATTATTCCTTTTTGAAAATCAATTGTAATTAACTTGTCGTTATAGAAAGATAAACCCCCATCCTGTGACAGACTGAAGGAAAAAAAAAATTAACAAAACGAAAAAATATTAACGTCACTTTTCTGCCAAAAAAAAAAAAAGAAGAAGCAAAGTCCATTCCCAGGTGTGTGTTCTCCAAGGTCATCGGCTTTGGCATCCATAATTTGTATTCATTCGTGACTTCCACCTGGATTCCCATTTCGAATTAGATCTCTCTCTCTCTCTCTCTCCTTTCCCTCTAAATCTGCAAAGAAATAATCCCTTGCTTCCTTGAATGAGATAAATCTCGACAGCAGACTTTTACCTGGGCGGAACAAAGTTCTTTCACTTCCGTTCTTGGATCATTCCTCCTCCTTCATCTCTTTAAGGATGACCTAATATTTCCAGCCAGCAGTGAAAGGAAATCCAGCA
Organism: Platycheirus albimanus; assembly: GCA_916050605.2. Taxonomy (NCBI): domain Eukaryota; kingdom Metazoa; phylum Arthropoda; class Insecta; order Diptera; family Syrphidae; genus Platycheirus; species Platycheirus albimanus. Next base: position 58,123,197 of record OU696696.1, read on the forward strand.
TTGTATCTTCGTTTCATTGTGAATTAGATATCATAATGGAAGAGGGGTGTGTTCGTTGGTTATTTTTTTTTTTTTTTTTTGTCGTTCTGAGATTTGGATTTCAATGAGAATAATGGATGACGGTGATCCTGGCTGGCAGCAGTTCAGATAAAATTTGCACAAATCACACGAAATGAAAGTTATCTTTATCTCCGTCTCCATATACCTACTGGACAGTGGACACATGAATAATAGAATAAAATAAAATTGACTTGAATGGAAATTAGCAATTCAGATATTTTTTTTTGGCACCCTGTAAACTAGGTGAGGGTTGCTAGGGTAGCAAAGGGGACACCAACTCAGTCCAAAAGTGTGACCCTAGCACGCACCTTTTGTTTTCAAATAAATCTCAAGAACTCCTAACAAATTGATTAAAAAAAAAAAAAAAAAGAAAACGAAAAAAAAACAATCAAGGACTAATGTCCTTGTGCATTCAAGCATGCGGAAGGGTATAGATGTGATAATGAGCCAATTTATCTTAAAAAAAAAAAAACACCTTCGGGGCATTCCTCGGTTCGGATCGATGCTGATGGCGATGTGTTACTCGGTGTAAATAAGATTCCTCATCAGTCCTTTAACGGTCGTCGTCCTCCTTATCCTTATACGTAGTGGGTGGTTGGTCCGTCGTCGTCGTTTCCTTGTCGAGACTTTTTTTTTTTTTTTTTTGCTAATTTATGCAAATTTATGCGCTGCTGATGGCTGAAGGGTGGCATAGGCGAAAAAGGCGACACGCTTCATTGAAATTGCTTGGCGTGTGGGTTTCGCTTGTTGTAGTATAATAGTTTTCTTATATATTTTTTTTTTGTTCTTACATCCCTCTTTTGAGTGTTTTTGTGTGAGATTGTATATAAGGGTTGCCTAATAAATGACGGAAAAAGTTTTTACTAAAGCGAACTGTTCATTTGTCTGGAAGTGGCAATTTGTCTGAGGAAGGAAGTTTTTCTTTGCCGAATGCTTATGTTATGGCTTCCATGTGAATGGTGATGGATGAATAGAAATTTAACATGCGAAGCAAAGATTTGTGGGTTTGAAGATAAATATGCAAAAATGGAGGTCAATGGGGGAGTAGGTCATAACAGAGGAAGTTGATTGTTGCCTTTCTTTTTTGGTAAATTGTTGCATTAATTGACCATGGGAGCATGGGTTGGTAAGAAGTAAAGTGCTGGACTAAAGAAAATATTTTGTGTAGGTGGGTACTTGTTCATATGACTGATAATTCTAATAGCTGTGAATATTAAATTAAAAAGAATATTAATCAGTTTTCAGAGTTCTTATTATAAGTAGCATATAACCGTGTTTCTGAAGTTTTGTAAAGGGTATATTTTTAAAGGTAAAGGACTTTAAGTCTGCAGTTCTGTTATCATTGACAGCCATTTTGTCGTTTGCCATGTGATTTATCTTGAGTTTGGGTTCACATTCCATCAAGACTGACGCCTGCACAACGCGTGTAGATTTATTTCGAAAATCAAAGTTCTGTTCGTGAAACGCATCACACTTTGTCCATTAATCGGTTAACGATGAAACGTTTCCGAAGAAGCTATTGAAGAACCAAATGAATTCATCTGCTATCGTGCGCAACAAATGCATCTGTGTCACTTTGCGGACATTTTTTCAGACACATTTTGGTTTGCTGGCTTATGAAATCAAATCGTGCAAGAATTGAAACCGCTTCCGACACTGCTAGCACGGCGCAGCGTCGTGGAGTATATTTGGTGAATTTGCTTAAATTTCACAAGTCAATTTTTTTAGCGAAGAAAAGCTGCTGCTTGTTGAGACACTGTTAAATCCAGAAAAACTGACAGTTTTGTGTGCTGTATGGGCTGTTGGAATCATGGATCTTTAATTCTTCAAAGTCTTAACAGTCTTAACAGAAAGTCAGTATCATAAATCCGTGGATTGAAATGTGTCACTTAACTCTTGCATACCCACGGGATTATTGAAAACTTATTTCCAAAGTGAGTGCTTTGTAAACGAAATGAAGTATTCACCGCAGTTGTTGAACACAAGTTTGTTTAAAAAGTTCGTGAGACTGGTATGTTTATGGACATCACTCATGGTCCCCGTCGTAGTATGGTGCGCACAGTTGAGAATATGGCTGCTGCAGCCGGAAGTGTGAGACTCAATAATTCAGGAACAACAACTCGCCATCGATTTCAACAGGTCAACATTTCACACACTAGCTTGAAGAGAATTCGGCAGAAAGATATCGTATTATACGCTAACAAGCTCCAGTCAGTGTTGGCAAGTAAGTTACATGAAGTAAGTTACTCGTTTAGTTACGCGTAACTAATATGAATTAGTTACGCCCAATATTTGGCGTAACTAATGTAACTAATGTAACTAAATGTAACTAACTGTAACTAAATAAAACTAACTCTAACTTAATACTAAAAAATAAAAAAATCACATTTCATCCTGAATCCCAATCGACTATTGACAAAATTCTTTTATTACCAAGGGCAACGGCAACCTGGCAAGGAATATATATTGAAATTACTATATTCCTGTTGAAGAGGAAATCTAATAAAATATTATATTCTTGGAGCAAAGGAAATCAAACGAGATCTATTTTGTTTTATTATTTTAAATTTTTTTTTTGCAAAAATATAGCAATTTAAAAATGTATTCCTTGCCAGGTTGCCGTGGCCACAGCTGGCAGCTGGCCCGACGGCAATATCAATCATCCAGTTTTGCCATAAAACAGTGTAGTCAATCGTCATTCGATCGGGTTTGTGGACAGAACTTCTAAATTTCAATTTAACATAAAATGTGAGTTTTTGTATGAAAAATTCTATTAGTTATAGTTAGTTACATTTAGTTACAATTAGTTACATTTAGTTACATTAGTTACGTGTAACTAATTAAAATTTCAAAGTTACGCGTAACCATCCAACACTGGCTCCAGTTGACTCAGCAATTGAAGGTGTACGAGCATTCCGTTTTTTGTTACCGATTCACAGTTTGGGCCTTGAAGCAGCTTGAGTTGGACGAAAAATCATCTTTTCTGGCGAGGCGCATTTTATCCGGCGGCTATGTTGACAAATGAAATTACTGCACCTGGGGATCGGAAAACCCGCACGTTATTGCCAAGAAGCCAATTCATCCACAGAGAGTGACAGTTTGGTGCGTATTGTGCAGTGGTAGCATCATTTGGACCATTTATCTTTGAAAATAAAGCTGGGAACAATGTTTCGGTCAATAGTGGTCGTTACAGAGCCATGTTAACTGACTTTTTTTTTTAACTGAAATTCAAGACTTCGATTTGGATAACCTCTATTTCATACAGGCCGACGCGCGATGCCACACAGCCCATGCCACAATAATTGATCTTTTGTACACCAAACTCCCAAATTTTGTTATCATTCGTCTTGGAGATGTCAATTGGTAGCGTCGGAGGTCAGAGCGTTGATTTGAAATCTTTCGAATTTTTGTTGTGGGGAAATGTGAAGGACCAACGTAATGGCAACAATCCGGAAACGACTCAATTAAGACAAATATCATCCAAGCAATCCGTGAGCTGTGATGCTTTTTTGTATCGAGGCTGAGGTTAGGTAATAAATAGGTTGTCGACATCCAGGTCCAGGGTTGATCCAAAAGAAAGCAAAAACTCAGGATTTAAGAAGTTTTGAACTCCAAATTATTCATTTTGCTCTTTTAATGAAATTTTACAATTTTAATTCAAATTAATAAAAATAAACTAACAAAGTTATTTTATATAATAAAACTATTCAATAGTAATCAATATGGTGTTTTTTAGAAACGGGCCACACCCACAACATAAACGGGTTGGCCTTATGCCTGGTCAAGCGATCCTTTCCGACGAACAGCGAAGTAAAAAGCTGACATAAACGGTTGAGCAGGTCTCTTTACGGTAAAACTACCAAAAATTGTGAAGTTTCTGACTGGTATCCCCATACAGCTTGTCTTCGGATGAGAAACGAATCCCTTTGCACTGAATCTGATTTGCAGTGTAATTTTTACTTCTCCTTATGTATTATTCCTGCGAATCACACTGTGAATTATAAAGACAAAATTTAATATTACCCATAAATATTTTACTTTCGTAATTGTTGTTGTTTTTCTGGGATATGCTTGTTAAAAACGGTTGGGAGTTCATATTAGAGGCCGAGGGGTTCAGGTGTGGTGGGTGTTATCTGAAGTTGATTTCATTGTGTGTGGTAGGAAGTGGAATGGCTTCGTCGGTGGCGGGTGAATTACATCATGTGGTGGCGGTTATTTAGTTTTTTAAACATCGAACGAAGCTTGCTCGGGCGGTGAAGTTATTATTGCCAATTTTTTTTTAGAAATCATTACGATAGTCGTCGCATCAAAAAGGTTGAATTGAACGAAGTTGTGTTTGATAATTAATGGGAATGTCTGATCTAACTAAAAAAGCCATAATACTTGCAAATATTTTATTTTCTCCATTTTACTGCATTTTAAAACAGAAACATGGTGTTTGGCACACTTTTGTTCCATTTTATAGTTCTATAGTACCTACTATCTCTTCGAAAATGGGCACAAGCGACAGCCCCGGTGACATAGTATTATCTTTTTGGAAGGTATAATAAATCGTTCAAAGTTTGGTCTCCGGATATATTCAGATTAAAATTTGCTCAAAGATACTTAGTATTTTATGTGGATGATATATTATGGCACTTTTTCAACTTTAGTCTTCAGAATAAAACAAGTCAAAATTTTAATGCAGTTTCAGATTGTTTTATATTCCCCCCCCCACTATGTCATTGAAGATGAAGAACATTTTTCCTACCTAAAGGCAACAAGCCACACACATCTGCGAAATCTGGTTTGACATTATCATTTTCCAGTGAAATTATTAATAAATGATGTCTGGTTACGCATCGTATCCTTATGACACCTAAAGATTCTTCGAATCCCAAGTTGAATCCACTCAAAAGTATAATTTTGTCAGTTTAATCTTTAAGTATGTAACTTTAACTGTTTTCTTTTTTTAATTAAGTAAATACATATTTCTTCCTTAGATTCAGCGAATTACAATTTAAAAGCTCATTGGATTTGTGTTTCAGCAAAATCTTTTAATAACACTTTCCAACAATTTCGACTAAAATAATCCAAAGAAACATTAAATAATATTTTAATTAATTTTTTTTTTCGAACAAAATTTACAAAGAGAATTTCTGTAATAAAAGACAAACACAAAGTGTGTAGAAAAAATAAAAGACGATATGCTTATAAGAGAGTTTCAAGGAAGTTAAAGGATATGTACTGTAAAAAAAAACACACACAAACACACACACCTTATGAGTCGCTGGCTGCTTTATACGTTCGGCATTAAGATAAAGCATGTTCAAACACTCATTAACAAAAGTTTTGCTTCATGTGGTCCTCATCCTTATTTTAACGCAGATGGTGCTCCTTGAAAAAGGTGCTGACATCACCCACTCACTTTTTTCTTCCTGTGTGAGTGTGCAAAAATAAACTCCAAGGCAAGAAATAACAGAGAAGAGTGTGGGAGCATCTTTTAAGGAAAAGTAAATGAAGTTCAGAAAGGTGAATTTCAGCAGTATTTGCTAAAGCAATTATTAAAAAGGTCCTTGATTGATGAAATGGAAGGAAGAAATAATATGACCTCTAGGAATTTCGACGATTTTTTAATATTTGTTGAGAGGAAAGCGATCAATTTTTTAAAGTGAAACTTTTTTTTCCATCACCTAAAATTTTTTGTTCATCTGTTGCATGTCGCAACTCGCAATATGGCTGCGCCGATAGCTCGGATCACCTGACCGTGAAGCATTTTGTATATCCTCAATCATTCGTGCACGCGCTCCACGGAATGTGTGTGTTTTTTGATCAGTGTATTGATGTATGTAAATGTTGTTGTTCACTTGATGATGATATACACCGATACAGCTAGTGAGTCAAATAAACCGGTAAACAAGGGAAAAACCAAGTTAGTGATGCGAAATGCCAACGATCCGAAAAAAAGTTTCACTTGCATCGTGTTTCATATAACCACACACTTTTTTCACTCAAAGTGCTATGAATACGATTATAATGATTTAAAATGTGCGAGCGAACAGAGGAGGAAAGGTAGGAAAGAAAGTTGGTATGTAGAGTGGATTGAGATTTTAGGTGATAATTATCTCACGAAAATCAAACGGGTGGTACCAGTTAAAATTGGAGGAATAAATTAAAATTTCTGCTCGGGCTGGGTTTGAACTCACAACTCTGGGTTAAGCACCCAAGCACTACATCCACTGTACCATTGATGGCACCCATTGAAATACCTTTGAAAAATAACGAATTTAAATATTCAAAAGGATACCGAGTTTGCCTCCTTCTATTTTTATTTATACTTAAGATGGTGCAGAGAGTCCTATGTGGACAACCTCAACTAACACATCCCGCCAGCTAGCCCTGTCCCTAGCCAGTTGCCTTCAGTTACGCACACGCAGTTGATTGAGATCGTCCTTCAATTGATCGCGGCATCTTAGATGGGGTTTTCCAATACTGTGTTGTTTCTAATGGTTGGAATTGAAGACACATAGGATTGGTGGATATTCCATTTAAGCCGCTATATTTCTTCCTGACCAGGTCAATGTCGCTGTACATCCCGGACATCAGTTCTTCATTGAATCTTTTTCTCCATTCTCCAATAATTCTCTCGAAGCAATTGTTTCAGGGATCAGGATCCACTATTCTGTCCCATAGAACAAGACTTGGATACTTAATGTCTTGTGTCTTATATAGTGTCCACTTGGGCAAGCAAGAAATGGAAGCGATTTTCGAAAGTCTTACCGAAAGGTAAAGCATTCGTTCAAGGGGTGCAAAAGCACGAGCAGTAGCCTGTAGAGAGGAGGGTGGGAATGTCGTAGTAGATACGCAGTCGTGGCTGAGAATTTGGAAAGAACTCTTCTGCAGACTGGTAAACGGAGAAGACAAGCAACTAATCGCTGTCAGGCAGAATGACCCATTCGATTTGGATGATGATGAGCAAAACCTCCGTCTTCCGGATGAACTCTTCAAAGAAGCGGGAGATGACTTGGTGAGGAGCATACATCAACTCATCTGTACAATCTGGTCGGATGAAAGCATGCATGGAACCTCGGCATCGTGAGTGTCCTATCCCCAAGAAGTCTCCTCAAATGTTATCGTAAAAGCTTGTCGGCTTTTATGTGTGAAAGTCTGAACCTCGGAAGAACGAAGCGAGCTGTCAGTGGTGCGTTTGCTGGTATCAAGACGGAGGCGGAAAAATGAGCTTGGCCGTGAATGAGACAAAAACAAAGTATATGATGTCATCGAGAAGAGAGGCACAACACCACTGACTCGGCCAGAACATCACAATGGACAGATATAATTTTGAAGTAGTCAGAGACTTTGTATACTTGGGTTTCACTATAACCTCGCACAATGACATCAGTGCAGAGATAAAGCGAAGAATCACTCTTGCCAATCGCTGTTTTTTCGGGCTAAGAAAGTATTTAAGCAGTAAAGCCCTCTCTTAAAGAACCAAGTAAGCCCTGTACAAGACCTACATAATCATCCCAGTCCTGATATATAGGGCAGAGGCATGGACATTGACAAGATCGGATGAAAACCTTCTGGTTGCTTTGAGAGAAAGATTCTTCGGGTAATGTTCGATCCAGTGTGCGTTGGAGAGTGGAGGAGAAGATATAACCACGAGTTATCGACCTGGTCAGAAAGCTGAAAATTCAGCGGTTAAGATGCCTGGGTCATGTGGAGCGTATGAACACCGACGCACCAGCCAGCCCGTCGAGTTTTCGTTTCCAACCCCGATGGGCATCGTGGAAGAAGAAGACCTCATCTCAGGTGGCGTGCTCAATTGCAGAACAACCTCAACCAACTTAATGTGCGTAACTAGAGACAACTAACTAGGGCACGAGCTGGCTGGAGAGGCTTGTTGGTTGTGGCCGAGATCCATCCTGGACTGTGAGCGCCACCTTAAATTAAATTTTAAAAAAAAGTCTAAACGCTTTCGTGTGTGGAGTAATTGGTCCCTATCAGAGTAGTTTCAGGCCATGTAAGTCAACTTATCCACCAATAATATTTGCATTTTGACAGATCTTAGGAAAGACCTAAGAATTCAGGTTCGAAAATGTAGGTGGTGAGTATATTTAAATCTCCTATGACAGCATGAGTAGAGAAGACATATATAGAGCCATATCACCACTCGGCATCCTTGCTTATCTCGTTTGAATGAGCGGAATGACTTTGGAGAACCCGCGCTGCACCGTCAAGTTTGGTAAGAACACCATCCACTATCTTTTGATCGAGTCGAGTAAGGCCGAAGACAAGGATATAAGGTGTCATTTAAACTCTTCAACATCCTTCTGGTGGCAATCGTATCCAACTCGCATGTAAATTGTGAATACCAACGCCAGCGGAGCGATTTTTTATAGATTCGTTCAATAACTTGACTACGCTGCTGATTAAGTGGAGGCGGCGAGGTTGGGTCAGACTGTTATTTAAGATAAAACGTCGTCGAGTGCGGAACATCGAAACATCACTGATGATCGCTGTCTCATCGGCCCGAGAAGCCATCTTACAGCAAGGCCCATATATTTCTATCACCTGCCATGGAGAAATTCACCTTCAAAAATATGGTGCAATGCAAAAATGGCATCAGAATGGCTGTTAAAGTTGCCTGCATACAATTTACCTAGATAGTTAGAAAAAAAGCCCCTGATACGAGAGGAAGGACTTGTTGTTGGGTTCGTTGTTGAACATGACAAGGACTATCAACACTGATACCTACCGCTTCCTTAAGAAAATACAAAAAAGAAACACACATACAACACCCAAAAGAAGAGATGGCTAAGGAATAAGAAAACCTTCTTACCGACTATTTTTACTTATACAGAAGCCCTATTGCAAAAAAAAAAAAAAAAAAAAAAAACCAACCTCATAGCCCACTTTGTTGCACCTTCAAGGAACTGTAATTCGAGTCGAAATCTGGGCTAGTAGGTGGAAAGTTGTTCAAATGAGATGATGTTGCTGCTGGGATAGTTTTTCCAGTGGGTGGTGATTAAGACAAGTAGTGAGTAAGGAGGAAAAAAAGGCAAGAACCTGAAGGAGACGTGCCGTTTCGATGATGGAAAACCATACTCCTTCACACAGCATCTACTCGTACCTATGCCGGTGTGTATAGGTACTCTGCCTGGAAGCGTGTATCTGTATATCTGCAAAGTGCTCAATGTTCTGTAGATACATTGCGGATTAGAGAGAGAGAAGAGCACCAACGACGACGACGACACCGACCGGTACCACAGGTGAACTCGGTTGTACACTTGATGTAGCAGAGTAGGAAACTAGGCTAAAAGGACTCTCCCATGTCGACGTTGATGACTCTGCTGACGATAGCGATGATACTGTGGGAAATTCCCAGCCATCAACTATAATTCCTGTATTTTTTTTTTTCGTGGAGAATGTGAACATTGTGTAGTGAGCGCGATAGCAAGTGGTCTCTTGGACTAGATTTCAAGCGTCGACTGACGACGACGAATACTATATATGATGACGACACCAGGAAGCAATGATGGATGTTCAAAGGAGGAAGTGGAAAGAATAACCACGTTGAATTCGTGCTCAATTGGGTTGAAATGTTGGACCAAATTTTTTTTTTTTTTTTTTAATTTTTTTTTTTTATGATATCATTTTCACAGATCTGGGTAAATAATTGTTTGAACCACATAAAAAGCTTTACCGGCAAGAGTTTGGTATTTATGTCTGAAAATAAATTTTTTCGTCAGAGGCTGTTGGAAAGATAGATCTGGTTGGTTTCTTTTTTTTTTTTCTTATTTCTTAAATAAGTTTGTCCTCTTTTTTATAGGCTTTTAGGGATTTATGACTGTTGTGTGATGGTTGAAAAATTAAATGACGTTTTTATTTAAGCTGTAGATAAGGAAAGGTCCTTTAAATGCCCGCTTTTATATTAATTAAGAGGTACTTTAATGGTTTGTCAGAGATAAGATATCGGTAGGAGCACTAATTGACTTAAATATTGATAAAGTGACTTTAAAAGGGTTAAATTTGGAATAATTTTTGTGGCAGAACATTGGCTAACGTCACGTTTAAGAAAAACCTTAGAAGCCGTCCTTTGCCCAAAAATCCTTTGTATAGTGATCGTACTAGAAGCAAACGTAAGCTATTCATTATGATTTACCAAACAGTTCCTAGTTGTTGTACCTACTTGGTTGTTCCCCGTGGCGCTAGTTTTTAGTGTTTTATACTGCCACGCCAAAGGTTCTGGAGGTTACATCCCTGACTCTTCCTAAGTTTTTTTTTTCGGGGTACCTACTGGCTTTTGGAAAGAATCACAAATAATACAAGAGTATATCTTGTCACTAAAAAAAGTGCATCCATTCCTGCAGAGTATCAACGCACACACAACTACGGTTGAGAGTGTTAGTCACTGAAGCCGCGAACTCTTGTCGAAGCAGTTGAACGAAAAAATTATACATTTTTATGCAGTTGGTATGATACTTACCCTAAAGTCATGATTAATGCATGTTATGTATGTCCTTTCATAAGGACCTAAGATAAAATGGTGACAAAGACCAATATAAGAAAACAAAGACTTCCGGAACCCAGAGTCCTGCCAACATGGAATGAAATGAACGGCCGAAGTATGACTCAAGAGTTAACTGCTGACGATTTTGATATTTGAATTTTTTAACGTTAGATCGAAGCCTTATTACTTCCCAAGAGTTGTTTAACTTCAGTTTCTTGTATCATCCAGAATAAATTTGTTAACTTCAAAAATTGCAATTAATTTTATTTTATGATGGGTCAAAGTCAAAAATTGTTCAACTTCTTGTCATACCGATTTGATACCCGAAAGGCAATTTAGAGATTATTATCAGACCAGAAGGACTCACTTTATTACGCAAAATTTTGTCATGGCGGAAAGTCTCAAAATTTTGTGTGCAGATTCGTTGAATGATGAAGAAAATTCTTGAATCCTGCATTATTGATTGGTATTTCATTATTTTATTCATTCAAATTTAAGTATTTCAAACTACATTTAATTTAATTCTTAAAACGTTTGTTTTAGTATTAATCCTTAATGTAAAAAGAGACCGCTGTCTTTAGGATGGCTGCACCTCTAGAGATATGTCGCACCTCCGGTGTAATAACGACGTAATTGCAATTTTCTGAAATGTTGAGGAATCACGTTTAAAGTTTGCTTGCTTATTCAAAATGCAAAAACGCCCTAAAATAGGCCTAGAGGATCGACTTCAAGAGTCCTAAAAATAGCTGACTTCAGTGAGATATAGTTCACATTATTTTCTTTTATATATTTCACCTGCTTCTTTTTTGACTTAATTTCAGAAAAAAACTGCAATTGTGTCGATATTACACCGGAGGTGCGATGTGTTAAGACTGATTGAAATAGTAAATGTAAGATTTCATTACAGAGTAAGGGTGTTTTTTTTTTAGACGTGTGGTTTTCAAGAAGAATTAAAACGCATATAATTTAGTATTATGGCCAAGAATTATAAACATAAGAGTTTGACATTATGATGTTTTAAAAACGATTTCATTCAAGGAATCATTATTTTGGTAATAAGTTTGCACGATTTGTAAACGTCTTTCAGAAGTAAGTCTATTCATTATTGAAATGGCACACCAAACTGCGCATAAATCAAGTGACACCTGTCAAAAAGACCAACTCCAAAAAAAAGTATTGCCAGATTGAAAGTCACATGTCTAAAAAACACCTTTTATAAGAAAATGTTGAGTATTTTACGACCTATTTAAATAAATTCCCATTTTTATTAGAACCGTGAGTATTTTGATTGTTAAATATTTATATAAGGCGAAACTAAAATAGCAGTTAAGTTTAATTTGCTCCAAAGTCCAAATACAACTCTAACGAAATTTTAAAAAATTCAATCTAGTCCATTTCGAGAAAATTTTTAAAAATTGAAAAATCGTAGCTTAAACTCCACGGGTCATTGTATGGCCGCGAAAAATGTAAGACAAAATTAATATTCCAAAATGTAATGCCATTTGTAAATGCTTTTAAGGATATATTCCGAACAAAATCTTAGGGCCCAATTATAGCTATCAGAAAAACCAATCTGAAAAAAAATTTCAAATAGAAAATTTTGTATGTTATGTTTTTCGTTTTTCCAACCAGCTGATTGTCATTTCGATCAAAATGGAACAAATTGTTTTTCCTGTTCCGTTCCAATTGTTTTCTGTTCCTCTTGAATATTATCTGTCAGAAAATTTTTTTCGTATGCATTTCTATCAGAATTTTTTTTTTCTTGCAATTGAATTAGAAAAATAAACGCCAGGTCGTTTGTTTGCACTCACCGTGCCACGAATGTCACCAGCAACGCAGTCTGAAAATAATTGTGTGAATTGCCTTACGCCATAAATTAACTCAAACTCCTTTTTCTGGATTGATCTCACTAATGCAACTTTTTTTTCTCCACGAAATGTTTGTGTTAAGCAGTCTGGTTGGCACCTTTATCGAAAATTTTATTATTCGACAATGACGAAAAAATACCCTTCAACGTAGGTACAGATAAACGCTTGTTTTGTGAAATGTCAGAGAGACATTTTTTCTGACATCTTTTTACTTGCAATTATAGGTACTATATAAGGCAAGTTATACATTCGTAAAAAAAAAATTTTTTTTGACAATCAAACATAACATAACGAAAATAGTAAGCCTAAAAAAGTGGGTCCGACAATTCTGTCTGTCTGTATAGGCATCTACAGCCTAAACAGCTAAACCGATTCGCTTCAAACTTGGTACATAGTATTATTATGACGTCCTACAGAAGGGTTTTTGGTATAAGCATTCTCGCTCACAAAACTAACGGTACCTGCCAAACGATTTTTTATGAAAAACTCATTTATCTCAAAAACGGCTCCTACGATTTTGATAAAACTTTCTGAGTGGTGTTTTTTGAGTAAAATTTATGTTTTGGCTGGAACAGATTTTTCGGAAAAAGTCTTATAACGGTATCTCCCATAGGACTTTTTTTTAAAATCAGATATTCTCGTAAACCACTTCACGGGTTTTGATTAAAATTTTATTATAAAAGATCTTTTATAAACAAAATAATGTAATTTTTTAATTTTTCAAAAAAAGTTTTTTTGAGTTTTTTTTAAAAAAAAGTTAACTTTTTTTAACTTTTGTTTTTTTTTTTCAAAAACGGTTTGTTCAAAGTTTTTAAAATTTTTGTTTTCTGATAAAAACCTTAAACTCTAGATGTTGACATTCTCAAAAAAAAATGTGGAATATGTTTTCGAAAAGGAAAAACTTCAGTTCTTATGTTGTTAGAATTTTTTTGGTTTGGTTTTTCATCTAAATCATTTCACAAATATTAATACTTATTAATGAAATGCATGGTTTAGTAAAAATATTAAGAGAATACTCGTTATATGGCAGCTATGGATTAAACACCATTACTTAAAAAACAGTAACGCCATATAAAGGAAGCTCTACACACATGTGCCAAAAAAAGTTCGAGAAACTTTAATGCGCTTCCCAACGAATAGCTGTTAGGAAAAAATCCTTTTAAATTAGTTTTCCGTCATGAGCCTCAGAGTCCAAAGCATTACAAATACGTTACATTAAATTTTAATAAAAATCTTTTAAACCTTTTCTGAGATAATCCATGAAGCAAGAACCGTTTCTTGACGATCCCAGTTTAAGCCGAGTTTAAATAACACAAGACGTAATTGCATTAGATTTTTCCGTTCGATTTGTTCCTATTGCTGCGTTTGAATCTGTCAAATGATCGCTAAAATATGTACAGGCATGAATATTGTTCCACACAGTATAACACTTTAAGTTGACAGCACTGTTTTCATTCACAGCCATTTTGGCATTTGCCATGTGATTTATCTTTATTTTGGTTTGCCATTTCATCATCAATCGACTGACGCCTGAACGAACAACGCATGCAAGTTTCGCATTTATATCAAAAAAAAAACATGGTTCTGTTCCTGAAACGCATTGCACACTACGTCCATTTTATGGTGGGCACAATCGTCCATCAAGAAGACCCGAAACAGTCAATGCGCCATCGTGCACAACAATTGGACCCGCAGGATCACCGGGCACGGCCGACGCCGTAAATCGGATCGAAACGAAGTTGCTGTTGATCCCGATGTTTACAAGAAAATTTTATTCAGCGATGAAGCTCATTTTTGGTTGAATAGCTAAGTCAATAAACAGAACCACCGCGTTTGGAGTGTGAATAGATCATCAAGCCATTTTTGAGACGCACCATAAAATCCATAAGAATTTAACTAAATTTTTGCATAATATGTCGTTCGTAATACCCTTACGCGCAGTGGTCTATTAAAAGGTCGCTAAATGTTTTAAGTTCGATTCCTGAATAAAACCTAAGATTTGTTCCGAAGAACTGCATCTTGTGAGGAAGGGAAGTGAGAAATCCTCAAAATGTTAATCTTGTCATGAATAAATAATGCATTTTTTTTTAAGACGTTCTACACGAACCATATGTTAGTTGGCAAATGTATTATATTTAATAATTTTTGCAATAATCAAAAACTGCACACACGTTTCCATTTTTTTTTTTGCCAAAACTCATAGTATAACTGTCATAACTTATCAAATTTCTTGTAAAAAAATATGTCTCAGGGTTTGAAAGACATTTTCCATTATGAACTTGAACGAGAAAACATCCTTTGGCTAAGTAAAAAAAAAAAATGGAATATGGTTTAGATGTTGATACCTATACAAATGCATTTTATAATGCTTTGTTGCCAGGCACAGCTAAAAAGTGTCAACACAGCACACAGCATTTTACTGGATGCGACATTTTTTTAATTTTATTTTAGAGTTGACAGAAAGAGCTCTTTTTAAACCTTCCCAGAAGGTATACACTCTGCGATGTCCTGTACGCAGTCATCAAAAGTAAAAAAAAAGGAACGAAATCCACTATACACAAAGTTCAAATTCCATTCACATAAGAATGCACTGCTGTCACGCTCTTGGTCAGCTATTTTATATTTTTCTTTCACTCACATTCCACATATCTAAAATATTTTTTGAAGATAAATATTTTTCTCTTCTCCAAGTTTGCACTTATCTTATATCCTTCCATTAAGAGTTGTGTCGTCAAAAAAACAACAACAACAACAAAAAAAAAGAAAATCCATCAAATTCTTCCAACAACGACACTACAGCAAGGTCCTATAAAATCGACGCATAACGAAGGAAAAAATTCTTCGAAACTCATTTCAAAAATTAAAAAAAAAAAAAAAAAAAAATCACTGCATCAACTCAACATGCTGGGAAGAAGGACATTCACCACAGTTAACAACCCTGCCAAAGGCATTTTTTCATGTTCCTCTTTTTTTTTTGTAATTTTTGTTGTTGTTTTTTTTTTTTTTTTGAAAAAAAAGTAAAATAAAATGAAAACACAATTTTTGGGTATGCAGCTCTCTCTAAAAGCTGCGGGGGTAAAATCGAAAAAAAAGAGTATCCAAGCGAATAAAATATTAAAACGCCATTCAGCGAAAAGTCCTTTTTCTATAAAAGCAAACACTGGCGTCTGGATACCATAAAAAAAAAAAATTGTACATAACATTTTTTTTTTGTTCGCCACCCTCGCGTTTTAAGTAGGCGTTCGGTTTTCCGTCGTCGTCATCGATGTTGTTACCACTGCTGTTCCTGTCGCTCAAGCTCTCGTATAGTCGTCCATAAACGTCCCGACGCCACTTAGAACCACCATCGAACTCCCCTTCTCAAAAAACACAGTATTCGCATTCACCTCTTCACTATACACACATTTTTACGGCCTTAAAAGCTTCATGTAAGTGGGTTATAAAAACGAAAACAAGTATACTCACTCGTTGCTCGTGTTCGGTAGATTTCGGAACTCAGCCATCAGCCATGAGCTGTAGCTGGAGCCCCAACCATGCACTATATTGCGTATGTATACATAATAGTGTAAGTGTATGTGTTTGTGATGTATGTGTACCTTTTGGCATGAGGTTTTGGGTGGTTTTCCTTTCATCATTTTGTGATGTATATGTCGTATTTTAAGGATTTTTATGGTTGTTCATAAATTTGAGCTGTTTACCGCTTTTCCTCAACTTTCTTTTGCCTGTCGTCAAAGAGTCTTGAATTCGACGGAAACCTTAAGAGGTTATTGTTTTCTTGTTACGATCCTAATGCATAAAGTAAGCTTTGGGATACCACATTCAAAATCTATTGATTTACCCGTATATACGTCCTACCATATCCAAATCCTTGGGTTTCTTTTTTAACGACTTCGGGGAGAATAGGGCAAAAAGAGCGGTAAATAATTTGGGAAATTTTAATTCTTTTATTTGATAAACAAAATTAACTTTCATTCACAAAGATATTCATTCATTTTATTGTTGTGTGTTTATCCGCTAACTCCTTTTAAACCATGAAACGGATTTTGAAATGCGTTTCACCATCATGTAGACAATTGTTTCTGAAAGGTTTGTATGTATAGTTTATCCTGAAAAAATACTGAATGCTGTAGCAACGCACTACGTAATATAATGTACGAACCTTGATTTTCACACCTAAAGGCATGCAACACTCGTGACTATGTTTACCCTTATAAGTATACTAGAAGAAATAGGAAAACGTCTTTTGAGAGAGTCTTCAGTTCAACGTAAAGTTCGTATAAGTCATGACGGAGACCATCTTAGAGAGTTAAAGCATAGTTTGGAGGCACTGCCACCAGGGTTATGAGTATTGTGGAATAAATTCAATAAAGTTTCTAATTTTGATGGCAAGTATTGTTTTTTTGTTCCATCAAGTTCTGTGTTCATCTATCTATATATATAAAAATGAATGTTTGTCTGTATGTCATCGATGAACTCAAAACCTACTGTACCGATTCTTATGAAAATTGGTATATATATAAATTTTTCAACGGAGAAGGTTTGTATAATATACTCATTGATGTCACTTGCCACCAGGTGGAGCTGCAGAGTAACAGCTTTTGCCCAGTTCAACAGATTGTCATGAAAATCATTATGACCATGTATTTTTACACAGAGGAAACGAATATGATATTCATATTAATGGAGTGCATTTCATCGTAAGCTGACTTAATTTAGATAAATACTTCAATCGCATTGAATATTTGTAGTTTCAGTGAGCTGATTATATTCATTTTCTACAGTGAATTTACGAAGACCATCGAATGTGTATTCACTAATTTTGGCAACCATAAGATCACAAAATAATATTGGATGGTGGCCGAACAGCGCATTCAGCATTGAAACTGCCGTTGAATTTGCAAAACACTGAGGCACCAACATGCAACATCAGCAAAAACTCTGGAATGGGAAAAGTACTCCAAACGTGTCAAATTATCATATGGGACGAATGTACAATGTCTCACAAGTAAGCATTGGAAGCGCTTGATCGTACACTGCGAGATTTCAGAGGAAACGGACGGATCTTCGGTGGCGCACTCATTTTATTGTCTGGTGATTTTCGACAAACACTGCCCATTATACCACGATCAACACCCGCTGATGAACTTCATGCATGTCTTAAATCATCCGTTCTATGGCGTCATTTACAGAAATTGACTTTGAAAACTAACATGCGTGTACAATTACAACGGGATGCATCGGCTGGAAATTTTGCAAAACAATTAATCGATATTGGAAATGGGCGAATGGAAATTGATGAAACAACACAATGTATCACCCTACCAGCGAACTTCTGTAAGATCACAGAAAGGATCGACGAGTTGGTGCAAAAAGTTTTCCCAAACATTGCACAAAACTACAAAAACCATCAGTGGCTCAGTACGCGTGCTATATTAGCAGCCAAAAACATCGATGTCAATACCATCAACTTCACCATTCAGCATGGAATACCCAGTGAAACGACAACATAAGTAAATCGATACTGTGGAGAATCAAGATGAGGTTGTCAACTATCCAACTGAATTCTTGAATTCCCTTGATTTGCCAGGCATGCCACCGCACGTTCTTACCTTGAAAATTGGCGTACCCATCATACTTCTTCGAAACATAAATCCACCACGACTTTGCAACGGAACAAGACTCTCAGTCAAGAAAATGATGAACAATGTTATCGAGGCAACAATTTTGACTGGAAAATTCAAAGGTGAAGACGTCCTGTTGCCACGTATCCCAATGATCCCGACAGATATGCCATTCAAATTCAAACGTTTACAGTTCCCGGTGCGACTCGCTTTCGCAATGACTATTAACAAAGCACAAGGACAATCGTTACAAGTGTGTGGATTAAATTTGGAGAATCCATGCTTCTCACATGGACAGCTCTATGTGGCTTGCTCACGTGTCGGAAAACCTTCTGATTTATTCGTCTACGCACCAGATGGAAAAACAAGAAATATTGTGTATCCCACAGCACTTCAATAAACATCTAATTGAAATTGAACTTTGTAATCACACAATTTTTTCGAAACGGCTTTGAATAAATTGAATATTTGTTTACTGTTTTTCCTTTAAAATTATTTGTCTTAAATTTATTTCAGTTGTTTGCGTAGCAACGCGCGCCGGGTACAGCTAGTTAGATATAAATGTTTGTGTTTCCTGAATATTTGATTTTTAAAATGAACTTTTTGGAAAAATCCTTTAAAATTTTATGAAAATTAAGTATATGAAACACACTCCGCTTTGTCTGTTGTCAATAAAATCCCTTATTCCGAGCCCATTTCCTTTGCTAATGGAAGAGCTGATTGTGCAAAAGATGCCCTCCTTTTCACAACATACTAACAATTGAAAGCAGGTTTTGGGGAGTCTTATCACCAATTACTGTTACTATGGATTCTCCGCAAGTTTTGAGACTATTGCAATAAACCTTTTGGCAATAATGCAATATTTCGAGCGATCGTGCTTTGCTGGTTTTCTGAACTCCAAAGTGGTCGCAATAATGGCTTATTAATTTTGATGTTATCAAAAATTTGTTGATTTGACTGTCAAAATCGACCCTGTCACCGCGACATCGAAAAACTAACCCAGCAGCACTGAAACAGGTGCTTTTTGAGTATTTACACTTTGATTCAAAACTACACAACTATCACATTTACTTTCAAAAACTCAAAATACCACATACGCGAAGATTTGTTAAAATCCTCAAAGTCGTTTTTGAGAATTTATTTAAAACTTAAGCTCGTTGTATGTTTACCACCGACATACATTTACTTAAATCATTGGAACTCACAATGCGTTTGCCCAGCCAATAGTTCAAGGGTGGGCCTCTTCGTGGGATAGGGAACGCAATTTCTCACGCAACTTAGTTGCCTTACTTAGGGAGGGTATGTGCAGCGGGTTCCTTGTCCAAAGAACCTATTAACAAAGTTTCTTGTGCCATCTCCAAATCAAAAATTCAATATATTTTTGGTTCCAATGCATTACACAAAGATCCATGCATACACTGCCTCCTCCACCTGCTTCTACCGATTAAGTTTAATATTGGTAAGCTGTGGTTGGAGTCTTTTGTTGCGGGTTTGTAGGTAAAGGCAGACGGTGGACTAATTGTGTGTCTCTATGACGAAACTTGAAGAGAGATCTGTTTGAAAGAAGAAGTTTCTTCAAAAAATCGATCAAAGCGTCACTCTGTGGATACTTCAAATGTCTTCATCTCCAGTCAGCAATTTGATAAAGATCTAATCGGAACCCCGAAGGGGTACTTTTTCTGAAGTACCATAGTACAGATACCATGGTATTTCCAATAACATAGAGGGTGACATACTTTTGTGTAGTATACGTGACAGCACCATTCTGTCAAATCAAATTTATCTGTCAAAAAAGAAGACAAACAAACGAACCACAACAAATGATTTCAGAGGGTCACTGTCAAAACAGCAAATACCTTCAGTCAAAAAAAAAAAAAAAAAAAAATCAGTAACGAAGAATGGCGCTGCTGTGGCTTAAAAGAATCCTATATTATGACGAAAATCCAAGTATCAATACAATACTAACTGCTACCATGGTTTTCCGTGACACATAGGTGGTGTATACTCGAATATTACCTCTGTTCGCGTACCCAAATGAAACAGTTTGCATTCGATTTCATACGTTTACATTAACACAAAAAGCGTTCGCGTACTGAGAGATGAACGAAAGATGAACGAAAGAAAATAACAGCTGTTTTATTCTTTCGTTGATTTATTTGCCAGTTTTTACCCACTGAAATTTCATCTGGTAAAAACTTGAACTCTGTCAAAAGCGAATGAAGTAAACAATTGTTGTTGCAGATGACCCTTACCGTGAAGAGCTAACCAATAAAAAAATTCGAATTTGACGTTTTTCAAGTTTTTACACAAAAAGTGTTCGTGTACTTTTCGGTAAGTGAGAAAGATTTTTCTCTCATTTGAAAAATTTTGACAGTTTTCATTTTTTGGCACAAAAAGTACGCGAACAAACATATTATGGTATTGATAATTGATGCCAGCAGTGTGTCACGGGTATAAAAGACAACTATCATTTCCATTAAATTTATTAGGAAAGTGACTTGTAGAGCTATTGTGCTGAAGGTGTAGTAATTTATAATGGGCACTGAGTGAGACGACATGATATGATAAAACAGGCGTTGGGTTGAACGTTGTTTTTATAAAGACTTAATGAAAACGCATTTATTTTTTTGAAAGAAAAGAAAACTCAATAGAAATTAATAAATTAAACAATCGGCAGCCTGACAGCTTTTGAGAACGGAATACCCCAAGATTTTTGAGAACTTATAGAATTGTCAAAAAATCTAAAAGTTCAAAGAACAAAGCATATGACTTTGTTTACTTATAATGGAGACACAGACACGCATTAGAAGTTTAGGTTTTATAGATAAATTAACAGCTAAAGGGCGTTTTTCTTATAAGGTATATAACTTTAATTTGTCATCTGCCATATGATTTATCTGAAGTTTCTTCCGCCGTTTAATCGTAAAGAGTCTGACGCCTGAACAACGCATGCAAATTGTGCATATTCATTTCGAAAAAAAAATTTCCGTTCTTGAAACGCATCACGCATTTCGTTCTTTTTAATGTCGACACAATCGTCTATCAAAGCAATTAATACTATTAACGATGGAACGTTTTTACACCACGTTTTCTTTTGATACTCAATATCTGAGGCATTGTAGTCGTACAATACTTACTCTTGCTGCTGTGGAGCATCGAGAAACACCCGAATGAGTCCATCCGCCATCGTGCACAACAATTATATCTGTGTACATGTACATCCACTTAATGGAATATTTCGAAGAAAGAGTTATGTTTGCTGGCTTAGAAAATCCAACTCGTTCAAGAATTATTGAAGCCGCACGACCAAAGAAAACGGTGTACATCATGGAAACGAGCTTGACACGAAATTGCTGTTGCTCCCAATTTTTACAATTATTACTCGACTGAAAAGGTAAAACATCTTAAGTCAACTTAAGATGATTTGCTTTATATTAACGGATCTTGTTACGATTTCATAGGAGCATAGATCTGTCTCATCCGCTTGCTCTCCTGAAAAACGTTAAGAATAGACTTAAGATGATTTACCTCTCTTGTCGAGATTAAATGTTGTTCATCAATGAAGCTCATTTTTTAATTTTTTTAAATGGCTACGTTAATAAGCAAAAGTGCAGCATTTGGAGTGTAGATAATATTCAAACCATTGTTGAGTCGCTGTTACAAAAAGGAAAATTGACAGTTTTATGTGCTCTATTATAGGCTGATGGATTTCTTTTACAACATATTTTCAGAATTTTTCAAAACAGAATTATAACCCATACCCAATTTTGACAAAGACCCAGTCTTCACTGATTATTTCTATCAAAAACTACGTATTTACTTATATATTTTAAATTCCTATTTGTTTTCAAGGATTCAATAACTAAATATTTATATGAGCGTCTTTAAGGACAAATAGTAACATTTTCTTATTTGTTATTTCTAACCCAACTCAATTTCTAACATTCACAGAGTAAAACTTTTATAATGACACTTTAATGTGTTCCATAATATCCCATTAACACACACACACACACAACCCACTGACTTTGGCGTCCTCTTTAAAATATCTTACCTCCTTCTCCCCTACAATAACATATTGGATGAGTGCGTGCTTACTGAGCAATCAAATGGGACACAAATGAAAGGAAAATGACATTTTTTTCACGAGCAAATAATTTTACAGTTATTTGCTTCGTTTTATTTTAAGTCTCCAAAAGGTAAATTTAAAGAAAAAAAAAAAAGAAGTCCTTTGCTACTGTAAAAGCTAATCCTTAGACGTTCAAAAGAACTGAAGTGTGTGCGCAGTAAAAAGATTTCCTAAGCACCGTTATGTGCGAATAAGAAAGAACGAGAAAGTAGAAAATTATACTAGTACCTACGAATACGAGCGAGAATGGATACAAGGATACGAGTGTGTGCTGCACCATGTGGATTGTGGATGGGTGAGATTTTTTAAGTGCCATCACTATCGGTGGAAGTTTTACTACTTAGGATTATTATCCTTGAATATGTGACATCGAGATACAACGAGTAAGAAGTGTATTATATTTAAGTGTGTTAGATAAAAAAAAGCCTTTTCCACTATGAAAAAAAAATGGAAAAAAATGAAAAGCAGTGATAACATTATTTCTGAAGATGAAGCAGTAGTTGATGATGGTTTTAAGTAGATGAGACTTGTTGCAGAATTGCTTCTTTTGATGAGATGGGAATATGATGTTATATGGAAGTGCGTGTTTTTGAGAATTCTCTTACAAAAAACACTTTTCATAAAGATAACAAAGTTTTATTTTTGTGTATTATGCTGTTTAAGGACGATATACAATAGGTGTGCAGGGCGATGGGTCTCAAGGAGGGAAATTTATGTTTATAGATGTTTTTAAGCGTTTTTTGTTGTTGTTTTGCTGTTGTTGTTTGTTTAAAGCGTATGTTAGTGTTTTGCTTTGGTAAGTCCTTGGAAGCCTTTTGTTTTATAAAAGCATCATGAAATTTTATTTTATGATCCTGAAAGGAAAAATAACTTTCAGCAAGGTTTAGTTTTTATATTTATCTACTCAAATATATTTACTTTTACTGAAATTGTTGCAGCATCCGAGAATTATGATACTCATTTAAATCATGTTAAAGAAGTAAGACTCCTGGTTTTGTCAAGAATTTTAATATTTTCTATTTTTTATTGTTGACTACATAGGTCTCTACAGAAAGTCCTTGAGTGCGATGGGTTTTAGGTAATGACGTCACATCAGTTCGTTAAACTCGCTTGAGTAATAGTTCCATCTTCAAGTTCCTCTTCTTGTTCCCTTTTTTTAACCTTCTACATTTCAGACACTATAATTTTAGTTGTAGGTAAAGAATAAAGGTTACATACAAAAGGAATAAACACCTTCTTCCATATTTCAGGAGAACCTTGCATATTTGTTTATCCTTTTTTGAAGTTCTATAAAAGTTTGAATTTTTTATTTCAAAATGTTGCTTAAAATGACGACCATGGGTGGGGCTCTTTCGGCACCTTCTAAATTGCAAATAAAATCGAATTATATTAAAGCAAACTGTTAAACATGTATTTTTTGTTCAAACGAGAATCTTTAAAAAGCCACATAAAAGATAATTTTCGAGTATCTTGACGATCCAGGTGGTCTAAAGTGCTCCATGTGCTTTGGTCGAACGTGCCCCATACTTCTTTTTTTTTTTTTTTTAAATATTTCTTTCAAAACTTGTGGAGTAATTGGAATTTTTTGTATGCAAACTTTGAATTTGTGTATAGCACAATCATTTAACAGTGAGATATCAAGTAGCTTTAAACAAAATAGCGAAAAAATCTCTTGCCTCGTACACAAGCGAAATTACAAAAAAACTCTACACAAAAACAAAAAGAACTGTCATGATTCGCTTGTGATGCATCCATGCAATGTTTTAGTATCTATTATCAAAATATTTCCTTTATGACAGACCGTTTTTCTAAAATTAAGAAAGTCAAAAGTGCCCCATCGTCGAAAGTGTCTCACCCTACCCTACTTTCATACGCTGAATATTTTCAATTTGTATGGCTCGGAAAGATATTTGGCTTTAAATCCAATCTTCCATAAAATATTTATCTATGATGTTTTCCGCGCTAGTGTCCAAATAAACGCTGATATAGCAGCTCTTCAGGAGATGCGATGGGGATGGACCGGGGCTGAGAATTATAGAGGACTGTAACTTCTATTGTGGGAAATGCCACCTTGATGGGAGATCGCTCTTGTTTGGGTGTGGATTCGCTATCAGAGGTAAGAAGTCTTAGGCAAAACGTCTTCAGCATTCGCGAAGTCAGCGAGAAATTGACAACGAACCGCATTAAGGCCAAATTCCCCCACATAAGCGCCCATGCCGCTACAGAAGAGGAAGACGACGCTACCAAAGAATGTTTCTACGAGCTCCTCGCCAAAACATATGAACAGTGTCCAAAACATGACATTTAAATCCTCCTGGGAGGCTTTAATGCCAATATTGGGAGTAAGGACATCTTTGGTATGACGATTGGAAAACACAGCCTGCACGACACCACTTCCGATCGATTTTGCAGCGGGAAAGAACATGGTGCTGAGCAGCACACAATTCCCACGCCCCAACATCCACAAAGGCACATGGCGATCAACAGATGGTCTAACCTACAACCAAATTGACCATGTCGCGATTGACGGAAGGCATTCCTCAAGCATCCTGAATGTCCATACATTCCGAGGAGCAAACATCGACTCGGACCACTACCTAGTCGGTGCAAAACTTAGAATACGGATTTCCATTGAAGCTCTTAGGCGAACACTGCTAAGCTTTACCAGGATGACGTTTGAAAATGCTGTTTCGTGCAAGTTGGTAGGGACTCTACTGAAGCTTTCGAAACCACCAGAGGGCTTAAGACAAGCTGACGCACGCACTTGAAATCTTGGAAACATTTTTGTGATAAGCAGGGCTGGACTTCAATTTCAAGCTTACTATTGTCACAATTAACTAAAAAACACGCAGAATGTTGCATTGACTTTGACATACAAAGAATAAAAAAAAATTGTTCGTCACTTCTTCTTATTAAGGGGCCAATAGCTGATGGAAATTTTGGTATGTTCTGATTCGATTCTTAAGGCAAATGCTACACTGATCGATGGCAGTAAATTCATAGAATGTTTTTTGTTCATAATAATTTTAATTGAACAAATATTTTTTGCTAAAAATGTATTTATTTGTTTTTCTGTTATACGTATAAAAGAAAAATAATAAATTTCGTTTTCAACAAAAAGTACGAATTTTTATTGCAAAATAAATTCTCTGAGTTGGTTGCCATCGATCAGTGTAGCATTTGTGTTCTAAATCGAACCATAACATACTAAATTTTCCTTTTGAAAATTTTTTCGGTTGGGTTTTCCGTATCGCTATAACTGCCCCCTAAGAGATTTGACGACAACGTCTACAATCCAAACAGTTACATTGTGCACATCCTTTTGAAAATACATTTCCAAAGACATATCATCCAAGTATAATAAAAGTAATCTCTTACTTTTCTAATGACAAATTCGTACATACAAAATAAGACTCTGACTTTGCAGTAATACTTACAAGCTCTTCAAAAATTGAATAAAGTCAACTGAAGGTCCTTTGTTTGTTGGTTAAATTTAAAATGGATTTGACTAAATCCACCCATTGCCAAATCCACTTTTATTACACAGGGTGCCTCCTTATTCGTTACAGATTAACGAGAAAGTCGTTTAACAAAAAAAAAAACGTGAATTTTGACATCATTTATAAAGGATCTAAGCCCTAAGGCTTACTTTGGACTATCACTGACCCATATAAACAGAAATTGATCTGCTATCTAAAACTCGTAGGTATTTCGTTTGGGACTTTCTTGTTCTAAGAAACCTTTCCAACAGCTTTTAAATAAATTTGCAGTCTCATTCTATCTTTATTAAATCAGCACAATAACTTCGGTCTGCTGACGACATTGACTGGATACGAAGATCAAAGCTAAAGTAATCAATTCTTTCAGTACCATGGAGTCAGCAGCGAGAACAATGTGACTGATGATCAACGAGGACGAGTGACCTTTGACATGTATAAGTTTGAGGTATTCAGCGAATTTGTCTTACCTAAACAAAAATAAAACGTGGAATTACTCTTTCTAATCGCTGGTTCTACAGGCGACAAATCCCTATCCAGAAGAACCGATGATAGTTTCTGTCTGCGTGATAATCCAACCATGAATTTATCATGTTATAATGTACACGGTCCATTCCAGTGGCATAATCCAAAGTTGGAAAAAATTCGTACTCCACCGTTTGACGGGGCTATAAAGTGCAGTAAGATATAAACGTTCCTCCCTTCAACACCATACTAGAACGAGTCAAAAGCCAGAGTAGACGTCATTTTCGAAGGACTGACCTAGAGATCGAGCCGTGTGGAAGAGCATATCAAAGTGCTCACGAGTACTACCATTTTATAAAACATTTTTATAGTAATTTCATGGAAAATGTTTTTTGTAATTGTGAACTTCGTCAATGGCGGCGCTAGTTGTCTTATCTACTTTTCATCAAATGTCTTCTTCTGTTGTCTCTTGTTCCCATGTCAATCTAGACAAAAACCACTCCTAACTCACCAATCAAGTGTTTGTGAACTTCGTCTATAGATGGCGCACCAAACGTTCCAAATACAATGGCACATTACTTTGTAGAAGCTTGTTGTCACGCCCTCTTTCCATATTCCATTGTGTCCTTCTTTTCTATCTCCTCTTTTGAAAGTAAAAACTGAAAAGGTGTACATTTGTGACCTGAATGAAAAATGTACATTTTGAAAGAAGGGCATCAAATGCCACGCCCACTAAAGATATAATTTATTTATTGTAATAACGCCCTATTAATCTTGAAGAATAACATGACGTGCCTGTGCATCTATCTGAATATGTCGCGAAGAACTAAAGGTTCTTGTCAAAAAGCATAACATTAGACCCTTTTGGGTTCAAGGGCACGCACGGTGGTTTGCTAAGAAACAAAAGAGCTGATGAGCTGTCAAGAAAGAGATCATGCCTAGAACTCAACCATAGGCAGACACAACGATAAGGATTAAGGATGCTTATCTGTAACATTATACAGACGATTGGGAATAAGGTACTTGCTGCAGCTTAGGAGAGATGGAAATCGCTCGACTCCTGTGTACATCAAGGAAACTGTGGCCTTGTTTGAACAAACAAAGAACTTAGAAGAGTCTTCAAATCTATCCCTTGTGAGAATACTAACTGGGTAAAATATGCTGGAATATCACAAAAAGAAAATGAAACTCAACACGGACGACTTGTGCAAAGAGTTTGTGGCAACGTATATCTGCATGGCAACTATTGAAATAAGCGGGTACAAAACCGCTTCGATACATTAAATAGGTTTTTAAGGTTCATGTTCAATGCTTATTGGACACAGAACTCTAAGGGTATCACAGTGGATCTACATTGATCTACGTCTGATTGACACAACATCAACCATCAGCCCACTAAACTAACCTATCCAATAACAGGTATTGCTGCGATGTTTTACATGGTTCTGTTTTAAAAAATGGTGGTGATATGAAATCCTGAATATATCTCTAAAAAAACGATTTATCCGCTAACTTCTTCTAAACAACGCAACTTATTTCAAAACGGTTTCCATTTTCATGTAGATATGTTTTTAAGGAAGGTTTATAATGTATAAAGCTCGGAAATATTCACTGAAAGCCGTTGAAAGAAGCGAACGTTGATGTAAGCTCCTTAAGGTATGCAATAAGCTTAGCTTCACTTATATGCGTATAAGAATATGTGGCGCATAAGCCACAATCAATCTATTTTCACTTTTCAAGGTAGTTATAGGTAATACTGTTCCCTAGGGGGGGGAGGAACAATTCTTGAGGAAATTCGCTGGTTTAATCTAGTAAGCAATATGATACAAATACAAATACAAATTGATAAGAAATAAGATATAAATAAGTAATACCAAAAATATTCTTTTTTCTTTATCTAATCCGCTCCTGTACCCGGTGCATCTATATGTGAATTTTTTGAATGAAATTCTATGGCAAAGTGTCGGTCGCCGTCAGTGGTGAAGCAGACGATGAAGAGACGTGTGGTGGAGGTGGATGCTCTTGGCGCTTGGAGTTTCATTCATTTATTGAGCGTAATGCTACAATCTAAGGAGCCGTATATATTTCTTGCAAAATGCATTTTATTCTCCCAATTCTACAGATATTTCTGTCAGAGAGGAGGGAATTGTCGACATATTCAATATGCTGGAATTGAATATCGCTTTGCCATGAGCTTCCGTTCTAAGGATGAGTTGGATAGGTACCTACATAATATAAAGATGGTTTTGTTAAAGCCCTCCTTCTCCTATTCCTATATTCCCATTTCCCACTGACTGTCGCTGTCGTTGTCATGCATTTACGTACATAGATACACATGAATGTCGGGAATATAATATTTTTATTTCATTTCATTTCTGCGGTAACATTTTCGTGTGCACCACCCGGTTGTGTATTATGTAGAAATACATTTTAGGATTTGGTAGCTATGTATGTGTTTTTTTTTTTTTTTTTTTGGTTTTGGCCCCAATTCATCGAAATGTATAAATTTTCCGAACGAATGGAAATTGAGGGCGTAACATGTGGCTTTTGAAATTTCCAACAATTTTCTTCTCTAATACTGTATTCTCTTTCAACGATTTGGAGAATTAAGTTTAATTTTTTTTTTTTTTTTTTTTTTTTAGGTGATTATTTTCCTTTTTATTTTTTGTCACGATGTTGCAACTTGTCGTTTTTCAGCTATTTTTTAGATTGTTTTTTTTTTGTCATTCATGCAACCTGAATGGAAGCTTGGGTTTAAAAAACAAAATATCGCGTAAATTTTAAATAAATGTTTTGCGAGCACATTAAATCACGAAAAACGGAGGGTGGGAAATGAATAAAACACGATTGCTGCAAATTGAATTTGGCGGCGGCGCGGCGGCTTTAGCTTCAACGATGGTGCGGTGGTTGTAGTATTGGTGCGGCTTTGACAATTTATTACACAGTCAAGGGTTTATAGGCATTATAGAGGATAAAATAAAATCCATACATCAGTAAATAGATACGGAAATTGGTGCTTAGGCAATGATTTAATCTTATTACCATCAAATACAAAATAAAAGTTTTAGGCGAAATATTGTTATTGGGACATAAAAAAATATATAATTTGATTTGGATTGAAGTTACACACAGCATTATATACGATCGAATGGAATCCTTCAAATCGAGGAGGTAATTTAAAATTGATGTGTTAGGTGAGGTTTTTTTTTTTGCGGGGCTTTAGCGGATCCGGATATGAATTTTATTGACAAACTCCAAAGGCAAAGGCTTCAATTTAAACTCATATTACAATAAAATATTTTTATTTTTTCATATACAGTAAAATCTCGAAAACATGAACGGTTCTAAAACATGAACAATTCGGAAAGATGAACGCTTTTCCCGTGTGACAATCTACATTTTTTTTTTTAAACCAGCAGTTTAAAAAAAAACGGTCTAAATAAGTCCGTTTTTTTACTTCTATCAACGACTTTTGTATGAATTTATGTTGTTTTAATTTTTTTTTAAATAAAATGATTTGTTAACAAATAGATGCAATATTTGTATGTATAGCTTTATGTTTTTCCTAAACTAATGCTCGATGCTTGGAAAGATGAACAATTCGAAAAGATGAACAGATATAAAACAGACCCCGTTCATCTTTTCGAATTGTTCATCTTTCCAAGCATCGAGCATTAGTTTAGGAAAAACATAAAGCTATACATACAAATATTGCATCTATTTGTTAACAAATCATTTTATTTAAAAAAAAATTAAAACAACATAAATTCATACAAAAGTCGTTGATGAGAAGTAAAAACTTATTTAGATTTTTTTTTTAAACTGCTCTATAGTAGATTGTAACACGGGAAAAGCGTTCATCTTTCCGAATTGTTCATGTTTTAGAACCGTTCATGTTTTCGAGATTTTACTGTAATATTTTGGTGAAATCTATTTTACGATTCAAGTTTAGTAAAATATTTATCTATAGTAACCCAAAAAACCAATGTAGGTACAAATAATTCTTTTATAGTACTCAAATATGGATAGTGATAATAAAATATCAATCCTAAATCTAATATTAATATTAAATAAAGTAATGACAGTTTTTCTATAACAGTACAAAATTCATCTGTTTATATCCTATTCCATAGAATGGGAATACCGTATAGGCATAGAAAAGTATAAATATTTTTACTCAGTTTAAAAAGTCATAAATATATTATATAACACTCTCCAGAGAGAAGGCATATAATTTTTGGTACAAGCTAAAAATTCGCCCTGAATCGCCATTTTCGTTCAATACCATCTTTTTGGCAAAACTCAAATATGTTCTTTGTATAGGTACGGTAAGTTACGATTAAAGCAAAAAAGCTTAAGTTTTGCACCTACAAGCTAAATGTGTGGCTATTAAATGTTGGTAAACATCTTGTGCGAGATAAAAAAAAAATGCTTTAAATAAACTTGTTGTGTAAACTTTCCAATGCACCCACTTTTGGGGGCGTCTTTTTTATAAAACCCTTTCATTCAGTTAAATTTTAAAAAATTACTAGATTCAACTATAATTGTATGCATATAAGCTAAAAAAATATTTAAAACTCATGCTCAGTTAGTGCTTGATATTTTTAAGCAAATCCGAAGGACACGCCAACTTTTTGAAGGCGTTTTCGTTAAAAATCTGAGTCCGCATTAATGTTCCAATGTGTGTTTATAACAAACCTTGCTTACAAAGCAGAGTTTGATTCAAGAATTGTTAATTGTGGTCGAATTCTTTGATTCATAATAGCGCTGAAGAAACCTAAACTATGGGCAGTACAGTTAGGGGCCAGTTATAGCGATACGGAAAACCAAACCGGAAAAATTTTCAAATGGAAAATTTTGTATGTTCTGATTCCAATTAAATGTAGGTAATGTTTGAAAGTATGATAGTCAACCCAACATCGTGTTATATGAATGGTTTTTGTCTTTGGTTACAATTCGCCCAAAATTATACTACATTAATTATGCTGTAATAATTCTGACCAATACTGTACTTGAGCATTATGAAATTTGAGAGCTCTGAAAGTTTTGAAAGCATCTTGAATGTTCTGAATGGTTCGAGTATTAGATTCATCGAGAACATTTATACCAGTATAAATAGGACTTATCAAACTGAAACGGAACAGTTTTGTTTTTAACAACCATAGTGAGGATTAAATGGTGTATAATTAGTGGTGCTAAGATAAATAAAGAAGTACAGAAATTGAGTTTAAATAAGAGTGAGTTTGATTTACATAGAGACAGAAGTTGTGGTATAAAAGTAAATTAAAAATAAGTTTTATTTTTCGAACTTAAGACTAAAACATAACAATAGGGTGCTTTTCCGTAAGAATATCTGTCAGCAGTGATAAACCGCAGGGTGGATGAGTCTTACCCCCACCTGGAAACACAGCGTTTCATAGTGACTGCATATCATATGCTGGTGATGTCGGGAAAGCATGATCAAACTGTAATTATTGATCTAATGCAAACTGCTCTTAACAAGCTCCTCAAATGGACGGAAAAATGCTAACTGCATGTAAGCCCTAATAAAATTTAACTTGTCTTCTTCTTGGTATATAAACATAGATATGTACATTTAAACTTGTGCAGCTTCGAAAAGAGGAGAGACCATGAGGAAGTACCAACTGCCTCCTAGGATGAAATAACGAATCCTCCAATCATCCAGCGTTGCATCCAGCGTTGAATCTAGGAGGGGAAAAGGGGGACATGCCCAGGGTGCCAGTCTTTGGCGGACCAAAAAAAGCAAAAAAAAGGTCTTCAAAGCTCATAAAATCGTAAATATTATCTATTCCTGCAAAGTATAAAATGACACATACAAATTTTTAGTTAATATAAAGGGTGTTTTTTTTTATAGGTATAGAACTACAAAATGAAATATAAGACGGATATCAACACAGCAAATCAAATTGTCACTTTTTCTGGATGTTACGGCGTCTCAAGAATCGCTTGAGTATTGCTTACACTTCAAATGCGATAGTTTTGCGGATTAACGAAGCCATTCAACCAAAAATGAGAGATGCGTTTCACGTACAAAACCATGTTTTTTCAAAATAGATCTGCACAATTTGCATGCGCGTTGTTCAGACGTCAGTCGATTCATAATGAAATCGAGAATCAGACTTTAGATAAATTCTATGGATACCTAAAGACGAAATGGCCGTCATATTGAAAACAGTGTTGCCAATGTAAAGTAATATACCAAAAAAAAAAACCGGTTACTAGATTGAAAAATCTAATTGATTTTGATGGTTTTTTTAATTATTAACCAATGTTATATTTTTTTCGCACTTTGACTGATCAACATAAGTCTTCTTTATCCGAAAAGAAAACACATACATTTTTCTAAGATCAAGATTTGTTCATTTAATTGCATCTAGGACAAAATCAAGAAGGTTTACTTCTTTGTCAAGTATAATCTCATAAGATTGAAGTGATAGTGTTAGGTGTAATTCAAAACTTATCGAATTTAGACAAATGATTTTGTTATAGAGCATTTACTTGTCAAACTTGTCTTTCTACTCCTCCCTATGATAAAATTACTCTGTTCTCTCTCACGTTTCGAAATGTGCTTAAAACGGACGCTTTTTCAAAATACCATACTCTCAATTTTCGTTCAATTGTCGACTATCCAAATGCCCGCTGCTTGAGAAGTTTCACATGAAAAGGACTTTTGGTAGTAAAATTTAATTGTGCGATCCGGTGTCCTTGTTTGCCTAAAGTGAAATCATTTGCTTATAGCCTTGAAATAAATCCTCAAATTCTGCGCTTATATTTTTTGTTTTGTTCATTAAAAATATAAAGAATTATAATGAGGAGATGTACCTATTTTCGCCACATAAAGTGTTTCCCGTTATTTTTTTTTTATATAGTATCTATGTTAAGCCAAGTATATTGTCTGTAACTTTTCCAATCATTAAATTTATAAGATTAACTTCAAGGTTCGTCTGTCTCCCGATAGTATATCTGCAAAATACATAGATACACATCTTTCTCGCTCAACAATTTCACCCCATTTCCTAGTTTACTTGTTATTTATGTCCCGCAACTCCAACGTTTCGCGGAAGAAGAAGAAGAATTAATGGAAAGGGGAGAGAGAGGAATACTGTTAAAGTTTTAATTCCAAACAATCCGAGTAGAGTGAAATAAACTTTAAAACCATCAGCCATGTCGACTACACCTTCAGTACGGATTATCTCCGTTTGCTTGGCCAGCCAAGCGTTCTCCAGCATATCTTGAAAAGGAGATTTATTCATCCTGCAAACACTTCTTACAGCAATTCTTTCTTATCCGCATGTTCCCATCCCACCCGAAGTCCCCGTGTTCCACTTGGTGTGTGTGTTTTTTTTTTTTTTTTATATTTCACTTTTTCTATCATTATCTGGAATATTTACAGACACCCAACAATTTGCCTTCATTTTGTGTGTGTGGGGGTTTTTTTTTTTTGTATCTTTCATCAAGAGGGAGATGAGAACATAATAGAAGAGTGGCGCGCCATTTGGCGTGTTTTAGGATGTTTTCCATCCTAAAGGAGATGAAATGAACAAAATAAAGAAAAAGGAAAATTCCTACGTGATTCAATTTCAATTCAATGCCATCTGACACCATAAAAAATGGTTATTGTTCGTACAAAAATGCGTATCTTTTTTTTTTTTTTGTATCTTGTATCCTGTTCTCATGTTGTTTATCCATCAGAGAGTGTTTTTTTCTTTCCCTTTTATTTGCCTCATTTTCAAAATGGGCTTTTTTAAAACATTCTTTTTTTTCTCGCCCTCTTCTTTTCTACACCCTATTCTACGAGCACTTCAAAAAATAACGGCAGGTAACATAAAAGTTCGTTTTTCGTCCTGTCAATAACTTGTTTTACGATGGTTGAAGACTGTTTTGTCATCCTTACAACAAAAAACATGTAGAAGAACGAAAAAAAAGGGAAGAGAATGAAAGTGTGAATGACAATGCATAAAAATATATGTTAAGGCAACCTTAAAAATTAAACATAGAAAGTTTAATATTATATTGAAAGTTTATATTACTAAACACAGAAGAAATAAGGAACAAGGAACAAGGAACATAAATATAATGTGGAAAAGAAGAACAATAAAAAAGAAGGTCAGGACGAAAGTCTGCAAATGGCATGTGAGTTGTGAGTGTGAGTGGGTGTGGGTCCTTTTTGAGTGAATGTATACTTAACAAGTTATATGGATCATCATCATTTTTATACAACACAAAAAGTATCTATAAATATTGGTTAAGGCACATGAATATTTTTGAATAAATCCACTTCATTAAAGGAGATTAATGATGATGAATTGCGGGAAATCATATAAATTAATGCTATATTGTGCCTTCGTAAACAGATTTAATATCATGACTTAACACAATACCTAGTAGAATTTTTTTTTTTAAGGCTCATTTTATTTTCGTATCCTTAAGAACGCAATTGGAATTCATGGCGAGTGGTGGGAAACTAGGTCTATATTAATATGAATGCGGCATCTCTCATTTTTGGTGAGGCCTTGGGTGGACTATAGTGGACTGTAAAAAATATTATGTCCAAGTGTTGTTTTCGGCTTGGTGTATAAGTTATATTTAACTCTTTTATCAATTCATCCTGCATGGGTTATTATAAGCCAATATCATTTTCGGTTACGTCTTTATATCTGCTAGTATTTCACGAGTGAAGGGTGGGCTTACTTTGAGATCCTCGAGCAATCCAACTGCAGAACTATGTAACCAAAACCCAAAAACTAGACAAATCGAGTAAGCAACACAGGCTTTTGTGAACTGTTGCCTGCGTAACATCCTAAAGATCCGGTGGAATGGACGAACAAAAGTGGGTAATAAAAAAACCTCATAAAGTAGCAAAGCAGTATGCTTTCAATGGAATCATCAGTTGTGGGTTGGAAGCCCAAAGGAAAAGGATGCAGTCGTGGCCTCAGCTAAGAAACAAACCGTACCTGAACGTGGTCCTATGGTCGAGGAGGAGTTCAAGTATTGCTATACCAGCTATAGCTTCTGGAAACCAAGAAGAAGAAGACATGTTAATTCATTAAGACAAATCCTATGCTGGATCCAGATAAGACCATTGGAAATCGAATCTTTTGCCATCAAATCCTGTGAGCACGGTTGAGGTATGCTTAAATCTAGTTTAAATGCATCTCACTTTTAATACTCACAAACATGAAAGTAGTGTAGTTTACGTCTTGAGGAAGCTGGCGATAAAGCAATACCTTAAAATTCACTTTATTCTAGCAAGTCTGTTAAGCACACGGTGGAAGGTGGATGTTTGAATGTTTATAAAGTTTTAATATCCATTAGAAATAATTAATGGCTTAAATTGAATTCATACAGCTAATAAGCCTTTTATTCTTCAAAATCATAATAAAACCAGCAAGGCAACAGTTCGAGATAGGTTTAAACAAAATGTAGAAAAATTAAGTCCTCGACTGGGTCGCAGGAACTTGCTCTAATGTGTGACAGTGGTCTTGGGGCTTGAGATTTTGAAAAAAAAGTTAGTAAAAGAAAAATTCATATGAGATTTTATTTATCAATTGGAAATCGCTATTCAAAATGGTTTTTCGAAAAAATCAAGTAAGTCATCTGATTTCGTTTACTGTTTTGATTTTTAAGAAAAAAAACATGGTTGTCTGTAAAGTCGGTTTACGGACGATAATTTTACGTGATAACCAGTTCACAAAACACTTCATGTGTTTAGGTATCTCTGAAACCACCAACCACCCAACCTGCCTACAACCACCCACCATTCTTTAATTTTTTTCACCCCTAGAACACCAACCTCCCGCCACATACATCAACAAACCAACAGCCCACCATTTTTGAACATTTTTTCCTCCTCCCCCACACAGTAAATCCCCCCTTCCTAACCACTACCAATCACCCACACCAACTACACCCAACCACCCACCAATTTTGACAATTTTTTCCTCACCCCCACCCAATCCCCAGTACAACTATTTTTGACAATTCCCTTCACTATACCCTCAACACAAATCCAACCACCCATAACACCTACAACAACTTGCCACTCACCCAACACCGCCAACCACCCATTACACCTACAGCCATCAACCAACCACGAACCATTTTTGACAATTATTTTTCCCTCACCCCCTCCCAACACCAAATCCCCTCTATATCCAACCACCTACCCCACCTGCCACCACCTTCCACTCACCCACCTTTTTTGAAAACTTTTTCATCGCACCCCATCAAATCAAAAATCCCCACCACCAAAACTTCCAACCAATCAACCCACCTACAACCGCCAACCAACCACCCACCATATTTAACAATTCACCCCCCCTCCCAACCTATGGAATTCCAGCAAAACTTGGTCACACCAACTCTTGCAAAACCGTTCACATCCACCATATTCAACGCAAAACCAGCTACCAAAACCAACAACAAGTTCTTCCCTCGCCGTGAAACTAAAATCCATCATCTAGCTTCTTCACAAACCAACCAAACAATGAGCTGTTTCGCTTGCAAAGAGCAACACATTCTACGCCGTTGTCCCAAGTTCCTTGCAATGGATTGTTTCGAACGCAAAACTATCGTGGATCAAGCCAAGCTTTGCGTCAATTGTTTATGCGCTAATCATTTGACGTCTGCATGCTTCAGCAATAGGAATTGCCAACAATGTGGTAAGCGACACCACACGTTATTGCATTTTCCCACCAACAACAACGTTCCATCACTGGAAACAACAACCTCGAACCGAAACCTACTTACGAACAACACAAACAGCATTGTCAATCACGTAACCCAAGATTCAGCAGTAAATTTACAAACTTCTAGATTTTTGTCTAGATCTCAAGTCTTACTTCCCACGGCAATTGTCAAGGTCATAACAACAGACGGACAAACTTACCTTCTCCGTGCCTTGATGGATCAAGGGTCAACTGGTGCTCTTATTAGTGAAAGGGCGGCCCAATCGTTAAAACTTGAGCGATTAGCAATTATTTCATCCATTCAGTTGCCAAATGGCCAGCGAACTTCTGGGAAATCCGTGGCAAACCTTATGATTCAATCTCGCATCGACGATCGATGCACGTTTTGCGTTTTTGCGTCAATAGTAAAAATTGTCACTGAAAACCTACCATCAACAAGTGTCAAAATTCATGACTGGGCACACATTATGGGATTAGAGTTGGCAGATCCAGAATTTTATCATTCGTCATCAATCGACCTACTTCTAGGAGCGGACATTGTAGCGAAAGTTTTGATGGGAGGTCTGCGTAAAGGTGAACCGAATGAACCTGTAGCCCAGCAAACCAAGTTCGGATGGATCATATCTGGTGAAGCTTTTGAACCAGATCCTGAGACCCCATTGTCTTCAAACATCACGTGTTCGCATGTTTCTCTGGAAGAGCTTGATTCTCTTGTAAAGAAATTTTATACACTAGAAAGCATTCCTACAGAACAGCAATACACTACAGAAGAAAAATGGTGTAAAGAATTTTTCAAGCGAACCCATAAACGCCAAGATAATGGAAAGTATTTGGTTCGTTTACCTTTTAAAAACTTATTTGATTCAAAACTTACCCTGGGTAGATCTAAACAAATGGCTTTAAATCGCTTTTATTCAACAGAGCGAAAGCTGAACAACAATCAACAGTTGCGAGAGCAATATACTATATCCATTAAGGAATATTTTGACCTTAACCAGATTGCTCCCGTAGAAACGACAGAAAATCAACATCGCCAAGTCAACTCTCATAACCTTCTTACATATACATGTTGCGTACTCCCTCATCATGCCGTTATAAAAACTAGCAGCCTTACGACACAGTGCCGTGTAGTTTTCGATGCTTCGGCCATAACTTCTAATGGAACATCTCTTAACGATATATTGTGCAATGGACCCCCTCTTCAAAATGATTTGGCAGCAGTGTTGCTTAACTGGCGTCTACACAAATTCGTCGTCACTGCAGATGTAAAAAAAATGTATCGATGCATTGATGTCCACGAAGACGATTCCCAATACCAACGTATACTCTGGCGCAACAAGCACAATCAAGTTCAAGAATTCCGTTTAACTACTGTGACCTTTGGAACTGCTTCAGCTCCGTACACCGCCATTCGAGGCTTGCACCAACTGGCTGAGGATGAACGCGAACAATTCCCTTTGGCCTACAGCGTACTTAAAGAACAGGTGTATGTCGATGACGTGTTCACTGGAGGAGACACCATAGGCGAGGTTTTGGAAATTCGCAATCAAAGTTCGAACGCCCTACGAGCAGGAGGTTTCGCATTACATAAGTGGGCGTCAAATACACCCGAACTACTTACATCTATTCCACTTGAACAACAAAGCAGTGCTACTGCCTTGGAATTGAACAGTGGTGAAGTCATCAAAACGTTGGGTATGAATTGGCAGCCTGGTCTCGACCAATTTCGGTATAAAATTAACTTTGAGCTACAACAAAGTACAGTCACTAAACGAATTGTTCTTTCTACGATAGCGAAACTGTTTGACCCTTTGGGAATCATCAGCCCCATAATTGTTGCTGCAAAGATATTTTTGAAGAGATTGTGGTCATTAAATCTTAGCTGGGATGATCCAATTTCAGGTGAGATCTTGGATGACTGGAATAAAATTTTGAATGACTTGCCAAATATTAATCAGATTCAAATCCCGCGTTGGATCCACTTTTCATCTAAGTCCTTGAAAGAAGTGGAGATTCATGCCTTTTGTGATGGATCATCCCAAGCTTTTGCATCTGTGGTATATATACGCACACGAGATGAACACAACATGTTTCATACAAATATAATCACAGCAAAGAGTAAAGTCACCCCAAAACCACAAATAAGCATTCCAAAAATTGAATTGTGTGCTGCAGTCTTAGGTATCAAACTGGTACAATGGGTAATCAAGTATATCCAGTTGCCCACTACAGCTATTTCAATTTTTTACTGGACCGATGCAACCATTGTCCTTTCATGGATCCGTGGGGATGCCAATAGATGGCCTGTATTCGTAGCAAACCGAGTTGGAATTATTCACACATCATCAAACGTTAATCAGTGGCATCACGTCGCAACTCACGAGAATCCGGCTGATCTCTCTTCTCGAGGTACAACAGCAATCCAATTAATAAATTCTAACTTATACTGGCATGGACCTACATGGTTAAGTGGAACTCAAGAAACTTGGCCAACTTCCAACTGGACGTTTCTAGAAACCGAACAGACTGTCAATGCTCTTATAGAATTTCCTTCAAAAACATCATTTCTTCAAAACTACTCAAGCTTTTCACACTTGCGTCGAATCGTTGCTTGGATGCTTCGCTTTGTGTACAATTGTCGTTGCAAAAAGAGCCAAAATGAGACGCATAAAAGAAAAATAGGAACACTCAAGGTGGACGAACTGGACCTTAGTCTCATTAAGTTGGTACGTCTCGTTCAAACTGAATGTTTTTACTCTGATTTACAGGCATTATCGACTAAAGGAGCCGTTTTAAACAAAAGTCAGTTGGTGGGGTTAGCACCTTTTCTGGATAACGACGAAGTACTTAGAGTAGGAGGACGATTACAACGCTCTGCATTACCATATAACGAAAAACATCCGATGATACTTCCAAAAGATCACCATTTGACGAATCTTATCATTTCCTATGGGCATCTAACTACTCTTCATGGTGGAATAAGACTAACAGCTTCTTTCATTAGAAAAAAATATTGGATTTTAAGCGCTAGAAAAAGAATTCAGGAGAAGATAAGGTCATGTGTTATATGCTTCAAAGAAAAACCAAGAACTACACAACAACTGATGGGCAGCTTGCCCGCAGCCAGGGTTAATCCATGTTTTAGGCCATTCCTGGCAACAGGTGTTGATTACACTGGTGCGATAGAACTCAAAGCTTCAAGATACAGAGGCAACCCTACATACAAAGGATATATTGCAATCTTTATTTGCCTCGCTACCAAGGCAATCCATTTAGAAGCAGTTACAGGAATGACGACTGATCAGTTTTTGTGTGCGCTATACCGTTTTATTGGAAGACGTGGATTATGTCATGACATATACAGTGACTGCGGTTCTAATTTTATCGGTGCAAACACTGTTCTCAAATCCAATACAAAAAGGTTCATAGAATCGATCGATCGAGAAATTGCTCCCAAACTAGCAGAAAAAGGCATTCAGTGGCATTTTAATCCACCTCATTCTCTGAATTTTGGTGGCTTATGGGAGGCGAATGTAAAAGCGGTCAAATATCACCTGAAACGAGTCACGACTGGAACACCGCTCACCTACGAAGATTTATCCACCATTCTTGTTAGAATAGAAGCCTGCCTCAATTCTCGGCCACTGTGCCCACTCACATCAGATCCCGATGACTTGACTGTACTCACTCCAGGTCATTTTCTTATTGGAGATTCACTGCTAGCACCACCGGAACCACCTGTTCCCGAAACCTCACTCCGACGTCAATATTTACACCTACAGCGGATGTTTCAACAATTTTGGTCACGATGGTCAGCAGATTGGCTATCACACTTACAGTCAAGACCAAAATGGTGTCAACGACATGCAAATCTTGAATTCAATGACCTTGTTATAATCAAGGATGATAGACTACCACCCAACCAGTGGCTCTTGGGCCGCATCATTCAAACCCATCCCGGTGAAGATCAGTTAGTACGAGTGGTCACAGTCCGCACAAAGAATGGCAACTACAAACGTTGCGTCTCAAAAATCTGCAAATTACCAATTCAAAACACTCTCAATCTTTCGTGAATCAGCACACACTCACCTTCTATTAAGAAACTTTCCTTTCAATTTTATATTTATATATATGTATAAAACATCGCTTAAAATCTTTTGTTTTTTTTTAAGATTAACAAATGAGCTTCGCCTTCATCAGTCTTCTCATATCTCTCTTGGATTCCCGTAAAACTACTATCCAACAAGTAGCTGTCAAGATAGAATTCGTATGCCATGCATGGTATGGCATAGGGGGCGGCGTGTTCAAACCTGAACCTAATCAAGGAGACAACAGTGTTATTATACCTTTTAGTACACACATTATATGCATATATTTATATATAGGTACAAAAAAAAAAGCTATATATATCAAGAGTCACAGAGAGCAGAGCTCATAAAATTGTTTTAAATTTTGTAATTCTCATACTACAACTCTCGAAATAAATTATTATAACGTTTTGCAATAGAATAAAGAGGTTCTCAATTTTTTTCAATAATCACTGCACAACGTGCACACACATCCCACCAACAGCCACCAAGGAACCACCCATTAGCTTTGACAATATTTATCTCACCACCCAAACCAGCTACAACCACCCACCATTTTTGACAATTTTTCTTCTTCCCGACACTACCCCCCCCCGCCAGCCCCACACACACTCCCACCCATAACCAACTAACCACCCAACACCCTCCACTCCCACTTTAACGACTTTCTAGGCAATCAAAGCAGCTAGGTAACGTCAGTGTTACTGTGACTGTGACTGTGACTGTGACTGTGACTGTGACTGTGACTGTGACTGTGACTGTGACTGTGACTGTGACTGTGACTGTGACTGTGACTGTGACTGTGAC
The DNA here is from genome assembly GCA_916050605.2 of Platycheirus albimanus. NCBI lineage: Eukaryota > Metazoa > Arthropoda > Insecta > Diptera > Syrphidae > Platycheirus > Platycheirus albimanus. Next base: position 58,164,933 of record OU696696.1, read on the forward strand.
TGTGACTGTGACTGTGACTGTGACTGTGACTGTGACTGTGACTGTGACTGTGACTGTGACTGTGACTGTGACTGTGACTGTGACTGTGACTGTGACTGTGACTGTGACTGTGACTGTGACTGTGACTGTGACTGTGACTGTGACTGTGACTGTGACTGTGACTGTGACTGTGACTGTGACTGTGACTGTGACTGTGACTGTGACTGTGACTGTGACTGTGACTGTGACTGTGACTGTGACTGTGACTGTGACTGTGACTGTGACTGTGACTGTGACTGTGACTGTGACTGTGACTGTGACTGTGACTGTGACTGTGACTGTGACTGTGACTGTGACTGTGACTGTGACTGTTACTGTGACTGTGACTGTGACTGTGACTGTGACTGTGACTGTGACTGTGACTGTGACTGTGACTGTGACTGTGACTGTGACTGTGACTGTGACTGTGACTGTGACTGTGACTGTGACTGTGACTGTGACTGTGACTGTGACTGTGACTGTGACTGTGACTGTGACTGTGACTGTGACTGTGACTGTGACTGTGACTGTGACTGTGACTGTGACTGTGACTGTGACTGTGACTGTGACTGTGACTGTGACTGTGACTGTGACTGTGACTGTGACTGTGACTGTGACTGTGACTGTGACTGTGACTGTGACTGTGACTGTGACTGTGACTGTGACTGTGACTGTGACTGTGACTGTGACTGTGACTGTGACTGTGACTGTGACTGTGACTGTGACTGTGACTGTGACTGTGACTGTGACTGTGACTGTGACTGTGACTGTGACTGTGACTGTGACTGTGACTGTGACTGTGACTGTGACTGTGACTGTGACTGTGACTGTGACTGTGACTGTGACTGTGACTGTGACTGTGACTGTGACTGTGACTGTGACTGTGACTGTGACTGTGACTGTGACTGTGACTGTGACTGTGACTGTGACTGTGACTGTGACTGTGACTGTGACTGTGACTGTGACTGTGACTGTGACTATGACTGTGACATTTTTCTGTGCGTGCTACCCATATCTACCAAACCAAACCACGTTATCACGTCAAAAAATTTCCAAAATCACTCGACTAGTTCTTTTTTCTTAAAACTTTTCGAAAACATTCTAAATTTTGAGTATGCTTAGTTTTAGCACTTTGTAGTTTGTATCAGAAAAATAAAGTTAAAAAATTTGATTAAACTATTTTTGAAAAAGAAAAAAAAAAACAAAACATTTTGTTTGTTTAACTCAGAAACCCTATTTTTGAAAAATTAAAGAATTAATATTATTTTGTTTAGAAAGAAGCTTTCACACTAAAAATTTCATAGAAATCCGTCAAGTGGCTTACGAGAAAATCTGATTTGTAAAAACCGGTGCTATGGACATGGGAGGAATACCTACTAACGTTATTGAAAAATCTATTCCAACCAAGTACAAAATTTACGTACAAAAACATCATTCCGAAAGTTTTATCGAAATCGTAGAAGCTAGAATTCTTATTCCCAATTTTTTTCTGTAGAACATCATAATATTTTGCTGTATCCAGATAAGACCATTAAACAGTTGCTGCCTATTTAAAATATCGATTACTGGAAGTCGAAGCTTTTGCCATCAAATCCTGTGATCACGGTTGAGGTATGCTTGAAACTAGTTTGAATACATCTCACTTTACCTACTCACAAACACGAAGGTGGCTGTTTGAATGTAATACAGCTTATACGGAAATAATAACAGAAAAATAGCTTAAATAGAACTACTAAAGCTATTTTCAAAGTCTCAATACAATACAATCCTGGCAATGTGTTACATTAAAAAGTGTTTGAGCCGGGCTTAAACAAAATATAGAAAAATAAAGTACGACTTTGGGTCACACGGATTTGGTTTAATATGTATGACAGTGGTAGGGGCTTGAGATTTTGATAAAAATATATTTTTCAAAATTCAATACTTAAACTAATTTGAGCTGAAAAAAGTCCGCCGTTTTATTTCTTGGAGCCGTTTTCGAGATAGCCGAAAGCAAAAAAAAAAACGGTCCTATGGAAAGTTCCGTTCCTAGACATTTTTAAAACTTTTTTTTTCACATTAATAATTTCATCGAAAACCGTCAAGTGGCTTACGAGAAAATCTAATTTGAAAAAACCGGTCCTATGGGATGTACCGTTATAAGACTTTTCCTGAAAAATCTATTCTAACCAAAACATAAAGCTTGCACAGAAAACACTATTCAAGAGTTTTGCTAAAATCGTAGGATGTGTTTTTGAGAAAAATTAATTTTTCACTAAAAACCGTATGGCAGGTACCGTTAGTTTTAGAGCCAGAGTGTTAATTCCAAAAACCCAACTGTAGAAAATTTTAAGGGCCGATGTTGAATATGAACCACGCCTAAACGTCAAGTTTTTTTCTGCATTTTATTTGACATTTCTCAATTTCAGACTTACTCAATTTGAACCATGGAAAGATACACAATCGAGCAACGCGTTAAAGTTATTCAGGCTCATTATGAAAATCGGCGTTCAAACCAGAAGGCATATCGTGCAGTGATGAGTCACATTTTCACCTAAGTGGATTCGTCAATAAGCAGTATGCCGCATTTGGGCGAATGATAATCCAAGAGTGATTGTCGAAAAACCAATGCACCCACTGTTTATTGCGATTTATGGGCTGGCAACATCATCGTGGCGTATTTTTTCCAAAATGAGGCCGGTCAGGCAGTTACTGTGAATGGTGTTCGCTGTCGTGAGATGATAACGAACTTTTTATGGCCCGAATTGGAAGATTTGGATGTGGACAATATGTGTTTTCAACAAGACAGTGCCACTTGCCACACAGCTATCGAAACGATGGCTCTTTTGCGCGACAAATTCAATGGCCGTTGTTATCTCACGTGGTGGCGATGTCAATTGGCCGCCAAGATCATGTGATTTGACACCGTTGGACTTTTTCTTTGGGGTTATTTGAAAGAAAAGGTGCACGTCGATAAGCCAGCAACAATTCAAGACCTTAAGGATGAGATAATTCGGCAAATTAACGGCATAGAACCTAAATTATGCCTCGCAGCGATATTTTATTCCATATACATAATTGAATTGTACCAATATTATCATAATAAAAAGAAATGACAATAATTTCCTAAATAATTTGTGTTTTATTCAAATCAACATCGGCCCTTAAAATTTATATAATCTAATATATTAATACGGAGTTCAAAAATCCAGTTTCCACCCTTTTTTTCTGTCATAATCAAAACAAATATGCCAAACCTATATATATTCTGAAAGGGGACCATGTAAGGAAACAGCGAATGTATATATGAAGCACCTATGTCATTTCATTTCATTTCATGAGAAATGGTCGAATTTCGACCACGGGGCGAACTCTAGTTTAAATAATAAAGCAGTGGAATTGCTCTTCTTTTCCTCTGTAAAATTCTTGTATTTAAAATCAGTTCCTTATCATAAAATATTTTGCTGTCAAAGTTGTTCAATTTGACAATTAAATGGTCCTCCTAAAACAATAATTTAATTAGATAAAGCCAAAAAATCCAAAATGGCGGTCTTTTTTTGAAAGATGTCGGCGTTTGCTCGACTCAGAATTTCATTCAGAGCATTGTTTTCAATGTGTTTTAATGATACATTATGGTCACTATTTTGTTTTTTTTTGGTAACTTATTTGTACTGCACCTATATCCTATACTAACAGTTGTGAACACTGAACAGCGCATATAACATATTGTCTTTCCAGATGCAACCTGCAACGCGTAGATACTAATGCAATACTTAAGGTGGTACTTTATGTCACTGCAATACCCCTTTTGTGATCAAATTAATCTTCATCGAATATTTTCGGTGTAATCAGCATTTCCGACTTTTATCAGTTGTAGAGTCGCTAGTGGCCGGCCCCCTAAGGATTTTTCCTCATAAAATATAGCACTGTAGCCACAAATACTAATATTTTCGAATGATTCTTGAAATATATAATTCTTTATTAAATTTTTTATCGGTGAAAGAAAAAAAAAGTCGACTAATTTTACCAAAAAAATATTTATTTAGATTTTTATAAAAAAAGTCAATTTTTCCAGTGGCCGGCCCCTTGTTTCCTATTTCCGGCCAGCGGGTGTCCCATCTTCGGCCACCCAGTAAATAAAGGGCATTAATTGTGTAATAATTTTTTTTTCAAAGATTTTATTATTGAAAATATTAGAAAAAATTACTTTAATATTTAAAAAAACTTTGGTTGTCTCTAAAGTCGGTTTACGGACGATAATTTTACTTGATAACCAGTTGACCAAACAGTTCACGTGTAGGTTGCAAGTATCCCCCCAATCACCAACCTACAATCACCAACTAACCACCCATACTTTTGACCTCCCCCTACGCACCGACCCCCCCCCCCACACACCGATCCACTCCCCAAATAACCCCCTTTTGTCAACTTTTACACCAACAAACCACCCACCATTTTTCACAGTTTTTGCCTCACCAAACCTCCCCCCTAAGCAACACCTAGCCACCAAACACCCTACCCTCACCTCACACTTTGAAAAATTGTATGGACTTTCTATGGTATAAAAGGGTGCCGTGAAATAAGGTAGATAGCAATAAGGCCGAATGAGATTAAATCGACCTTATTTCCATCGCAGTGGAAATAAGGCCGAATTTACTTTTTCGTCATTATTGCCTAAACCGAAGGAAATAATGTCGAATTAAAAAGGTAGGCAATAAAAGCGAGGGAAATTTGTGTAATACCTGTTTTGGTGGGAGTAATTACATAGAAACATATGGAAATAAAACCGAAATATGTTTTATCCAAATGGTAATAATGACGAAATAGTATGGAATAACGCTGTATGCAAACAAATTGAAATTGGTGTTGATATCTGGTCAAACATAACAGGATATTTTCCGCACCTTCCTAATTTGTATACTAAACAATTGTTAACGTTAATATATGTATATGATTATGGAAAAATAATTTTAGCATTATTAAGAAAGCTTGATTTAAAACTACGATTTATTACGGATTTTGGAAATAAACAGTAGGTAGTGAATTATATATTTGAGTTTGCAATCAAGCCTTTCGAATAAATAGTAGTCAAATATTCGCGCGCGCGAATATTTGACTACTATTTATTCGAAAGGCTTGATTGCAAACTCAAATATATAATTCACTACCTACTGTTTTTTTCCAAAATCCGTAATAAATCGTAGTTTTAAATCAAGCTTTCTTAATAATGCTAAAATTATTTTTCCATAATCATATATTTTAACTTAAACAATTGCTTAATATACAAATAAGGAAGATATAAACATAAATTTTTTTGGTAATAATGTAGAATTGTCTTTTTTTTAAATGGAAATAACATCGAACAAAATGGAAATATCATCGAAAGAAATTCCCTTGTGCATTGACTGGAAATAAAACCGAAATGGTGATCGACATTATTACCATTTTTGTTGGAAATAAAGTCGACTAAGAAAAAAACGCAAATTCGCCTCTATTTCCATTTTTTTGCGAAATAAAACCGATTCGACCTTATTGCTATCTACCTTATTTCACGGCACCGTATAAAAGCAGTTACGGAACGTGACATTGTGAAATTCTTAAATTCCTTAGCCTTTCTTCTTCTATGTACGTCCGTAAGTAAGGAAATCTTCAAGCAATGAACATTTTGGAACAACTTTTTTTCGTTTTGTTGAGTTCTTTTTCGATTTTCACTTCTATTTTGTCTTTTAAGTTTTCTTTTTTGAACTTCTGCGGTTTTAAAAGATTTCATTTCCTTTGGTTTTTTGTAGAGCAAGCTTTCTTTTTGCCACTTCGGTGGCCATCCGTTTTTTTTCGACTGCTGGTTTCGGATCGGACCCTTGAAAAATCGTCGTACGGAGTCGCGTATAGGTTTCGGATTTTTCAGACACTTCTCAAATATTATATGGACTTTCTTTCACATAATGAAGAAAACGTTCTCCCCGCATCCATCCACTGTCCGATTTGCCAAAAACCCAGTTAGGCTTCTTATTTTACACTGATTTCAGACAACTTGGAGATCTCTTGTAAGGCAAAACAACCATAGGAGGGACTGTTCTTCCATCTGCTGAGAAAGTCATCAGCACAATCAAATTTCCTTTTTCATAAGCTGCCTTGATTTCATATAAATTTTTGATTACTTTTGGGGCAATGACATTTCCAGTTTTTAGAGCCATACTGAATCTCGTTTCATTTGCATTGAAAATTCTTGAGGAATAATCAAGAATGTCTAAAGTATCTTCTTCAACTAGGAATTCCTTAAGCTCTTCAAACCATTTCCTTATCCCTTCTTCTGTTATTAGGGCGCGCGCTTTGGACACAGTTTCAGCGGTTCGCAGGCTTAGATCGGGATGGCATGGCTTCGCATGGAACTGTAGTACCATTTCTTCCCGGGTTTGTTGTCTTTAAAAAGACCCTTCTTCTTGGTGAATAGATTGCACCGTTCTCAAAAGGTTTTCAGAGGTTTGTGGAAAGCCACATTTAGCCAGATTCACAAGCCAGTTTTGCTCAGGTCAGGGACCAAATTTCCCAAGGTTACCCGCGGTTCTGTTGTGCACTCGGTCCTGAAGGGTCGTCCTTAGGACCTTGAACCATCTTGCTGCTGCTCTGATTGGCAGTTTGTTTTGCCGGATTTCAAACAAAGCTTGCTCTAAATCCATGTCTTAATATGGTATGACATGCTTGGTACCTATTCTTAATTTGGGCCTTCTCATTTGTCCGGGCCATTTTAAACCGTTTGAGACAATTTTGAAATATCTACTTAATGATCAAAAAGTGGTAACCTTATAAACATTTGTGTCAACCCTAAGATAAAACAAGGGGCCGGAATTAGGACGCTTGTGTCCTATATCCGGCCACCAAGAAATCATTTTGAAAAGGGGGGGCCGGACACTGGAAATCTTTGAATTTTAACGATTTTTTTTGCTACACGATGATCAGAGAAGGTTTATTTATCATCTCACATACTCATTTAAAAAAAAAATAAAAAAATCGAGTTGCCTATCTCCGGCCGGGCCGGCCGACAATAGGCAACCATGTGTATTTTCGTGCCCTATTTCCGGCCCCCTTAAAATCAAGAGCAAATACAACATTTTTTGACATTAAAAGGCTGTTTTTAATGAAAAATAATATATTTTTTAAAGAAAAACAATACTAGAAAACACCTACCCATAAAATGTGCCCTCTAGACACTAATTCCGACAGCAAGTCCACTAACGATTTTGGCACTATATTCACAAAAAAACCTTCCCGGACTACATCGCTACAAAATTGTTTTAATTTCTCGAAAGCGACTGAGCAGATGTAACCACAATTTTGAAAGAATGAGAAAGAAGTTTAAGAGAACAATTTAAAACCAAACACTCAGAAGAGATAATATGGATTCACTAGTTAGAATGAATTTTCTGATAGGTGGCCGGCCACTGGAGGGGGCCGCAATTAGGCTACTCTACCCTACTATGTCTGGCGTCTACTGTATAGTGATTTGACTATATTCCCAAAACAAAAGAATCTTATTAAGGATAAGGATGCATATCTTATTTAAAATGTTCCATAACATGGAACTGATAAAATATTTCCAAGATTGCCCAAGGTTGTGTAAAAAACAATATTTAATCCCCAGAACAATCATATCCACTCGTTATTTAAAGAAGTACTCTTAACGTTACCTTTTCTACGAAGACTCCTTTCTTGTCTGATTTTATTCGGTATTTAATTCACCACGAAATCTTCTTTCCATAATTGAATCTGTATTAAAATCTCATTCAAGTGGATGTATCAATTTATGAGGAAGCACTCTTTCTTTTTTTTAAAGCAAATATTAACTTAACTGAAGATAAAGATAACCCCACCTCCTCACAATCCTTGCTCTGTTCAAATTAAAGTACAGACTTAGTTTGTTGGAATTGTTTTTTTCATTTTTTTTTTATTTCGTTTTTACAATGCAAAACAAAAAATAAGTCCATGCTTTGTAAGGACAAGGATATAGGGTGCGAGTTCATTAGTAATGAAACAGAAAATAATAACATGGTATCAACCCTTGTTTCAAAAAATTATTCTTCGTCCTTGCTGTCGCATTGGATAGGGATCTTCTGTATTACCAAACAAACAAAAAAGACCCCTTCTGAGCCACCCACATAAACACAAAATATTAAAGTAAAATCTGCAACTGTTTTCAGCGTGTTTTACAAGGATTTATGTGCGCTGCTCTTTGTGAAACCACGCCAACCCTCTCCTTTCAGTTAAACAAAACAAATCCTAGCTCCGAACTCTCAGTCTCAGTCACATATGGAAAATGTAATTTAATTAAAATCACTTGATTCCCAGATTACAACAGTCGTATATACAGTTTACACTCATATAAATGTGTACGGAATATTATATAAGTTAAACACCTCGTAGGGCTTAACAACTAGGAGACAAGAGTATGTGTACACCTATTATGTAACTGTTCGCAAGAAAAGGATATTATAATGTTGTTCAGTGAAATTATTTTCAGGGTATTGCTGCTAAACCTCTCTGTCGCTATTGGTTTATCACCGTTTCGTTTCGTTTCACTGCCTTATGCCAACATACAGGATCTTGTTCCGATATTTTTTTTTTTTTCATTTTCTGTTTGTGTGATATTTCTCGGATACCAAATCAACAAAAGGATTTACAAAGGAGGCTATACTAACAGCATACACGTGTGTAAGTAAACACCTAAGAACATACAATATTTGTAATGAACCCAAGACAAATTTTCATCCATTAGGAGAGGTGAGGTAAGGGTGGTGATGGGTATTATAAACCCCTTCTGTAACATACATACCAATATATACAGAAAGACCTTCAAAAAGTATCCTTTCAATGTCATTATTCGCATTTTTCTAGAGGCTTAAGGAAATACGAGAAATAGTAGGTTATGGCAAAAGTGAAGGAGAGAAGAAATTAAAATAAAAATAAGGCTAAGGAAAAGAAATACAGATGCGGATACTTTTGAGAGCATTGATTTTTTTGCAGGATCCAGAACGAAAAAAAAAAACGGAAACGAAGAAAACGGAAGGAAATCTGTGTGAGAATGTCATATCCTAGCTTTATACTTAGAAAACGAAAATTCCCCTTTTCCAACTGTTTCTTGGTTTTTTTTTTTTTTTTTAATATTTTTCTGATATTTTTCCATAGGGATAACAGCAAACACTGCGAGAAATGTGACAATAATATTTTCAGAAAAACCAAGGAACTATAGAACACATGCGAAGCTTTATAAGATCGTCGTAAGTGTTGGAAAGCTTAAAACTTAACTTTAAAATTTTTAGTGGAAAATCTGTGTGAAACGATGTGAAAGCAAAATTGCACAGGCCAATACCGGGATCAGAATTCATGGCTTAATTTTTGTAAGCCTTACTCCGATAAAGAACATGCTTTCGGGGAAACTGGAACGCAAAAAGCTTTGAAAAGTTGTGGTGCAGTATATTGAAATTGGTATGAACTTTAAACATATAAACCCTGCCTTATATCTTATCTAGGAAGTGTACAGGCAAGTTCTGTAATGACTTTTGACCTAAACACTCTTCTGCAGGAACTCAATTAATTATCGACCCCCCGCCTAACTTCTGCACTACTAAATTTAGTATAAGAGTTCTTGAGACATAAGGTTTCAAATATCGATCCAGGTGAAGCTTTCCACATACTTTTAGGCAGAGAATTTGGTTTCTATAATAATTAACAGAACGTCTAAAATTGGGCCGGGGGTAAATTCGTGGGCATTCTTAGTGATGTGACTATTACCTACGGGGAAATTTTGAAAGGTTAGAAATGCATCTTGCTATTCCTACGGTGGGGCACCAAAAAAGAAGTGGCTATAAAACAAGATGAGACAAGAAACATTAGAGCGATATTCAATTGAAACAATTTTGTCCACAATTATTCAATAAGCACCTGCCCAGATATGAGAAATGTACTCAAGCTTCTGGTGAGTGTATGCCTTCTAAGCTGTAGCCAGATAAAAAGGGGAAAAATATGTCTTACATCGATTTAGAAAACCTTAGCATTTCGCGCCAACTAAACTGCGCTAACTACAGAGGTATAAGTCTCCTAAATGTCGCCTATAAAATCTTGTCGGCCATTCTGTGTGAACGTCTGAACCCTTTCGCACGTGAACTGATTGGCCCCTATCAGTGTGGTTTCAGGCCCGGTAAGTCAACCGTCGACCAAATTTTCACACTTCGGCAGATTTTGGAAAAGACCCAAGAATTCCAAATCGATACTCACCACCTCTTTATCGATTTTAAAGTCGCCTATGACAGCGTAAACAGGAACGAGCTGTACAGAGCCATGTCGCTTCTTGGCATCCCTGCTAAACTCGTTCGATTGTGCAGGATGACTATGGAGAACTCGCGCTGCTCCGTCAAGGTTGGTAAGAACACCACCGACTCATTTAATGTCGAGAAAGGCTTACGACAGGGTGACGCGCTTTCATGTAACCTCTTCAACATCATTCTTGAGGCAATCGTACGCAACTCGCATGTCAACACCAGCGGTACGATTTTTTTTAGATCCGTTCAATTACTTGGCTATGCTGATGATATTGACATTATTGGAAGAACGAAGCGCGCTGTCAGTGGAGCATTCGCAAGTATTGAAGTGGAAGCGGCTCGAATGGGTCTGGCTGTAAATGAAGATAAAACAAAGTATATGCTGTCCTCGGGTGAAGTAGATCATCACCGTAGGCTCGGACAAAACGTCACAATGGACAGATATAACTTTGAGGTTGTCAAGGACTTTGTCTATTTGGGTTCCACTATAACCTCTCAGAACAACATCAGTGAAGAGATCAGTCGAAGATTCACTCTTGCCAATCGCTGTTTCTTCGGGCTAAGAAGGCATCTTAGTAGTAAAGCCCTCTCTCAAAGGACCAAGGAGACACTATACAAGACCCTTATCATCCCAGTCCTGCTGTATGGGGCAGAAGCGTGGACACTGACACAATCGGATGAATACAGGCTGGGGTGCTTTGAGAGAAAGATTCTTCGGGTGATATTCGGTCCTGTATGTATCAATGGAGTATGGAGGAGAAGATTCAATGACGAACTGTACGGGCTATACAGCGACATTGACTTGGTTAAGAAGCTGAAAATTCAGCGGCTTAGATGGCTGGGTCATGTGGAGCGTATGGACGAAAACGCTCCTGCCCGACGAGTCTTCAATTCCAACCCGGAGGGCCAACGCAGTTCTGGAAGACCCCATCTAAGGTGGCGCGATCAAGTGGTAAACGACCTCAACCAACTTGGTGTGCGCAACTGGAGGCCACTGGCTAGGGACCGGCCTAGCTGGCGAGGAATGTTGGTTGAGGCCGTGGTCCACAATGGACTGTCTGCGCCACCTTAAGTAAGTAAGTAAGCATTTCGCGCCATTTAGAAAGCTATATTTGGATACCTACTTCAATGCAATTGACACTCATAGAAAATGGCAAAGGGGGTAGCTTATTCCTTAAAGACAAAAGACAGCATTAAGTTTCACGTGGTTGGTAATTCCACGTTGGACAATGCTCTCAAGATCGGAATTCAATGAGCTTAGGGTTGGCTACGATTTGTTGATTTTTAAAATGTCGGTTTAAAAAACAACGATCGTCGTAATGTCAACTTTCAAAAAGTTACTAGTTGGAGACTATACAATTGCTGAAGATCTAGCATTCAAGTACGCACCTAATTACTTCTGTTGACGTCAAACGGTGCTTTTCTATGTACAGTGCCGTTCGAAACATTTTGGTCAAATCCTTTAGTACAATTTTCCGGCGAAGTTCTTGGAATTTACGAGAGGTACGAGATTTTTTTGCACTAGGTAGCAAAATGTCGTTCAAAAAGAGCATAAAAGTCGATGTTATTATAAAGAAGAGGTGCATTCAGCTCGAGAGATAGCAGTCCGAAGCGAACCGAAGTGATTAAGTGAACAAAAATGGGAAAAATAAGTTCGGAGTGCAAAGCCAATATTTTGTGTCTGTCACGTCTTAATTTGACAACTCGTGAGGTTTCCAAAAGATTAAATATTGTTCAACAAACTGTGGCATGGAATTTGAAAAAAATATCGTGCGACCGGGACTACCAGCAGGAAAAAGCGGGCTCAGGGAAGCCAAAAAAGACGACCCCAGTGAAAGATCATTTTTTGGTGCTGCAAAGCTGGCGGCATCGGTTCAAGACTTCAGTGGATCTTAAAAACGATCTTTGTCGAGCTACAGGAAAAGTGAGGAAAAGGCTCGTAAAAGCTGGACTTAGAGCACTCAAGCCAGTACTGAAGCCGGATTTTCCAATAAGAGTCAGAGAAAAACGATTGGCCTGGGCTCAGGAGCATCTTAACTAAACTCAAGACATGTGGAACAACGTTATCTCCTCCGACGAATCAAAGTTTAAGCTGCATGTTGGAGATGGGAGGATTCTTGCGCGAAGAGAACCAAAGGAAAGACTAAGCTCTGAATGCATCTTACGGATGCCCCCCAAAACTGAAGGTGTGATGGTCTGGAGATGCTTCTCTGGAGATGAAAAAGGTAGAATGGTCTTTCTAGAATCGAAAGTCACTGCAGAAGTTTACCTACGGGTTCTGAAAAAAGGAATTTGAGCCCTCTGCGCTGGAGTTTTTTGGCGACACTTGCAGATTCATTTTTCAACAGGACAATGCTCTTCGCCAAACAGCCAAAATTGTAAGTATGAACTTGTGTTTTTAACATTAAAGATTAATATCATAGGCTTTTAAATAAGCTAGAACTTCTTTGACTAAAAATACTTGCATTTTTTTTTAGGTTAAAAAGTACTTCGAAGAAAATAATGTCGATGTATTAAGTTGGCCTCCCTACAGTCCAGATCTCAATCCAATTGAGAATATCTGGTCAATAATGAAACTCGAGGTTGCGAAGAAGCGTCCAGTGTCAATTTATTGGAAACCTGGAACACCGTACCTGCATCCACATGGAAAAACCTATTAAAAGTCAATGCCTCGCCGGTGTGCAGCTCTAATAAAAGCAAGAGGAGGTCCAACAAAGTACTAATAAGGTAAAGAATATTTATGAGAAGCAATAAAAAAACAAAAAAACTGCACAAATAAAGCATTTTTCTTTAATCCCTAAAAATGAGCCAGGTACTCGAAAAATCCATTTTTCGGTCTAACAACATTTTACTCCCATGACCGCGTGTAAAATATAATATTACTCTAAATATATCATGAAACGATTGAAACCGCATAAGAAAACGAAACCTCATTAAAATATATGTAGTTATTGCAACAAGTTTGACAGAATTCGAAAAAAAAAGTTTGACCGACATTTTTCGAACAGCACTGTATAAAAATGTTTTTCTTTCAAACAGACAAAGCTTCCTTTTCATGAGTAAAATGTAACAAAAATTTTGAAAATAAACTTTCTTATGATCGCTGATATTTAAAAATGTCTGGTATTCCAAAATTTAATTTGCTTTGTTCACTTGTTTTTGTTTTTTATATAAATGTATGCGAAGTTGAACTATTCGCCATAATACAAATTTGTTTGATCATTTATCTTCAAAAGAGTGAAAAAAGTCTCGATTTTTTTTGAATTGGAATTGTTCCTATAAGTTGGTTTCTTAAAGCGAACAACGCTTTTTATATTATGATTGATTTGTTTGGGGTATATTAGAAGCGATTTTTTAGAGCATATTTTTGGTTGCCCTAGTCATCAGTATTTATAATCAATTAGTGAATTAAAAGTCTCCGATAATACATCAAGAGAGTCGGAGACAAAACGGAACCTTGGGGAACACCAGCATTTATTTTGTGGATATAGCAGAGCGATAATCCTCCAAGACAACGCGAACTGATCTTGAGGAAACTCTAAACTTAGGAAAGAAAGGGATTTCGATACCTAATGATGCATGCATTGATGCATCCTATGAAATGATTTGAAATACGTATATAGCGCAATAATCATATTTTTTCCAAAACGATGTTGTAGAGATTGGTTTCACTGTTTTTTGATATATTATCATATCACCAGTGAACCTTTTGGCATGAAAACCGTATTTCATTAGGAGCGGTTATGAAGAAGTTTTCGTTTCTGAAGATATTGCCATAACTTATGGTTCATAAGAGTCTTCGTCACACTGGAGGGAAGACGTAAGCACAATTGGCCCGCCCCTTCTAGGTACATCCTGAACAAATAATGATGTTTTTGACCCACTCGGAAGAGACTCGTAGAAAAGACAGATAGAAAAGCTTGTGTAGTGGCTTGGCTATAGGCACACACACACCTCTTCATGGAATTATAAAACTTGACAGGCTGGTAGGCCTATAGTACTGTGTACGTGTACAAAGGAAATGTATGTTCAAAAATAAAATAAAAACTTTTCACTTCCGACCATCGTATAAACTTCATATCGTTGATCTAAGATTTTCACAAAAAATGTAATCCAATAAATTTTTCTTCCATAGCGTGGATATGTTTTAAGGCAAAACAGGACGATTTAACATTAAAAATCGGTTATTTTGCGGAACATTTTACAAAATTGTTTCATGAACAGTTTCTTCTCAAACTATCTGAAGATATCAGAAACGACCCAAATAGAGGTATTCCAACTTAGATTTGCAAATTATTAAGAATTGACATCGTTGACATCTGTGATAAATATTTTCACCTAGAAAGTACTTTGTTCCAAAATTTTACCAAACCTTTTTTTAAGGATTAAGACAATATGTCAAACTTAACTTGAAACAAACTTTGTAGAAAACGAGGTTATAACTACTAAAAGCAATTTTGACAAAATTGATAGACCGATTTTTGTGAAATCGTTATTTTTTTTTGTAAGATTTGCATTTTATTTTTTAAATTAAACTCAATCAACTACTTTAGAACACAAAAAACAGATTCTCAAGAAAATTTGAATAAAATATTGTTTCAAATTTACCTATTGTTGATATCAGTGTTTTTCTAAGACTTATGAAATGCGTGGAAATTATTTTAAGCAATATAATGACAACCAGAAAATGTTCAAGAGAATTTTTCTGAGCCGTTTTGTAGCAAAAATATGTACCTATATAAGTTAACGTCTCTTTGACAGGTTGGAAAGGCTATAACTTATTTTAACTTTTTACGAAACTAACTGAATTTTCAGGAAGCTTTTTTGAAAGAATGGCCTTATAATCGGAAAGTTCTTCAGAATACAGAGGCCTTTACTTAGAATTCTAGAGATCTGGCGTGGATATTTGCATTCCGGTAATATGTCCAGAATGACACGGGGGTTAAGCCGCCGAACTATCTTAACACAAGAAAACGTCGAGAAATTTCCAGCTACAATTGAAAAACCTGTTTCTTGTCTGAATTGCATTGGAACATGTAAAACTTAAAAATGTGATGTGATTTTTGACGTAACAGATTTACCGGGAGCATACCTCTCGAGGAGTCCTTTTGAACTGCTCAGTGCGATTTTCTGATTTGGCCCCTGCCAGTTTTTTTTTCCTCAAGGATTATTCAAAATCCACATCCTCCAAGTTGGATGATAATAATATAAGTTGTGTTTTTTTTAGCTGCATGCGAAGTTTCGATGGTTGTTGTCTGTGGTTTGACAGTTGAGAATGTAAAATTGTGTTCAAAAATTGTGGAAATTAACTTTGAAAACAATAAATCTGTTCGCGAAGTTCATATAGTTAATAGAGTAATTCGCCCATATTAGGTCAACATAACCGGCTTATTGACCAAGCGATTAGTGCAGTTATTCATATTTTTCGTACTAATAAAACAAACAAAATCCTCAAGCCATTAAAATTTACTGTTTTGTGCGGTTTACACGCTGGCGTCATAATCGGTCCTTAGTTTCTTTCAAAATCAGAAAGGTCCTGCCGTTACGGCGGACGGCGAGCGCTATCAAGTTATGATTTTTTGTTTCCAAAAATTAATAAATATCAAAGGCATTTGGTGACAACATGCATTTTTCCATACAGCGCGTTTAACTTTTAATTTATTGCAAAATCAATTTGGTGGCAATTTAATTTCCATAGAAGTGGTCGTGTTGAGTGGCCCCCTCGTTCGCGCGACTGAGCGCCCCTCGATTATTTTTCCTGGGGGTATGTTAAATCAATGGTTTATGCTCACAAACCATCAACTCTTGAAGCATTGAAGCAAGGATTTAGGCCACTATTGACGATTTATAAAAAATAGTAGTGAACAATTGGACTGATCGAATGGACTATGTAGCTCTTAGCCAAGACGCGGCGACGTATACCGGAAATCATAGGTATATGAAAAATAAGTGCCATGTAATTGTCTACCAGATTATGATAATACAAAATACATTCCAACAATATTTCTGTCTTGTATTAATTTTTAAAGTTCTCAAGCTAAAAAAAAACACCCTTTACTTGTATTTTTTTTTTTTTGCAATAGTTTTTTTCATCGAAAACCTCGTGTTTTGTCGTTTTTCCAGATCCATTTATATCTGGCGCAACGTAAAACTGAATAATTGCAATTCACTATTGAATAATGTCCTTGCAACAGGTTCCTATAGCCTTAACCAAAACAATATTTTTTGATTAAAGTACATAGTTCTTTTTGTCAGTGTACCTGATGTAAAAGTCAGTATATTCCGGTAGGTTCTAAAAAAAATTTTAGAAACAATGTCGGTGTATAGATTTGAGTTGAAAGGGGGTGTGGTGGCAAAAAATAATGACATTATGTTTTTATTCTCATCTCAATTTTGTTTCCTCTTCATGCCCGTGCCCGAGGGGTTTTCCAGCGTGGGATCTTATCTTACAATTCAACTCCTCACACTCTCTACTACAGTTAACAGGAAAGAACACAAAAATCTAATCAGAATATATCGTGCAATTTAATTTCGTTTTAAGGAGCAGTAGCACAAAAAAGAATCTGTATAAGAAGAAAATGTAGTTTAGTTTTAGGCGCAACACAAAAAAATTCATACCAGTTCCAGCTCCAGCGAGGGATGCCCTCTTTCGTTTTCGTTTTCGTTTTCGTTGGAAAATTAAGGATATTATTTTTTTTTCGTTTTACGTTTTGTTAAAAAAGTTGTGTTAGGTATGCCTAAAAATTCAAAAAACAGAGAGCGAGAGAGAAAGAACCTAATTCTGTTTATGAACCTTTCGTTTCAGGATTATATCTTTATAGTATCGTCTATCTTTTCCATCTTCTTATAAAGGCTCACCGTCCCCAGCCATCTTAGTTGTGTATCTTTTTTTTAAACTTTTTTATTTCACATTTAATTTAGACAATTGGTTCTCATTGTTAGAGGGATTGTCGTGTTATGTCGCTTAACAAAAAAGTGAGCGATTTTCCTCTTCTTTTCCTATTTCCGTTTTTAATAGCTTACCTACAACATTTTAGACAACAACGACAATCAGAGCAGAAAAATAAAGGAAATCTTAAAAAAAAAGTTAAAGAAAAAGTTTTAATTAAACTGGAACTGTAACTTCTAGTCTTACAGAAATGATCTAAACGAGAAAGTTGGCAAGCATCAGGCGAACGAAGAAGAAGGCGGCTAAGGCAAAGGCAAGAAGCTGCAAGGACGAGCCTTGTTATTTTGCTAAATTTTATATAAATTATCCTGTGACTGTGATACTACTGTGTAAGAGTGGTGCGGAATAAGGGAGCTCTATGGTATGTGGAATTCGAGGGTAACTTGTAACTTTTTGAGATTGTTCGTGAATTAGCGAGGAGAAAATCATGTTATACTTTTCCCGCCACCATCATCATAGAGTTTGTTTCTTAAAAAGTAACGCAAAAAAAAGTTAAAAACGAAAAAAAAAAAAAAAATTAAACGCAAAGTTTCAAGCGTGAGATTAAGTGATATAATTGGATGGCATAGTACGTGGTATGAGAGTTGCTTAAGCTCCGCAAGCTTCGGATCCTTTATGCGTGCGTGGAAGGGTTCTTATTGGTATAATGTAGTATAGTATACTGCTCGTATTATAACTTTGCTGATAAATAACTTTTGAAATACTTAATTTGAGTTCTAAAATGAGAAATTAAAATCAAATCACTTCGAGGAAAAACATCATTTAGTTTTTGAGACTTGGTATTCGTATATTTGGAGTTAGTCCTTTTGAAGGAGCATAAGATCGAGGAGGCGATGAAGATGAAGGGGCGCAGAGAAGGAATCAAATGAATAATCTGAAAGAAAGTTAATTAAAGGGTGTTGTTATTTATGCCTTCTATGAACAAGATGGTGGGTTGAGGGAGATTACTGGTTGCTTAAGTTGATTGTTCTTTAATAAAACGCAAAAAGGGTTGGAGGGATGGTATTTTGAATGTTTTCAAAGGAGTAAGAGGAATTAGTTGTATGGAGTTTTAAGCGCTTTTATCGAAATTGAGTTCAAGTGAAATTTTAAATTATTCTTCTTCTGGTTTATGGTATATACCTATTGGTTTGAAATTTGAATATAAAGGTGATTTTAAGGAAGGATCTTTTATTGTCATTGGAAGCCAGGAAAATTGGTTAGTAAAGCAGAACAAACCTTTACTGATTTTACAGGCAAAAGGTTAAGGTTAAGCCACATTTTGACCACTGCTGCTTAATGAACTCGTATGTTTTGACAGGCTTAAAACTTAAAAATTACGTGCGGTGACGAATGAATAACCAAAATGAGAACGAATAGCGATAGTTGGATCCATCAATTGCATGGGTGGTTGTAGGCACCTGGGTTATCTTCTAAAGAATAAGGATCAAAGGAAAAGAAAAACCTCTGATCTGAAGATCCAGCCCCAAAAAGGTCTAAGCATATACATAGACAGATGAAGAATACAAGTGAACAAGCAATGGAGCGACCCCAAAAATGCGGAATAATCGTGTCTATTTTTTGGCGTAACAATTCGTCTGTAGTGTTGGCGCAGCGTGAATTCCGTTGCCGATTCCACGGCCGTCCGACACCGACTGCGCAAACACTGCGCCGTTTGGTCAACCAACGTTGAAGACTATGGGACCACACGAGACGTTGCCAAGAGTGGCCGGCCCAGGAGCGCCCGTTGTGCCGAGAATATCGTCGCTTTTGACGAGGATGTCGAGCTGTCACCGGAAACATCGACAAGACGCCCATGCCTCGCAATTAACGACCAGCCGGTCGTTCCTAAGGCGAATTTTGGTCAAAGACTTGTGCATATGTGCATGTTCCCGTACAAAGTCCAGTCCGTGCATCAGCTGCTGACTGTTGATCGCCAAGCGCATGTTACCTACGCCCAAGCCATCCTCAATCTCGAGGACAAAGTGGACGATTTTTCGACCAATTTATGGTACCTACCTATTGGTACCGAACAAAGACCAGTCCGTTCATCAGCTGCTGCCTGCCGACCGCCAATCGCATGTAACCTACGCCCAAGTTATCCTCAATCTCGAGGTCGAAGTGGACGATTTTTCGACCAATTTATGCTACCTACCTATTGGTGCCGTTACCGTACAAAGTCCAGTCCGTACATCAGCTGCTGCCTGTCGACCGCCAAGCGCATGTAACCTACACCCAAGCCATCCTCGATCTCGAGGACGAAGTGGACGATTTTTCGACCAAAATCATAATGAGTGATGAGGCTCATTTCCACATCAGCGGGTACGTGTACGTGAACAACCAAAACTATCGCTTCTGGGGCACCGAAAATCCACGAGTAATGCACGAGAAGCCATTACATCTGCTCAAAGTTACTGCATGGTACGCTGTTCACGCTGGACGAGTCATCGGGCTTTCGAGAACGCCGCTGGTCAAACGAAAACAGTGGACGGTGCGCGCTATAGGGCCACGTTAACCGAGGTTTCTCTGCCACAATAAGATGAATTAGGACTGGAGGGCATGTGGTTCCAACAGGACGGAGCCAAAATTCTGAAGGCGGCGTTCCCGGGTCGCCTCATCTCTCGTTTTGGCGATTTGCACTGGCTCGCAAGATTTCCCGTTCCAGACTTTTTTGTGGGGTTTTTTGGAGTCCCGTGTTTACGTGAATAAGCCCGAGTCCCAAGAAGCCCTCAACATTCGACACGAGTGCGAGAATCTGTCGCCCGAAGTTCTTGCAGAAGTGATGAAAAATGCCATAAAACGAGCCCGTATGTCAATCAATTGTGACGGTGCCAATTTGCCCGAATCGAAGTTTTTCATTTAGAAAAAATAGAAAGCCAAACAACATCGGATGACTTCTTTTGGCCCAACTTGTACTACATACGGTTTGCACCAGACCGGTCAGCCAGACATGCAAAAGTAGAGTTCCTGGTGATAAATGCAAGATAGGTACTAAATGGCTGAACAAACCAAAACTGTTAACACCCCTGCCCCCCTTGTTTTTCGCAAAGGAAAATGAAATGCGACTTTTGAGTGGGCTGCACATGAAACGTATAACAGTCGGCACAGAGGTCACGGAAAACCGAAGCCCACTTTAGTTTCGATGCTTTTGTGCGGGTTTTAAGGAGATGAGACCTGTGTTTGATGGGTCAAGAAAACTGGGAACTGTCATCTCCACTCCATGGTAAGTCGCACTTGTTTGGATGCGGTTTAGCAACCAGAAAAAGATTTAGGCAAAGTATATTGACTTTTGAGAGGTCAAGACGACATAAGAAGAGAGATGGAACGACAATCTGAATGTACAGTCTACATACACGACACAGTTCCGACAAACGGCATCGATTTTCAAACATTACATTAAAATAATTGGTAAGTCGAAAAAACTGATTCTAACACTCTGAAACCCCGCCTTTCTATCTGATTGCACATGCACAACTCAGCCTTATCTGATACGTCGTTTTGTAACACTCTCGGTACTTAATCTCCGGTATAGGCTATTTTCCATTGTCAGAATATTTTTCTCGGGATTCGACTTGAACTCCTCAAATAACCGGTCTTTTAAAGTCAGACTTTTTCGATGTCAATAATATTCTAAACATAAAAATTCGTTTATGTACCAATTTATATTGAATGTCACATTTTTCAAAAAAAAGTTTTTTTAAGTTTTTGATAATTTTTTGAAACATTTTTTTAGATTTTTGAATATTTTTCAAAGGATTTGATTCATACATTTTTTTAGTGTTTAATATATGTATATGTAGGTATGGACTTTCAAAAATTTCAAAATAATTTTTGGAAAAGTTTTTGAAGGTTTTCCAATTGGCACTGGTAAATTTCGGCGGCCTGTCGTGGTGGCCATGTTATTTTGGTGACATCTGTCAAATATGTTGTTTATTATTCAATTTATGGTCCAAAGTCACCATGGTAATTTGACACGACTGAACAGCACGTCAAAACAGTACAATTTTTTTGGAGAGGCGGTTTCTGTCAATGGCGAGCTCTACAGAATGATGATAAGCAAAATAGCTTATGTCGCAAATTGAACCGTACTCACCAAGACCATATGTGTGGCTCCAGCTCCGCCACGACCTACTATGCATCTCCATCTACCCGCCCTTTTTGAAGACCCTTATAGATTGATGTAATAATTAACATATGAATTCCATATTTGTCCGTGTTGTTCCGACCGAGTTTAATTTTTTTTTTTTTTTTTTTTTTTTTGATATTGCTCGTTTAAATATTTAGGTATTAATGCTGCGGACTGCATAGTAAATTAACCCGTTTGGAATTTGAGATCCCTGCAGACGCACATCGTACCTACTCACTGAAATGGTTGAAAACTTAAGTAACTAGGACTTGGATCCTCCTAATGTAACTGCCGTGCATGTATATGCAATCTTATGTAAAACAAAACATCCACGTGGTAGAACGTAACGGTGACAAGGAACTTGCATTTGATTCCTACCTAAAATTAGATAGCAATGTATTTAAGGTGTTCCATTAAGTAAGTCAGCTTTAATATTTTGAGTAATTCGAGGAAAAACCCGAGCGATGAACCATTCCCAGAATATATTCAGTTAAACAATGATTTATAGCAAAAAGCTATCACTCGAAATAATTCTGAAATAACAGGAAAACAAACCCATTTACAGGAAACCTACTAAGACTTATGTATATCATCCTGTAAAAGCGTGTACATAATGTAAACAAATTCACATAAAGAATCAATCAAACTTCCCAGTAGAGACACTTTAGCATCAATAGGCTCGATGTAAGCTTATTTAAGTATAGGAATTAAATAGAAGTAGAGTCTAAGTGAATCAAAAGGTAAATCAAGGATAACTTTTTTTAGCGGGGTATAACTGATAGTCAAACTCAGAAAAGCCCTTACCAAAAGGGGCCAATCGCTCATATAACAACAGCAATGATTCCAAGTAGTCTTAAGTTAGTTACAAGAGGATAATCTTTCTTCACAACGTCCAACAGCATTCCCTGGACAACGTCTGTTTATATTTATTGATGAACTGGTAAAGAAAATAGAATTTGGAATCAAAGATTCATGGTTAATTCTTACTTTGTCTAAGGCATAACGTTTAGACACAAAAAAAGTTTTAATCAAACATGACATTTCGATGATAGGAGGAGCCCAAGGATGTAGACTTCGCCGTAGCTTCTGTAAGTAGCGGTCTATTTGTTCATCTGAACTCTTTTTTACCTTAAACTTCAGCCATTAATCCATGATAATGGTAACTTGTTTGCAGAAAAAGTGACATTTAGTTTTTTATAGCCTTCCAGAATTGTTACTGAATACGAATAAAAAGCCCAATGGTGGATGAATGAGGCAAATATGAAAATAATATTTCAGTTTTAAATTCTTGCCTTTATAAGAAAAAAAACGAGCTTAGTGAAGTTTCTTACAATAAGTTTTTTTCATAAAAGTAGATCATAAAGTTTAATGCTTTTCTCTTAGAAAACGCCCCATGCCCGGAACACATCCTATAGAAGTCAACGACTGCTCACCTTAAGGTAACCACATTTTGAATTCTAGAGAATCAATCGTTTTTAATGTTGTTGTTGGAGGCTATAGTGAAGGTCGCCAACAGTATGGTAACGATCTAGACATAAACTTTGCTGTTGATGCTTCACATGCGATCAATAATTAATGAGCTGGAAACAGAATTTTTTAAGTAGGTAGCTACATACAAATGATTTACGATTTTTAAAATGAATTAATAAATGTTTATGTATTTGTATGTACTGAACATTGTAGATTTTTCTCGAATTAATGTTTCCAATCCCGGAGAACAGTTTTATAACAGTAACCTGCAGAGTGAAAAACCTTAACTGTTGCAACAACAATTTTGAAGATATACTTATTAGCATAGGCAAGTAAAGTCAAGAACGTTGCATACCCTTAGGAGTGTAAACTAATGTTTTCATCTTAAAGAGTACGCTGATACTGCTTTTAGTATTTATTTCGGGATAAAACGTATGGATTGTACATACAAACCTTCCAGAAGAAACTGCCTACATAGTGGCCAAAATTGCTTCATATGTTGATGGGAGTTAGCGGATAAACAGAAGGAAACTTTCTTTTATATTCTTTAAGACATAGATAGAAGATGAGTACAGAGATAAAGTCCACCTCTAAATCAAATATCTCAAACGGTGCGGTGTGGACAAATTTTCCCACAATTCAATTCGCGATTCAATTGAGGAACAAAAAACTGATTGATCAAGGCTCTATGATGGCCTTCATTTGCTGTAGCCCTCTGGTTGGCATCTTTTTTAAAGAAGTAATTGAATTTTCCAATGTTGAGCTCTACAGCAGCAATAGCTTCTTCGGTACCGGTACGCATTGACCGAAGTCCCAGATAATGAATTTTACCATTGAGAGTAAACGTGTTGCGATAACTTTCCATCGTCAACTGCATTGATTGCTCTGATGATGGACGATTGTGTTGACCATTATAATGAACAAAACCGTATATTTTTAAATAAATTTGCAGGCGTCACATGACGATGAAAACATTGCTGCTAACTTAAAGTTAGTCTTAAGTATTACAAAATCAACCTTTTATGTTACCTACTTCAAGTTTGTTTCCAGCCAACAATGCTCTTCTATTCCTGAATCAATTTTAGTGCAATAGAATAAAGTAACTCTTTACCTACTGACATGTCTCCATGATATACCATTTTCACCATTAGGTTAAGCTAAATCTTCATTATCAGCTGCGTACGTAGCCGTCTTAGGCCATATTGGGGCCCTTGGGAACACAAGAATTCGGGGCCCTGTTGGAAAGTTAAAAAAGTGAATGACAAAAACATTTTTTATTTATAGTTCAAATTTCAATGTAATTTATTGAAATGGAATCGAAAAAACAGCAGAGAGTTATATAGTTAACAATGTTTTTCCGTCAAGAAAACAGCAAAGACGGTTTACCGATGGCCTCAATTTGCCAGTGCTTGTAAATGTGTCGACTTTGTTAATACATCGACGGGGTAGATTAAAGTGTAATGTAATGTAAAGACGGTTTGCCAACATGCGGACAGGCAACGTACAGCTGACCGTGCGAAAAACAAGAAAATTTGAGATTAATCCCATAGCATTCCAACGATTGGCCTTGCGATTTTTTGATTCTCTTTGTCATCGCCAAAGCCAATATAAAGGGGAACTAAATTCGCTTAAATTGGAATGGAAGATCAGTTGGAATAATCGTATTTTGTGGGATAAGGACTTCCATTCCTATGAACCTTGCCACTTCCAGCTGTAAATTATGCAGCAGCGTAAATTATGCTGGCCTATCGTTATGGATAGTTGGTCGCTTCATCCTCGTCGGTGACGCTGTCAACGGATTCGTGTGAATGCAGTTGTCCAGCGATTTGACTTTGAATTATGAAATTCCAGCTATCGACGTTCTTATTCTTCGCTGCTGGTATTACCCGTTCCCTATCGAGATTTTTAAATTTTTCGAAAAGCCGGAACACTTTGGTGATGAGCCCTTCCTTCGAGGAGGATGTGAACTCTCAAGAATTTGCGGGAACTATATCATTCTCGCATCGAATTCGCTTTCGTCGAATTCTTGGTCATTTTACACCTTGGTTGTGTTAATAGTGAGAAGATTCATAGGCAGCTTCAAAGCGGAATGTGCAGTTCGGCAGCCTTCCATCAAGGTGGCACAATGCCAGAGGATGAAACAGCCAACGCCATTTGAGATTTCGACTGAATTGTTACCAGAGAAAGTGAACAAAAAAGGTTGTTTCATCCATGGATAAACAAACTGAAAAGTGGATTGATTTATCCTAGAAATTTTATAGTTTTCCAGAGAGCACACTTGTTGTAGGTATAGTGTAATTGAATATATCAGCCTTTCGGGGCCCCCGTCACGAGATGGGCCCTGGGCACGGGCCCCGTGTGCTCTTATGGTAAAGGCGGCATACGTAGGTACAAAATATCGACAGTTCATACCATAAGCAGATCATTTAAACATTTATAAATTTCAAAGTGACATTTCGAGCAAGTAAATACAAGCCTGACAACACTTTTTGACAGATTGAGGAGCTTTGACGTTAGACAAACCAAAATAAGTGTTTTGTCAGAAATATTCTTATGTAGTTTTTAATTATTATCGATTTCATAATTCATGAATAAATAAAAAAAAAAATATTTAAAACAGGAACTAGTGGGAGCGCTCAAGATTTCGTCCATTTAAAAAACTTTCTTTAAAAATAAATTTAAATTCTCAAATGTCATATGGCAATGGCAACAACACAAAAGTGTCCTGCACTATTTAAAATTTCATTTTTTGTTGTTTTACTTCTAAGCCCTAAACAAGAAAGATCGATGTTGAACAGTGGATTTGGACTATCATCAAAATCAGTTCAGGGTCTCATTTGAATATTTATACATTAAAATCTTGCTATTGCTTCCTGAAAAATCAACACCATCCTAATTATATTTATTTTAGCACACCCAAAATGTTTCAAAAGAATTTCCAAAACAAAACAATAATAAACTCAACTTTTCAAACAACAAAAAAAACACACATCCCAGCCAGATACATCAACATCATCAACGCCAATTTATCCAAATTCCATTCCAAAAACTTTACAACAATCTAATGAACCATAGAATAAATAATTAGTCACAAACTTTTCCTCGGATTGATTTAATGAATGAAGGAACCATACACCAACAACAACAACAACAACAAAATTAAAATAAAAAAAAACAACACAAAAAACGTTAAAATTACACCAGTGTTGTATGTAGATTGTAGATGTATTTGAATATGGTACATACTTGTGTAAATGCGATGTAGAAGTGATGTTGTAGGGACTAGAGAGCTCAGCAAACCTAAATCCCAGAAACAGGAGCATAACATCTCCTCATTACATTTGCATACGATTTGACTGCGAAAACAGCTGCCAACGTTCGTCAAACTTTGGCTATGTATACCAACGAGTAACGAGTAGCTGTTCCTATCTTAAACTCATGTACTCGTATCTCGTATGTAGGTATGTATGTACTCAACAGCTTTATCATTAATTCATTTCATTAGGACCTATAGAACATCATGCATATAGTATATGTTAAGGCGTTCGTTGGATTTGTGTGCATAAACAAAGCGCGTGTACAATCATAATACAAATATGCTCCCGAGCAGAGATTTCCTCATTCTTGATGGTGAAGAGAAAATTTATCTTCCCATCCACATCCACGAACCAAACGACGACGACGAGGACATCAACAGCCCAACGAATGAATATACCATCAAGGACGATAGCGATGACGATGAAGACGACGAAGACGACGACGACGGCCGACGACGTCAACGTCGACAAGACATTCATTTGCATGGGCGCCCTAATTAACATGTT
This sequence comes from Platycheirus albimanus, assembly GCA_916050605.2. NCBI lineage: Eukaryota > Metazoa > Arthropoda > Insecta > Diptera > Syrphidae > Platycheirus > Platycheirus albimanus. The sequence continues at coordinate 58,191,591 of OU696696.1, forward strand.
AAATTGCCGTCACACCATCCGCCTAAGGCTAACACAATCTCCTTTTCTTTGTGTCGTCGTCGTATTCGTCCTTTATCCGGAATATTATAGCAGGGAAGAAGAAAAACAAAATATGCCTTGCGCATTCATTACACCTCAGTGCGAGGATTATACAAATATACGGCATCTTTGTTCTTCCTTGAACATCTCATCACATCTCACAACACAATAGGAAGCGCAAGGAAAAAAAAAATGACAATCAAAATCTTCTGGATGGCTTGACTGGAATATGATGCCTTGCGGCAAGGCACCATAGGGTATATTGTGATATAGGCGACATTATCTATTTGATACACACAAGGTATATGTGGATGTGAATCCTATTCCATCGCTATCATGCCTATCATGCATCGACCAAAACATTGAGATACATAACAAATTTTATGAGATACCCACAACACGACAGACACAACACGACACAAAAGGCTTTATATTTTATAGTCGAATCCAAAACAAGAAGCACTTTTCGTTAATCCAAAATGTCGAGGATTTTATATTCAAGGTCCTTTTACCTAATACCTAGAAGTAGTGTATTGGGTTACCGTGAATCTTTCATAATGGGCTCATCGAAGTAAATTAAGGTGTAATCTCAGGTTGGCTATAAATTTGCGAAACAAAGGTTTAACCCCGATAATTTTGTTCAAATTAACTTGAAATCATGTAGCCCGGTAGGCGGGAGGGGATTAGGTGCGGGGACTGATGAATTATTGTTTGAAATTCGAATTTGTGTTTGTACTCCGTTAGTGCCTGGAGTGTGTAAATGTTTAAGCCCTTGAAGCCTTACACCGTGCGCCCATCACTTGATACTTTAGGGTGTATTATTGTTAAAAGCGAACTAAGTAACAATTGACAAATGTCACTTGAGCAACCAAACTATTTGGAAACAAAAACTATGTGGCAGCAGCCATGCAAAATTCATATTTTAGCTTAGTGTAACGTTCTCATGAAAGTTCTTGGCAGATTTTTTTTAAATATTTTTCTAAAGAAAAAAGAGCATTTCGAATCTTAAGTTAGGTCATCATCAGGGACAATATCAGACCACTGGCCTCATGTCAAATCAATATGGCGTTTTGTTAAAATAACAATAAGAGAACTCTTTGGCTGTGGGATTAACAGTAATAGCTGATTATGTTGGAAAATCTGGTGAGCCTCCTAAAAGTACACTTTGAAGTTTTTGCATTTATTTTGTTTGTGACTGAAAGGATGATGCTATATCAATCTGTCAAAGAAGCTTTATTTTGACACAAAATATAGTGACAGTAGATGGGAATCAAAAGATTTAATATTAGGCTCAAAAGGAACTGAACGGAGTTTATACACAAACTTTATACGTCAATCACTTTAATGAACTCGTTGACTTTACCAATTACACTGATTGAAATTGAACCACCCTTCCTAAATAGCTTTCGTCCTTGTATCGCTTTGGCGAAAGCAAGATTAGTAAGATTGTGCTTGATATTTCAAAAGCATTTGATGAAGTTTGACAAATAAGTTTTTTATCGAAATTGTATGTGCATTTGGTATCGATGTTACTTTTATTCATGGGATTAGAAGCTATCTTCTGGACTGTTCAATAAAAATTGTATTAGACGTTTTCAAGTTCGATCTTCACAAAATAAATGCTAGTGTGCCCCAGGGCTCCGTTCTTTCTCCCAATCTCTTTCTCATTTTTATAAATAACTAGCTTTAAAGCACCCGCTTCGCAGGGTGCGATATAACTACAAACAAATCAGTATAGCTTTTTATGTATGAACATATGGCTGGAAAAGAAATTACCAACAATAGCTAAGAACGGTACCTCCCATAGGAATAGTGTTTTGCTTTCTACTATCTCGAAAACGGCTTAATCGATTCTTTCGAAATCAAAAACCTATTATATACATAGATTTAGGTAGTTCAATTTGTGATGCATACCAATATTTTTATTTATGTTTTTTTTTTTGTATTTTTAAAAGCATTTCTTAAAACTTTTTTTGATAATTTAATAATTTTAAAAAAATTTCTTTTTTTTTCAAAATTATAAGTAGCTATACGAATATGCTTAATTCCTATGACTTGGTGTAGATATTTGATTTTTTTTTTTATTTCTAAAAACAACGATAAAATAGTATTGTACACTGTGACGTATGCGTACTATAATACTTGCCCGATGGGCAGAACAACGTTTGCAGTTAGAGGTTAGGCTACAAAATACAAACTGCCGTAAAGCAATTTTTTGTGTATATATAATAGAACATACTTTATAATTTCTTACGAAATAATAAATTTTTTTTTTTAGTAAATAGGTCTTTATTAATATTCTTTCTTCGTTTGATTTTTTTTTCTTTTTTTTAATAATAAAAATTCTTTTTGTACATTTTCTTAACTTTTTTCTTTTCACTTCCTCTTCTGTAGTACATTTAGTTTACAAAATATTTAGTTCTGATGAAAAAAAAAACGAATTACATATTTAGCCGCCTCAAAAATCATCATCTTAAAGGAATGCACATGCAAAATGGCGTCCAAACACGCATTGGAAGAAGCTCGTTTGATCGAACCTTAAAAGGTCTGCGCAATTATTTGAGAATTTTTGGTGGCGTTATTATTTTACTATCCGGCGATTTCCGCCAAACACTGCCAGTCATTCCAAGATCGACTCTTGTTGATGAAATAAAAGCTTGCCTCAAATCATCAAATCTGGGTGCTTTGCTTTGCTAACCACAAAAAGCGAGCGAGCAATTTTGGTGGCTTAAACTTTATAATTCAGAATCAAATCGTTTCTGTACACTGCATTCATTTAAATCTATTGACTCAACAAAACGAAGATGAAGCCACTCTTATTATCTAACTGAATTCTTAAACTCCTTGGATGTGCCTGGTTTACCACCGCACAATTTACAACTGAAGGCGGGCTCGGTAGTCATCATGCTTCGATATCTAAACCAACCAAAACTATGCAATAGAACGCGATTGGTGATAAGAAAACTGATGAGTAATGTGATTCACGCGACGACACTCAAAGGAACATTCAAATATTAGTTAATTCTTGTTCCGAGGATTCCAATTGTCCCAACGAATATGTCCTTTGAGTCTAAACAAATTCAGTTCCCAATTAGTATTGGGAACTTCGCCATAACTATTAACAAAACACAATTCCAATATTTGACTATATATGGCCTTAACTTAGAAAATCCATGATTTTCTCATGGTCAGTATTGTATGTGGTATTTTCACTTGTCGGCAAATCATCTGCTTTATTTGTTCTTGTGCCTGATAAGAAAGCAAAAAAATGTTGTATATCAAACTAATATATAATTAAAAAATTATTTAATTTAAATTTTACTTAAATTTTAATAAATTTTACTTAAGAGCTTTTTGATATACAATATTTTTCGTTTTTTCATCGGTCAAAATTATTAAGGCAGATGGTTTGCCTACACGTGAACATGCAACATACAGTTGCCCATGCGCAAATATTGGAACCTCTAAATTGATACCGCATATTTCTAAAGATTGACCCTGTGCCTTATTAATCGTTATGGCAAAAGCAAGTCGTATCGGAAACTGAAGACGTTTGAAATCGAAGGATAAATTTGGTGGAATCATTGGAATCCTCGGAATCAAAACAACCTCACCTTTGTATTTCCCTTTTAAAATTGTTGCTTCGATCACATTATTCAACAACTTTTTTACTGAAAGTCTGGTACCATTGCAAAGTCGAGGTTGATTAATATTGCCTGCGTAGCATTATTATCGGCGCGCCGACTTTCAATGGTAGAAAATGTGGTGGTAACCCAGGTAAATCAATAGAATTCAAAAATTCAGTAGGATAATTCACTGCATCATCTTGATTCATAGCTGTGTCAATTGATTTATATACAAAAAATTGAGTTGGTAAAAAATTTCAATGTTGATATCATTAACGTCTTTATTTTTTTCAGCCAGCATTGCTCGGTCACTCAACCAATCATGATTATTGAATTGTTGTTCTATATTTGGGAACACACTTTCAATCAATTCTTGTCTTTATTGAGCAATTCGACAAAAATTGGTTGGTAGAGTAATTAAGCCAGTTGAGTTATCAACTTGCAATTTAACATGTCCAATATCCAACAACTGTTTTGAAAATTTGGATCATTTTGTAACTGAACGCGCACATTTGTTGTAAGGGCGAGTTTTTTCACATGCCTCCACAAATAGGATGGTTTCAAACATGCATTCAATGCATCAGCAGCTGTAGATCGAGAAATAACATGCAACGTTTGGCGAAAATCACCTGCTAACAATATTAAGGCATTACCGAAAATCCGTTGATTCCCACGAAGGTCTTGCAACTTTCTATCTAAAGCTTCCAAAGACTTTTTGTGAGCCATCGTACATTTACCACATTTCTGTAAAACTTTTGCCATGTCTGAGTTCTTAGAAATTTTACATGTAGGAGTTTCAGTAGCATGCATGTTCAATGGCAGCTTAAGTGCAAAATGTGCAGTTCGTTCACCTTCCAGTAAAATTCCTTACAAAAATACACGGAATAGGGTATCCAACAGTTCGTTGAAAACTTACTGTAGCTCTCGCATATGTTTTTTTTTTATTTTGAAATACTAAAAATCAAATAAATTTTATTGAAATAAATTCCAATAAATACTACGAATAAATATTGCTTTACAGTGGGACAACTCTTATAAATGGGCTACAAAAACTTGTGCTTGACGGTTTCAAAATTTTTTTTCTTCTAAACCATCTACACTATGGTCCCTTTCATTTAAAAGAATATATATAAAAATCCACCCATCCTAACTCTAGAAATAAGGTCACACACAAAAATTAAATTGATTTTTATATATATAGACTAGCTTTCACCCGCGGCTTCGCTCGCGGCAAATACAGGGTTGGCCTTCGCCATAGTAATTTTTAAAAATAAAGTCCACTACTGGATCGCACCAACCTGCTCTAATAAGACATTGGTCTTGGCTTGAGATTTTGAAAAAAAATTTATTTTTCGAAACTCTTATTCTTTGTATGAATTTCAATGTATGGTAGTAAAATTATCAAAATTTGTGGATTGGTTTCTTAGAACAAAAACATTTTTTGGAGAACATTTTTCAAAAAGAAATTAAATTCCTCCAATACATAGGTCTTCTGCATTTATAACTACTTATTATTTTTGAAAAAGTTAATGATCTGTTTTCAAAATATTAAATTATGAAGAGAAATGTTTTTGAAAAAACGAAAAATATTTATTAAAAATATAGGAATGTAGTACTTAGATATTAATTAAGCTACTTTAACCTATATATATGTATGTGTAAATTTCCGACAGAATCGGTTAAACCGTCTTCGAAAAAGCCGAAAGCAAAAAAAAAACCCGTCCTATGGAAGGTACCTTTCTTAGCAATTCTTGGTAACTTTGTTTCCAGCCATTTGATAGGTCATACGGTCATACATAAAAAGCTAAACTAATCAAAATCGTTTGAGTCATTGAGTCACATAACTATAGTTGCAGGTACCGTTAGTTTTCGAGCTGCAAAAAAAAAAAAAAAACAATTTCACTTCTGTACAATACCTTAAAAACTCGATATACCTAGTTTGAAAGAATTAAGCACACCCGTTTGGGCTTTTGTAGGTGTCTTCAGGTACATATACATCTAGTCAGACGGAAAGGCAAACAAATAAGACAGACAGACGGACAGATTTTTTTGACCAACTTTTTTGGTCCTCGCTATCATCGTTCAAACTTTTTTTTTCCGACGAACTTGCAGTTTATGTATATTCGCATGTAAAAATTCCAGCGCATTTCAATTATTGACTTCTAAAGGAATACTTTTGATACCTTGGGTTTCATTATGTCAATTTTCATAAGGATCTCTAGTTGAGAGTTGAGACTAAAGAAATGTATAGCCTATGTAACTCACAGATAATTTATATAGCTTTCTTTTAATTAAAGAATTTTAAAAACGGTTAAGTAGCTTAGGAGCTCAAGCCTTACAAATAAACGCACTTACTTTTCACATTTTTATTATAAGGCAAGTTATGCATTCGTAAAAAAAAAAATCTAACAATCAAACATGACATTACTATGATAGAGAAGTCGAAAAAATTGGGACCGATTTCCGTTATTATCATTTGTAGCCAAAAACTTAATTGCAGTTTTCATCAAAACATTTTATGTATCTATATTACATACAAAGTTTAATAAAAATCGGCGGAATTTTTTTTTTTTTTTTTTTTTTTGATTAAATTAGAAAAAACTATGTATATAATTTGACCAAAACCTAGTGGCTTTTTGTATGGGAGCCACCATTTAAAAAAGAATAACAGACAAAAATGCAATGTCATCTAATACAGAATTGAAAGGAACTATACCAAACAAAGTTTGTTTGAATTCGATACAACCGTTGACAACTTATGGCCATTTGAAAAAAAGACGCAGTTCTATTAAGAACACTAACAAATTAATAACACACAAAGTTTTATCAAAATCGTTAAAGCCGTTTTTGAGCAAATTAGAAAAAACCAAAAAAAAGTTGTCTAAGACTGAACGACTCGTTGTATGGGAGCTACCATTTAGAAAGGCTTCACTAAAAAATTTACAAAGCCATCCTATAAAACATTATAAAGAACGATAACAAACAAAGTTTGAGTCAATTCAATCAAGCCGTTGCGAACTTATGGCCATTTGAAAAAAAGCCATTTAAACCTGATTTTCGTTACGACCATTTGAGCCAAAAACAAACAAAAAACGCAGTTTTGTTAGAATTGCTTAAAGTTATCTAAATTTTGAGTTTAATCTAAAATCGTTTGAGCCGTTTTCGAGAAAATTCAAAAAACCTTTACTTGAAAGATACCAGTTAGAGACGGGCTAAAACGAAATATTTTTTTTTTTATACGAATGCATAACTTGCCTTATAGTACCTATAATCGCAAGTAAAAACCTCAGCAACCTTTTTTCTTCAAACTGCTATATATACCAAGTTTGAAGAAAATCCGTCAAGCCGTGTAGGCTGTGGCTGGACGTGAAAAGCGCACAGACGCACACCCGCACAGACAGACCGACGTACGGTATTGCGAAAACAACTTTTTGGGATTCTTTTTTATCGTTATGTCATGTTTAATTAAAACCTCGATTCTTCAGTTATTGAACATGGGCCACACAAAATTAATGTTATTGAATTTTTTCCTGTCTGCTAAAGATGAATTGTGTTTCTGAAACTGGAACAGCGGCTGGCTGCGGGAGGCGCACGCATACACATACAAAAATATAGGTAATAGGGTATCCAACAGTTCGTTGAAAACGTACTCTAGCTCTCCCTTATATTTTATTTTTTTTATTTTGAAATATTAAAAATCAAATAAATTTTATTGAAAATAATTCCAATAAATACTACGAATAAATATTACTTTACAGTGGAACAAATCTTATAAATGGGCTACAAAAAATTAAGCTTGACGGTTTTAACATTTTTTTTCTTCTAAACCATCTACAGTATGGTACCTTTCATTTAAAAGAATATATATAAAAGTCCACCCATCCTAACTCTAGAAATAAGGTCACACACAAAAATTAAATTGATTTTTATATATATAGATGTCTTGTCTGTGACTTCTAATCCATTAAATTAAATTGTTTTGCTGACGACTTTACCCTCAGCTCTTCATATATGTTTGATAATTCACGGCTTTCGCCTTCGGATATGGTTTTAAAACGATATCTTCCGTATTATGAGCTCATTACACTCCGATTTAAACAGAATTGTGAGATGGGGTATTAAAACCTGTTTCGTATTTAATACGTCGTATCAGTGACAACTGACAACCTTCGTTGGAATGACCACATACTAGAGATTGATAAGGACGCTTCAAAAGTGCTAAGGCTTGCTTTATAGGTGCAAGAAGATTTTCACCCCTTCTGATGTGGCTAAAATTTACAAAGAGTTTATACGCCCAAAACTCGAGTATAACTCCCATCACTTGGCAGGTGCTTGTCAAACTTTTGTACACCAATTTTCAGCTCTTAATTCCATCGTAGCACTCGTCTTACAATTAAATATAGGGATTCCTTCTTCAGCCGTACAACACGAATGTGGTATAAACTGCCTGGTTAAGTGTTCCCTTGATATTTTGATCTTCAAACATTCAAGGCCAATATTCATCGACACCTTCTTTCCCTTCCTCCCTAATTTCCTATCGCTCGCGCTGTGACTAAACATTAAAATTGATATCCAAACCCTTGAACTTGTGTGCGACACATAAAAAATGCAACTAGAGCTGGCTGACTAAACAGGAGCATTACAATTAAAGATGCAAAACCGAAGAAATAGTTGAAGGCAAGAACATAATATTGTGTTATCTGTTACTTAGAATCAAACTCAAAAATTAAAAACAAAAAACTGTAAAGTCGTTTTATGGACGTTAATTTTAACTGATAACCAATTGACAAAACAGTTCACTTGTAGGTTGTGCCCCCCCCCCCGCCCCACTACACCAAATCATAACACCTCAACCTCCACCACCAACAACCAGTAACCAACCACCCACCATTTATGACACCTAACCACCCCCACCATTTTTGACAATTATTTCCTCAGAGATCCCTGGATTCCACCACCACTAACAAGACAAAAAATCTCGGCTGTCAATCATCTCTGAGTGAGATGGCAGAACAGTTTAACAATCACCTCTGTTGGTTCACGGAGAGAATTGAAAAATCACCAATTGCGAAATATTCAGTTGCAATTTACAAAACATGTTTTTTTTGTAAATCACGGCGCTTTGATTCGAAACTGATAGAAAAGTTGGCAATTTAACTTTCAATTCATCTCAAATTACAACAATTCCTAAGTTGAGATTTACAATTAAAAGTTATAATTCAAGCTTGTGCCCTTCAAAGTAAATTACAACCTTTTTGTCGCAATTTACTACTTCAAGGGAATAATTCCATTTATACTTTTTACCAATCTGGATTTGCTAAAAATTTTTCGTGATTTACAATCACTGAGTATTAAAATCAACTCAAGTGTGTCTGACGGCTACGTCGAAGGTCCGGAGTTCGATCCCTGCCTCGAACTAATAATTATCTTTTTTTTCGGTACTGTTTTTTTTTGAGGAAATGTAAAATCCTCGAAAAATAAATCTGGTTAATATTAAAGTGGATCTTTGTAAGCCATTCGGATTCAGCGGGAAATGATATTCCACCAGAATATCAACGCACATACAGGAATCGTTCAGAATATAAGTCATTAGGCCCTGGCCCCGCTTTGTGTCTCCAATAATGCCTTTTTTGTAGTTCTATTATGTATGTACATAGGGAGTACAAGGATGAATTTCAACTACACATTATATACAATTTCTTACCTTTATTTAAATGATCATCACAAAAAATTTTACATTAGAGGTTAGACGTCCAAAATAAGACGACTATATTTTTCTCTCCAATAAAACATAATCTTAATTCAGAACACCCCTAAAATGTAACTCATATTCAGGTTGCTTCTTATTATTAATTTTGATATCCGACTTGGATGCATCACCATGGCCTAGTAGATGTGTGCTAGGTTGGTATGCAGAGGGTCTCGAGTTCGATTCCTAGAATCAGCCAAGTAAGTAAAAGTTACATTTTTCAATAAAAAATAATAAATGCTTTTCAAGAAATAGAAAACGTTGCACCCAAACCAATATAATTTGTTACAAATTGAGTAAAATGGGTTTGCAATTTACGACTTTAACCACTCATTTTATCAAAAACATATTTTTGATTCAAAACAAAGAGATGGAAATCTACGACTCGCTTTTTTGCAATTTACAATCGAGTAAATATAAAATTGATACAAATTTGGATCAATTTTCGATTCGCGATGGCAATGTTTTATTTCTCAGGATCGAATTATTGACCCAAAAAAGTGGTAATTTGCTATTTTTGAGTGTCAATATCTTCATTTCGTTCAATTTTGAAAATTGCGAACAAGGAGTCGTAATTTACAAAACCCCGAGCTAGGGTGAGAAACTGCATAAGATTTTCGTGATTTGCAGCTCATTTTTCTTGATCTGATCTAAAAATTCTTTCCGTGTTGTTATAGGTAGGATATATATTTCAGGAAATTGCAAGGGCGACGAACTTGTCGAAGTAGGAACTACAATACCAATTTTAACTAAATACAGCGCTTTGGGTATTACCATCGCTACATGTAAGTTTTTGCTAAAGCAAGATGCTACTGAGAGGACGAATCTTAAGTGGACAGGTGGTAACACACAAATGTCTACGTCAAGAGACAAGGCGGATTTGGCGAAAGCTGGATCCGAAACGCAAATCACGTGATCGCAAATGACTTTTGCAGGGGCTTTATGAACCAAGAAGAAGAGGAGACAATTCTCCACCTCCTATTTACTGTAGGTACATGTCCTGTGCACTTGGTTGTAGACGGAAACTCTTTTAAAGAGATTCCTTTTTCAATAACGTTGAGGAACTGTTGTGTTAAGCCATCAATTATCTTGTGCCCTTCCTTAAAAATTGAAATTGGTTTGTAAATTTTTTCTTAACCCCAAACTTTTGGTATCACAACGGCCCTCAACGGCCCAAAATCTATAAGCTGTTAGCCACTTCAACCTTATACTTAACCCACAGCTCACATATCTAAATTATTGCACATGTGTAAAAAAAAGTGAACAAACGAAAATGGCGGCTTTCTGTGACTATTCTATTCAAGTGCTGTGAGTTTTTGCAATGCTTTATAATTTGTTGTTAGTGTTCAAAGTGTTCAATGGTCACAGTTCACCGCCATTTTGTAGAATTTTGACAGATGCTCAGAAAGCAAACAAAAAAGGTGCCCGGGAATATAATAATACCCGACGTACTACTATTGTAACGAAGTAGCACGTTTCCTTCACCATCACCGACCGCCACCGACCGTAGTCCCAATCACCACGACAATTTTGTGCATATCAGAGACCAGCCAGTGACGCAACTCAACCATTGTCCTCTATAGCAAAACCGACCACCCCTCCGCCCCGTACCGCTGATTTGGACTACCAACCAACTCGGAACACAAAGATTGTAACCAGCCGAAACATCCAACAAACAGAAGGAATTATTTTAGTACAAGTATTTTTAGTCCTTAATGTTATAATTCACACTTCCTTAGTACTGAAATATTTTATAAGTATAAGCAGAATTTGTATGGAAAATCAGATTCGAACTCCGAGCCATTGGTATACGATTCTATTTAATAGAATACCGGGAATAAGAGATTTCGAAGGTATGCTGCGGGGAAAACCAGCAGAAACCTTATTAAATTTTGAAGTAACGGCATTAGGCCATCCGTTTCTTGTCGTGGGGTAGTTGCAGTTGTATAAGCTTCACCACAGACCAAATTTAGTAGCATTCGTTTCTTGTCGTGGAGCGCTTCTTTTCAAGAATCTCTACAGACCTAAATCCGATTATTGTCGTAGAGGCAACTCTACAGACCAAATATATGTAGTTGGAATCGTTTCTTGTCGTAGGGTAAACCCTACAGGCCAAACTATTTAAGCTATTATTGTTTAATACTATATTATACGTCGAATTATTAATTGAGTTTTATTGTTAAGTCCGTATATGAGAAGTAACTTGTTAGGAATATTTTGGTAAATTAAAAAAAACATTGTTATTTCGGAGTTCAACACTCTTCAACCCCGAGTTTTCGCTTTCTTTGGGAACAACCCTGGACTTCGACGAGCCTACCTCAGCCTAAGTATAAAAAAAGCATCACACTATAATACACCTGATGCCGGACATGTCTTCCTTCTTCTGGCCTGCTTGTCTCTCTGTCGTCTTTCAATTATTGTTGTATTGAGGCGATGGCCTCGTGCTAATTTCGTGTATACCCGTTAAAAATAAATAACTAAATCTAAATTCATGTATAATGTTAATTGAGACAAATACATGATTGGCAGAAGTAACGTATTTTTTGAGAATTCAGGAGCTCAAAAAACCCTAAAAAACGATCATAAAAAAATTCGTTGTCCCCTTCTAAATTGTCAAACATTAACCTTTGTTCGGTACTAGCCCCAAGGACATAAAAGTATTGCCACCCTGATTAAAATCACTAACCAATATTTTTTGCTAATGCCAATCGAGATATAACAAAACCTACTTACACTTATACAAAGACTTACCATATTCGGAATAGAACATCAAAAACTAAAAATGGCAGCGTGTAAACATACTGTACACGCAACACATCATACACGCACACTCACATATTCATCCAGAATAAAGTACTACAATGGAAAATTGTTATTTCAACACTTTGCATAAGTTTATGATGGCATTTTCTTGAACCCTTATACTTATATATAGAGGAGGACTAGAAAGGATTAAGTTTTGGGATATGTCCTTCTTTAACATTATAATATTCCTACACGCACAATACACGCATTGGAATGCTATTAAATCTGTGGGTTTGTTCGTTTAACGAATTTAATTTATTAAAATGGTTCGGGTCACAGAACAGAACAGAGCAGAGCAATAACCAGTAACCTTATGCGGCGCCATATACCCTAAAAAGGGTCCTTTTCCTCCTTCAAAAGGGTGAAAGTATTAAGTTTTACTTGTTAAAAGGACCAACAACTAAGAAGGGAATAATATGTGTGGAAATGTCAAAAATATATAAAGTAAGGTGAGTCTCCTCGATCCTCTAAAAGGCGTTCACAAAATTTTGAAGCTTTTATGATAAAATTGCCACGTTAGCAAATTAGCTCGCACAACAACGGAAACAAATCGGATTTTACTTCTCATCCTTATACTCTTGTTCAAATGAGTATAATATGCGCCTATATCCAAATAAGCTTAACACGCACATATGGGGTCGATATAGAGGAGCATATGTGGGATTGGATTTGGACATCACACTCAAGATATATCCTTGTTTTCTTGTCGGCCATCAGACATGGAAAATTGTTATTGTGTGTATTAAGAGGAGTTGTTAAGCCTGTTGTGTGTTTCCTTGAGATTTATAAACGAATTAAAATATACTGCCTAGCATATGGATTTGGCTTTGGGTGGGTATGGGCATGGGAAGGGTAAAGAATTCGGGATGTGACAACATGAAAGGGATCTTTTGGCACATTGTGCGTATTGTGTTAAGCTATTTGGTGTGACATGAAAATGTCACATATTGGAATTATGTTCTTATAATGAATATGTCCTATACGAAGATATAAAAAAAATTGTTTTTAAATTAAGGAAAATATAAGCTTTAATCGTAATGTTTTCAAACATATGGATACAACGACAAAAAAATTACGCCCCTAAAACAACTATAAATTTTTAAAGCTTTACGCTTTTGAACTCATGTTAACTAAAAATAATGAATAAATGTCTCAATAGTTTCATCAGAGCCACCATTTTGTTTCATATCTTACAATTCCGATCTTAAACAGATTCAAGGAAGTCTTAAGTAGGTATATAATAAAGATTTCAGTTAACTTTTCACAAGGAACTATGGTAAACAACTTGATACCACAACGACGAAAAAGAAGACACATTTTAGGCGACCCCTCAGCAACTTTCAAAGAAGACGAACCCTTCAAACTTTGTTTGTACAAAACTTAACCACAAAAAGTCAAAGTTCAGAAAACTCTCGCAAGATAACAAATGAATTGTTGATAATTTTATGGCAACCCACTGCTTTGGCAAGAAAGAGAGACAAAAAAAAATAGCAGCCGCCATTTTCAGAGGCCAAAATGTTAGGCATTATACCTACCAACAAAATATACTATATATAGACGTCGTCGTCGAGTCCTTGGAAAAAGGACTATTTTTTGCCTTCGAAGTTTTCAGATTGAAAAAAAAAAACTAATTTTTCATAAAAGGCGGACAAACTTCTGCAATAAATGTTTTCGCTAATTACTCATAGCCCAGGCTTTCTCTCTCTCTGTTTCACAGGATAATGGCAATTGTATTTCATTTTTGGCATTTCCTTATGATATATCCCAGTATCCGCACTTCTCTGGTGGTATTTTAATTTAAAAATCATTTTTGTGTCTTAGTGATGCTGGGATGTTTGCTTTTGCAAGTATTTAATTTTATGAAAAGTTTCAAACAGACATTTTTATGAGGTAAATTAAATCTAGTACAAATATAAACATAAAGAATAATTATTTTAAGGATGTTTTTTTGTACTATTCGACGATGCACTAAATTTAAAAATTTAAAACTATGAAATATATCAGTATTGACATATATTTAACTCTTTCTATAAAAATGTTCTTCTTGTTATAACCTATTTTATAGCATGTGTTTGTATTGGTTATTTGGTGTGGAGTTTGTAACAGATAAATAATACCGTAAGAAATAGAAAAGTATACAAAAAAATGTCTGACCCAAGAATATGGTTAAGTTCTGGAACTGGTCAAAAAATCGCCATTTTTGTTCAACAACCTCTTTATGCATACATTTTAGGTTAGGTATGTTGATTTTTTTCGTATAAGTATTTGAATTTGGGGTGGCTGACGCCCACTTATTGTTATACAAATCCATCAATGTTGTTTAAAGCAAACTATACTTATATTCGACCGAAAAACTTATAATTTTGTGAGTATTAGTTGAACGGAATCGTCTTGTTTAGCAAAAAAAAAAAAAATTGATTTTGGGAGTGGCTGACGTCCACTTTTCATTATAGAAACTAAGAAAAATCCATTTTTCTAAGTAAACGGCACTTAAAATAAATCCACAAGCCCAAATTTGTGTGTCTTTGAGGCCAAACTAAAAATAGCTCGTATACGAAAAGAAAATTTTGAATATTGGGCTTGCCTTACACCCACTTTTCATTAAAGTACAAAAACAGTTCTAATAATAATTTGAAGTATATACCAATACTCACTTTAAACTTATATTTTTAATTTTTTGCTTATGAAAAATATATCTATGAATTTTGTGTGTGTAAAGTTTTTTAATACGGGCGTGATTCTTATAAAATAAATTTATTTGGTAAAAATAGTTGAAAAAATACTCGATTCAGCTGCTTAAAAATTACTAACGATCAAAGCTTGATATTGATATTGTTTTAACAAACTTGTAAGACACGCCCACCTTTAAGGGGTATTTCCGTTTAAACTCTTAGTCTGCATTAATTTTTCAATGTTTACTATATCAGTCGAAGTTTGTATTGTTTTGTATTTTTTTGTTACATACCTAAGTGCGGCTTCAATATTGTTGAATACACCCATAAAAGATATTTTCAGTCAAAATCTAATATTAAAAAATTCAAGTTATGTCTTGTTTTCTTCAAATCGAGCTGAGAGCTAGAAGTTATATGTTACTGGGCTCATAGTAATGACTTCGCCTTGGATATACAAATTTTAAACTTTGGGCTTGGAAAACGCCCTTTTTTATTGCGCTAGCAGTAATTCATTATTGGACGCACCAAATTTATTTTATTCTTTTTCCTACTGTCTGCTAAAGAAGAATTTCGTTTCTGGAAATAAAAGGGAGGGGTCCATTTATTAAAGTTATGGCAGGGGAAGCTAATTTGAGACACATTTTCCCCGGATTTGAAACCAGTAGTTAAAACGTTTTTTAGGAAAAATAAAGTAAATATGTAAATGAAAAAGAAATTCAAAAAAAATTATCGACGTGTCTTATTTAAAGTAGGTACCTATTCAAAAATTCTAACAAAATTTACTTAAAAAAAAGTTAAAAAAACAATTAGTCCCTCACTCTGTCACACATTACGCAAAACAGCAGTTAGAGTATTAAGCATACAAAATTTTTACAAAAATCATGAAAATTTCATGAAAATCGTTTAATGCAGAGAAAAATATGTATATAGCACGACTAGTCCAGTCGACAGGTCGGAAAAAGTGGGTTTAGGTGGAAAAAGGTCAAAAGCTAATGAAAGGGATAGTTAACAAATATTTTGCTAAGTTTTGACATTGGGGGTCCTGTGCTAAAAGAGGGAGGGGGGAAACTGCAAATTTTTCGACGTTGCCTCGGTTTTCCCTCAATAACTTTTTTTCTTACATCCTCTGGCAAAAACACATTTTACTTTTATGTAGACAATAAAATTTCATATAATTTTGTTAATACAAACGTATTTGTATGTCGATTTGTTACCGAGATATGGCACTTCAAGGAACAGGTCATTTTTCAATTAATGATTATTCGGGTCTATATACCTACGAAGAAATATAGTGGAACTCTGCATTTCTTGACCTTGCTGTTTTTTGAAACACCATGTTTTCGTTACGAATTGACATACAACAATATTTGACCTATTGAAATTGTAGAAAATTTAACGTTTGACAAAAAAGTCTTCACTTTTGTCGTAGAACGTAAAGAAAAACATAAGCGAGAGCTACAGTACGTTTGCAGCGAACTGTTGGATACCCTATTCCTCATATTTTTGTATGTGCATGCGTCTGCCTCCCGCAAACAGCCGATGTTTCAGAAACAAAATTCTTCTTTAGCAGACAGAAAAAAATTCAATAACATTAATTTTATGCGGTGTGATGTTCAATTAGTGCTGGCGCAGTAAAAAAAGGAGTGCGCCACGCCCAAAGTTAAAACGTATTATTGCCAAGGCAATTGTTATGAGCTCAGTGACATTCAATTTTATTCTGGCAGATCGATTTGAACAAAACAAGACAAAACTTAAATTTTTAAAAATTAGATTTAAAATTAAATCCAAGTGTTCATCTGTTTACTTCAAAACTGCAACCGATAGTTAAAAAACGTTTAAAAAATTAATGCATTATACGACTTTTGACGGAAACGCCCCTTAAAAGTGGGCGTGTCTTAAAAATTTGAAGCACTAACTGCACTTTTTTCAGTATATGTGTAAGACTTCAGCTGAATCGAGTAGTTTTTAAACAATCTTACCTGAACAAAGGTATTTTACCAAAATCGCGCCTTTAAAAGTGGGCGTATTGAAAAAATTTACAAAAGAAAATGTAGAGATATATTTCTCAAATAACGAACGGAAGGAAAAAGGTTTAAATTAAACATTGGAAATGCCTTAAATTCTTAAGGCTACGTTTTTAGTTCTTTCATGAAAAGTAGGCGTAAGCCACGCCCAAAATTCAAAAATTTCTTTTCATGCACAAACCTTTTCGTTTCTATTAAGAGACGCAAAATTTTGGCTTGCGGATTAATTATAAATACCGTTTATTTACAAAAACATTTTTTTTATAGTTTCTAATGAAAAGTGGGCGTCAGCCACACCCAAAATCAATTTTTTTGATTTCATACACAAGATGTGTATGTCCCAGTAAGACCCACAAAATTAAATGTTTTTCGCTTTAATATAACAATTGTTATTTTATAAAAACAATATTGATGGTTTTGTATGAAAAATAGGCGTAAGCCACGCCCAAACTGAAATATTTTTATTTGATTGGAAGAAAATTTACCTAAAGCTTACATGTGCAAAATTTTAGCGTTATGCTTCTATCGTAACTGTACAAAAAAACATAATTTAATTTTATTAAATTGAGGTTGTTCAACAAAAATGGCGATTGTGGGCGTGTTTGTAGGTGGATTTTACCGGTTCAAGAACTTAATCTTACTCTTGAACAAAAGATTATATATACCAAATTTCAGCTTTCTAGCTCAAAAATTGCGACCTCTAGAGAGTATACATACGGACGGACGGACGGACGGACGGACATGGCTAAATCGACTAGGCTTTTGATTCTGAGTCAGAATATATATACTTTTCTATACCTAACGGTATTATTTCTCTATGTTACAAACTCCACACCAAATGCAATATACCCATTCTATGGAATAGGGTATAAAAAGTTATTAAGAGGGAAACCGGATCAACGTCGAAAAATTTCTAGTTACCCCCCCAACCCTCCCTCTTTTAGCACAGGGCCCTCGGGGTCAAAAACTTAGCAAAATGTAAGTTTACTATCCTTGAACAAAACCTCCAAGTTCCATTAACTTTTGACCTTTTTTCACCTAAAAGTACCTGTCGACTGGACTTTCAGTTTTGCACGTTTTTGAAACAACAGCTTTCGAAGTAGAACATAGTTTTCCTTACAAAAAATGTTTCGTATCTTTAGTATAAAGTGTAATCTACGTCATGAAATCCGTTTTAATCGAAATTGACAAAAAATAAAACCGTTATATGGGAATAAAATACCACTTACGGCAATGTTGCAATTAAATTTCATAGATAATAAGACAAATATTACCCTACAAAAGTGATAAAAGGGGTGTTCTAAGCATTGGTTTTTCGTCATCATTGAAAAATGTCGCCAGCTCCCGGGATATAAAGCCTACTCAATGAATTAAAAAAAAAAAAAAAACACCTAAGACCCGCACGATCGCAGTTGCTTGAATTTGACATCCCAGTTTCAAACCATAGTCAATTTGATCGCATTGCAGTCAACTCTTTAAGTTTGCACATGTAATTAAGTATTGAAAGCACACTATTCAGCTTTAATTCAATCGATTTAACACCAGTTTGAAACTGGAATTGCAAAATAGTTTATTCGTGTAGGGATAGCCTTATGGAATGAAATTAAAGTCTTGTATTTTTTCATTAGTTACCCAGACTATAAAATTAACATTATGTCATTATTCGGTTTTCGGTTTTTCCCACAACTTTACCCACCAAATAGTTTTTTTCCAACCATTTTGGTGGGAAAAACAACCAATCTGGGAAAACTGCTACAGTGGCTATACGAAACACTTTTGTCTACTAAGCCACACATAATGCATACCGTCCCTGCTCCCCACCATTCTATTTTTAACCATCAGCCGCCGACCTACCCGGAGTTGATATGAAAAACCAGTTTGTGCTATTATAAAACAAACCTAACCTAACCTACAGCATTGCATATATAAACTATAGTATTCCCACTTGAGGTGCGCCATCTATCGACGAAAAACTAAGCTCTAGAATAGCATGGGAAGCAACAACAACAATTTCCACCATTTATTGCTTCCCATGGTATTCTAGAGCTTAGTTTCTCGTCGATAGATGGCGCACCTCAGGTGGTAGTACTATAGTTTATATATACAATGCCTACAGCTCTCTCTCCCCATGGCACTGTGCGTGATGCGACGTTCGCTCTCTCTCTCTCTCTTTCTCTCTCTCTCACTCTCTCTCTCTCTCTCTCTCGATCTTTCTAACTTGCTTGCTCCCTACTCTCGCTCCATGGCTATGTGCTTCATGCTACGTTCGCCCTTTCTCACTCTCTGTCAATCGGTCTCAATCGCTCTCTTCTTTTTCGGGAACGGAAGTCACGCATATTTCCGCTGCATCAGTAAAAATTTTACCCCCATGCGCCTAAAGAAGTTTCACTTAAAAAAAAAAAGTTGGAATACAAAAAAAAAACTTGTAAACTAAACACAAAGTAGTAAATTGCCTTTATAAAATTGTTTTACTTAAAACTACTTCAGAAGCTCATGGTTTTGTTATGGTTTAGTACTTACTAAACTTCATGGTTCATCTTTGGTATGATCTAAAAATGCTCATCCTGTCACCGATGATTATAAAAAAAAACCCAAACCAAAGCAATAAATAAGTATCTTCCGATATAAACTGAGTTTTCTAACCTTTATTGCTTGCTTGTTCCTAGAACTCCTACAACACTCTTGTCTATCGTCTATCCCTTCCTAAACTTCATTTGCCGTTATAATATCTATGTGTAGTATATTTTAGATAACTTTTAACCACTCTTAAACCAAAACCCAAAGTCATTTAGTAAAATTTCCACAGACTATGCCATGTAAGAAATTTATATGACAACCTTAAAAGGCAATGTAATACGAACAAAGTTTTTGAGTAATTAATTTGACAAAAGGGTACCTAAAACCAAGCCAGAGGAGCGCAAGAAGAATGTATGTCGGAGTCGGTATATAAATATACTTCACCAACAGCACGAATAATAATTATAAATATAAACTTTTGAAAAACTTTAAGGATTCTCTCTTAGCAAGTTTCGTCGTCTTCGTTTTACGTTTATAAAATAATATAATATGCTGCCAGAGTCCATTTCAAGTTGCGAAGACTATGCGAATAAATTGAAATGAATTTCTTGATAAAAGGGAGTTCATAAAGTTTCCAGGAAATGAGTTGAGATAACAAAAAAAAATTAAATACACACACACACACACAAACACATGGGCATATCCTTAAGAAAAGTCTTGAATATTTTTTTTCCATAGAACTATAGGGACATTATACATATACAATAATTTATAACTAAGTAAAGGGTTCCTTGGCTTCTTTTGAGTTGAATTTACGAAATGCTTAAGAAAAATGAAAAAAAAAAAAACAAGGACGAAAGTAAGGCTCCCAAGGATTAGTCTTTATTGAAATGGGAATTCAAAATGTTCACTTGAGAGATTTTTAAGCCTTAAACACTTACGAAGGGCCAAAAGCAAATTCAAATACACAAACACAAACATAAAGCCGCTGTTATTCTGCAACGTTTTCCAACTTCATAGTCGTCGTCGTCCGTCGTCGCCATTTTCTTGTGAATCGGAAATGCTTACTTTTAACTTTACTCATTAAATAAACATAGCGTTTTGGAATAATTTCCATTTTTGGGTCCTGATAATACACATTAATGGCACAACAACGGATTCCGAATTTTTCATGAAGATATTTTACTGTGTGTAACATCTTTGGTTTGCGATGTTTTTTGGGTGGAACGGCAGGCATGGCGGTGGTGGTGGAAGTGGTGTGGGAAGTAGGTATAAGGGTTTCTAACTTCTAGTTTTTAAGGTGTGCTTTTTAACTTTATTCAGAAACTTTTTGGCAGGAAATAATAACCGTTAATGGAAAGTTTGTTTTTTAAAGGTTTCATTAACCCAGTTAATAAAAGATAATTGTTCTTTTGTATATAATTAAAAATATTTAAGGTATACGAGTTTATTGAAATGCTAAATTGGGTTGGGTATTCAGGTGAAATTAATTTTGGTTCTTGTTTTTCGTTCGGCTTTTGGAGATGGCGCACAGGACTACAAAAGTGAAGTGTGCGATTTTGAATTAAAAAAAAAAATTTAAGAGACCTTTTTATTGCTTAACAAACTCAAACTCCGTTCACGGTGAGATGATAATAAGTACAGGATAACTTATATCTTAAATACTGGGTGCTCCTACTCCTGCCCCTGTTCATTTAGGACATTGTTTTTTTTTTTTTAACTTTGAGTCAAAAGTAACTTGGTCCCTACAGAGCATACAGCGGGTTTAATTACACCTGGCATTAAGTAAAAAAAAACGTTTGTATGCCTTACAAAGCCAACGGGCTCAGTCCTTGGCTTATAAATAAAATGAGAACAAATTTAAAATAAAGAAACAAATTGCATACTTTCAGGCAGAAAATTCAGTTTTAAATTTAAAAAATGCTGATTTGACCTGTAAAAATATCGGAAGAAAGACTGCTACATCGCAACACTGAACCCATCGCAAAATAATGGCACTGCTTCACGAGTTTGGCTGGTATAAAAATCAAAATTCTAGGAAACGAAAAATGCTCAAGTATACGATGCAAGGGCTTATTTTGTTGGCGAAAGAGTATTTTTCGAATAAAGGATGAATATCCATGCACAAAATTCCTGGAATGTCCTTCAAAAGACTATAAATAAATTAAATTTTTTTAAGACGGAAAGGATGGTATTGCTCGGATCCGACTGTGAAATGTAGGGCCCCTCCATTCCAGCTCAGAGTACCTTCGCAAAGCACACCATAATTTTGAACGATTAAGGGCGTAAGTAACTTGGCCTTGGTTCTCCAAACTGTTCACTGTTCATGCCACAATATTTATTTTAAGTAGACGGACAGGGGGATGTGAGGCATTTGTAATATTCGTAGTGTTGACTGTCATATGTAGATCCAAATACTCTGCATCAGACATACTTATACATAAATTAAAGATTCGAGATTTCATCCTGTATGATTTGTTATCCTACCAAGTATGGAAAGAAGGCCGGTGTTCAGGCTCTAAAAGATCTGTATGATGTCCCAGAAAGTGTTTTTTAACATATATTTTTGTACTGTCCAGTGACGACAATGGATGAGCTTATTTTAATTTTCTCCGAACTTGCAAAACAAAATAATAGAGAAAAAAAACATGCATTAAAAGACGCGGCCATCATTGACGACAATAGGTACAACATACTGTAACGAAGTTACACATTTTTTCGCCGCCGACCGCCGCCACCGGTCACCATGATGATTTCATATTAAAAACCAGCCAGTGACGCAACACAACCATTGTCTTCTATTTAAGTAAATGTGCCTACCCCTCCACCCCGCACAGCTGACTTGGACTGTCATCCACTTCCGAATGCTTATACCAAAGTAATAAGCACAAACACCCATCGAGCAAAAATAATTACACTTTAACAAGCATTTTTACTTCTCATGTTATAATTCACACTTTATTTCCATAGGTATATTTCATAAGTAGATGTGCAATTTGTATGGAAAATCAGACTCGAACTAACTGTCATTCGAAGAAGATTCTATTTCAAATAGAGTAACGGGAACAGAGATCTCAACCGAAGGAACCTTACCGATTTTTGTAGTAATGGCGTTAGGTGATCCGTTAATTGTCGGTGGGGTTGCTGCTTCAGTAAGCTTCACCACAGACCATTCCTTTATTGCCGTGGAGGAAACTCTACAGACCAAAATACTAGGGACCGTTTATTGTCCTGGAGCGCTTCCTTTAGGAATCTCTACAGACCACGTTTTTTGTCGTGGAATAAACTCTATAGACCAAATTAGAAGGGACCGTTTATTGTCGTGGCTGTGGGGCGCTTCCTTTTTTGGAATCTCTACAGACCACCGTTTATTGTCGTGGAGGAAACTCTATAAACCAAATGGTTAAGATATTAGGTATATGCATTGAATTGTTAATTTAAATCATTAAGAATATTGAACTGTAATCTTAAGTTTATTGCTAAGTATGCAATAATCCGATATAAATGAAAATGTTGTTGTTTCGGAGATCGACACTCTTCAACCCTGAGTTTTCGCTTTCTTTTGGGAACAACCCTGGACATCCATGAGCTAACCTCAGCCTAAGTACAAAAAAGCATCACAATACCCTGTAGAATTACTCAACACCTTGAAGTTTTGCGGCTACGGTTTCCATGAACTATAACTGAGGACTGCCATCCGTTTGAACTGAGATTGTTTAAGGGGACCAGGCTTCGTGTCACAGAGCAAGGAAGAAATATTATAAAAGACACCGAAGGAGCTAAACTAGATGAATCAAAGTTATGTACTATCATTTGCGATATCAATTTAAAAGACTTCACTAAGTTCCTCTAAAGCTGCCGCCATGACATTTGCCATGGTTAAAAACCCCATTTTAACCAAAAGCTAGATGGGCCTAGAAAACAGCACTCAGAAATGTTTGCCAAAATCAATGTAGCCGTTTTTGAGAAAGTAAAACTTCTTGTTCAAGATTGTATGGCAGGTACAAATATTTTTGGGGCTAGAGTTAAAATTAAAAGCACTCTCCGAGGGACGACCAGTTTAGGTTGTAGAGGTGAGAATGGACTGGCAGACAGACGGACTGAATATCTAGATTCTAGACTAAGATTATCCGGCTTTACTGTTATTGTGATGTTATGCTATGTTGCTCATTTTGTTGTTGTTGTTAGACGAATCCATAACTTGCCTTATAATACTTAATCGGATAATTAATAAGAAGGCCAAATCGGTCAACCTCACAGGTGCATTATAAATGAAGTGCGTGAGTTTCTATCCGAACGAAACGTTGCCATTACCCATAATGGACGTATTGCAGCGGAAGTAAAAAATGTATTTTCCTCTGAACAATAAGATGCCTGTGACGTCACACACAAAGCCAGCATACCTCCCACGCTCACTCTCATATACACTCACAGTCAGATGCCAAATTTCCGTCCGTAAAGTGCAATAGCAAGCGCAGCTTACGTCCGTAAAATAAACTGATCGAAATTTGAAGAAACGGAGCAATCCACTATTTCTGGCGTGAGATACGAATTGCTTGTTCTTGCACAATTATAAGGACGGGCCCGTCCGCGCCCTCGTTCTGACTATTATTTCAGCCTTACCCAGTGTCCGTTTAGTGACTCGTTCAGTTTTTTTTTCCTTGGGTTTGTGTTAAGGAGCTTTTGGTCTTAGAGCTTTGAAAAAATTTCCTTATGATGAGTGTAATCGTTTAGATCTTATTTTGGCCCTATTACCTTACCTCTTAGTGTTAAGAAAGATAAATTTGTTTTATTCTTTATAAATGAAATAAATAAAATGAAAATTTCAATCTTAAAATAGAACGGTAGCCCTACTACATACCATTATTTCAGATTTTTGCTAGTTTGAAATTCTTACTACGGAAACCCTGTAAGAGGTTTTCTTAGAAAAGCACCTTACGGAAAACAAAAGAGTGCGAATCAGAAACAAACATCCCCATCTTCCCTGTACTGCCGATTTGTGTTGAACAGAGTTTAGTTAACGTTACATGATTGCATTTTGAAATCCGTAACTCGAAAACATTTAATTTTTTTTTATTACGTCTAAATACTAGTTGAAGTTGCAAAAAAAAAATACGGTGACTTTCTCATGGACATGACCTAGTTTAAATGTTGGTTTTGGTTGGTATGAAATTTAATCACTTTGAAAGCTTTATTTTTTCTTTTAGAAAAAAATAAACACTTTAAAAAATTTGTCACTTTTAAACAAAATAAAGAAAATATTGGAGCCACACCAAACCAAGTGAAGACAACATAATGCATTTTATTAAATTAATTCATATTCCTTCGGGGAGATACAATTCAAGGAGAAAGTCTATCTAAAGTGTCCCAGGAATATCATATTCGAGTAAGTTTATGAAGATGAACCCATGCTTGTATACTGTGGTGGTGTTCAGTTCATGATATTGTTTTTAATTTTTCCTCATACAAACTCTTAAAAGATACAAAAAGTATAGATACCCAACATATAAACTCGTACATTCAATTTATATTCATAAATTTTCTACCAACACACACACACCACACACACATACAAAAAAATAGGTATAGGCAAAGATAATTCATTATTTTTTGCCTTCGCCTCTCGCTTAATGTCCTAGATTGCGTCTCATCTGGCGGAACAAAACTTCAAGCACAAGACCATAGGTTGCTTGGTTCAACGCAGAGATAATGGTATCCGAGGGTATTCTATCTTGAGTACTCAACTCATGCAAATCCGTTGCGTGAACACAAAGAGCACACAGGTATACCCATACTCATACCCAGGTACTAACATAAACATAAATGAAAGGATATATACGACCAGATAATATTATCCTAATTGAAAATTCATATTGCGCTTATGCGGCACATCTTCTTGTTTATGAGTTAAGAGACGGTCGGTAGGTATACCGGGAGGGATGAGTCTTAGAAGCTGCAAGGTGGATAGATTGCTTTTATGGCAGAGTTTGCATATATGCAAAGTACTCACATGTCAAGCAGAACAATGATGGTTTTAACTTAATAGAAACAAGGATGCTATGCCATGCCATAGAGCTTCTGTGTATAGGAGAGATGTGCAAAATAACTATTTGCAATACAAAAGGCTTGACAAAGTCGATCTAAGTATAGATACCTACCTACATACATATACACTGCGAAGAAATATAATTTAAATTAATCACTTCACCTTTTGTTTTTTAATGTTATTTAACAGCAACTTCTAAAATAAACCTAACTGTGCAGCTGAAAATTTAAGAAAAATTAATTTTGAGGCATCGGAATAGTCAACAATTCATTCAACACAAGCTGCTGAAATGAAAAAAAAACTTTTATAATTCGAGAGAATTTTTATAAGCCAAGATATAAACCAGACAAAATACTAGCATCAAGGATCAAATTGAAAGTAACATAGATAGAGTGCCCATATTTACAGCTGGGACATCACTTTCATCTAACTTACTTCCAAACAAATTAAATCGTGCAGTTTCTCCCAACAATACCTACGATTTTTAAGATACAAAACTTATACATGTTGTGCACAACGATCTAAGCAAAATGGTTCCGAACGTTTCCTTATCTACGGACCTGTGAAATGGAAATAGTTTTGCACGAGAAGCTCCTTTGGAATGAAGCCTTTATTATTCGTACTTCAAACGATTGCCCAACAAATTTTTAGTATTTGCCACTTAAAACTTATTTGGGAAGCTTTGTACCATAAGCCATCTAACAAACTTACACAAGACAAGCATTTTGACATTTTGTAAAGTAACTGCTTTAAGTCCTTTGGAAATGACTTACACAAGTCCAATACAAGACTTGCAGGTGCAGGTCTAAAAAGCCTGTACCAAATTGTTTTCTAAAAGTGATCAATGTAAAAGGTGGTATAAGACTCCGAAGACAACCCATTAGCTTGTATAAAACCTTCCGACGTTGTTTACTAGAATGGCAAGTATTATAATAATAATAGAATAGCTGTTATAAGGCTCTCAGCGAGATGTCATTGCAAATGCTTTCCTCTTGTAAAATCTATATGTAAAGGGTTTCTCAACAGGGACGCTACAAAAGTAGAGTGACAGGGACAGCAAACTACGCCATATTTCTTGCCGCTCTTTTGACATTTCTCTTCAATAAGGTTTGCCATTTCATGTTGCAAAGATATACGAGCCAACAACGAGTCGAAATTATTAAAATTTACTACCGAAATTCGGAGTCAGTGGCCTCAACGTTAAGAGCGCTATGTCCAATTTATGGCCGTCATAATCGTCCTGTGAATCGACAGGCACAGTTCAAAATGTTCCCGTGCCAGTGAGACAAAGAAGTGCCCGTAGTGTCGAGAATATTGCTGCCGCTGAGGCTTCAGTTGCAGAAAGCCCAAATGTGTCTCTCACACGTCGTTCTCAAGCGTTGGGCATCTCTGTGACGTCGTTGTGGCGAATTTTGGGAAAAGATCTTGGCCTACATCCTAACAAGATCCTAAAATAAATTGACGCAAGAACTAAAGCCGCTTGACCACCAGAAGCGTCGTATGTTCGTGAATTGGGCTGAGCAACAACTTGAAAATGATTCGGATTTAAATCGAAAAATCATCTTTAGCGATGAGGCTCTTTCAGGCTGAATGGCTTTGTCAATAAACAAAATATGCGGTATTGGTCAGGCAGCAATCCACACGTACTCCATGAGTCATCATTGCATCCAGAAAAAATTACGGTTTGGTGTGGTTTATGGGTCGGTGGCGTCATTGGGCTGTATTTCTTTCGTGATGATCAAGACCGGCACGTTATTGTGAATGGGGATCGCTACCGTTCAATAATAAACGACTATTTTTGGCCCCAATTGGATGATGGACTTATGGACATGTGGTTCCAATAGGACGGCGCCATAAGCCACACAGCGAATGTCACAATCAATTTATTGGAAACCAAGTTTGCAGAACGTATCTCACGAAATGGTCCAGTCGCTTGGCCGCCTCGGTCGTACGATTTGACGCCATTAGACTAATTCCTGTGGGGCTACTTCAAGTATATGGTAATATGCCAACAAGCCAGCGACGATTGATGAACTTCGTATGAATATCGAACGCAAAATTGCAGCAGTATCGGCCGATTTATGCTTGAAAACCGTCGAAAATTGGGTTCAGCGTCTGGACTTCTGCAAGCGTGCCCGTGGTGGACATGCAAAAGAAATCGAGTTTCATACGACATCGAACGTACTTTCAAAGGAATAAAGAATTTCATTGATATCTAAAACTGTTTTTGTTTTATTAAAAAAAAAACTTTTGTAGCACTCTTATTGAAAAACCCGATATAAAAGTCAATATAATGTATGATGTGGTTATGTGTCTTTTATGGACTCCAAAACACCTGGATTCTGATGATTTTGATGAAATTAGGCAATCTTCAGACTATCTCAGACTTGTAAAGTTTGGTAGCGATCGGATACAAATTTTTTCTCTTTTTTTTTTGTCATTTTTCTTATACAAACTTATGGATTCCCTATTAATGAAAATAAAACCGGTTCTGAAAAAACCAACAACCTCGCTTTAAACATGACTCAAAACTACTGATGACTTATGAAGCAAAACAGAGACAGCTGATTTCGGTTCGGCACTAAAATATGCGGACCTTATATTAGGATATGTGCAGCAGAACAATAAGTGGAAGACATCAATAGAATTTTTTTTCTTAATACTTTAGAAACACTTAAATAGTTCAACCAGTATTTAAGAAAAAAAAAATTATACTTTATTCCATAGAATGGGTATATTGCATTTGGTGTGGAGTTTGTAACATAGAGAAATAATACCGTTAGGTATAGAAAAGTATATATATTCTGACTCAGAATCAAAAGCCTAATCGATTTAGCCATGTCCGTCCGTCCGTCCGTCCGTATGTATACTCTCTAGAAGTCGCAATTTTTGAGCTAGAAGGCTGAAATTTGGTACATATAATCTTTGGTTCAAGAGTAAGGCTAAGTTCTTGAACCGGTAAAATCCGCTAACAAAAACACGCCCACAATCGACATTTTCGTTGAACAACCTCAATATGGTAAAATTAAATTATGTTTTTTGTACAGTGATAACGCTAAAATTTTGCACGCGCAGGCTTCAGGTAAACCTTCTTCCAACTAAATAAAAAAAATTCAGTTTGGGCGTGGCTGACGCCCATTTTTCATACAAAACCATCAATATTGTTTTTATAAAATAACAATTGTTATATTAATGCGAAAAACATTAAATTTTGTGGATATTACTTGCACAAAAACATCATCTGTATGAAATCAAAAAAAAATTATTTTGGGCGTGGTTGACACCCACTTTTCACTAAAAGCATGAAAAAATTGTTTTTGCAAATAAACAGTAATTATAATGAATCCGCAAGCATCTTGCGTCTCTAAGTAGAAACTAAAAACTTTGTGTATGAAAAGAAACTTTTGAATTTCGGGCGTGGGTTACGCCCACTTTTCATGAAAGAACGAAAAATGTTGCTTTAAAAATTTAAGGTACTACCAATATTCAATTAAAACTTTTTTCCCTTCCGTTCGTTATATGAAAAATATTTCTACATTTTCTTGTGTAAATTTTTTCAATACGCCCACTTTTAAAGGAGTGATTTTGATAAAATACCTTTGTTCAGCTAAGATCGTTTAAAAACTAGTCGATTCAGCTGTAGTTTTACACATATGCCTAAATACTGACTAATGATCAAAGCTTAGTTAGTGCTTTAAATTCTTCTTAAAAATTTTTAAGGCACGCCCACTTTTAAGGGGCGTTTGCGTCAAAAGTCGTAATATGCATTAATTTTTTTTTTTAATGTTTTTTAACTATCGGTCGCAGTTTTGAAGTAAGAAGATGAACTCTTCGGTTTGTATACCTTGTTTACGTAGCAGAGTGTAGTTCAAGAATTGTTAAAAACACACAATCGCTATTTCCTATCAAAATCTAATTTCTAAAAATTTTAGTTTTGTCTTGTTTTGTTCAAATCGACCTGCAAGCTTAAAATTGAATGATGAGCTCATATAGTGATTACCCTGGCAATCAGATTTATCAGCTGTAGGCTTGGCACACGCCTTTTTTTATTGTGACAGCAGTTTTTGTACGTCGGCCAAACAAAATTTATTTTATTGAATTTTCCCCTGCCTGCTAAAGAAGAATTTTGTTTCCGATACTGGAACAGCGGCTGGCTGCAAAGGAGGCGAACGCATATGCATATACATATACAAAAATGTGGGGAATAGGGTATCCAACAGTTCGTTGCAAACGTACTGTAGCTCTCGCTTATGTTTTTATAGCCATTTGTAAAAAAGCTGTCATTATTTTCGTTATCAATACTTAAGCCGAAAACAAAAAGCAGTATTATTAAAAATGCCGTCCCAGGTTTATTAAATTTTGAAATTTTTTTTTCAAAACCCTTCGAGAAGTTTTCTAGTAAATTCACAATGAAAAAATCTGTTACTTCAGTTTGAGCCAGGCTAAAACGAAATAAAAAAATTTCGACAACCGTGTGTCATTAAATAAACTGATATTACATGAAGTTTGATGAAAATTCGTTTTGGCTGTAGCAAGACAAAAAGACAAACCGACGGGACGGATGGTATGGCGAAAACCATGTGATTTTTTTTTTTTGTTTGATGAAACCAATACTTGCCTATAAAGCAAGTAAGAAACACAGGAATACCACCTGACACCAAATTACAACACTGCAATTTATCATGGCGCAAACTAAACACAATTTGAATGTCACAATGACACAAATTCGTGTTGTAAAGCGAAGTTCAATTAACGTCAAAAAGGTAGTTCGATAAATCTTCAAAACAATACCAAAGGAAGTCATACGTCACAAGGTTGTCTTCATTATCGATAGCGTGATCAACTGGAAATAGAAGTCCCATGACTTGCTCAGATTAGCAGGCTGTAAGGCTCCAAGTAAAAGATTGAGCTGCCTGGGCGGGAGTACTTTAATGCTCTAGCTTTGGAGCTTCACGCTTTCTTGCCTTATCAAAAGAAGAAGAGCAAAAAAAAAAATTCATTCCTGCTCCTCCCAAAACCCATCTAAATCTTAGACCATAAAAATTCATACTAAGTATCTTACCCTAATGTTTGTTATATTATATCAAAATGCTTTTCACATTAACCGATGAGTTCAACTGTTTTATATGACTTCTAATTCCTTTTACGTTTGTTTCAAAAATATGACATCTTGTCATAAAAGTGCCGAGTAATTAAAAGTAATTTCCAAATGAATAGGGTAAGCAGGTAATATAAATTAAACCCACGGCTTTTAACTTTTTCTTCGAAATAATAGCAATTATGTCAAATGAACTTTCCTAGCCATGCTAGCAAGCATGTTAAACCGAAAAAATATGATAAAAATAAAACACAAATTATTCAAAAGACGACAGACACCCAGTGAGAGCTTTCAAAAGTTGAAAAATTAAAATAAAAGTAATTAAAATGAAAGTTTTTTTTTCTATATTTAATCACGCAATAAAATCCTGAAAAGAATATTAATATCATTTTTTTCTAGCTAACATGACAACCAAACAAGGATCATATTAATAATAATAAAAAAAAAATCTAATTGCAAAACTCTCTCGCTCTGTGTCGCGCGCTGGCGGTTCATGGAACTCGTATCAAATTAATTACAAAGGCAAAATAATTGTTATCAATTTTCCTTTGTCACGGTTTTGTAGGTTGAAAAGGAAGCATATTGCTTTTGATTATTTTTTTTTTTTCAGTGTAGGTATAATATTATAAAGTATCTATAGACACACACACATGTATTTTTGTTTATGCAAAGCACATCTTTTTCATGAGTGCCGTGTGCTGCCATCTTTTTGCAGGTAATAATACTAAAACACAACCAGTGACACATATTATGTCCTTAGATGGGTTAACGATATTCTGCACATCATGCCTTAGGTATCTAACTTTGTCAAACAAAAATGAAACAGATGATTATTATGCTCTTCTATAGGTACTGCACTGGATGTGTGTGCTGGATGTGGTGTGGAACCCTCTGAAGACTTAAACAGTCATTTGGTTCTTGGTTGCCTTGTAGCGACACAAGACTTTTACAGTCTGTTTAGCAAAAAAGTTTACACAAACTCTTTTATAAATCTTTTATTTTTGTTTGAGTAAAAAAATTTAATCATTTTAGATTGTTTTGGCAGTTAAGTAGTTGGCTTAGAGGGTCATAACGCAAATCAAGTTTTTAATAGGACCACCAAATATTGGGAATTTAAGTGAATTCCTTAAAACTTGGTTTGACGTTTCTTTTCATTGGTTAGCATGGCTTATGGTATTTCCACACAATCCCACAGTGTAGTACAACATGTCAAACAAAAAGTGTGAAGAAATGTGTAAAGATTTTACTTTCAATCCTAAAAAAAAAAATTCAGAACTATACATAAACACATGTCAAATCGTATGAGATCTGCGCTGTCATATTCTGTTTCCACACAATTATACACTTGTTTAATCATACATTTTTGACATGTCGTATTACATTGTGAGATAACACAAAAATGGTGATAAATGTTCGTCTACTTCTGCAATGCTTCAACTAGAATTTGGTGATTCTTTATTCCCGCACAAGACCTGTCACAAAATCACCTGCGAATCTTCACATGGTCTAACTGAAAATCAAATTGACCACTTCATTAGTTAGTTTTTTTAGTTAGTTAGTTAAGTTGCTTTATTTGGACTCTTGAACAATAATACAAATTTTTATTACAAAAAACAATTTAGCGTGGCATTGCCGTCTGCCAGATTGACAATTTTGTTTTATACTTTAAGTTTGTTGTATATTTTTAGTTTTAAAACAGAAGTATATAAATATAAATATGTTTGTATAGAAAATTTCTTCAAAAAGTTTCGTTTATTATCTTATTTCTGTAAGCTAAAGCAATTTTAGAATAGGAATAGAGTTTAGATACATCAAGTTCATTGAGCAGGTCTATACATTCACGATCTGTGAGGAAGGTTTTTCCAAACACACTCTTCCTTGTTTCGCATAGAATGGGACATTTCCCCATGAAATGCAAGACATCCTCTCTTTCTTCACGGTTGCAGAGCTCACAAAGGCATGGTAAGTCATCTCTATGTGGAATATAGTTTAGATTTATGAGTTCTCCTCGGAGTTTCACCATCATTGATATTACCTGTGTACTGTTTTCATCACGAAAATAATTTTTTTGGAGAAGGTTGTGGTTTAAACGGCTATAAGTTGTTCTGAATATCGACTCAGATGCAGTCGCTTGGAACTTCACTATGGAGTATTCATCTATTTTAGAAATTAGATTATATAATACCAGTTTCCAGTTTTCCGTATTTTCGACGTTTAAATCCAGGTCTACATTGCAGAGTTGGGCAAGTTCTATCCATTCTGCGTACCAACTTGATTTGCTTCTTATTGTATTTAAAGCAGCAATTTTTGGCAGGCGCGTATCTTCCATATTTAAAACTTTGAGAATGTAGTCCATTTGAAGTTTTAACGTCTTCACAAAAAGCGGTGAAAGACCAGTCTCAATCATTAACAAATAATTTGGCGTATTCGATGGCAGTCGAAAAATACGCTTTAAATAGTATCTTAGCAGTTGTTCTACCAAATCATACTGTTTATATCCCCATACCTGTGCACCATAAAATAAAACAGACTCAGAAATAGCTTCAAAAACTTTGAATTTGCTGCTATGGGGAATGAACGAATTGCCGAAACATCCTTTCCATGTTGAATTGATTGCTGTTTTTGCTTTAGAGAGTTTCTCTTGCAAATGTTTTTCCATTTTTAGATTTTTTGTTAGAAGGACACCAAGATACTTATAGCTATTTACTACCTCCACATGTTCACCATTTAACTTCCATTTTTCATTCCTGCAGAGCCGCCCACCACCATTTTTAAAAATCATGACTTTCGATTTTTCGAGATTAACTTTTAGGTTCCACAAACAGCAGTAGTCGTGTAGTTTATTCATCATCAGTTGAAGGGATTCCGATGTGTAAGCCATCAAAACTACATCATCCGCAAACATTAAATTTTTGATTCGAGCGCCTGCATAATCTACACCACCTGGCAAGCAGTCGGTGAGGTCATCAAGAAAGAGTGAAAAAAGTTGCGGGCTTAAGGCACACCCTTGTTTAACTCCCGAATTCGTGAAGAACCATTCCGATAAATGTTCACCATTCCAGACTGCAGCTTTCGTATCTTCATAAATGTTCTGGAGCACACGACCAAACTTTCTCGATATTCCTTTACAATAAAGTTTATAAAACAATGAGCTCCGATCAATGGAATCAAAAGCCGCCTTAAAATCAACAAAAAAGACGTAAAGCTTTTTATTTCGTATCAAAAACGATTCTGCTATGCTTTTGAGGACAAATATTTGGTCCACTGTAGAATAACCTGCTCTAAATCCCGCTTGGTTTTCCTTAATGAGTTTTTCTTGTGATATCCATGCCGTCAATCGATTTTTTAGTATAGCTGTAAATATCTTATACGATGCATTTAGGAAGGAAATTCCTCTGTAATTCGCCGGATCCGTCAAATTTCCTTTTTTATAAATTGGGTATATAAGCGCTTCTTTGAATTGTTGTGGTATGTTTCCTGTCTCAAGAATATTATTAAATAAACATCCAAGTTTTTCGACCATTAAATTTGTTCCGTATTTATAAAACTCAGTAGATACCTGATCAGATCCAGGAGCCTTTCCGTCTTTAAGCGAATTAAGTGCTTCTTTTATTTCCGGTTGCGTAATATCAGAGTCAAGTGTACTATTTTGAAAATCTGGTACTGCATATAGAAATAGAACATCATTTGTATCAGGGTTGAGCAAATTATTGAAATGAACACGGAGTTCTTCGGCATTCAGGTTACAACTAATGATTGCAGTTGTCCCATTGAGTTCTTTCACCAATTTCCAAAAGTGGGCTGCGTTTTTACAACTTGACAGGGTTAAAGCTTTATCGTTGTAGTATTTTTCTTTTTTTGATTTGCATAGATCCTTATATTGTTTATTAGCTGCCAAATAGATATCTTTGAAGCAACCAACACTACTTTTTCGAAAAAGCTTCAGCCAACGGAAAGATTTATCCCGTGCCTTTCTGCATTCCTCATCAAACCAAGGTGATGCTTTAATTGTGTCGGTATCGCGCCTTCCACTTCCAGGGTAAGATCTTCGGATGATATTATGTAACCCTATTAAGTCTACTTCACTTTGGTTCAAAAGATCTGCGTCTAATTTCACACGATACAAATCCGCTTTAGAACCAAGCCATCTCAGGTTGGGCAATGGAGCAAGTGCACGGTTCTCCTCCGATATTTCCATTTTGTGTCCAAATGGTACAACTAATGGTAAGTGGTCAGAATATGGGACATGTCCGACTTCCAGGTCCACAATGAACTCATTCCAACTTCCACCTATAAGACAATAATCAACAACCGAAGTTCCTTGTCCACTAACAAACGTGAACTCGCCATTCGGGTCACTTTTGGTGGTTCCATTTAATATACGCAATCCGTATGAATCGCATAGATCTAAAAGCTTCCTGCCTCTTGCGTTGCACGTACTGTCCTTGGAATTTCGTACAATTCCTTTTAAAGCATTTACTGCTCCTTCTTCTTTTCCCACTCTAGCATTAAGGTCTCCGATAATCATTATGTTACCATTATCTGTAGAATTTAATGTGTCCAATAAGTTTTCAAAATCGACATTCCAACGGTTGCAATTCAAATACACTGGGTATATTTTTAACTTTTCCTTGTCCACAAATAAGTTTACACCTGTTTGATTGTTCACCATCTCAAACTCCCACCTTATTCCAGCATTTAACAACGATTTTTTGATACCAAAATAGCATCCTCCACTCGCTCTTCCATAATTATGAACTCTCGACGCTGGTATCCATTTAAACTCATACAATTTAAAATTATTTCCAAAATTGCTAAGACTTTCCTCTCTTTCGAACGTTTCATATAAAAAAATTATTTCAAATTTATAAATGTAATTAAAAAATTCTGGGAATAATAACTTATTTCCTAAACCGTGTATATTATATGATAAAATATTTACTTTTAAAATGTTTACTTCTTCCCTTAACACTTCAACATTACTATTTTGGCAGACGGCATTACAATTAAAAATGAAGTGGCAACCCTTGTTCCATAGTTTGAGAACCGCTGGAGCTGATGTCATCGCCGATCATCTGCTTTAGAATTGACATTCCATTTTTGTTGTTTTCACACATCAGATTGTTGCTGTTGTCAAAATGAAACCATTTGTCATCGACTTGAAGCTTCTGCCCGCGAATTTGTGTTTTGATGTTTTTGTTCTTTTTTTTAATTTCGGTATTAATCATTTGTAATTGTTTTCTTCTCTGTCTCGATGCCATAGGATAATCTTTGTGAATCGAAATGCCAGTGCCTTTAAGTTTAGATGAAGCGCTTAGAATGCGATTCACATCGTCTCTATTTTGCATTTCGACAATTACATTGGCAAAACGTGGATTTTTAGCATTTAAAGTCCTTACTGTAGATATTTTAGCGGGATTATTATTCTGCAGCAGCTCTAAACAGAGATTCTTCGCTTTCTCCGACGGGTTATCATTTAAATTTTGGGCAGTTTTTGTGATGTGCACTACGACATTTTTTTCGTTTGTTTTTGTTTCCAAAAGCTCTACTTGTCGTTCAAGTGACATACACTTAGCTTCGACTTGTTGCAGTTGTTTTTGCAGTGCTTCATTTGTTCTTTGAAGTGATTGGATTTCAATGCTTATACCTTCCATATCTGTTTTAGTAGGCAAATTTTTTAACTTCTCATCCAGAAGCGACGCCAGTGTAGTTGCGATCATATTCTGAAGATCATTTGCGTTCATTTTTATACCGGCAAGTTCGATATTTTCAGTAAAAAAAGGGGAATCGGGTGAAGTTTCTGTGCATTTACGTTTATTCTTATTAACAGTTGACGGTGTTGCGGAACTGTTATTTTCTTTTACCGGAGTTCTCTGCATTTGCCTTTTATGCACTATTTTTGCTGTGAAGAAATATCTCACCTTCCTATTTAATTGTAGATAATACTTGCGACCTTCGGAATTTTAGCTAAATTAATTTTCCAACGATACTTTTTGTGTGAAAATCTAATAAATAAGAAAAATTTACAGAGCTAA
Source organism: Platycheirus albimanus (assembly GCA_916050605.2). Lineage (NCBI taxonomy): Eukaryota > Metazoa > Arthropoda > Insecta > Diptera > Syrphidae > Platycheirus > Platycheirus albimanus. Next base: position 58,228,202 of record OU696696.1, read on the forward strand.
CTTTTAAATAAACTTGACACTTTGAAATCTGAACTGTCAATCCAACCACTTCATTATACAGCAGAAGTGAAGGAAATTACTGTGCGATATTTGAAACTTTGCTCAAAGGTTAAAGCAAAGAAAAAAGGACTCGACACAAGCATTCTAAATGATCCAAATGTACGTCGTATTTTGCTACCACACTCGGAGTCAAAGCGTCAAACTCACAAAACGCTGGTTTACCGGTAGAAGCTACCTAAAATAAAGAGCAATTTCATGGAAGCAGAAATAGAAACTGTACCAAGACTAAGACAGACAAAAGTGCGAGAGATTCCTGGATATCCCAAGACACCTACGACAAAATCACGATCATATCAAATACCACTCAAAGTAAGGATCAATTCAAAAAATTTTGCTCAGCGTATATTGATTCTTCATAACGAGTACAGAGCATCTCATAAGACAGTTCAGCGGTGCGTGAAACGTGACAAGAAAGCAAGTGTGAATGTGGAACATGCTGCAGGATATGGGGATGTTTGGGAGTAAAGACAACACACTACACTTCTGAACTCGGCAAATTAGCTTCAGAATTCCTTAAAAGTTGACAAGTAGGGACTGGGAGGATGAAGTTGTTGTCAGGCTCCAAAAGAAAGGAAAACTCAAAAACTACTTTAAACTACAATGTTCGTTTTTCCGAAGTTAACTGTTATTCTTGAGAGGATAAAGTCGGGGGTCAACATTAAGCTCAAGACGCTTCACAGCGGGATTTTGAGTGGTCAACCGTGAGTCAAAAATATCAACACCTTACGAATAATCCTTGAACAATCTTCGGAATATCAATAGCCGTCTTCTTCATATTCGTTGATTTCGAGAAGGCATTCGATGGCGATCATCGCTTGGTCCTAAGGGCATCCCTAGAAAAATTGTTGATTTTGAAGAGGAGCCGTCGGTCAGTCGCATGGTTGACAATTTTCCGATGCATTTGAACAAGTGCGAAATGGAGTGACATAGGGTGATGTTCTGTAACCCATTTTGTTCTTGCGTACAATTTATTATTGTGACTGTGAATTCAATGCTTTTATATGTCTGAGAAACTTGGAAATGGTCTGCCCACTGCCCATACTTCCAATTTTCTATAAACTTTTGTTAACTGTTGGCTGCGCAGCATAGGAAAGATTCAGTGGCCACAAACCATATCCAACAACGAACTGTGGCTTTGGAGTGGACAAATAAAATGAAAGTGGATTTAGAAATCACACAGAGAAAGTGGCACTGATTTGACCAATACCCTTAGAAAGCTCAATGTCACCCAAGCAAAGCAGTCGTTCAATGGAATCCACAAGATTGGAAGATTGGAAGACTAAATGAAACATGGAAGTCAGCTGTTATGAAGGAAATATGAGTTCAAGCAATTGGGGTCTTGGTCAGAGCTAAGGTATCGTGCAAAGAAAAACAGTTTTTTAAGTGTCTGGTTGCCGGTTTAGTTTGATTTATTTTGACGGGCCTTTCACTGGTAGATTGTAGATACATAATTGAAATTGAACACATCAGTAACTGCGATGCTTACTAGAATGCAAAATAGTGTATGGAATATGGATAATTACAAATTGTTCCAGATTACATATTTCAGTTCACCAAAAATCTAGCTTGTATAAGGCCTTATGGAAATTATTTTGGCGCTCACCACGCAAGCTGTTCAAGGAAGCTTCTACAAGTCTGATGATGGCAGTTATTATACAGAAAACAGCCTTTCGTGAAATGAAATGAGATTGGCTTAGCAAGAACAATTTTATAACATCTCAGGCAAGCTATTGGCCTTAGCTGTCATCAAGTGACTTTAACAATGCATTTTTATAACATCCAAAGCAAGCTGTTAGCTGTCATAAAATGCAGTTGCTTAAATTTTTGTTGAGAGTAGGTTTTGCTTTTGTTGACAATCGGGTGTTAATTCATATTCTTAAGAAAATCTCAAGTTTTGGGTTCAAACGCGTGCAAAAGTGACTATAAAACAAGTCTTAAACAGCAATAGCTTTTCGTTCTGAGTTCGGAATCAATGTAAACACTTTTTCGTTTTTTTCCACGTTCTCTTCTAACCTTTATCTCTTTATTTATAAAAAATGTTATATATATAAGAGCTTATTTATAGGATTTGATACAAGCAGATTATTTTATTTTGTACTAGCCCTTTAAAGTCAATAAGCCATACATTTTGTTTGCATTCACTTGTAGTTGAGAGCCTTAAAGCAGCTACTCTATTTTTAATTTTTATTAAACAACTTTATAAGGCCTTATACACACACCATTGTGAACTTATGTTTTTAAGCCTTATGTATAGAACTTTTCAGACTCAGCATTGTAGCAGCTGTTTTTATATTGTCAGTGTTTGAAATAATGTGTAGCTTGCAAAAGTTGGCCTTATACAAGCTCTTTACAAACTTTTACTTGACATACATTTATTCGAGAAATTACATAATTTTTGCAGTGCGTGTTTTGTTTAAGGATTTTTTAACCATCTAAGCTTTTCAGGATTGTGAATCTTTGGGATTTAGATTATTACGGACTTTATTTGTATTTTAAAAGTTCAGGACTTTGATTTCTGTCGTTTTACTTTTAGAGAGTTATCAGGATCTTAAAAATGACTAGCCCTTCTTACACAGGCCTCAAAAAATTTGCATGAAAGGAAATCTCGATTAATGTCATCTTACTTCTAATCCCTACTGTTAACCTTGTATGATTAGTATGCCAAAACGCGACTTCAATCCAGGAATACTGGGGTAAAAATTAATAATTTTTGATGATAACACACCCGAGAATACGTTTATAGGTATGTACACACACATCTACACAGCAAGCACGTACTTAGCCAAAAGGTATAACACCAGCATAGAAGTGCGTCATATAGTGCATAGAGAGATCTGTGTCTCCCCTTCAAGCCAGAATTTGAGTCGTAGTCGGTTGTATCACTATTTTTTATATTATCCTCGCATTGAAGAAGATTGCTCTCCTTCATTTTTCTTATAACAAGGGATGCCACTCTATTTATATAAAACGAAAAGGGAAAATTCGATTTTGATGCAAATGTGTACAACCTCAAATCCCTTTTGGAACATATGTTTAGATAGTTAGATAGATAGATGAAAAAGTTTTATACTCATCGCCCCATTGTTTTTGTTTCCCATATGAAAATCGAAGAGATAGATAGTATAGAGGAGGACGAGATTGAAGGCCGTAAGCATCAAGAGGGATCTATGCTATCTCTCGGTATTATATAGAATATAGGAGAGAGAGGCTAACTTTTTAGATTAATGTCAAACTCCAAACGAGGAGTAGGTTAGGTATGTAGGTTAGGTACACATAGTATACCTTCGTCTGCTTCAATGTATCTATCTTTCAATTTTTCTTTTTTCCTTCTTTTTGATGAAATATCGTTCCAAGCAACAAGGAACGCACGAACGAACGAAGTGAAACTGACCCACATATGACCTTCGGCAAAACAGTTAAGGGGAAGCACATTCCATCGATGTGAAATACATATTTATGTTTCCTTTTTTGTCATTCCTTCTGGCTGGACTTTATTTATATGCGAATAAGAAATGTATGTTGTCGCTTTGATAAAAAAAAAAGAGGAAGGGAAAGGAAGAAAAAATGTTTTCCCTTTTGATTTGTTATATTCCATTATTTTTTTCATCTTCTTCTTTTTGTAACTTTATTTTTGTGTGTCTATCTTCATTTTTTTTTTACATCACAAGTGCGTTAAAAAAAGCAAAAGCAATAAGTATATCCTCGAAGGGATAACGAAATCTAAAAGAATTATAAATGGGTAGGATGAGGATGGGGTTGGTTGTTGGAGGGTTGAACATGACATTCTGCCCCCGTCAAGATTAGTGTCATGTGCCTGGAACATATTATTAGGATTCAAGACCATCCTGGCAAAGATTTTTTGATCATCCTTATATTAAGTTTTATTATTATTACTTTTGATTGACATTAACAATGCTTTAGTTCTTTCTATAGTAACAGTTTGTGAACGGTAACTGTAAAAGGTTATCTTTGTGATGTAGGTAGCTGATTATGATCAGGAAGAAAAGAACAAGACATGCGATGTGCAGGATGGCCGCTTTAATACAAAATCTAGATAAAATTAAAGGACTTGATTCAAGCTATTGTGAACTTCTTTGAAGAAGGAGTGGAAAAGGTTTTGAAGAGGTGGTTATCATTTCAGTATTTTTTGAGAACTGTAAATTCTTCTTTCTTATTTTAAGGCACACAAAGGTTGTGAAGTACAAAAAACAGGGGTCTTTACTGATGAGTCCAAATTTTGTCAGATCCAGATAATATAGGCGAAAACTTTACAAGCAATCAGGTGAGCGTGAGCTGCAACATTTTGTCTTTTTATGAATGGGTTATGATGGAGGTTCCAATTCCAAGACGCCAAAAGATCCCGCTCGTGATTGACATGTACCAGTCAGTTTAGATGAGAACCATGAGCTACATTTATTCGACCAAAATCATATCAAAGAAGTCATTTTCAGACTTATAACGAACAAAGTACCTGGAGGCGACGGACCAGCGAAACTGTATAAAAACGAGGGACCTGGTCAGGAGCATGCAACAAATCATCTGCAAAATATGATCGGAAGAAAGTATGAGCGAAGATTTAATATTAGTACCATCTGCCCGATAGATAAAAAAGAAAACCACCTTTAAACATAGATAATAAGATCCTGTTCAAGGTTTTATGTGAGCGTTTTTAGGCGTTAACTGACGATTTAATAGGTCTTTACCAATTCGGCTTTGGACCTGGAAAATCTACCAAGTCTTCACATTATGCCAGATCCTGGAGAAAACTAAAGAATTTAACATCAAAATCTACCACCTGTTCGTTGATTTTGAAGCAGGCAACGACTTTGTAGATAGGTTTGAACCTTATGGTGCATTGTGCAACTTTAGAATACCTGCTAAACTGATCCGCCTTTAAGTTGGCAGGGACTCTTCTGAAACCTTCGACACCACCTGAAGATTAAGACAAAGTGACACACTGTCATGCACCTGTTTCAACATTCTGCATACAAATTTAATACGAACCACCCATGCCAGTAACCTACATCAGGCACCATCTTTAATAAATCAACACAATTAGTTGGGCTTGCGGACGACATTGACGTGATCGGTGTTTCTTTGGGCTATTGAGAAAAATATTCCTATCGATCAGAACCAAGAGTTAAATCTCGCACTAGTTGAAGTAGGACATCAGAGATAAGAGACGGCAGGCTAGGGATCGAGCCGGCTGCGAGAAGCACGCAGAACTCAAGATCATTACAACACTCCATCCTCAGAACTTATGATAGAGGTTCCACGATGGTCAGGAACTCAAAAACTCAATGCTTTTTTGTGCCGTTAGAGCAAAATTAACCCCTATAGCTACTATGCATGAGTGGCAGTTGGATCATGGAATCCAGACATTTGTGCATTATTCACGATATGTGTATTACAAACCATACCTTCTAAGGAACGCTGCCATATTCTCCAGGAGGAATTAAAGATGATATTTTTTGTGGAGTGATCAATAATTTGAAGTAAATGTAAGCAAGAAAGCCACGAAATGATGACGACGATGAAAGAAATAGTATTTAATGAAATATTTCCCTCGTTATACTTGAGGTACGAAATGCCAACCAGTTTGTCCTTGAGGCTTATTTCAGCGCTATGTGAAGCATAGGGACTATTTTTCAATGCATTATTATAAAGATTTTGAACACGAATCGGTGTCGGCATATCCTTTTAAATATATCTTATCCACTTACTCCTAACCGCTCGCACTATGCTTCTATGTAAAGAAAGGTATATTTATACATAGTGTTAACGGAAGTTGCTATACCTGTTTGTCCGCTAACTCCTTCTAAACCAATCATCGGATCCTGAAACAGTTTTCAATATCATGTTGGTAGTTTATATGCATATCCTTTTATAGCGATTGAAATACTGAAAGCTGTAAGAGTAAGAATTTTTGATTGAACACACCTGAAAGTATGCAACACTCTTAACCCAGGTTCATCACTAATAAGTTGTAACGAAGTTACACATTTCCTGCCACCTCCTCTGACTACCGACCGCCAGTGAGGCCATAGCCAAATAATAACCACCACCGACCGCCCGCCGCCACTGACCACCACCATATATTCCACCACCGCCAACGAATGAGACAAGGATTCCATACAATTATTCATGTTATGAATAAAAGAATCACCATCACGTGACGTTATACCAACACTGCTTGCTATTAAGGAAATTCCACCTACCCCTCCACCCCGCACCACTGATTTGGACTGCCGTCAACCTCCGAGTACCTAACTAGAAGGCAGTCCAATAAATTCATCACTCGAAAAGAATTACACATTTGGAAGTATTTTTAACTTTTGACTTTATCATTCACAGTCTCGCCTTTCAGTGAAATTCCATAAGTAGAAATGAAATTTGCATGGAAAATCAGACTCGATCTCCCAGCCATTGGAACTTTGGAAGAAGTTCTATTACAAATAGAAAACCGGGATTAGAGTTCTCACTCGAAGGTACGCTGCGGGGAATACCAGCAGAAGCCTCACCAAGTTTTGAAGCAAAAGTTTTTTGTCAGCTTTCCACTTCGCTATTTGTCGCAGTGAATCGCTGACCGGCATTAGGCCACTCGTTTATTGTCGTGGAGCCCTTCCTTTTTAGAGGAATCTTCACAGACCTAGTATCTAAGGTATCATAAGAATTGAATTGTAATCTTTTATTGTAAGATTTATCATTAGGAATATGAAATAATCTGTTAAGCAAATTAAGATTAATAAAAATATTGTTGTTTCGCAGTTCGACACTCTTCAACCCTGAGTTTTTGCTTTCTTTTGGGAATAACCCTGGACATCCATGAGCTAACCTCAGCCTGAGTATAAATAAAGCATCACAGAGTATACCAGGATATTGAAACGTTTATTGAGCATAAAGAACGTCGAAATCTTTACCTACGATTTAACGTGAAGTTTATTTTGAACTAATTCGCACAAGTTAGTATTTCGTCCTTTATTTCATCATACTTAGTTCATAAATGTGAATTAAACTACCATCCGAATGTCTGTTCACATTTTGACAGCCTCAACGGTTTAGTCAACTTGCATCAAAGTTGGTATTTACTATTTGGTAGTCATTTAGAAAATATTTGCAATTTACTTTAGGCACGAAAATAACGGTAATTGTCATTAAGAATTTTCTCGACAACGACTCCAACGATTTTGATTGAACTTTCTTAATAATGCTTCGTCAGAAAAATCTATGTTTTGGTTAGGATAGGGTTTTAGGAATTCATTTTGAAACGGTACGTAATCCGTCGAATTGAATCCTCTTAAAGTGCTGCGGGCAAGGACAACTTCATATTGCGTCTGTGGGAAATGTGGATGAGTTAAGAACTTATAAAGTTTTGCGACTCAGCATTTTTGAAAAATCTGCAAAATTTACGAAAACCAATTTTGTGTTTTCAAAGTCAGGTCCTTTTTTATTTTGCTTGAAATTTGATACGTTTTAATTTTTATGTGTTAACGATAAACATAATTTGATTCACAAATTCTTCCTTTCGTACATCCCTTTAATCCTTAGCTGTTTTTTTAATACTCAAACATAAAACAAAACGCATAATTTGAACACTGCTGGTCTTTATGCTTTTAGCCCAATTCTTATAATTTCTAACCTTTTTGCTGACACATAAGAAGCGCGTTTTGGGATACCAAACATATGACGTTTTTTTTTTTTATTTAGGGGGGATATTCATGCATAAGAAGATAAAAAAAAAACAAGTTGGGCAAAGATATTAGTATCCATTAAGTTTTTTGCGTTTCTTAAGTATCTATTTCTTCGCTATCTCCGCCATTAGCATCATCAGTGTCGTTGTTGTCCCCGTTATCTTCTTCGTCAGCGCAAAATGAACATAAACAACTGATGTGACTTATGAGCGCGCAAGCAGAAATTTTATCTTTTTAAATAATGACATATTTTCTGCTCCGTTTTGCGTTAAGTTGTTTGGTCCTAGATATACTCTACGACGACGACGAGAGAAATTGTAAGGGACTTTACAAGGACGCAACGTCTGGTGTTGTTCACTTTTTCTTTCCTTGTTCTTTCAACTTCTACTTCGTCTTCTTCTTTTTCTTTTGCTTCTTCTTCAACAACTATACTAAGGCTTTTGATGATGAAAATGATATTTACGAGATACCAATAAGGGATTGTTTTCTTATTTTTTTGTGACAATTTTTTTTTTTTTATTTGGTTTCTTCAGATGTTGGCTTCTATGGCTGTTCGAGACTACAAAGTCATTAATTTTGTTCGAAGCTAAAATTGAGTATTTCGGGAAGGAAACAAAGATTATATCCATGATTGTGGTTTGTCAAAATAGCTTAAGGATGTTGTTTATAACCATAGGGTATTATTTTGATAGATAGTTTTGTAATTCGTCCCTGTAAGCCATAAAAAAAAGCCATAAATGGAGAGTCAAAGGTTGGTTGACGTTTTACTATAAGGGGCCTACTGAAACACATAAAACCGCCTTAAAGACTGATTTATTATGGTTTAACTGAAAAAAACGAAAATAAAATTTCTCATTATCTTGCAACAAAACCCAGATAATTACGTTGAATGTGGAAAAAAATAAAAAAGGAAAACCTAAATACGCTTCAGATTCTAAGGAAATAAAAATATCAAAATTATGCATCAAAAAGTGTCTGCCATAAAATACACCTCTTAAATGGCGCCCGAGTTGGGAATTTTCAATAATATTAAAATAATGTCTTTCAATAATTATTATTGATTATTAATGTTGGATCTCTATACTAGGGTATGACAGATAAAACCCGTAACTGAATTTTCGGGGAAAAGCAAATTAGTTCGTGACATTTTTCTATGTAATGGGGATCTGGTAAAAGAAGAGTTAAAGTTTTGCTCCGACAGCAGTTTCGGACAAATTAAGAAAGGAGAGAAGATAGCGCAACCAAAAACAACTACGATATTAAGAAATCCTATAAAAGTGGTCTTCGAAATACCATCATTCAGTCCCTTAGTGCGTCTTCCCGCTTTTGTACGCCAATATGTAACTGAATTTTTTGTTTATGGCATATTATGCAAATAACAATAAACTTTGCCATTAAAGTTAAAGCAGCTTAAGAAAATTTATATAATTTTTTAGTATGATCAAATAAATTTTATCGAATAGGTTTTTAAAAACGTTTTTGGTGATTACTAAGAAAGTTTTGGTGTTAGACTAGTGAACATTTTTTTCAGCGTACATTTTTATCACTTTAAATTCAAATCCCTTTTTTGATATGAAATAAACACAAAAGCTTTAAAAAACTTTTTTTACAACGGCCTTTGTCGATATAAGTTGTCAAATAATTTAGTGTTGCGTAGGTTCTTAATTCGACGTAAGCGATCATTTCATTTGGTTTCCACAAGGATTAAAAGCTGAAAGCAGGACTAAAGCCATTAAAGAAAATATGTTTTTGTGTATAATTCGATTGATTTCGGCTTAAGTTAGACATAAGCATAATGAATTTCCTCACAAAATGACTATACAATAAAATGTATGGAACTTAAAGTTGTCGGCATTGTTTTCATTAACAACCATTTTGTGATTTGCCATGTGATTTATCTTAAGTTTAGCTAGCCATTTCACCATGAATTAACTGACACCTCAACAATCATTGAAAATCGTTCAGATTTATTTCGAAAAATATGATTCTGTTCGTAAAACGCATCGCTTACTGCGTCCATTTTATGGTGAACACAATCGTGTGATGCTGTTTTGTGCTTGGCTCGGCTGAGGTTAGCTCGTTGAAGTCCAGGGGTGTTCCCAAAGAAAGCGAAAACCCATGGTTGAAGAAGTTTTGAACTCCAAAATATCAAGGTTTTTTATTTATCGTAAATTTCTTAACAAGTTACTTCATATATACTTAATGATAAACTTAAATAAAAAGATAAGAATCTAATTCAAATAACATATTAAATACTAGGTCAGTGAAGTTCCAAGAAACAATCCACGAGAGTAAACGGTTCCTTTGAACTAGGTGTGTAGAGTTGCTCCACGATAATAAACGGGTGGCCTAATGCCGCAACTGTGGCAATGCAATTCCAGAAGACAAAACGGTTGAGAGCAGGGTTCGGTTTATGGCACCCTTATCGGCCAAACGCTTGTCAGCGTCAGCTATCTACTGCGAAGTGGAAGGCTGAAAAAAAAAACTGTTCTTCAAAAACTTGGCGAGGATTCAGCTGGTATTCCCCGCAGCGTATCTTTTGCTGAGGTCTCTACTCCCAGTACTCTATTTGAAATAGAATCTTTTTCCAATGGCAGGGAGAGCGAGACTGGTTTAGCGTACAAATTGTACTTCAACTTATGGAATATTTCTGCAAAAAGAAAATGTGAATTATAAAACTAAAAGTTAAAAATACTTGTAAATGTAGAATTCTTCTTGCATGATTGATGTTTTTGCATATATCTCTGTTATAGGTATTTGGAAGTTTATGGGAGTCCAAATCAGCTGTGCGGGTGAAGGGGTAGTCGGAATTACCTCAGTAGAATGTAGTGGTGGGTATTGCGATATGTGATGGGGATTCCATTAATAAAGTGTTGTAGGAAGTAGTAGTAGCGATCGCGGCGGTGCGTGGGAGAAAATATGTAACTAAGTTACAATCGTCCACCAGAGCAAAAAATTCAATTCACTATGAATCACAGTTACTATATGCTATACTATGAACTATAGTATCTGTGATGGAATGTTTTCACACCACGTTTCCTCTAAATAATGATACTCATCATCTAAAGTGTCGTGCCTGCCGAAGAATCTATTGCTGCTGTGGATCGCAGTATTGAGGAAGACCCGAATGAATCCATCTCAAATTTGTTATAATCGCTACGTCAAACAGCAAAACCACCGCATTTGGAGTTAAGATAATCATCAAGCCGTTGTTAAGACGCACATTACATCTATAAATAAAGTGCACAACTGGGTCGGACAAACATGTTCAAATATGTGACAGTGGTCTGGAGGTTTGAGATGTTGAAAAAAAAAGCTTAATAAAAAACGATATGAAATTTTATTGATCACTTGAAAATCACTAGTTAAAACGTTTGTCGGAAAAAATGAAGTATGCCATCTGATTTCGTTAACTGTTTAGAATTCTAAGAATTTTTTTTTCAAAATCGTTCGATTATTTTTTTCAAAAAACAGTTTTCTTTGAAAAACTTTTCCAATTTTTTTTTTGATTATGCCAAGTTCTAGCACTTTGTAGTTCTAATCAGAAAAATAATATTAAAAATAGATATAACCTATTTTGGAAAAAACAAAAGACGGACAGATAGACAAACAGAACTGTCGAACCCACTTTTTTCGACTTCTATGATCGTGATGTCAGGTTTGATTGTTAGCATTTTATTTTTGAGAAGTGAAAATTCTTTAGGTAGGCTCATCAGAATAAAATGTTTACGGATGAAGCGAAAACTAGCGTGACGTAAATGTGGGATGTTTCCGTTCCAGAAGAGGGGAGAGAGCGATTGAGACCGATTAACAGAGAGTTAGAAAGGGCGAACGTAGCATGAAGCAAGCGAGTGAGAAAGATCGAAAGAGAGAGAGAGAGAAAGAGAGAGAGAGAGAGAGAGAGAGAGAGAGAGAGAGAGAGAGAGAGAGAGAGAGAGAGAGTGAGATAGAGCGACAGTGCCATGGGGGACAGATAGCTGTATTTTAGGTTAGGTTTGTCTTATAATAGCACAAACTGGTTCTGCATATCAACTGTGGGTAGGTCAGTGGCTTGTGGTTAAAAATAGAACGGGGGGTAGCACGGTATGCATTGTGTGTCTTATCAGACAAAAGTATTTCGTATATCCATTGTAGTCAGTCAGGCGGTTGATGGTTTTAAATAGGTTAGCGGGTAGCAGGGATGTGACTTGGTGTTTTGTTAAATGAGCACTGGAAGGTTGATATGAAAAATGTGATGTGTATAATATTAAATGTGTTAGGCGGGTAAGCTGCCTTAAAAAGCTGCACTGGTAGGTTGATACGGCGCAAAAAAAAATTAGTTTGCCAAAGAAGTTTCGCTTCTGACATGTTTGGTTTTCTTAAGTCGCTGGTCTTCACTGATAAGCCAGAGACAATATTGAGGACTTGGAAAACAACATTCGAAGCGTTATAATTGTCGGTATACGACTGCAAATGTTACAAATAATGATCGAAAATTGGACCTCAAGACTACTACGCTCCAGCCCGCTGCACTGGCCATATACCAAATATCATATTCAAATAAAAATAGCAAACTATTTTCTTTCAAATAAAATCAGTTTGAAGAATAAATACAATTTGTCTGTGTTTTATTTAAGTTTATAGTGCTAAACCTCTAAGCAAAACACCCTTTAAACCAATAACTAGCTTGAAGGTACGAGCATTATTAAGCCATAAAGACAGCTATAATTTTACTATCCGACATAGTTTTTTTTAATCCATAATTGGATGGAATCATGTTTGCATTGATTGAACTATTAATGAATTAACATGGAGCTATGTCAATCCAACGAATTTCTTTCATTAGATTTTAGCAAAAACAAATTGCCAAAATTACATGAAATCACTTGCGTTCTTATATAATCAGAATCAATCAAAATTGTATATTCTCAAATCGATTTTATAACGTTATCCTACAGATGAAATATATTTAAAATACCAAGAATCGTTTACGCATTTTGATTTAAGATTCATTATCTCAATTGAATGCTTCAATTACCATTATATCCCGAAGCCTTTATATCATACTACAAATACACACTATAAACTACGTCCAAATTGATAGAATAAATTGAAGGCTTTGTTTTTTCAGGACAATGGTGCAGCAGCCAGTTTTACAGATACAAAAGTATCTATATAAATACAAGCATTGTTACTGTAAATGCAAACTGCAGTGGCATTATAGATTTCCTCCTCTGCCTCCAAATAAATACTGTGTATCGGAGGATGCCTTAGCTCTAGCTGTGCATGAATAAGTTAAATTGAACCACCAACCCAATTGTTGAGGTACCAAAGGCTGATGGCATATGCCATCGCACATTGCCTTTACCCTTCACCTTCACCTCCTCTCTCGAACGTTTTGATTCTAAGAAGAAAGAATCCTAAACGGTACTCGGTGTACGGATGTAGATTGTTAGAAGCCGAAGTTGAAGCTGATGCAGATCCTTTTGTTTATCTATTCAAATTGGCTCCCAAGATAACAAAATGTATTTTGTTTGAAAAGCATCTGCAAAATATTGAAACTAAGTTTCTGCAAATTTGTTGTTGTTGAAATTATTCTTACAACAAGCTAAAATTTTTGTAAATTGTTTGTTCATCCTGTGTGTTTTGTGTTCTCTCGTTTTGTGGGTTATATTGACTTTCGTTTTTAATTTTTTTTTTTTTCACTGTTTTTTGTTCAAACTTGAAGAAGAAGGGAATTTCGGGCTTTTCAATTTAGAAAGATTGAGATACACACAGAGATTCATTTATAAGTGTGCAACCCAACCCAATTCAATAGCCTTGGTATGGTTTGGTTTGGAGGTAGATCGAGTTCCTGGAGGCTCTTTCGATATATTGATAAAGGACATAGGTATGAGAATATAATATGATATAGAGATTTTGGAGAAGAAAAAAAATATTATTCAAAACAAATATGATATGAAGAATTTGAGACTGTTTGCTTTTATCAAATTGTTTTTCAGGACTTGAGATTCTTTTTTTTTGTCTTCTTGAGGAAGGAAGAAAACTTGGAGAAAAATTTGATTAAAAATTATGAAATATATTGATTTGAAAGCAAAATATACGATATACCTGACAGGTTCATATAATGTTTCAGGATATCACCATTCCAAACGTGAGGAGATATTTGTATGAGATATTTTAAAGTGAAACTTTTTTTTACATCGCCACAAATATTTTGGTTCACCTGTCGCATGTCGAAATATGGCGGCGCCAGCCAATAGCTCTGGATGAGAGAGTTCGTGCTTGTACCTAGCTAGTTAAATGAAAAATGCTCTTGGTAATTAGATTTAATTTTTATTATGAATTTATTAGAAATAGGTATTAGAACTTTCTGCTCGTGCATATTATTAAAGCGAAACTTTTTCTTAAATCACTACAAATTTGTTCGTTCATCTGTCACATGTCGCAATATATGGCGGCGCCAATGGCTCCCATCAGCTGACCGTGTAGCATTTATATTCTCACTCATTCCGTGGTATCAGTGTTATGATGTAAAACCGGTCAACAAGTGAAAAATCAAGAATAATGCGTAAAATATCGGATGATGAATTAATTTTAGGCCGTAACAGAAAGCCAAAAGATTTCGTGTTTGCAGGGAAAAAATGCTCTTGGTGAGTTAATTTGATTTTCATAGTGAATTTATTAAAACGAAAAAAGTTTCACTTGCATCGTGGTTTCATAAAACCACATAATTTTTTTTTGTTCATTAATGGTTTTTGGAATATAGAATCGGTGATTGAGGAAATGATTTCGGGCAATTGAGAGAGTCTTAACATAGAAGTGCAAACATTTTGACTAAAAATTACAGTAGACGCTTGATCAAGTGATATTTTCAATAAATCGGCTCAATAACTTTGGTTCGCGGACGACATTGACGTGATAGGAAAAATGAAGCGTGCTGTAACCGGTGCCTTCACTACTACGGAGCAAGCATTCTGCTGTAACTATATGAGGACAAGACCTTTTTTTCGCATCATCAGTTCTCGAGAGTAAAGCTAGTATTACACGGTCATCGAAATCTGTCATTGCAATGACATTCTGACGTCACAAGAAAATATGTCATTGTAACGTCAGTTCACTGTCATTTATCACAGTGTCATTGCTAGCTACAGTGACGATCACACGAATGGCGCAAGTCTGTCATTGGTGTCCCAAAATGCAATGACGGGCAGACCTTGTCATTGTAATTTTTGACGTTCGATGTCATTGCCATGACATGCAAAAGAATGACGATTACACGACTTGACCACTTTCAAAACTTTGAAAGTTGATGGCGACCTGAAACCGCGACGACAGAAGTCATTTTTCGCAATGACGATCACACGACATTCATAAATTGAGTTATCGTGACTGAAAAATTGACGTGAGTTTGTGAAGTTCCTCATATTATAAACAATAAATAATATAATTCCAATAATATAAAACCAAAAATGTCGAGAAAAAATATTGTGGAGATGGCGATCCTAGCAACATATTTATTGGAGGATAGTTCAGAGGAAGACGACGACGACAACCAAAGACCACAACAAAGAGTTCGTTCTGTGTGGTCAAAAAATGGTTGCTTCGCCGTGATACAGAAGGCTTCTGTTCCAAGTTGCTGCGGGAATTGCGAGCTGAGGAACCGGAGCTATATCGCAATTTCCTGCGGATGTCAGCCACTCAATTTGACTTTTTGTTAAATTTAGTGGCTCCTATAATATCAAAACAAGACACCAATATGCGAACTAGCATTTCCACGGAGGTGCGATTAGTACTCACACTGCGTTACCTGGCAAGTGGTGACAATTTTAGGTCATTGCAGTACCTTTTCCGAATTTCACAGCCAACCATTTCTACCATTATTCCGCCTACCTTGACAACAATGACATGGCAGAAATTCCTGCCATGTCATTGTTGGGACACTGTCATTGCAATGACAAACCAATCAAAAAATCTGTCATGTTGTCCTATCAACAATGACGGTGATTACACGGTCATCGAAAATTGTCATTTCGATGACGTAAAAATTCCTGTCATTGTGCTTGTCATTCTGGTTGTCAGTGCAATGACAGCATTACGATGGCGATCACACGACATGACGACTTTAGGACAGATAGTTACGTCATTATGACGTCAGAATGTCATTGCAATGATAGATTTCGATGACCGTGTAATACTATAGCTTAAGAATCTTATATCAAGCCTTAACCTACAATTAGAGATTAGCCAACACATATTATGTGCTCACTGGCTATTGGCTACATCATTTAGTGCAGGTGTAAGTTGTTAGTAGGCAAAATATACAAATAGCATAACACAAGCACAAAAAATAAAACAATTAATAAACAAATACATTTAAACAATATAAATACAAAAACATTGAGAACATTTATACAAAACATAAACTATGAGCGGGTGCACACTGGTTTAAATTTTTTTTTTTTTTTTTTTGACAAGATTTACTAATTTTAAAATCAACAATACTTATATTTGAGTTATAATGCTTGCACATGAGGGTAAGAGGTTCATTCAAGCCATAATTAGTACGTTGTTGGGGACAATATAATAGCTCTAATCAACGAAGATGATGAGCCCCTCCGCTATAATTAAAACCAACACATGATAGAAGATGGGGTGAGTCCAAAGATCCCGTTAAAAGTTGGTGAATAAAAATAACATCATTGTTAATACGCCTTTGTGAAAAAGTTTGAATTTGTATAAGTTGAATCTGGTTTTCGTAAGGTGGGAAGTTCTAAGGATCTGCCCAGAAGAGAAGTTTTAAAGCAAATCGAATGAAATTACGCTGAACTGCCTCTATCCTAGATTTATGAACTCCGTAGAAAGGAGACCTTACCTGTGATGCATATATGTAGTTATATAAAGCTAAGGTTACATAAGGATTTTGAAATTCCTTCGACCATCTTTTAACAAATCCCAACATGGAATTAGCTTTTTTAAAAATAAAGTTGACGTGTTCCGTGAAACTCAAGTCTGGGCTAAAATGTACTCCCAGATCCTTAAAACTAAAAACGCGATGCAAAACTTGTTGAGAAATGCAATAGCCTTGTACTTGGTACCCGTTTCCTTGAAAATGTCATTGTCTGACATTTCGCTGGGTTCAGGCTTAAACAATTCTTGCTACACCAGATAGCAAATCTGTCTATGTCGGCTTGCAATTCTAGGCGGTCATTAGCTGAGTTAATAGATTTGAAGATTTTCATATCATCAGCGAAAACAAGGGTCGATCTCACTAGAATGAATACACGAAGTTACGTCATTTATAGCTAGTATAAACAGTAACGGACCAAGATGACTGCCTTGTGGGACTCCTGATTTTGCTGGAAAAGGGTTAGAAAACGAATTTCTGAACTTAACTGTATATGATCTGTTTGGGAGATATGAATATATCCAATTTACAAACCCTACAGGGAAACCTAAAGCTTTCAATTTGAAAATGATGATTTCATGTGAGAGTTGGTCAAAAGCTTTTGAGAAATCTGTGTAAATACAATCCAGCTCATGTCCACTCTCTAATGACCTTGAGCACTTGTTCATACAGGTTAATAAGTTTGTGACAGTAGACCGCTTCTGCATGAAGCCGTGTTGTTGAAGGCAGATTAAATGTTTGCAGATGTTTGATGCTTTCATCAACAAAAGTCCAATCCCGTCACCGACTTGCTCAGAACGTGACCATTAACAGATATAAATTCGAGGCTGTAAAAACAGGCCAAACATCAGCTCTGAAACAAACGTAGAATAACTCTTTCTTATTGCTGGTTTTTTGGAAAATAAGGAATAAAGTCCTATCGAGGAGAACCAAGGAGACACCACATAGAACACTCTGCAAATCTGATGAATAGTCACATCAAGATTTCGAGAGAAAAGTTCAACGTTTAATTTATGGTCTTAAGCCCGCATAAACAGAAAAAAAAACAAAATTTGGCGAAGAAGATACAACGACATAAACAAATAAAATTCGAATTCAGTGAAAATGAATAACATCAACGCTCCACCTCGTAAAGTTCAAAGCCAAACCCGAGGGAGTCAGAAGCCAAGGTAGACCTCAACTTCGATGGAGCGACCACCAAGAAGAGGGAGATCTCCGACTACTCGGAGTGCGAGATTGGAAAGCCTAGCACTACCATGTTCTAGAAGAGCCCTTAGTAAGAAAGTTCGCTGGATTAAAACTCGGCGTGAAGTTAAATGAGCTAGCATCATCTTGAATTGGACAATTGGCGAAGTTGCATTATCATTTCGGCGGCTACGTAAACAAACAAAATTGCCAGATCTTAGGCTCGGAAAACCAGCTCGTAGTTGTCGAGAAGCCAATGCATCCACAGAGAGTGGCAGTTGGGTGCGGATTGAGGAGTGGTGGTATGATTTGGCTATTTTTCTTCGAAAATGAGGCTGGGGAACAAAGTTTCGGTCAACGGTGGGCGTTACAGAGCCATGTTAACTTTTCTTTTATTGAATTGAAGACGTGTGATTCGGAGGACCTCTGGGTTTATGCAAGATAGCGCCCATGCCGCAATCAGTCTTTAGAGGGACAAATTCCCAAATCGTGTTATCAGCCGTATTGGCGATGTCAAAATGGCGGCCTTGGAGCTGCGATTTGACCAGATTGGACTTTTTGTTGAGGAGAACCGTGAAGGACCGAAATTCAAGCACTTAAGTTTTAATGCCAGTAAAATATATGCAATCCGTGAGCTACAACTTGAGACCATCAACAAGGTTTTTGAAAATTATAGTGACAGAATGCTGTACGGCAAAGGCAGCATCTTGAACGATGTTGTGTTCCATAATTATTGGGAATGTTTGCTCTTACCTAATAATTAAATTTTATTCATTATATTGGAATTTTCCACCCTTCAGAATAAACAAAGCCCGTGATGTATTTTTTGGAATCATTTTTCTTGCTTGGAACTACAACTCTAACAACTTGAAACTCTTCGAATCCAACGTTATATGCTTCTGGAACATGGAAATTCTCCACCAATATCTCGAGCAAACTGCAGGCCTTTATTAAGGGTTGTCTGCGATACATTCTGAAGATCTGGTGGCCGCAAGCCATATCAAAAGTATAACTGTAGAACAGGACCGGGCATACAAAATTGGATGCAAGTTGCAGACAACATGCAACGAAAATGGTGAAACAATATTTTGAATGGAATCCTCAGGATAAAAGATGCGTCTGAATACCAATAAAAACTTGGAGGCAATCAGTGGTGAAAGAATAGTTCAATCTCCAAGTAATAGCTACATTAATGGTCACAGCTTAAAGCCAGTTCTAGCGACCCGGGACATGTGGAAAGATCTTGTTGCTGTTTTCGATCCGCAGGAGGAATTGAAGTACGTTGAAGCAGTACCTACTTGCAGCCGGACTCGTTCAGTTTCAAAGTTACTTAATCTCAATATACACAGATCGGCTGTTTTAGATAGTATCTCCCTTATAGTTTTGAAGAGGTTTGTTTCAGCGCTGGCAATTCTACAAGTCATTTTCCGAGTAGATGATAAACAACATGTGTCCAGCAGCATTTCAGGCGTATCCATCCGCGAAACACCCGACCAATAACTTCATGTCGAGCAATGTTACCAGCTCACTACTGTAACTTGAAAAGTGTTTGAATTTTAAGCTTAATTTTCCCGAAATATTTAAGTCAAACAAAATTTCCAGTTTTTGGAATTCTTTTAGTTTTAAAATGTATCAAACGAACATTTTCATCCATAACACCTCATTTTTGCCAAATCCTGTTAACATACCTTATAAAAGGATATCATAAGGTTGAGCATTATATAGGAACGTGAGCGCAAATAAAGCCATGCCAGGACTACATAATATACAACGTGAACATCGTCCTATTTATGTATTACCAAAAAAGTATATATTTTACATCAGAAAGGTTCATGTTGATGCCGAAAAAAGCAAGGAATGACAATAGCTTCCTTAAAATATTATACATAGTCCTGACCAAATAGATGAAAAAGACAACACAAAAAAGAAAGAAACGGTATTAAGAGAGCAGCTTCCTTTCTTTTGCGTGATTTCAATTTCAAAACGAATAAGAACAAGCAGAAGTAGTCTGAACAGCAGCAACAACAACAACAAAAAATGTCCTTTTTACGTTGTTCGGTTCGTTCTCATCATCAATCAGACAAAAGGTTCATCCATAAAATATAAGGGGAAAGCAGACCAAGACTAGGTTAGATAGGTACCTCTATAGATACCTACCGATGATGTTCATCGAAAGCACAAATAAAAAAAAAGTGGAAGAAGACACAAAAATTTGTATTCAAGACCTAGAATCGAAAGCTATTCATGCAATAGGACGACTCAAGGAAAACAAATATAAACTGTTCTTTTGAAATTTATATAAATTGCTAACATCGAAAAGACGTATAAATAAATCTGTCATACGAAAATTTATCATCAGATAAATCGAGACCATTGATTAGGACACATTTGGGATTGCATTATAAAAGAATGGGTGAACAAAAAAAAAATTAAAGGAAAGGAAAGGGGAGCCGATATTGTGTGTGTTCATCCAATAATTTTTGTGGGTTATAAAGAGGTTTTGTGTTGAGAGAAGCAATAAAAGGATTTTGTGCGATATCCTTCAAAGAATGTGTTATGAATAAAATGTTGCAATATTTTATTTGAATATGTTTAAAAGCAAAGATACACTGAAAGAAAAAAAGGAGTAAGACATTTTAATTTTCATCCAGTTTTTTTTTTTGTCACGATCTTATAAAAACGGCTGATTCTAAAACAAATTCATCAATAATATTAAAAATACTCAAATATTTTGTGCATACAAATGACCTTTCCGGATTAAAAACCTCATATAAATACCACGAACAATAAACTGCAAATTGCAATCTTATCATTTTTAACAATTACACATATTTGATTTAACTAGAGGTTTTGCAATTTTGACCTCTAAATCATTCAATGGACAAAGCGCACTAGATTTAAATGCATTTGGCTTTTGTCAGTGAGATTGCATAAATTTAAAGTCTTTTAAGTTACAGCTATACAGCCAAGTTTTTAATGGGGCGTACTGCTAGAAAGTGGACAATTCGCCAAGAGTAAAATTTTTCACGAAGAATTGCATCTGTGCTCGGATCGATTCTTTACAACTTCTATTTCCGAAAGGTATATCAACGCAAATATAGGAATGGTTGAAGTGTTGAGAGTGTAAGTCACTTTGTAATGTTTGTAATGTAAACTTTGCAACATTAAATCTTTTGCACAATATTCCTGGTAACGAAGTTACATATTTCCTGCCCTCCCCTAGGCATCCGACGCAATAACCAACTAACCACCGCCAATAACCACCGCAATAGTTCCATACGCCGCCACTGATCGCCACGATAATTCCATAAAATTACTCATCTACGATGAATAATAGAATCACTTTCACGTGACGTAACACTGAATTCTATTGAGGCAATTCCGACTACCCTTCCACCCCTCACCGCTGATTTGGACTGCCGTCCACTTCCGAGTACCTAAACCAGAAGAGCAGTCAAATAAATTCATCACTCGAAAAGAATTACACATTTGCAAGTAGTTTTAACTTTTGACTTTATAATTCACAGTCTCTGTTTTCAGTAAAAGTCCATAAGTAGGAGTGAAATTTGCATGGCAAATCAGACTCGATCTCCCAGTCATTGGTAGAAGTTCTATTCCAAATAGAATACAGGGATTAGAGAATTAGAGTTCTCAACCGAAAGTAAGCTGAAGGGAATACCATCAGAAGCCTCACCAAGTTTTGAAGCAAAAGTTTTTATGTCAGCTTTCCACTTCGCTGTTGGTCGCAGTGCATCGCCGACCGGCATTAGGCCACGCGTTTATTGTCGTGGAGCTCTTTCTTTTTAGATGAATCTCTGCAAACCTAGTGTTAAGGAATCGTTTGTAGTCGTGGACAGTTTCTCGGAACTCCACAGACCTAGTATCTGAGGTATCATAAGAATTGAATTGTAATCTTTTATTTTAAGATTATCATTAAGAATCCTACTAATATTATAAATAAGAAAGTAACGATGTTTGGATGTTTGTTGCTAACGAACGCCAAAACGGCTAAACGGATCTGGATAAAATTTGGCACAGAGATAGCTTATAGTCTGGAATAGCATATTGGCTACTTTTAATCCCGGTAAAATGTATGGTTCCCGTGGGATAGATTTGTTTTAATTTTTGAAATCACACCAGAATGGCTGACGGGATCTGAATGAAATTTAGAACAGAGATTGATTTGTGGGATAGATTTGTTTTAATTTTTGAAATTACACCAGAATGGCTGAATTCATCTGAGTGAAATTTAGCACAGAGATAGATTATAGTCTGGAATAGCATATTGGCAACTTTTTATCACGGTTAAATGTAGGTTTTAAATTATAAAGCTATAAAAGAAGAAGAAGCTAGATTACGATAGACTATACTCCTCAAGCTACAGTCTACTTCTTGATCAGCTGAAACGCGAGCGAAGCGGCGGGTAAAGGCTAGTATGAAATAATCTGTTAAGCAAATTAAGATAAATACAAATATTGTTGTTTCGGAGTTCGACAATTCTTCAACCCTGAGTTTTTGCTTTGTTTTGGGAACAACCCTGGACATCCATGAGCTAACCCCAGCCTTGAGTATAAAAAAGCATCACATCCTAATCCGCTTAAGTTTACTTCAAGCGCTTAAATGAGTTTTAATCCACGTATTAACACTGCTGCTGGGAACCCTTTTGACTTGGCTTCTCCGAAATATTTCTTTATCTTCTTACGCCTTATAAACACAAAAGTTTATTCAAAATTATTATAGGAACTGTTTTGGAGAAAATTAAGACAGACCAGCAACCTGAAGCTTTAATTAAAAAATATAAAATGCACGATTGGGTTGCACGAACATGCTCTTAGTTTAAAAGTTTTCTTGGGAAAATTAAGTATGCAATAATATTTCATTGCTTAAAAAATATAGGAAAACAAATATTGAAAATCGTTCGACCATTTTTTGTTCAACAATGTTATTTTTGAAAAACTTTTCGAAACTGTTTTGCAATTTGTTCGAGTAGGTATAAAATTATATGGCAATTTTTAGTTTGCATCAGGGAAAATAATTTTTAAGAAATTTAATATTAAGAATTAATTAAAAAAATTAATTAAAAATTTAAAAAAAAGTTTTTAGCAATTATTTTGAAATGCCAAATCAATAAATTTATAAATGACTTCCTGTGTTAAAAATTTTATTGAAATCAGATGTATAGTTTACGATAAAATTTTATTTAAGAACTCCGGTTCTATGAGAGGTACCGTTATAAGTCTAATTCCGAAAAATCTTTTACAACCACAAGATATGTAACCTCAAAAATAGTACTCTGAAAGTTTTATCAAAATCGTTCTAGCCGTTTTCGAGGAAATCATTTTTTTTCTTTACGATTGTATGGCCTTAAGCAAAAATTAAAAATACTTTCCGAGGGACAGCCAAATAAAAACTAAATACCAAATTTGAAACAAATCGGCCCATCTGTTCAGTCTCTAGACGTGCGAACAGACAGACAGACATCTCCATCATTGTAATGTAATGTAAATCCATTAACGCCATTAATTCCGCCTGGAACACGCTACAATGGTAACCCCCCCCCCATCCCATCATAAACTGAACAGTTTATGCCACTAAGGAAGATCATGTGGAGTTAGACTTGTATCCATTTCCCTGAAATTAATAATATGAGCATACTTTTCATCGTGGTCGCAAGTTGGGCGCCATTTGATAAAAGAGGTAAAAGCCTTGAGGGTAATAACTGACCCTAAACGACGAGTTTAGTAGAGCAATCACGAGCGTGACACCACTTCAAAATGTCTGACCCAAGCTCGTTATGTATTTGGGGCCGGTGGAACTATATAGCCAAGACAGGCGCAGGAGTTTTGATGCTAGATATAGTACTGCAGACGCAGTTTTAGCAATGAGTTGGCATTGTTAAAACGTGTAGGTTTTGTCATTAGTTAAGTTATATTGACACACAACATTTGTGATGTAGCTGTTAAGGTTCAGAAAATCTTATTTAGGTTAAAACACTCTGTTTTCAATGATTCTTCTTTTATTAAAAAATCAGTCATGATTCTTTGGAAATCAGTTGGTTACAAGCTAAAAGATAATGTTTTCGATGGAACAATGCTTTCAATTATTTATATGTAAGTCTTCATTAAAAGTTTAAAATTTCCTGAATTCCTTCCTAGAAACTTACAAAATTCCTCCCTAAATTTCAGAACACCATGAATAATCGCATTATTTTTCTATTCCCTGAGGTAAGACCAAGTGAATTCTCAAGAAAAAAAAATTAACTTTCTACAGTAGGGTATGTACTAACAACCCTCCTTAACAAAAAAAAAAATGTTCGTCCGTGTTCAGGAAATGACTTGTCAGGATTGTTTCGCACAAAATCTCTATTAAGTCTTAAAAGAAAAAAACAACACACACACACACACACAAAATGAAAGAAAAAATATGTCGATGGCTGTTTCCTTTATTATATTTGGATATAACGGTGCTTTTGATATAAAATTCACTTAAAAATAACAAAGTCATGCCTTTCCCCCTTCCCCCTTCCCACCATGGACCGTATCCTCTTCTTTATATTGGAAAGGAACACAAGGAAGAAAAAAAAAAAACCAGAACAAAAATATCCATTTAGTCCCCAAAGGACACTCAATCCTAATGACCCATAACTGAACACACACTGTGCGTTGTTGTTCCTTTTTTTTTGCTACTTGCTGTTGCTGTTGATAATCCAAGGTGACAGAAACAAAATCTTTAACCAAAAGTTGTTATAGCACAAAAGGACGAGAACGAAAAATATTTAAGGACACACAAGAAAATGGAGGCCCACATAATTAAGGCTTTACCTACCCAAAAAAAAAAAAAACAAAAAAAAAAACAAAGCCCGATTGACGATAAATTTCATTTAAGTGCCAGGGTGTTAATTTTATTCACAATGCGGGAGTGTAAACAAATTGTCCGAAATTAATATCTACACAAACGGATACGACACCGCCGCCATCGCATCGGTACATATATAAATAAAACCGGGAGGTTTATCGTAAATTTTTGTGTTGCTTTTTTTTTTTAACAAGTAAAAGAAATGCAAACACAATTTCCAGAAAAGTGGTATGAAAGTTGAAATAAAGGACGAAATAAGGACGCAGAAGACAAAAATCGTGCTCTGGGCTTACGTATTTATAAAAAAAAAAAAAAAAAAAAAACACCTTGCGTCGTCGCGTCGTCAAGGTATGTTTATTTATTAAGATCCTTTGCAGCAAAGCACCACACTATACTTCACTATAATAGAAAGGTATATTGAGGCGATGGCGATAAAGACGAGACATCTACTTGTCGTTTATTTCTTAAGATTAAATTAGGCAGAGTGACGAATGACCATCATAAAAGCGCAGGAGCATGAAATTTTCTTTTAAAATTAAATAAAGCGTAAGGACGATTTAATTGTGTCGTCAGTAGTCGGTCTTCATAGCCATAGCCAAGCCAAACACAATGCCAGTACGATAGTTATGTAAAACTGCAAAGAAAGATGCGGTGGGTATAAGATTATTTAGAAATAAGATGGCTGATGCACAGTGAAGCAAAGATGATCCTTGTTTTTCGCTTTGCTTTATTATCTTGAAGTAGATTTTATAGGTATTTTATTTTTTATTTTTTTTCGCATCCTTCTTTGCACTTCTGTGTGTGTGTGTGTGTGTGTGTGTGTTAGATCACAAATTAGATTGTCCTTGATTGTCCTTATATAATACCTTTCCAGGATCTCTCTCTCTTTCTCGAATAGGGGACCATAGTGGAGTTTATTATTTCATTACGTCGATGGGGAGTGCTTTTGAAAAAATTTTAGTAATTTGTTTTACTTATCGTTTGGTGTTTTTAATTATTACCGTTTAACGGTATGGCAAACAATTTAGAACGGGCATTTTTTATATATATATATTTTTTTTATTATTTTTGTCATTAACGAATGAAACTTAATTGGCATTTTATAAAGGGATTTTGTTGTTTCGTGTTTTAATGATAACGATAATTTTCACATAGTTCATACGTGAAAATTGTTCGTAGGTTATTTTTGTTTCCAATATTATTTTGTGGAGATTTTTAATTTTTTGAATACCTACCAACAATTTATTTAATGGGCTTTTTTGTAGAAATTGCGGTATTTATGTTTTTTTTTTTTTTTTGTCGTTGTTGTGTAAATATTTACAATGTATTAAATTATCGATAAAGTTGGGCAAAAAATATAAAAATAAAAACAAATTGCCTTTGATTGTAAAATGTGATGGTGAAATAATTGGAACGATTAGTTAAGCTTTGCAATTATTTGTAAAGTAATTTCATTGCGGGTGCAAGGGATTTTGGTTAAAACTGTTTTTAATTAAATATAAAATAAACTTTACAGGGTTGGACTATGTTTTTAGTTTTTTTTTTTTTTTTTTTTTTGTCACACTTATGCAATGATACTTTCTAAGCAGTGGCTTAGATAGCTTTTCGCTATGGGGGGGATGGATCTAGTTCGCTCATTTTTTTGCGATTATATAGGTTCTATAAGGCATGTTATGCATTCGTAAAAAAAAATTCTAACAATCAAACATGACATTACGATGATAGAGAAGTCGAAAAAGTGGGTCCGACAATTCTTTCTGTCTGTCCGTGTGTCTGTCTGCCTGTATAGTTACTACAGCTTAAACGGCTGGACCGATTTGCTACAAACTTGGTACATAGTATTATTATGACGTCTTACAGAGGAGTTTTTGGGAATAGCATTCAAGCTCAAAAAATAACGGTACCTGCCATACGATTTTTAGTGAAAAGTTAATTTTCTCAAAAACGGCTCCTACGATTTTGATAAAACTTTCTGAATAGTGTTTTCTGTGTAAACTTTATGTTGGTTGGAATAGATTTTTCAGGAAAAATCAGATTTTCTTGTAAGCCACTTGACGGAGTTTGATGACATTTTTAGTGTAGAAGCCTTTTAAAGACGAAATAATATAAATTTTTAAATTTTTGAAAAAAGTTTTTTAAAACAAATTTTTTTTTTTATTTTTTGTTTTTTTTTCCAAAACGGTTCAAGCTATTTTTTTTTTACATTTTATTTTACTGATAAAAACTACAAGTTGGCATATTTAAAAAATTTAATTTATTTTGGAAAAGTTTTTCAAACAAAAAACTGTTTTTTGATAAAACTGGTCGAACGATTTTGAAAAAGAAAAATTCTTAAAATTTTTCACAATATACAAAATCATATGGCTTACTTCTTCTTTTCCAAAAAACGTTTTAACTATTGATTTTTAACTGATCAATAGAATTTCATATAATTAGTTTTTTCTCCTCTTTTTTTCCAAAATCTCAAACCCCAAGACCACTGTCTCACATTAGAGCAAGTTTGTCCGACCCAGTCGTGCACTTTATTTGTAAAGTAATAGAAAGCAGGATGGAAGCTCTTTTTCTTGCGCGTCCTATTTATCAATTATTGGTGATAGACGTAAAAAAAAACTCTTTTTTAAAAATCGATATAAAAAAAGAAATTCAAAATAGTAGGTGATTTGCCGAAATAATAATTTCTTTCAGATGAAGTTGAATTTGTATTTTCCCCGTTGAATGTAGGTATAGAATGTACATTGTACAATTGACAATGCCTCTAGGAATCCTGTGAGTACTAATAAGACTTAATTCACGTAGGAAGTAGGTATCTACTAAATTTCAGAGTGCGTTTCTTTAACTTATTTGGCATGACTGGTTATGTTGAACAATTATCGATCCCAATGGGGGGATATATCCCCCTGATCCCCCCCCTATCTACGCCACTGTTTCTAAGCAACATGTTATCAAAACGAGTTGTTTTTTTCTCTCTAATTTGATAAAAAACAACTTTAACAGTTTTAATTAAACTTTGTATGTACGCAGTCGGTCAAAGCAACCGATGAAAATTCGAGCAGTTCCGTTAGTTGAGGTTGTTGCAATAACCGAATTGGAACTTAACGCCAAAATCAAAGGGAAAATTTGTTGAACGCAATAATAATTGAGGAACAAAAAGGAGTACTTTGTAGTAAGTAGTAACACACCTTATAATTTTTCCAACAAAAGCTGAAATTCGGATTAGGTGTGAGAGAGTGCGTAAAACACATGCATACCCTCCCAAATAAAATATATGCTCAGCTTTGCTTAGTTTTTTACAACTTTATCACCAAACATTTTCTTCTTCTTTTCTTCTAATTCCTTATAAATAATATCGTATATTAATCTCAAAAGAGCATGGATGGAAAGTTGCCTTTACTAAGTCACATTTCTTTTGAAAGTTGCACTTACTAAGTCACTAATGGTCATAATTTGGGTGTTGCTTTACCCGAGGTATTGCGTTAATCGAGGGTTGCTTTTACCAAGGCGAGGGCGTAAGTACTGTAATACAATACTCGTTCATTTTATTTTATTTTATTATAAGGTCGAAAAATAACGGTACCTGTGATACAGGCGTCAAGAAGAATTTTAATTTTCTTGAAAATGTGCTTTTGTTAGAAAAATCATTCAAAATTTATTTTTTAACTGTTTACCTCACAGAACTGGAGTTTTTCAAATAGGTTTTCTAGTAAACGATTCTTCTTATCTCAATAAAATTTTACATATGAATTTTATGATTTACAGCGCCATCATGCAAGTGAGATGCTAAATTCCTAAAAATCATTTAATTTTACGTTAAATTCATTGAATACCGTGCGATCGGAGTAATATTAAAAACAAAAAAAAAACAGAATTAGATATTTTCGAGCAATAAAATATATCCTATATTTTAAGTTGACGTACTATCAATACATCTACGAAAACCGCATCCAATTCCATGATGCGCGTACAAACATACAGACAGATAGACAAAAATTATACAAACGGTTGTTTTGGCTTTTGCGGGTCTAATAAGGATTTTCCATATTAGTTTTGCATCTACATATATCTTCAATGTACAGACATCGACCCGCAACAATTTTATTATGAAGGGTGGTTAAATTTTAAGTGCCGATGTTGAATGTGAACCACACCTAAACGTCAAGTTTTTTTCTGAATTTAATTTGACATTATCTCAATTTCAGACTAATTCAATTTGAACCATAGAAAGATACACAATCGAGCAACGCGTTTAAGTTATTCAGGCTTATTATGAAAATGGGCGTTCAAATCAAAATGCATATTGTGCAAAATCATCTTCAGTGATGAAGCACATTTTCACATAAGTGGATTCGTCAATAAGCAGAATTGCCGCATTTGGGCGAATTTTAATCCAAGAGTGATTGTCGAAAAACCAATGCATCCACTGTTTATTGCGATTTATGGGCTGGCAACATCATCGTTGCGTATTCTTCCAAAATGAGGCCGGTCAGGCAGTTACTGTGAATGGTGTTCGCTGTCGTGAGATGATAACGAACTTTTTATGGCCCGAATTGGAAGATATGGATGTGGACAATATGTGTTTTCAACAAGACGGTGCCACTTGACACACAGCTAACGAAACAATGGCTCTTTTGCGTGACAAATTCAATGGCCGTGTTATCTCACGTGGTGGCGATGTCAATTGGCCGCCAAGATAATGTGATTTGACACCGTTCGACTTCTTTCTTTGGGGTTATTTGAAAGAAAAGGTGTACGTCGATAAGCCAGCAACAATTCAAGAGCTTAAGGATGAGATAATTCGGCACATTAACGGCATAGAATCTCAATTGTGCCTCAGCGTCATCGAAAATTTGGACCATCGGATGGAGGTATGCCGCCGAGGTCGTGGAGGTCATTTGGCCAATATTTTATTCCATACATAATTGAACCATACCAATATTATCATAATTAAAAGAAATGACAATAATTTCTTAAATAATTTGTGTTTTATTCAAAATCAACATTGGCCCTTAAAATTTAACCACCCTTTATGTAACTATGCTCAAAGTAATACGAGATTTTCATATTGCTAGATTTTGTTATAGCGAGAATGTAATGTACTAGCTAGCTTTTTTCTTAAAAAACTAGATTTTGTTATTCGAGATTTTGATAAAGCGATATTTTAAAAAGCGAAATTTTGTAATGCGAGATTTAAAAAAAACGAGATTTCGTTATAAGAGATTTTAGTTAGCGGTCAATTGTACCGCTCCCTTTCATAGCACCTACAAAATGGCATCTATGTTTTAAATATTGAAAGTAATAGCAATAGCTATTTCGAGTATAGTTCAGTTTCAGCGATTTTGTTATTTGTTTTTGCTTTAAACAAATTTCTAAAAAGAAGCCTTAAACTATTTCGTTTTACTTTGTGTTTATGGTCTTATAGGAATATCACACCCACATATGTAGCAAGTACTTTTGATCCAGTCGTGCATTTTATTTTATTATACAGGGTCCGTCAAATGAAGTGTTATCAACTCTAAGTTCAATAAATCCTTAATTTTTACAGTTTTACATCTATTTTTTACTTGCGATTACAGGTACTATAAGGCAAGTTATGCATTCGTAAACAAAATTTGTTTTTGGACAATCAAGCATTACATTACGATGATAGAGAAGTCGAAAAAAGTAGGTCCGACAATTCTGTCTGTCTGTCTGTCTGTCTGTCTGTCCGTCTGTCTGTATCAGCACCTACAGCCTAAACGGCTGGACCGATTTGCTTCAAACTTGGTAGATATTATTATTATGACGTCCTACAGAGGGATTTTTGGAAATAGCATTTTTGCTTTAAAACTAACGGTACCTGCCATACGATTTTTAGTGAAAAATTAATTTTTCTCGAAAACGGCTCCTACGATTTGGATAAAACTTTCTGAATAATGTTTTCTGTGCAAACTTTATGTTTTGGTTGAAATAGATTTTGCAGGAAAAGTCTTATAATGGTACCTCCCAAAGGACCGGTTTTTTGAATACCGATTTTCTCGTAAGCCACTTGACGAATTTCGATGAAATTTTTAATGTGGAAGCCCTTTTATAAACGAAATAATAGAAAATTTTAAATTTAAAAAAAAAGTTTTTTGAATTTGTTAAAAAAGTTGAAATTTTTTGTTTTTTCCAAAAACGGTTTAATCAATTTTTTTTCAATTTTATTTTTCTGATAAAAACTACATAGTTCTAGAAGTTGGCGTACTCAAAAAAAATTTGGAATATGTTTTCGAAAAGTTTTTCAAAAAAAAACCGCTTTTTGAAAAAAACTGGTCGAACGATTTTGAAAAAAAAAATTCCTTAAAATTTAAAAGAACAAAAGAAATTAGATGGCTTACTTCATTTTCTCCAAAAAACGTTTTAACTATTGATTTTTAAGTGATTAATAAAATTTCATATGATTTTTGTAATGCCTTTTTCCGAAAATCTCAAGCCCCAAGACCATTTTAACACATTAGAGCAAGTTCGTACGACCCAGTCTTGCACTTTATTTTCAAATAGCCATACGTTCACAACGGCTTGATTGAATCGACTCAAATTTCGTTTGACATAGTTTTTCATCGTTTTCTATAGGATGGTTTAATAAATTTTTCACGGAAGCCTTTCTAAACGGTGGCTTCCATACAACGAGCCGTTGAGTTTTAGCCATTTTTTTTTTTTTTGGTTTTTTCTAATTTGTTCGAAAATGGCTCTAACGATTTTGATTAAACTTTGTGTGTTATTTTTTTTAGTGTTTTTAAGAAAACTGCGTTTTTATTTTTTTGCTTAAAATGCAAATAACGGAGATCTGCTTTTAACGGCTTTTTTTCAAATGGCCATAAGTTGTCAACGGTTGCGTCGAATTCACTCAAACTTTGTTTTGTATAGTTTCTTACAGTTGCCTATCAGATGGCATTGATTTTTTTTTCAGTTTCTGTTTTTTAAATGGTAGTTCCTATACAAAGATGCACAAATTTTTTCGTTTTTTCTAATTTACTCAAAAAAGGCTAACCCGATTTTTATGAAACTTTGTATGTAACATAAAAATACTTCTTCAAAGAAAACTGCATTTTTAGTTATTGGCTACACATGATAATAGCGGAAATTGGTAATATCAGTTTTATTTGTTTGGCCATAAGCGGAAATTTACATATATCATCTATATCACCCAAAAGACGACATCTAAATTTGATATACTAAAGGTTACTTAACGTTAGCTCCCGTATATCGAGTTTTCCAGTTTTAGCCAAATTTTTTTTTAGATTTTACCAAATTTTTCAAAAATGAGTTGTTCTTATTGAGCGTCGTACTATTGCACCCACAGAGCAAGTACGTGCGACCCAGTCGTGTATTTTATTTTAAAACCATGTCACTTCTGAAAATAATTTCCTTTTGCACGGATGACAGCATCAATCCTTTTGATGAAGTCATTGCACTGGTCATGTGGGATTCGTGCCCATTCGCGACGAAGCGCTCTAAGTTCAATGTTGCAACACTCTCATATTTGTTTGTTAACACCTTAGCTTCCAAAATGAACTATAGAAAGAAGTCAATTGGATTCAAATCTGGTGAAAAGGGAGGCCACTGTTGCTTAGAAATGAATATGAGACGGTGCTGAGTTTTTAAGCCAGAAATACAACGGTAGTTGTTAACAAAATAACAAACTTTCTTAAAAAAAATATATTCCCGCGTCGCCGGTGATGCCAACATAAATTAGTAACCCTGTATTTTATTTTTTGGTCGACAAACAACAGTTCCTGCCATACAAATGTTAGGAAGAAATTTAATTTTCTTAAAAATAATTAACGATTTTGATGAAATTTTCAAGGTGCTTTTTTTAGAAAAATCTTTCAAAACTGGTTTTATAACGGTTACTCTCATTAAACCGGATTTTTCCAATAAGGTTTTCTCGTAAGCGATTCTTCCAATTTCAATAATATTTTACAACAAATTAATTTATTACCTGAATAATATAGCATTATAAAATTCTGGAAAACTGTTTTTTTTTGATTTTGAATAATTTTCGAAAACTACTATTGGTTTTCGAAATATTTTGGAAACGGGTTGTTTGAATTTTTTCGAAACTCTTCTCCTAGATTTAAAATACAAATAATTAAGAAATAATTGTATACTCAAGGAAATTTCAAATCATTTTTAGAAGAGTTTTTCCAAAAAAAGCCGGGGGAAAATCAAAATTTGTTTTTCTTAGGTTGACAATTAGTAATTAGTTTATTGCGTACTTAGAAAGGAAACAAAAAAAAAAAAATAATGAAAACTCTCAAACCACAAAGAGACGACTTTTCAAAATACTTGCACATTGTGATTGATGTAAGGTGTGTGAGAAAAAGCTAGATCATTTAGATTGGGTGAAGACATTTAGCCAGGAGAATCAATTTTCTAAAAACTTTTAGTCAGTTTTTAGAAAATCAGGAAAAAAATTATTTAAATACAATAGTTATAGTCCAATTAAAGCTGCATAATATTAGTATATATATAGTTTTTGAACAGTTAACAAACTTAAAATTTTGAAAAATGCTATTCATAATAAATTTTTCTTTGTTTTGTTCAGAGGAAAAATTGATTTTTTTTTTAGTTTAAAAAAAGAGGTCTACCTGAAATAATACCGTTACGTTAAGCTTATTTTTCTGGAAAACGGCTCCAACGATTTTGATTTAAAAAAATCAGTGAAGCTTTTTAAATACGACATACCTATGGCTGAACAATTTTTTTTAAATGCCTAAAAACGGTACTTTCCATAGGACCGTTTTGGTAGTTATATTTAAGATAAATATTTGCTTTGTATTTTTAAAAGCTTTTTTTTAATTTAAAAAAAATATATTTTTAAAACGGCTCATTAAATTTTTTTTAAAAACTATTTGTTGAACACCTAAGAACTGGCATTTTTGAATTTTTTTGAAATTTTTTTTTCTCAAAAACCGCTCCACAGATTTTTAAAAATCTATTCTCATAAATTCAAATTTATCCAAGAAATAAAATGACCTATTTTTTTTACAGCTCATAGTAGTTTGAGTAAGGTATTTATTGAAGCATTTTGAAAAATTTATTTTTATCACAATCTCAAGACAACTGGCACACATTAGAGCAAGTTCGTGCGACCCAGTCGTGCATTTTATTTTGTTGGTTTCAAGGTTGTGCAGGATTATTTTCTCCTAATTAAAATTTGATTGTTCTTCCTTATTTTTCTATCCCACCATGCTTTTCATTTATCTGCAAATTTATTTTGAAGTTAAGTGAAAAAATTTAGTCTTTGTTAACTTGCAACTACAGGTGTAGGACCCATCAACCTGGATGTTAAAAGACGGTTAATCCAGGACTTCGCCACTTAACTGTATGTTTATAACTTATAAGATGCTGGGTACTTAAAAAATAATAAAATTAATTATTTTATTAACCTTAAAGTTCATTCACTAAAACAAAAACATGTTTTTTTTTCTAAATACCCAATTGTTTTTAATTTTCTAAGAAACATTGAAAACAAAATTATAAAAGCATTGAATTTTGAAACCAAAAATAGTACACTCATTAAGTAAAATGTTTTCAAAAAAATTGGATAAATGTTTTTATTTCATTTTCCAAATTTTAAGTTTGAAAAATTACATTATTCCGAAAATACATTTAAAAAATCTATGCACATAACACCCACACTACATATATGTATGTCATTTTAAAATTCAGTGAAAGAAGTACTTAAAAATGTTTCCTTACAAAGGGTTTTTCTAACGAATTTTTTTTAATATTAAATCAAACACAACTTCCGTTATAGCCTTATGAGTTTATCATGCCAAAGGTCAAAAGGTTATTTTGTCCTCTCTAAAAATATCATTTTAATCAAATAATAACACAAATTACACTGTGTGGCACTGCTGTCATTTAATAAAAAAAAAAAAATTAAACGGAAAGGCCAAACACAGATACTTCGTCTAAACATGGCCAAAGGTCATATTCTGTGTTCAACTGGTAAAATTTCTATTTTCAGCTGAGTTTCCTTAATTGGAATCAATCATTCCCTTAATTGATTCCAATAAAGAAAATTGATTTGTTGAATTCCTTTCAATTGAAAAAAAGACAAAAATAAACGTTTCCGTGGTGAACTCTGAACCTTAACATTTTTTTTTTTTTTAATTTAATAATGTTTAAGTGATTGAAAACGTTGTTAAATTTCAATTTCAATCGTTATTGTTTTTTTTTTTTTTTTTTGACGTACACTTTCGCTTGAAAAATGCCAGCCAGATTTTTACGGAAAAAAGGAAAACAGGAAACCAACAACTCATTCGATTGAACAAAGTTTACAGATTTGGACACTAATCGAATAATGAATTCCAAACCCACTTAAAGTTGTGTTTTTTTTTTTATATTCAAACTTTATAAAAGTGTTTTCAACTTGTTTTTTTTTTTTGGCTTTTAAATGAAATTGATTTTGTTGTGAATTTTTTTTTTGTATTTTGTGGACCGGAAATCGGTACAAATGGACAATGTGTTCATATAGTTTGTAGGTTTCGTCTAAGTGGGTTTTGTGATTTTGTGACAAAAGTTGATGTTAATTTTTTGGTTGTGTTTGATCGGCTAATTGGTAAAGAGTGCATTGCTTTTGAAGTGAAATTAGGTCTGAAAAGGTGCTATAGAATAAAAATGTATGCAATAAGAAAAAAGCAACTTAACTTCAAAATTTGTAAATCAATGTAAGAAATTAAGACTGTGGCAATAACCAATAACAGCATAAGTCAATTTTTTTGAAGTTTTGGTCATTAGTCGAAGCGCTTCTATAAAAAAAGCAGTAACTTAAGCACATTTTTGAAGACGTTAAAGTGATAAAATGTAGAATTTTTTGTGTTTTGCAATTTAACTTATTTTGAAATTCTTTTAATACACTCCGATTTTGAGCAAAAAAAAAAAAGACTTTTGTAAACATATGCTTACAGGAAGGAACGAAAAAATTTGGAAGAAAAACACAAGTAGACATGTGCTTACAAATGTAAATGAAAAAAAAAAATTAAAAAAAGGTATGAGTAGACTTATACGTGTGAACTTTCAAATAACGAAATCAATATAATAGCATAAAGAATGCGGTTACTTGACATTTTATGACTTATGTTGTTTATTTTTTTGCAAAACTGTAATTTCATGACTTATGTTTTTTTCAAAAGGCTATAACTTTGTAACGGACAAAGATATCAAAATCAAGAATTCACAGAATAAAGTCAAAAACAAGAAGAACAAAACGTAATTATCAACTCATTTTGAGCATAAGTCGACTTATGCTGTTATGGGTTTTTGCCACAGAAAATATTTATATACGTGGAAGTTGAAGGAAATACAACTCCCACACAATGTTTCAAGAAAATCCATAGAATCTTTGTCAACTGCAATTTTCTTAAAAAGGTTCAAATTTATTTTCCCGTGTGTTCATCAACCAAACAATAAAGAATTTTTTTTTAGGAAAAGTATTCCTTGTGTGATTAACAAATTTTGGTAGGCGTCGTAAAAACCTTTCTCTTAAAAATGTTCGACATTAAAGACGCTTATATGGAAACTACCAATAGTGGAGACCCTGTAAATTTTGTTGTAAATTGCTGTGTTGTGTTTAAAAACCTGGAAAATTCTAGCTTTAAAATGTATTTCTTCTGATAAAGGAAATTACGAAAAAACGTTTTAAAACCAAGTTTGACGGATTTAATCCACTCGTAGTCAACTTATATTCACAAGTCACTTTGAACGTAAAAACTCTAAAATGCATATTTCTGTGGTGAGCATTTGAGCCAAGAACTAAAAACTTAGTTTTGTCAAGAAAATAAATATACACACCTTTCAATGTTAAATTTTGACCATTTTTGTTTGTATTTCAATATTTTTTATTTGTATAGCAATTTAATTAATCTTTTTTCCGACGTTTCGTCAGATTTCTTGACCTTTTCAGCGGAGTTTAATAAATCTGTATTTTTAATATTTTTTTTTTACACAATATTTCCAAATAAAATTAGATTAATCAACATATTAGTTTTTACATTCATAATTACAATGAGATTTTCTCATTTTTATTACATATTCTGTATAAGCTTCTGTTTTTATTGAAGTTGGGGATGTATGTATGAGATGTCAAAATATATCATAGGGTTGCCAACGTCATATTGTTTTTCTAGTTTCGGGGCTTGTCAATAATTTTTTGATCACATTTATTGAATAACTTGCCGTAACTTAAGGTTAACATAGTTTGGGCTTTAATGAAATAAAAAATAAATGCACAACTAGGTCGCACGAATTTGCTCTCATGCTAGATAAATAGATAAGTTTTGTGAAAAAAAAAATCAAAAAAGTGTTAAGAACTTGGAAATTACATATTAATGAGTTTATAAACTACTTCTAGAGTCCATAATTTGATTGACATCGAATGTATATAGCTAACAAGAAAACTTGATTTGAAAATTCCGATTCTATGACAGGTACCTACCGTTATTAATTAAATTCCGAAAAATCTTTTCCAACCAAAAGATAGATTGTCTAAAAAAATCGTTTTAGCCGTTTTCGAGAAAATATATAATTTTTGGCAGGTATACTGTTATTTTCGGGTCTAGAGCAACAACTAAAAAAAATTGCCGAGGTACGGCCAAATAAATACTAAATACCAAATTTGAAAGAAATCGGATTATATGTTCTTGTTCAGGCTCTAGGAGTGCGAACAGACAGATAGACGGACAGACGGGATTTCCAAATCCACTTTTTATTAGACTTATCGACCTCAATTTTTACTTGCGATTATAGGTACTATAAGGCAAGTTATGCATTCGTAAAAAAAAAATTTTTTTTTGGACAATCAAACATAACATTATACGATGATAGAGAAGTCGAAAAAAGTAGGTCCGACAATACTGTCTGTCTGTCTGTCTGTCTGTCTGTCTGTCTGTCTGTCCGTATGTCTGTATCGGCACCTACAGCCTAAACGGCTGGACCGATTTGTTTCAAACTTTGTAGACAGTATTATTATGACGTCCTACAGAGGGGTTTTTGGAATTAGCATTCTAGCTTTAAAACTAACGGTACCTGCCATACGATTTTTAGTGAAAATTCAATTTTTCTCGAAAATGGCTAGTACGATTTTGATAAAACTTTCTGAATGATGTTTTCTGCGCAAACTTAATGTTTTGGTTGGAATAGATTTTTCAGGAAAAGTCTTATAACAGTACCTCCCATAGGACCGGTTTTTTGAAATCCGATTTTCTCGTAAGCCACAGGACGAATTTCGATGAAATTTTTAATGAAGAAGCCCTATTACAAACGAAATAATAAAAAATATTTATTTTTCAAAAAAAGTTTTTTTGAGTTTTTTAAAAAAGTTTTAAATTTTTTTTTTATTTTTTGGTTTTTCCAAAAACGGTTTAATCAATTTTTTTTAAATTTTATTTTTCTGATAAAAACTACAAAGTTCTAGAAGTTGGCATACTCAAAAAATATTTGGAATATGTTTTCGAAAAGGTTTTCAAAAAAAAACCGTTTTTTGAAAAAACTGGTCGAACGATTTTGAAAAAAAATTTCTTAAATTTTGAAAAAGCAAAAATCTGATGGCTTACTTCATTTTCTCCAAAAAAACGTTTTAACTATTGATTTTTAAGTGATTAATAAAATTTCATATGATTTTTTCAATGCTTTTTTCCGAAAATCTCAAGCCCCAAGACCATTTGAACACATTAGAGCAAGTTCGTACGACCCAGTCATGCACTTTATTTTTTTTGCACGAAACCAATACTTGAACTATAGAGCAAGTAAAAATTCAAAAGCTTTCTAAATTTGAAAAGTTTGATTTGACGCCTTTGAATTACAATGGAATTTAAAGTAAAGAAGCAAATGATTAGAACTGAATGCTTTTCTGTTTTGGTTAAATACTTCGTCTTAAACAAGTTTAATAATTTCAGCAAATCAACTGATTAAAGCAAACAATTTCATGCTTTTGGCACTAAAAACACTTAAACTGGAGCAGGATATTGATATGAAATCCATATCTTAAGGGAATTTACCTAGCCACAAGACTTAAGCTTCAGCAATGTTGCGCTATCGGTGAAAGGGATAAGCCAAACGCATGATTGTGTTTAAATGCATTTGCAAATAAATTTAAATTGCCTTTAGCTTCATAAGGACAGCGGCAGTGGTGTTAAACAATATATATATATCTCATAAACTATATACATCTTGTATGTATATGTATATGCATAATTAACCTAATGCATACTTCAATTAAATTGCTTCCCGACTTAATTTTAGTCAATCAAGCTTATACAAAAACAAATACCAGTCAGTAGCGTAGCTCCCCAGCCTCCCTCAGCATCCCTATTTGATAATAAATTTGAGTATTTAAGAATTAATATTGCTCATATCTTTTACTTTAAAGGATTGTGGGAATCCTTTGAGATACACAAACCCGCGCTATCATCATAGTTCAGTGCGATGATGATGCTTTAAATAATTAAAATTTAATACCACCCCAGGGCAGATTATATAAATTACCATCCAATAGTGCGTTAAGAGAAATAATAATCTCCCAACTCCTATTTTCTGACATGATTCCTTATTTGCGGGAAAATTACGCTCACTTCATTAATCCTGAGCCTGACAGCACATTTTGTTACGCACACAAGTCACAAAACACCATCAGGCATCAGGCCAAGGACGTCTGACGATGATGGCCAAAACGCGGTGTGGTGCGGTGTAGTTGGACATATAGCAGGACGAACGGCTAAAGTCAAACAATATTTTCATTCCTATTTTGCACCCCAGTAAAATTCCCATCATCTCAAGTTAACATAATTAAAATAAACTTAATGAAGCCAGTCAAATGCAATAACCTGCGTTAAGATTTTTTGGGTGGAGACTTGAGACTTATAATGGGGGAGGGGTTGTGATTAATTCAACTCATCGTGTATTTTCTAATTACCAACTAATTAATGATTGGGGTTCTGAATCACGATAACGCTAATTTTCTTTTCTTAGGACACACCATTCCATTCTCACTTTTCTTTTCGTCCCTCCTTCATTGTTTCCTCAAATTCCTGACAAGTTTCGATATTCATCATTAAACTCCATTTTCTTTTCACATTCCCATACCTATTCCCACCGCATCAGCGCACGGCGGCGATGCCTTCTTGGAGGATGAAAAAGTTTTACAACAACAAAATATTACACGTGTCCTGTACAACACAGGAGTTGAGTAAAATAATATTATTATTTTGCCAAACTTTCGCGAACAGGAAAATTATTATTTGCAGTGATTTGGCTTCCAAGGAAAACGATTGAACCAAAATTAATCGCTACGCACACTTAAAGGAAAAACTTGCATACAAATTTGTTTGAAAAAAGTGTGTTGCTTCTTGAAAAAGGCTATTTAATACTAGCGGTACCCGGCGCGCGTTGCTACGCTAAAAAAAACACTTATTTAATGTGACATTAAATTGATTTATTTATTTCATTTCAATGCTAGCGGATAAACAATATTTAAAAACTCTTTCGTTAAGTATTTTTTATGAATTATTTATAACTAGCTGACCCGCGAACTTCGTTCCGCCAAAATTCATCAACGTATTGAAAATAATAATTCTTTTATATGCATTTAGTAAATAGCTGATATTTTACACTTCATTTGTGTTTATGTGTAAAGATGCTGTGGTAATGATTTTAAGTTAATTCGTCTTATCTGCTATCTTCCTGTAAAAATCCCGTCAAAATTGGGCCAAGAATTTTTGAAAATTGTAACCGCAGCGCCACCCACAGGAGTAATTAAAAAAAGCTTAATTTACTCCTTACAACATCAGCTATCCGCCAGTGAAAATTCGACCTCCCTCTAACTTCTGAACGAACGAACACATTGAATAGACCGAAACTTCAAATCCGCTATACTTATAAATGATGGCAAGAAAAACCCTGCATTTCAGATACTTAGCATGATTAGTTTCTGAGATACAGGGCTTCAAAAATCGCAAATATAGTAACTGAATCACTCACTGAATGACTGACTGACAGATCATCAAAATTATGGAGCACTTCCCGTCACCACAGAACCTTGAAATTTTGCACAGTGATTGACCTTGCGAAACGTACAAACGATAAAAACGAAAATTTTAGATTCTCAATTCATGGGTTGTGGTATTACCCCATTTATTCGGAAATGTAATCAAATTCTGAGAGCACTTCTAATAGTCGTAGAATCTTGAAACTTGGCAGAGTGGTAGACCTTTTAATACATGCAAAGCGAAAATTAAAAAAAATGGGTTTTCTATTCAGAGGGCGTGGCAGCCACCCACTAAAAAAAATTCTCAAATGTATGGAGCACTTCTAACTTTTGTACAAATTTTAAATTTGAGAGGGTGGTAGAGTTTGTATTGCCTTCAAATAAAAAAATAGAAAATTTATTATTCAAGAGGTGTGGTATCCGCCCATTGAGTCGGATATGTTATAAATTTGATAGAGTACTTCACATGTTTGTAGAATCTTTAGATTTGAAAAGCGGTAGTAGACTTTTAGATGAATACAAGGAAAAAACTAAAAATATAAGATTTTCTAACATGAAGGCGTGGCTGCCACCTCCATTTTTAATTTAATACCTGTAAATTGTATCCTTCACGATTATTGCTTTATTATCTTTTTCTTCTTATATGCTTATTTATATTATAATAGAGATTTTCACCTTATAAAAAAAATAAAACTTTGCAAAAAGTAATGAAATCACACCGAAAACATAATTGTAAAAAAAAGCCAAGTTCTCCTATGTGCCAAAACCAAAACAATGTGCGTAACAAGTCAACCTTGAAAAGTAATGAGATCTTAAGCGCAGCAATATGGAATCAACTCTTGGTTATGAAAGCAATTTGATATTTAATACATACTGAAAAAAATTTTGTTGTTTTACTTGGCAGGTTTTCTTAAGATATTCAAAATTAATTGCGTTTCGAAAACTTGCCAAGTAAAACAACAAAATTTTAATCAGTATGTATTAAATATCAAATTGCTTTCATAACCAAGAGTTGATTCCATATTGTTGCACTTAATAAGTATACTGAGTCTCAGAAACTTGGCGTAGTTTTTGATCTCATTACTTTTTCAGGAAAAATCTTATAACGGTACCTCCCATAGTTTTTTGAAATCCGATTTTCTCGTAAGCCACTTGACGAATTGCGATGGAATTTTTAATGTAGAGCCCTTTTATAAACGCAATAATATAAATTCTTATATTTTTCAAAAAACATACTTTTGATTTTTTTTAAAAAAGTTTAAATTTTTTTTTTATTTTTTTTTTCCAAAAGGTTTAATATATTTTTTTTTTCTCTTTTATTTTTCTGATAAAAACTACAAAGTGCTAGAAATTGGCATAGCTACTCCCAGTCGTGCACTTTTTTTTTCTAACTTCCCTTAGAATGACTATTACCATTTGTATTAAACTTTGTACGAATAAGAGTGTCTTAAATAAAAACAAACCAGTATCTGGTCTTAACGATCTTAATCAAGTGGTCATAAGTTGAAAACGAAATTTACGAAATGAATAAGACTTGGTAGGGTCTATCTTATAAAAGACACCTTAAGAGTGACATTCAAATTTAAAAGGTTTAAGTTTTCTTAACGGTTACTTTCGTACAGCGAGCAGTTCTTAGGAAATTTTTTTTCATACCAATTTTTTCATAGAACGGCTCAAACAATTTTAATTTTTAAGTGTTTTAATGTGTATTTATACACACATTTACATACATTGATCGATAATATCTGAAAGTTTACTGCGTTCTTAGTTTTTGACTAATAGGCAAAATTACAAAACATATTTTTATAATTGTGCTTTTTCAGATACCAGGAAAGTACGTGCTTTTTTCAAATTTTTTTTTCTCTCTTTTCGAAAATACATTAAATTTTAATTTTTTGGCTGAGTATTTTTGTATGGCATTAGGAGAAAATATGTAGTGAGGTGTGGTGATAGTAAAAAAAAAGTGTTTTTGAAAATTTTGAATATTTTATGGCAAAAAAAATCTGAAAATTGTTTTGAAATCGCTTGTGTAGGTTACTGCAAATTTTGAATAAAAACAATATTTTTCTAACTTTCTATCTAGAAGATATATAATATATGATTGACAAACGCAGAAAGTTAATAAAATTGTTGGAGTCGTTTTTGAGAAAATCAAACTTCTTGTTAAATATTATAGAGTAGGAACTGCGTTATTTGTGGGTCTAAAAATTTAATGCAAAATACGCTGAAAATGGTCCACAAAATAAAAGGAAAATATGTACATACCAAGTTTGAAGAACGACCTAACAATTTAGGCAGATATGGCAATGCCAAACGACAGATAGCCTAAATTTTAATTGCCACTATTTTCGACTTCCCTATGGCCATAAATGTTTGATTGTTATTTCAAATACAAATGCAAAGACTAATAGCTATTGGTGGAAGTATTTTAAAATTTACTAAAAATAAGGACACCTTCAAACTCTCAAAACGTGAACAAATTATTAAATCTAGTAATTAACTAAAAAATTATTGTGTGTCATTTATTCCTTTCATATAACAAAATATCAATAGGTTAAACACATGGCATAGCCGGA
The DNA here is from genome assembly GCA_916050605.2 of Platycheirus albimanus. Taxonomy (NCBI): domain Eukaryota; kingdom Metazoa; phylum Arthropoda; class Insecta; order Diptera; family Syrphidae; genus Platycheirus; species Platycheirus albimanus. Next base: position 58,271,462 of record OU696696.1, read on the forward strand.
TGATTTAACAAAGACTTTTTGGGCTTTAAGCCGCGTCGTTATTATACATCTTCGATTTCGGTCGTTACGGATGGATTCCGAAAAGGTCAATGAGTATAATAGGGTAAGAAATCCTTTCAGATCATTCGAAATCATAAACAAGACTTGCATATTTCTGCGCTGTGACTTTTTGGCGGTTTTGACAGAACTGAAGTAAGAGAATTTCTGTATTAGCAACATCGTCAAATACAAACGTGTCGATTGTTACCTAACCAGGTTGAAGATACTAACTTAAGTAATGTACGTTTGGATTCCGTACGCACAACTCAAAGAGTATTTCATTTGTTCTGTTCCTCAGCTCCGCTTTTAATTAAAAAGATAGGTCTAGAACACTAGTAAAACTTGAAATATACTCAGAAATCAATATTGTTTGAGGAAGGCTCCCCACACTAAATCTCCTAACCTTTCTAAAAAACAGGGATATTAAAATAACAAGATGCGTATTGCATACCTTTCTTCCACTGAATGTTGTTGACTTAAAGGAAATATCCAGCAATGATGGAAACAATAACTTAATTTTGAAAAGGAACAATTTTAATAAGTCAATGAAATAAAACAGAAATAAAACTTCTTCTTGGAAGCTATAGCATGTTTTAATTTTAGATTTTCAAACGTTTATTATTTTTGAAATATTTGCTCATAAAAACAATTTTAAATACAGTTTCTGTGAAATGTATATGAAAAGCTACATAAATTCATTCATGAATTTCAATAGCATTGAAAGTGTCTAGATTAACTAGAGTCACAAGTTAACACAGGATCCAAATATTTACAAAACATAAAATATTTAATTTAATTCTTAGTACTAAAGAGTCATATCAGGGAAAACATTTTACAAAAAAAAAAAAATTATTCTCCTTAAAATCGTCACATCTCGTGGGTAATTTTATATGAAATTCACAGCATTTCTTCCAAATTGTATGTGTATCTATACAGTATACATGATTCTTGACTAAAATAATACTCTTTGAAATATTTTGAGGGACTTATACCATTGCTGAAGAACGTTTTTCCTGTGAAGTATACATTGCGGTCATGACTTTTAATCCACGTTCATGTTTCAATTTCATAGCATTATATCTTTAAATTTGAGTTTTATCACAAATGGCGATGACATATCAACAATATTGTTTCGAAATAACATTTTTTGCATGAATTTAATGTTGCGTATACGCCACAGTGTGCGGTACTTGTAGTTTACATTGTAAATAATTTATTGTTTTGAAAATGTAGATGTTTTTTTCATTTACATGTTCTTAATACAAAAAAGGCTAAAAAACCATTGCGTCGTTCTAAGTCTGTTTATGGATTTAATTGATATTCCGTATTAGGAACTAAAAGCAGGGATACAGTGTCATGTCAAATAAATATCAAGTCTTTGACAGAGGTACGTCTTTCTGACAGTTTATTTCAATAAATTTACAATTTGTAGAAGACAATTATTTTGACAAATGTTCACTTGTAAGTTAATATCCGTAACTATAATCTGATCAATACTAAAATGTAATAATGTTCGACTGGGTTGCTCGAACTTGCTCTGTTTTTGGTTTTAAGTTTTTTTTTTTTAAATAAACGAAGTATTTGTTTATTTTGGGCTTTATTTAAGAACCATTTCGTGCTCTTGTTTTAAACTAATTGTTATTTCAATGAGATTTTGTTGTATTGTGAATTTGAATGGAGTTCAGTTGTAGAGAAGTGAATAATTCAAACAATTTTCGAAAAATTCATAAACACTAAAGAAACTGAATGTAAACGGTGCGTTAATGAAAGAAATCAAAAATCTTTGGCTTAAACAGAATAGCTTGTTCGATGGGTCTAACGTTTTAAAAGTTAATCTTCAAAGAACTTATTAAAAAGCGGAAAAAAATTTCTAAGCACATTTACAGAATGTTCTTTTAAACTTACATATTCAACTAAAAGGACTATATAAGACAAAATTTTTTGTTGCATGTGTCCTACCTCTTAGGCCACCTAAAGAGAGCAGTTTTTTAATTAAGAAATCGTAACAATTTTGGGTGAATGTACAAAACTTTAATATACAGTAGACGCTCGATATAGTGAACCTCTGTATAGTGAACTATCCAATATAGTGAACACCCAAAATTTAACACAGAGTGCTCTAAATAGTGAACTATGAGAATCTGAATATAAAATTGTAGTTGTTCAAGTAAATCGCTTCGTCGCAAGTAATGGCTGCTTTGAAATAAAACTCATGAGTCTTATTTATTACCAAATTTAGTAAAAAATCTCCCGCTAGAAATATAGTGAATAATTTTGATATAGTGAACAGGCTTGGTTTTTATTACATAGTTCTATATATCGAGTGTCCACTGTATTGACTTAACCAAATCGATTGTAATACCTTTGATCTGCAAATAAGCATTGCTTTTTTTTAGGAAATCATGCAGATAAAAACATAACGAAGTTCAATTTTTCATGTTAATGTCTAATTACCGGTTAACATCAAAATACCATAGTTTAAACTAAAATCACACATACGTTTGGCTTAAACTGAACTGGACTCGTTCTTGAAAATTTTCTTTTTTAAGAGTTTAAGATTTTCTTGGAAAAACTAAGTATGCAATAATATTTCATTTCTTAGTATCTTTCTACGAAAAAAAAAATATTGAACATCGTTCGACCAGTTTTTTTTTTTTTTTTCAAAGAGGTGATTTTTGAAAAACTTTTCGAAAAAATATTTTGAAATTCGTTTGAGTATGTAAATATATTTCAATTTTTAGTTTGAATATGGAAAAATAATGTTTAAGAAATTCAATATACCTACCCGTTTTCAACATACAAAATTTCGAAAACCAAATTTTTTTTTCAGATTATTAAAAATAAAAAAAAATAAATTTTTTGAGAATGTTTAAATGCCATATCAAAAGAGTTTATAAAAAACTTCCTGTGTCCAAAATTAAATTAAAATTGAATAATTTACGAGAAAACTTAACTTAAAAATACCGGTTCTATTAGAGGTACCATTATAAGACAAAATCCGAAAAATCTTTTCCAACCAAAAGATTAAAAAATAACATACTGAAAGTCTTATCAAAATCTATGGAGCCGTTTTCGAGAAATCAATTTTCTTCTTCGCAAATCGACCCATTCGTTGGGGCTCTAGAATTACAATTAGACAGACAGACATATGGACGGAATTTCCAGAACCACTTGTTTCGACTTCTCCATCATTGTAATGCCATATGTGTGACTGTTATCTGATTTTTTTTTTTTTTTTTTTTTTTGCACGAATCCATATTTTGCCTTATAGAACCTTTAATCGAAAGTAAAAATTGTTTTTCTTAGCTTAGAATATTGCCGAAAATCTCAGGTTTTATAAAAATTTCTTATGCATAAAAATTTATATAACTACAAGAAGAATCGAGATGAACTCCGCGATTCATTATAAGTCACTTATCACCAGAATTTTGAAATTATGTTAGAAAATTTACACAATATTTACGTAACTTAACCATTTTAAAGACTTTTAACGTTGTAGCTTTGTTAAAAAGTTGCTGTTTTTAAGACATTGATATTGAAATTATCTATTACTTCAGTATTAACATCGGTTTTAAACTTTTTTCCTAAAGCACCTTTCACTCACATCATAGCTATGCGACAGAAAGTTCCTCTCCAAAATTTTCATTCAGACACTCTATTCTTCATTTTCTACTAATAAAAATATTATAAAAATTACTTGTTCACGCATCTTGGATGTCACCTATCACTGCTACATTTCAATTAAATACATTCATTGGCTATAATACCACACCAAAAGATCTCAATAAATTGCATACCTTCATTATCTTTTACCAAGACTCTTAGACTATAAGTCCGTATGTTTGAAATCAAGTGAAGTTTTAATATTATGTCCCTAATTCCAAAACAGCAAACCTTCTCTAAATACATGGACAATTTATTTCGTTACCACCTTTCTGTTCTTACCATATAAATCATCTTCAAATCACAACACAATGTGTTAAAAATGTTTGAAAGTATCTTTATCTGAATATGACGTAACAGCCTTAAAAATCAGCTCGCAATAACACATCAATCAAATTTGACATGACAGCGACGGGGAAGACGAAAAACAAATTCCATTTATTGTTTGTGTGTGTTGTGTGTACTCTTTATGTGAAAGCGCAAAGAAATGGCAACCAACTGGGCCATTTTCCTTAAACATGACTCATAGTGAGTCTATTTTTGATCGTTTTTAAAAATATACTACTTCGAAAAAGCATACATTTTTTCATCAATTGTTTAAAAAATAAAATGTACGACTGGGTCGCACGTACTTGCCCTGTGGGTGCAATAGTACGATGAAAACAAATTCTTCGAGCAATATGAAGAACTCATGTTTGAAGAAATTGGGAAAAACTAAAAAAAATTTGCTAAAACTGGAAAACCGAATATACAGAAGTTTACGTTAAGAAACCTTTAGTATATCAAATTCAGAAGTCATCTTTTGGGTGCTATAAATGATATAAATGTCCGCTTATGGCCAAATTAATAAAATTGTTAAAACCAATTTCCGTTATTATCATTTGTAGCCAAAAATAACTTTAATGCAGTTTTCTTCAAAACATTCTATGTATGTATATTACATACAAAGTTTAATAAAAATCGGCAGAATCTTTTTTTGAGTAAATTAGAAAAAACCACATAATTTGGCCAAAACCAAGTGGCTTTTTGTATGGGAGCCAGTGCCGGATTAACCACGTAGCAAGAGTAGCAATTGCTACGGGCCCCGCGCTAAAGGGGGCCCCGCATATTTAAATCCACTCATCTCTGCCTGAGCGTAATTTTTTTTAGTGAAACTTATTAAGATGTGGTATATTGAATTTTTTGATGTCACAAGAACGGGAAACGTTACAACTTTTCGTATTAAGACAATCCACGTCAGACACTCGGTACCCGACTATTTCCTTGGCGTAAATAAATCAACGAATTTCATACGGTAAACGCACAAGTTCTGCAAAAAGTTGCTTGCATAAATGTGTAGAATTTCAGTCGGCCTGATAATCAGCTCTACAAAAAGTCTGACGTATGCAAGCACTCTTACCCGACACTTAGTGTGGATGTGTAGCAGAATTGAAATGGGTCGATTTTAATTGTTAAAATTATCTCTTTATTTGTAAGATTAACAGACTACATTATTTTTAGTATAATTTAGTAACCATATACCAAAAATCTACTTTCTAGAATATAAGTATATTGGGTTATAGAAGTTATGACCGAAAAAAAATATTTTATTACTAAAGTAATAAATTGGTTTAAAATATTAATTATAAAATATAACTTATTAATATTAATCTTAAAAGAGAGATTTCCTCAAATTGAATTTTCCATAACCATTTCGTAATCCTGATATAGTAAGATCATTACCAAATTCATAAAGAGCAATGCATTCAATAAACTATTTCCAGAACCAAAGAAGTTGAAATTTTAGACGCGAGAGTCTCTATAATTTTTTTTTCCGCTTCTACACATCGTTGGAGTCTTCTTACGGAAGCTCTTACTTCGAAAATTCCGATTTTGAAAAGGTTGTTGGATACTAGGTGGTCCGCCAGAGCTGATGCTACGAAGGCACTTTTATGTGGTTTTACCACTATCAAGCAAGTTTTGGATGCCATTTCCAATAATATAGATCAAAAGTCAGAGTGTCGTAATCAAGCTTACGGACTTGTTTCAAAGATGAATAAGTTGGAAACGGGAATAATGACAATTACGTGGAATGGAATCCTAGAACGCATGCAAGCAACTAGTGCGTCGCTGCAATCGTCTAAAATAGACCTTAATACGGGATACAGCCTTTATGAATCATTACATGGATATGTCCAAACAATGCGATCTACATTTTCAAATATTGAAGCACAAGCCAAAGAGCTGACAAGCTGTCATGAATATCAGCAACAGCCTTCAAGACGACGCAAGCGGAACACAAAGTACGACGATTTTAGCGGTTATAGTACAATTGACGAATTTGTTGAGAAATAAACACCTGGTAAAAAGTTTGAAATTGAGGTGTTTGTTGTCATTATTGATAACACACTATCTGCTTTAGACAAACGCATGAAAGCATATCAAAAACTAACTAGTGTTTTTGGAATATTTCGACAGTTAAAATCTATTACAGCAGACGAGATTTAAAAAAAAAACATTAATTATAGTCAGTGCTTATGAAAATGATTTGGAAGACAGCCTAGACAACGAATTAGTGCAGTTTGCCGAGCTGCTGAAAACGGATGTGGCTAGTGCGATTGACAGTACGAAAAACGAAGCTCTGGAAATTCAATATTATAAATTCCTAATGGACAATTCAGTAGAATCATGTTTCCCCAATTTAGAAATTGCTTTGCGCATTTATTTATCTCTCATGATCACTAACTGCAGTGGCGAACGTTCATTTTCGACATTAAAGCGCATAAAAAATGAGTTAAGGAATACTATGAGTCAAGAACGTCTGAATTATCTCGCTTTGATGAATATAGAATATGATTTGCTCAAAAAAATTGATACGAATTGGTAGTATTATTTCTAAATTTGCCCACATGAAATCTAGAAAAGCTACTTTGTAAAAGTTTAAAAAATAATAAGGGAACAGATAAATAAATATAAAATATAAGCATTATTTAAAGTATACCATTGATAAAATATAACATTTTAGCTATTCCTAAAAATATAATATAATTTGTATTAAGCTTAAACTCTGAAATATGTATTGAAAAAAATAATTTGTGTAGTATCATCAGTTTTCAATTGTTAGTTTCCTATTAAAATTATTCTAAATTGCCAGGAAATTTCATCTCAGGCTTTTTGAACTTGTCAGAGCCTAACAGCGCCTATAGTAATTTACTACACTATTAATTACCCACAAAATTGTAACCTATAGATAGCAAATAAACGTATTGAGTATTGAATTGTTTTTTTACCACTCTATACTTAAGACCCCATAGGTAGTAGATCGAGGGCTCTTTGAAAGAATTTGCTACGGGCCCCGCGCTTGCTTAATCCGGCACTGATGGGAGCCACCATTTAAAAAAAAATAAGTGACTAAAATGCAATGCCATCTGATAGAGATTTGTAAGTAACTATACCAAACAAAGTTTGTTTGAATTCGATACAACCGTTGACAACTTATGGCCATTTGAAAAAAAAGACGTTATTAGAATTTTTTGCCAAAAACTAAAAACGCAATTCTCTTAAGAACACTAAAAAAATATAACACACAACACAAAGTTTAATAAAAATCGTTAGAGCCGTTTTCGAGCAAATTTAAAATGAAAAAAAAAACCGTTACATGAATGGTACCACTTTGAGCCGGGCTAAAACGAAATAAAAAAAACCTCGACAATGATTTTTCTTCAAACTGCTATATACCAAGTTTGAAGAAAATCCGTCAAGCCGTTTAGGCTGTAGCATGACGTGAAAAAGCGCACATCCGCACATCCGCACAGACGCACAGACAAACCGACGGACGATATGGCGAAAACCAATTTTTTGGTCTTCTCTATCATCGTAATGTTATGTTTGATTTTTTTCTGCACGAAACCAATACTTGCCCTATAGAGCAAGTAAAAAAACCTTTTACTCAATACGTTGTCAGCAAAAAAGTTAAAATGGAGAAATTCAAATTGAATTAGGTGGCGCGACACTGATACATGGAATTAAATTGGTCATTGCTCAATTTGTGACAGTCGTAGGCTATTTAATTTGGGGCAGTTCTTCATATTACAATGGAAGATTTGTTAACACGAGGATTCAAAACGATGCTAATAAGTACTGATGCTGTACATTATTATGTGAAGGAATAAAATTAAACCCTCCCTTCCTGCCTGTTTTTACCAAAGATTTTTGAAAGGGTTTTGAAGAACGAAATGATGTCCTTTGTCTCTATAGAACTAAGTTTTTTTTTAATGAGTTTTTATTTCGTTTCAGGAAAGGTAAATCAACTGAATTTAGTGAAATACACATCAGTCAATTTTTCAAAAGTTCTATCAGCTCAATTTTTATTTACATAATTACGCTAGACCATAAATTATAATTTGTGTAGGATTGCTATACTCGAAAAACTTAACTTGGCAGTTCTCAAAGTTTTGAGTATGATCGGCTTTCATCCTACTTGTCAAATCGTAATAAAAACATAAACGAAAGCTACAGTACATTTGCAACGAACTGTTGAATACCCTATATTCCCGATATTTTTGTTTATGTATATGCATAAATGCGTTCACTTCCCGCAGATAGCCGCTGTTCCAGTTTCAGAAACAAAATTCTTCTTTAGCAGGCAGGAAAAAATTCAATAAGATAAATTTTGTTTGGGCGATGTACAATAACTGCAGGGCAATCACTATGAGCTCATCAATGACATTCAGTTTTAAGCTTGCAGATCGATTTGAACAAAACAAGACAAAACTTAAATTTAGATTTTGGATGGAAAAAGCGATTATGGGTGTATTTAACAATTCTCTAACCACACTCTTCTACGTAACCAAGGAATACAAATCAAAGTGTTCATCTTCATACTTCAAAACTGCGACCGATAGTTAAAAAACATCAAAAAAATAATGCATATTACGACTTTTTACTGTAACGCCTCTAGAAAATGGGAGTGTCCTTAAACATTAAAACACTAACTGTGCTTCGATCATCAGTCAGTTTTAAGACATATGTGTTAAACTACAGCTGAAACCAGTAGTTTTTATACTATCTTACCTGAACAAATGTATTTTATAAAAACCACGCCCTTAAAAATGTATTGAAAAAATCTACACAAGAAAATGTAGAGATATATTTTTTATATAACGAACGGGAAAAAGATTTAAATTGAATGTTGGTAGTATACCTTAAATTTTTAAAACTACGTTTTTCGTTATTTCATGAAAAGTGGGCGTAAGCCATACCCAAAATTCAAAAATTTCTTTTCATACACAAACTTTTAAGTTTCTACTAAGAGACGCAAAATTTTGGCTTGCGGATTCATTATTAATACCGTTTATTTGCAAAAACAATTTTTGTATAGCTTCTAGTGAAAAGTGGGGGTCAGCAACACCCAAAATCAATTTTTTTGATTTCGCACACAAGATGTTTATGTGCAAGTAATATTCACAAAATTTAATGTTATTCGCTTCAATATAACAATTAGTATTTTATAAAAACAATATTGATGGTTTTGTATGAAAAATGGGCGTCAGCCACACCCAAACTGAAATATTTTTAATTAATTTGAAGAAGATTTACCTAAAGCTTACGTGTGCAAAATTTTAGCGTTATGCTTTTACCGTAACTGTACAAAAAACATAATTTAATTTTACCAAATTGAGTTTGTTCATTAAAAATGGCGGTTGTGGGCGTGTTTTTGGGTGGACTTTACCGGTTCAAGAACTTAGCTTTACCCTTGAACCAAAGATTATATATACCAAAATTTCAGTTTTCTAGCTCAAAAATTGCTACCTCTACAGAGTATACATACGGACAGATGGACGGACGGACGCGACGGACGGACGGGTGGGCATGGCTAAGTCGAATAGGCTTTTGCTTCTGAGTCAGAATATATGTATATGTATATACTTTTCTATACCTAATGGTATTATTTCTCTATGTTACAAACTTCACACCAAATACAATATACCTGTTCTATGGAATAGGGTATAATAAAAAGACCATGCAGAGTTAGAAATAAACTTAGTTCCGGTATCCTCTAAAATTTGCATATCCTAAGCATCGGTCTTAGGTCCTGTAATATTTTTGATCTATATAAATTCTTTCTTTTTACAGTGATTTAAAGGTAAATTATCTGGTTTCTACTCTTTCGTACTCCAATAATAAATATTTTGATATCATTGTCCATATGAGCAATGACTAAGAGATTATCTCTCATTGGTTTGGTCCTTAGCTTAGCATGTACAAGTACATACCTTCTTTGTTCACCATTGTTTAAATCTGCTTCTCAGTGTTTTGATGGCTGTTTTGACAACGCTTACCCTACATGCAATTTTCTTTTGGATTTTTACTTATTGGAAATGTTTACTACGGAACCTTACGAAAAACCAAAGATTTCAAATGAGAGGCAAACATCCCTATCTTCGCTGTACTGCAGAATTATGTTGAACAGACTAAAGTTATTGGAATGAAAAAAAAAAAAGAACAACTTAAACTAAAATTGTCATAAAAACACCTTTTGTCAATAAAAATTGAAAAAAAAAATTAAGATTTAGTTTATTCTAAAACTTCATTTATCCTAGTATTTAAGATAGGTTTTTTTTTCCCAAAAAGACTAAACATGGAACTTCTAAAATTATGCCTTGATCTTGTATATACATTTCTTAACAAATTAATGATCCTTCTTTTTTCAATCAGTTGTATCAATGTGATTCTAAACCCATTTATCCACTTTAAGAAAACAAAGTCCACGACTGGGTCGCACGAACTTGATCTAATGTGTGACAGTGGTGTTGGGGCTTTTTTGGAAAAATTTAAGAATTCATATTATTTCGTCTATAAAAAGGCTCATTCATTGAACTCCGTGTCAAGTGGCTTAGGAGAAAATCTGATTTAAAGAAACCGGTCCTATGGGAGGTACCGTTGTAAGACTTTTCCTGAAAAATCTTTTTTAACAAAAATATAATAAGTTTACACAAAAACACTATTTAGAAAGTTTTATCAAAATCGTAGGAGTCGGTTTTTTCATTAAAAACTATATTGCAGGTACCTTTAGTATAAGAGCTAGAATGCTATTATATATCAACTGCTAGGTACCCGGCATTTTAAGTTTAATACATTTAAGAGATTCATTTTAACCAGAGTTTATAATAGGGGTTTTTAAGTCCGTGGTGACCATACTACTTAACCGACGTAGGAACTCCCAACAGAAAAAAAAAACAAGTGTTAAGGATGGAACCATTAAAAATTGAAGCAGGAGTAAAGATTAAAGAGGAAAAGTTGATATAAATATATGTTTTATTTATTAACCAAATACTATGGAGAAGAATTTAAAGTCTACAAAAATATTGAGGAAGTAGGTGACTAAATGGTTCAAGTTCAAGGCCCTTATTGGACAAATCGGTTCTATAGGGGATACATGAGTGTTATCAATTCCTACCAGAATTTAAAGTTTGCACAAAAATACCATTCAGAAAGTTTTATAAAAATCGTAGGAGCAGTTTTCGAGATAAGGAAATTCTGCATTAAAAATCATTTTGCAGGTACCGTTAGTCTTAGAGCTGGAATGCTGATTCCAAAAACCCCGCTGTAGAACGTGGACCTATATAAAGTACCTATACAGGACTAGACTAGGACGATTAATTCTTGGGGATCAGCTAGGAGTCGCGACCCACAGTTCGAAAAACACTGTTTAGGAGATACAAGTTTTTTTCGATTTACTCGAAATCCTTAAGGGTGAAAGTTTTGAGTCTGTATCTCAATCCTGCTTTGCTAGATACTTAAAGCAACGTTAGACCATACTAAACGATTTTCTTTATCAAAGTAATAATTTTCATATTGACATCAAATAATTTGTAATTTGATTTTGAACCACTTCTGTAAAGGATTAACGACCTCACAGTGTTCCAATGTCAACATAGTTGTTACCAAGCTTGTCACCAATGATTCTAAAGAATTTAAGTACCTATCTATGTATATATCGTTAAAAGGAATTTAAATAATATTTTATGAAAATCCATTTTTAAATATTACATACAAATGTTTTGTTATTTAATATTAATGAATATTGTAATGCATTATCCTTATTGGAAAATGAATATGTATTTATAATTATTATTTATTTTAATAAATAAATCCGAATTATTAAAATATTCTCTTTAATGAGAAAATTACGGACCCTTGCCAATAACTTAATTAAAATTTTAATATCATATTCAAAAATATCATATTTTCATTAAAAAAATATATTCATTCGTGTAAAAGTAATCCCTACCAACATTATAGGTATGTAATGTTACATTAACTCATCCCTACTTTGCCCCAACGAATATAAATAGAATAACAGATAGAGATGGCACCACCTATTAAATTCAGTTCGATAAATATTATTCCAATGAATGTGCTTTGCTGTTTAAATATGAAATTGTTAGAATCAAAATATTAAAATGTTTATTCAATCAACGATAAAAACTAACCATCTTTAACAGCAGCTGTGAAATCCATCTTCACGGATAGTAGGAACAATAAAAACCATGCCAGCAGATCCATTGTGTCGACGTCCTCATTAACACTCTCTTAACTAACTATACTGCCACCGTGGTAGTCGTCGTCGTTGCATGTGCTAATGATGTGTTAATGCTTTATTTTTATTTATGCACACTCTGTAGTGTAGTGTAGTGTAGTGACAATGACAATAACTCTCCCCCCTTTTTTTATTTATTTTTTGACTAAATTGCAGTGTGCAATTTGACACTAACATAAACACTGAATGATGCTACACAAACAAAAACACAAGGCGTATATTTTTTTATTATCCTTTGGATTTTTCATAATTTATATTTTTTTCACAAAATAAACAAACTTTATGTTGTTATCCTTCACTACTTATTTTTGCACTCACAAAATATACAAAAATACTAATTAACCAAATGAACAAAAAGGACGAACGCAGAAGGAGGACCTTTTATTTTACATATTGCAAGGATGATGTTGTGCATACTTGTAGGTACGTATGTATATTTTTGTTTTTCTTCTTATTTAAAAAAAAAAACAACATAACACAACTTCTTCGTTGTCATAAATTGTTGAGCTGTCAAAGTTCTTCGTCAGCAGTTTATTCCGCAACAAAAAGGATACACTTGGAAGAGTAGATTCGATAAGAATTTCAAACAGGGTGAGCTTTTTTTTTGATATTATTATGTCGTTGTCGTTGCTTCGGCTGCTTCTCTGACGAGAATTATGCTTTGTTGATGGAAAAATAATGATATCCTTGGAAACAATTTTCCACACGCACTGAGACCGACAAGAAAAAAAAAATAACCAAACCAACGAACGTTCGAAAACTTGCGACCGAAGGCGAAGGATGAAGAAAAAAAAAATTCTTCACACTTTTGGCATTTCCTGCAAAGGAAAGGACATGAAATCCTGTTCTTTCATAACACTTTGATTAATGCCGAAAGAAATTTTTCGCATAGCGAAGCATTTCCACGTTTTTTTTTTTTAAGATAGATATTTTTTTTCTCTCTCTCTGATTTTATAAACTTTTTGCTTCACAGGACATAAAGATGATATTATTAAAGAATATTTATATGCAAGGAGAATATTATATTATTTTTGTATTCAAGGATGTGTGTATACTGTATACTCGTAGGTACATGGCATTATATATTTTTTTTTGTATCATCCTTGAAGCTCTGAAAAATTGGGGAATATTGAAATTTATATCCCAAATCTATGGACAAAAGGCTTCACATTTTCAAAACCAAATTTCACATATCCGACAAAGATATCCTTGAAGAATATTTTTTTTTTTTTTTAATTTTTTGTTAATCACTGTTCAGAGAGAAACCATTAATAATCCGACAGGTAGTATCTATTTAGTACGTATACGAAACGCGAAATGGAACCGACCATCTGATTCATATTCAAGTCCGGGTTATACTAAAGAAGATAACTGGAGGATACTGGACGAACCCCACCTGGAGTTCAGAAGACGAAACCAAAAAAAAAAAAATCACAGTGCATTAGAAAATAATCTCCCAACAAAAATATTAAACTCTGCTCTCTCTCTCTCTCTCTACATCTCTCCTAGCTAGCTGGTGCCCCGAAAATCCCTCTCAAAATCTGTGCTGTGACGTGAGAGCAAGGATACTCTGTTATCAGTCGTCGTGATAGCCGTGAATCCTTAGCAAAACCCAGTTTTGCAAGTCGTATCAATATTGGAATTGTTGTCCTACTACCCAAGTATTACCCGGTATTACCACTTTCCACTTTCCATGGTATAGTAAAAGACTCCGCATAACTCCGAAAAAGTATCCCTTTTTATAGAGAAGAGATAAGGACTCTTCTCAGCATCTTCTGCGCATGACATGATCTCAAAACATTTTCACGAGGTATAGACAAAATGCCGAAAAGTTTCGTTCAGTTCAAAAGTCTCCACTCTTCTCATGCTCCAGGTCTCCACAACAACTACGAAAACGGTTTTTCGAAATACGAGTCCTTTATTTTCATCTTCATTTGTTCTCTTCGTTTTTTTTTTTTTTTTTTTCTCTATTTTTATTCCACTTTTTGGCCGTTTTTCACACGCAGTTTCCACAAGAGTTAATTATTTCGAAATCCTGCCTTTGGATTGTTTAGTCATTCATTTCATGGGTCGTTTTCCGTTTTCCTTCGTACTTTTTTTTGTTATCCTTGTTGGTTGGTTGTTGTTGTTGTTATTTTGCATCAAATGAGGAGTGTAACATAAAGCGAGAAAATCTGCTTTGTTTTTATAGCAATTTTGAAAAAAAAAAGAGAAAAAAACCCAGTGAGTCCTGGAATTTCGTTGTTTTTGTTGATGTAGGTACTTGCTACTACAACTCCCTCTTATGTGTGTATGCTTGGTAGGTACTTATTTCTTAAACCAAAAAAAAAATGCTGTTTGGGTCAAAGGACGAGAGGGTGACAGTGGAGTAGGTGGGACGCGGGAAGAAGGAAAACTTGCTGTTGTTTGGCGCATGGTGCACTTTTAGTTTTTTTGTTTTTTTTTTCTTCTTTTTTCGATTGCGGAAGGATATCTTCAAGTTTTGTGTATATGCAGTTATTCTTACTTTTTTTTTCTTCGTCTTCTTATTCCATATCCAAACATCTTCTAAATGATGAGGAAGGACATGATCTCTAGGTTTGGTGTTTTTTTTTTGTGTGTGTGCTGTGTTTTCATCATTCGCCTTGTCTTAAAAGGACCTCCTTTGCTATGAGTATGATGCGCGTTTTCTGATGCTGATGGTGTTTGTTGCAATTAGCTGGGTGCGAACGTGAAACTTTTCGTCGCCAAGGTTTTACTTCACGAGAAAGGATAATTTAAGCACAATATAGTGTGTCAAGATGTGCAGTGCATGCATGTGGAGCGACCGGATAGAGGTGGTACCTAGTTGTTGTTGTAGTTATACAAAGAAAAGGATCAGGCTAAAATAAAAGAGGGAAAAACTTAAGGTTCTGTGCGATGTGAATGAATTTTTCGATGTAAAAGTTTCATGAAGAATTTGTTTTCGTTTGGAGTTTTCTAGGAAAATGGCAACAAAATACTGCAGCTTGCTATGATGATGAGAAGAAGGACATTTAAGTCTCCATTGTCGCCGTTGTCGTTGTCGTTGTCGTTGTCCTTGTCATAAGAAAACATAAGATGATGATTATGACAAAGGAATATAGCTAGCTAGGTTGTTTTGTCAGATGTAATATTGTTTGTAAATTTTCTGTGTACAATTCGTAAGTTTGAGAAGTGTATCCGATTGCTTTGAGAATTCTTTATAGAAACAATACTGCATCAGCAGCCAGCAGCAAAAGGAAAAGGACGAATATTTTTAATTTGTGTAATAAATGCGAGGAGTTTCTGAAAGCTGTAACCATGATTAAAGGTATACTTTCCTTTGAATGCTTTCAAAAGTGTTATTTGTAAGTAAGTATTAATTTTGTTTCTAAGTGACTGTTATGGTAAGGATTGAAAAGTGTTTAGGTGACATTTTCATTTCATTGGTTGGTTTTGTATTGAAATGGTTCTTTTTCATGGAATGAATCTAAGTAAATGTTTATGTGTATTGAATAGTTTTGTATAAGTAAATTTATGATATTCGTTGTTTTTCCTTGTGAAAGACCTTAATTGGGTGGTATTTTTAATCCTCGTCATTTATACTGATTTTTGAATGAAATTCTTTTACACCAACAGTTGCTTGCATTATGATCAATCATTATCACTTTACAGCTGCAAAAGCTTCTCGGAACGCATTGTACGTACACGACACAACGTCTCATTCAGAGAAAAAGTGGTGGGAAAACGTTCCATCGTTAATTGAATGAATTCCTCCGATGGACGATTGTGTCGAACATAAATTATTGGTAAATGGTTAATCTGCACAACTTGCATGCTTAGTTCAGGCGTCAGACGATAGTGAAATAACAAACCAAACTTTAGATAAATCACACATCACATGACAAAATGGCTGTTCATCAAAAGTTCTGCCATCTTAAAGTTATATACTCGTACCTAATAAAAAAAATTCTTTAGAAAAACGATTGCTCTGACAAAACCCTACATAATTGTTAATTTCGTCAATATCGTTGGAACAGTTTTCGAGAAAATTAAAATTCATTTTACTGTGTGGAATGCTGCTGTGGAATACATATTTGACGTCGTCAAAAAAGCCACGAAATGTTAAAGTTTCATAATTCAATGCAAAAAATATTTTGACCATCTGGTCTGGTTGCTATCTAGATTCTCGAAGGCATATCCAAGGCTTGAGTATACATATAATTCTCACATCTGGTAGTTTTCTGATATGTTAAGGAATCATTACGAAAACTTTTTTGTTTCACTTGAACATCGCCGTAATGTCCCTTTGTCACCTTGTTGTATCGCTATTTCTTTAAAGAATACTCTAGCAAAATAAACAGTTACCTAACTCCACTTAAACAATTTAACCGTATTACGCAGATTAATAGGCTATAATTTATAGCACAAAAATATCGAATTCAGTTTTTTTTTTAAAGAGAAACTTCTTTAGGCGCATGAGGGTAAAATTTTTAAGGTTGAAGCGGAAATAAGCGCGACGGAAATGTGGGATGTTTCCGTCCCAGAAGAGGGAGAGAGCGATTGACAGAGAGTGAGAAAGGGCGAAGGTAGCATGAAGCACATAGCCGTGGTGCGAGAACACGCACCAAAAAGATACAGACCGCCAACTCACTGTATTGTCTCTCTTTTTACCTACAAGCTGAAAATCAGCTGATATACCATTTATTTTGAGAGTGTGACGCTCTCCCTTGCTTTTTAAATATGAGCAGTTAACACACCAAACAAATAAATGGGATAGGCAGGGACGGTTGCCATTACAAAATGCGAAAACATAGATGTACAGTACATGTACATGTACACGTATTCACAGACACGAAAAAATATTTTAGGGTGTTTCAGACAAGAGGAGTACGAGTTGGCGGTCTGTATTGGTCTGTAAGCGAGAGTAAGGAGCAAGCGAGTGAGAAAGATCGAGAGAGAGAGAGAGAGAGAGAGTGACCGAGTTAGAGTGAAAATCGCATCACGCACTGTGCCATGGGGAGAGAGAGCTGTATAGGTTAGGTTAGGGGCCAGTTAAAGCTATCATTGAAACGCATCATTGAAACACAAATCAGTGATACGTTTTATATTTTCACTGACAGGTCGATTATAGCAATCATTAAATTAGTCATCATTGAAAGCAATTTACTCGTAGTTCACACGAAAAGCAACATATTGAGGTTAGAGTTGATCATTGAAAGTAAAACTGATGTATGAAAACGCAATGAGAATTGAACACATTCAGTGGAACGATTGTGTTCCATACACGGACCAAGAAGATACAGACCGCCAACTCACCATATGGTCTCTCTTTTTGCCACCAAGCTATTAAATCAGCTGATATGCCATTTATTTTGAGAGTGTGACGCTCTCTCTTGCTTTTAAAACCCATTTAGCAAACACACCTAAAAAATAAATGGCATACGCAGGTATAGTTGCCATTACAAAATGCCCAGAGAGAGATGTACACGTATTCTCAGACAGGAAAAAATATTTCGAGGGTGTTTCAGGCAAGGGGAGTACGAGTTGGCGGTCTGTGTATGGTCTGTGGTTCCATATGTCAGGAACGAAAATCAGCTGTACACTGAAATCGATTTCTGTCAGTGAAATAATAAAATTGGATTTTAAGAGAAATGTTAATAAATATAAAATATTTTTTGCATGAAAAAAATTCTAAAACTCATTATCTTTAGTTTGGTACCACTAAAACACAGTTCTGTTTGTTAAATCGTTTTAAAATCACAAAAAAAAATGTTCACGGATGCATTTCAATGATAGCTATAACTGGCCCCTTAGGTTTGTTTTATAATATCACAAACTGGCGGCTGATGGTTAAACATAGAACGGTGGGTAGCAGGGATGTGACTTGATGGTGTGTGGTTAAATGAGCACTGGAAGGTTGATATGAAAAATGTGATGTGTATAATATTAAATATGTTAGGCGGGTAAGAGGCCTTAAGAAGCTGCACTGGTTGGTTGATGCGGTGCAAAAAAAAAAATTAGTTTTTTGAAAGAAGTTTCACTTCTGACATGTGTACTTAGTACGCACGCACTTTTTTTTTAATATTGCTCCAACGCACGTTTTTAAATGAATTTATCACAAAATTAAAAGGTTTTTAGGAAATAAGCGTCTCACTTATATAATGGCGCTATATATCATTATCCTAAATACATACATAGAAATAAGTTAGTCGTTCTAAAATTTTTGTTATATCAAAAACATCATAGATGGCACTGTTTACCACTTTAAAGACTTATCTCATTCAGTGAAAACAGAAATCGAAAAATAAATAATCGAAAAACACAAGGAACAGTGTAAACGCCACGACAATGCTTGGCTTGGTGAACGAAAAATACTTGCGCCCAAAACTGATGAGCCAGAGCTGCCATATGTCACAGTAGTTTGGAAAAAGCTGAAGGAGACCATGTGGTATTACCGGCCCATAAACATAGTTCGGTACTGAACCATTACTACCTCTTATTAGCTAGAGTTTCTTACTCTATTTCTCCGAATCATCATTTTTAAAGCGGGCATTCCGATTAGGTATATTGCTTCGGAACGTAACCCTTAAACTATGCAAGTTATGTTACCTCGAAATAAAATTATACAGAAGCCAAAAATCTTACGGGCTGTGGAGCTGGTAAAGTATGTTAAGTTTTCATATCATGCATAACCCCTCCCCCTCCCCCCATTTATAGCAATTTCACGTTTTGAGAGTATGTTTCGCCATTACCATTTCAGTACTAACTGTTCTTTACACGGACAACTATAAGTTGTTTGCTGTAGGCTCTAGGGTCACAAGCTCAGTTAATTTGTTTATAATGGCTTCTATAGGTAGAACATAAGCATTGCTTTAAATAAACAAATTCTTTATGTTTTTGGGCATTATTTATCACAAAAATACGCACTGTTTACCAAGTCCATTTTATTGGTTTTCAATTTTGAACTGGTTGTGTTAAAATAAAAATATTCTTAGATACTTTATTCTAAAATCCACGCGTACGAAGTAGTGGACAAACGCTTGTTCATAATAAGGGTATTAATAACTCCTTGACAAAAAAAAAAAAAAAAAAAAAAAAAAACAACAACCCTAACTAAGCGTCAAGAAAATCAAAACAAAATGATTTGTCATATTATTTTATTCTATAAAGTATGTAACCATAGGGTGGTCCAATCATAACGCACTATGTTAATCTATACATATAATAAAATTGTAACAGGTCGATGTCTGTACATTGAAGATATAGATGCAAAACTAATATGGGGAGTCTCTATTAGACAAACAGAAGCCAAAACAACCGTTTTTAGAATTTTTGTCTGTCTGTCTGTCTGTCTGTCTGTCTGTCTGTATGTTTGTACGCGCATCACGCAAAAACTACTGCATGGAATTGAATGCTGTTTTCGCAGATTTATTGGTAGTACGCCAACTTAAAACATAGGCTACATTTTATCGCAGGAAAATATATAATTCTGGTTGTTTTTTAATATTGCTCCAATCGAACGTTATTCAATGAACTTAACGCAAAATAAAAGGTTTTAAGGAAGTAAGCGTCTCACTTACTTAATAAAATAGCGCACTTACCTATACGAGTACATATACAAGAATAGAAATAAGTTAGTCGTTCCGAATAGAAGTTACACCAAAAACATCATAGATGGCGTTATTTACCACCATATAGACAATGTCTCATTCAGCGAAAGCAGAAATCGAAAAATAATACCATTAAAAACGGTGAACGAGCAATACTTACGCCCAAAACTGATGACGCGGAGCTGCAATAAATAGCAGTATCGGCGCGCAGCATCGTTTTGAAAGTGGGCATTCCAATTAGGTATTGCTTCAGAACTTAAATCTCCAACTTTGCAATTTAAACCGTTATGATACTTCGGAATAATATTATACAGAAGCCAAAAATCTTACGGCTGTAGAGCTGGTAAGGTATGTAGCTTTCATACCACGCATACCGCCATTTTAAACCGGTTGTGCAAAAACAAAAATATACTGAGATACCTACTTTATTCTAAAATCCATACGAAGTAGCGGGCAAAAGCTAGTTGTAAATAAAACAAAAGGTTTTCAGAGAATTATCTTTATTTGTTATCATGATAGAAGGATCTATTTCGAAAAGTGTGGCTCTTCTGCCACACGATCGCAAACAGTAGCAATGTTATCCTCTGAACGAACTGTTCGAGCAACGAGAATGCACAGTTGTTTTCACATCTTTTAAAGACCCCGTTTGCTGAAATGTATGCCCGATTCTCCCGATTGTGGCTGACCATGCTGATCAAAAAATCACAAAGTGCACGAAATGCATTTACGGTGTTGATATCTTCAAACTGGCAATGAGTGTGTACAACTCGCGAATTTAATTTGTGCGTAATAGACGAAAAACGCTTATCCAAAGATGATTGTTTTGATAAAAACAGTTTGCCGAGGGTTTCGATAGAATTATTTAAACTTTCGATACTCTTGGAAAAATCGTCAAAGTGTTGAAATTGAGAGAGCACATTTTTATGAAAGCGATTGTTATCGGCGATTATAGAGTTTGTGGATTCACTAACATATTTTGCGGCCAGAAGAACATTGTATATACATTTTTATAGTAATTTCATGGACCATTTTATTTTAGTTCTGAACACCGTCAACGGCGGCGCTAGTTGTCTTATCTACTTTACATCAAAAGTCTTCTATTGTTGTTTTTGCTTCCCATGGCAAATAATACTCAAATAATACTCAAATAACTCTCCAATAAGTGTTTGCGAACTTCGTCCATAGATGACGCACCAAACGTTCCTCTGATTGGGAATACTATAAATTATAAATACAACGACATGGGAAAGGGATATGTTTGTACACTCGTAGCAAAGATATACGAAATGGTTCAAGAATTCATTAAGGTAAGCACAAGATCTTTTACTAAGCCCGAGACACAGAGTATGATATGATTTACCGCATACCTAGACCACGACTCGCTCTCGCTCGGTGTATTTACTGTCAATCACGCAATTATGAGTCGCATTCCATTATTATCACGAAAAAGTATTTGACTATCTAGGAACTAAAAGTATATTGATTTGAAAATAATTTAGTCCTGTATTTAAGTTCGTAGAGAAAAAAAGGAAGAAAAAAACGATTTTTTTTTTTCGTTCTTAGTGTACAAAGGTTGTTATGTTAAGACCGAAACGATTAAAAGGGTTTAAGTATTTGCTAGAACTTATCCAAAACAAGCACCATTGGTGGGATTTTCATGATGAAACCAAAATGTGGTGAGTATTTCATGGTGAAGAAAATATGTAAATAAAAAGAAAACTGCCAGAAGAGTTTAAGGTGTAGTACCAAGATTGGAATTGCTTGGCAGAACAATACTAAAATGACCCGGAGGGTAAGACTGAAAGCAAGTCGGATTATTGTTGACTTTGAAAGTTGAAGTTTGCTATTCAGTCGACATCTGAAGTACAAGTTGGCATTGAGGATCGTATATAAGCACCTGAATTGAATCGCGCAGGCACTCCCTGGACTACCCTTTATAAAACAAAAAGGAGTTGAGGAATGATGTTTAAATGTGTTGTGTTGGGGAATGATCATATAACAAGGTGATTTGACCCTTAAGACCAGCCCAATATGGTTCAAAACCAAATGATGGCGTGCTGGTCTGTCTCAACTTCCGTCTTACGAACCATTTAAGGTTTTTTCTGAGTTATTAAGAGCAGTGACGGAATTTTTATCCTGGCAAAACTGCTTTCAATTCCATGAATTCCAATTCTTTAAATGAATATTCATTAAATGAATAGAATTACGGTGGAATGGGTTTACATTAATTTATATCTGTTGGGTCCCAGTACACAGAAATGTTCAAGAGAACTGTAACTCCAATGAACTTACCGGATAAGGAATGGAACTGCCCATTTCAACTGAACGTGCGGTTACCTGGGCATTCCCATCGCAACATGTAAGATTTTGATAAGGCCAGAATTCATTAAGAGGATAAACTTTGTTCCGAAAACATTGTTAAGAACAGCACTAAATCTTTTGATGTCGAAAAAGGCTTAAGCCAAGGTGACGCGCCATCATGCAAACCTCTTTAACATCCCTCTCGAGGCAAACATACGCAACTTGCATGCGAATACCAGCTATACGATTTTTCATAGATTCGTTCAATTATTTGGTTATGCAGACGTCATCGGAAGAACCATGCGCGCAGTCAAGAGATCAGTCGAAGAATCACTTTTGCCAATCGCTGTTTCTCTGGGCGTATTCAATGAAGTATCTAGGAGAAGGGTGAATGACGAACTGTTCGGGCTTAAAGCATAAATACAGCGGCTTAGGTACCTGGGGCATGTGAAGAATATGGACCTGTACGCTCCAGTTCGTAAAGTCATCTTCGATGGAGCGACCAGGCAGAAATAGACCACCGACAACCTGCAGTGCAACTTTGGACACGGCAGGCTAGATCAAGGCCTGGTAGCACCACTAGTTGAGCCAAAATAAGTAAGCAAGGTTGAAACTGATATGAAGGATAAAAGCTTTTGTCAAAAGGAATAGGAAACAAAAATTAAAAGCTTTTAACACATTTAAAAAAAAAGTCTTAATAATGTAACTCACTTTAACGAGTTAGTTATGAGTTTCATCCACTCAAGGATTCAATCCATTACAAAAAAAAAAAAAAAAAATACAGCTTAAGCAAGGAACAAACAATGTTAAATGAATCACTTGTTCCTAGCTAAACGCAGTGCTTAAGCGCCAAAGACTCACCTGCAAGAGACGAGGAATTTTTTCGTAATTCTTTTATTTTAATTAAAAATCCACTTCATTCACTTTCTCACTTACTTTTGAGATCACAATCAACAACATCCATCCGAAGGCCATAACACAGGATAAAACAACCGGCAAGGGTTGTGTATCCTTGTATCCTCTTAGAGCGATTGCATTTTTTTTTTTTTTTTTTTTTATTTTCTTTTTTTTTTTCTCGCACTCACTTTGGTTCACTCTGGAGTGTAGAATGCTGCTTTCTGATGTTCCTTGATGTTTCAGGACACAGCATCACCTTAATTCCACCTTAACACAACCTTAACACTATGAATTTTTTTTTTTGTCTTTTCGTTTTTTTTTTTTTTCAATCCGAACTCCGTGCTCATCGTTGCTGTGATTAGATTAGGGACTTCATGTTGTCCAAGACAATTTTATTTTTTCCTGTTTTACTTCTTTTTTTGTTTTTGGTTTATTTTTTTGCTTCATCCTTGCTTTATCGTCCTGGAGACAAAATAATCACGGCATAAAGCCCATTTGGCCGACGGATGTTGCCAGGCTGGCTTACACACAAACGTAAGGATATAATCTGGAAATGCCTCGGACCCGTTCCACATCTCAGGAGTATATAGTAGAAGCTGATATATGCCCACCAAATCTCCATCGTCGTCGTTGTTCTCATCGTATATAGTCATCGTTCGTCCTCGTCGTGTCGTGTCGTTTTCGTTTTTGTAGTCGTTTCCAGCTCACATCACCGAGGGTGTAATGATTTCGGCCGATTGATCTACTCCGGGAGAGATTCCCACCTTCATAGAGGAGATTACGAATGGAGGCATAATGTTAATCCTCTCGTATTACCTCGGCGTTCGTTGGAGTCATTCAACCTTTCTGATGATGGTAGGTAAGGTATATATCATACCTCGAAGCTTCCAACTTCCAATGCTTCACATCATGCAACACTGGCGGAAATCAATATTCAATTTATTCTTATGTTCGCTGTCGTCCTCGTTGGCGTTGGCGTTGGCGTTTGTTGGTTGTCATCCGGATTGATTCTTTCTGATTCTGATTCTGAATCTGAAATTGACGCCCTAATGCCGTTTGCACATATATCCTGGATTTGATTCTTATCTTTTGATTCTGTACAAACTGCGCGGAAGACACACATTTCTTTATGAAAAAAAAAAAGAAATCAGTCTAAACAGGGATATAAAATGTTGCGGAAGCTGTAATTTATGGGTAAAAGGGATTTTCTAA
Organism: Platycheirus albimanus; assembly: GCA_916050605.2. Classification (NCBI taxonomy): domain Eukaryota; kingdom Metazoa; phylum Arthropoda; class Insecta; order Diptera; family Syrphidae; genus Platycheirus; species Platycheirus albimanus. Next base: position 58,295,747 of record OU696696.1, read on the forward strand.
ATAATGATGTTAAATAATGTAACACACAATTGCACTCACCAAGGAGGTTTTTTTCCTCATTTATTTTGATTGTTTTTGTTATTGTAAGCAATGCATGTAGTCAGGGCCCGATCTAGGGGGGGGCGCACCGGGCATTTGCCCGGGGCGGCAAATTTTAAGGGCGGCAAAATTTGAAAATTGAGGATTATTAAAGCTATTTCTTTCCAAAAAATGTTTACTTGTTTCCTCTAATTAAGATCATCATGGGAGAAAATATATAAATCAGAAAGAATTTTGATTTTTCTCACACAAGTGTGATGTGTGTAGGGAGCTGAAGTAAATGTAGTCTCTCAACTCTCAAGTAACCGAAGAAGCACACAAAACATTTTATCCGTCATCAGAATTATATTCATCTTTCCCTACTTTCCCAGTCCCTCATACATAAATATGTAGGATTGTAGGTACAGTAAAACTACTTTATAACGAACTCTCCTTTCTATAGCAAATTTCATTTTGTTCCCCTTCTTCTTAAAAAAATATCCCATATTAGTTAGGTTCCATCGAATGTATAGATGTATTAAAAAATGTACAGTTATTTAGTTTAAGTTTGCAAAGTCGCGTTTCGAAGGTAAGACAAGTTCAATCCTCAGTAGCTATTTTAACAAAGCTGTCGTTGGTACTTTTGACAATTGGTCCGATGAAAACTAAGGTCAGAGACATAATCAATAATAATCGAGAACAAGCAACTTGAAAAGGGTTTTTCTTCAGACGAGACGAAAAAGCCCTACTATAGTGATAAGAGAACTGCATTAAGAATTTTTGAAGTTTTACTGAAACAAGTGATAAAACTAAAGAAGATGCTGCAAATTTTGTATTTTCTAAATTGGAAAATTTGTATACTAAAATAAAAAACAAAATTTCAAATGCGCAATCAAACATTGAATTTCTAAACAAAAGATATGATTTTTTTTCATTAATTTTATTTTTTATACCAATTTTCTTTGAAAATAAAAAGGAACACGAGGTTTCAAAACACATTTCACATTTCTTTATAACGAATTTTATAATTTTGTATTTTGTGTTCCCTTGAAGCTTTCCAGCGGTAAATTGCTGATCCATTTCATTCCTGCAGAGTACGTACACACACGACACACATAAGAATGTTTAAGAGTGAAAGCCAACTTGGCTACCACCTACCAGTAGCCCCACCTTAAGGGCATCGCATAGACCTTTGACTTAAGGAAAATTAAAACGAAAAAGTCTTGCCGTGTTGGATATCTCTCTGCGAGAGATAACTTTACTCTTAAATCTTTCATGCAGAATGAAATGTCATTCATGCTGCCCAATATGAGGCACGTAGCGCCATCTTGCTGGAACAACATGTTGCCTGGGTTCATATGGTACAATTCGCGCTATAAGAAATTGGTAATTATCGTTCTGCAAAGCTCGAAAAAGTAACGACCAATGACGCCACCACGGCCACCACCGCACCGCCGGGGCAGCGGCCCAAAATTGACACCAAACGCTAAAGTTTTAAGGATGCATTATTACCTAATGAACATTCGTGTGGGTTGTCGCCGCGCCGTCTCAAAAATATGGAAATTTCGATTGTTAACATAGCCATTGATCTTCAAATATGCCAAACTTGGGGTCCTTTTCCATCGGCTCCAAAGCCAAGTCAGCAAAATAAACAGCGTTATCTATGATCATGACCTTTGAACTCCTTGGTCAGTTGGATCTTGTACGAGCGAAAGCCCAAGTTCTGATGCAAAATTCGCCAAGTTGAAGTAATGGACCGAGTGCTTGAGCACGGTGAAGGATCGATTGTTTCGGGTTTTTTTTTTTTAAACATGTAGTTAACTCGCTCACAAAGGATTAATTAAAACTTTTAAAATAATTTTTGTTTTGTTTTGCTACATAATTTGCGTGCATCAATTGGTTGCCTAGTACCAATAAAGCTTGTATAAGGTCCAATTTTTAAAATTTTGCAAGTAATAGCTTGTATAGGGAAAAAAAAAAAAAAAAAAAAAAAAAAAAAAAAAATGCAACGGACACCACCAAATTCTCCAAAAAACACTACACCACTACAGAAAAGAGGACTGTTAGAGACTTCTCCAGAGTTCCCACCACAAAAACAAAGAGGAGCGAAAGAAGAAATGGCTGTGGGAAATATGTCTGCAAACGATCTGAAAATCCTTATTCGTGACTCCATATCAATAGCTTTGGATATTAAGATGAAGGACATGCCAACGAAATCAGACTTGGAGGGAATTGGGGCACAATTGCACTCACTACATCAAAAAAAACACTGCGTTGACAAACCAGCTTCAAGCCATGGCATCCCGGTGTGTCTCTCTTGAACGGCAGGTGGAACGGCTCTCAAGTAAGGCCAACGAAAAAAATATAATTGTTCACGTACCGGTAGAAAATGGTGCAGCCGCTACTGAGAAAGCTAAATCTCTCTGCTTAGAATTGCTCAAGGCCCATCAAAATCCCGCAATTGTTGCATCAATCAGGGAGCTCAAACCCACGAGAGCAAATGTTGGAAATGTCATCGTAGAACTCCAAAACAGAGAACATGTGGCCAAAATATTGGAATCTTCGAGTAAACTCCGAGGCACGGGCATTTCTGTCCATAGGGATTATCCGTTCGCGGCACGAGAAAGAAGAAGGCAAATCATAAAGGTCAAAAACGAAATATTATCAAAAAACCCGAATCTTAAACTACAACTAAGAGGCGAAACATTAAAAATAGAAAAATACGTTTATTTCTGGGATGTAAGCAACAAAGTAACCTGCAACGATGAAGGAGAAATGACGTTTATGGAGCAACTGCTAAATGACAACGGAGAAACGCCAAAAAATGGTGAATTCAGAAATGGTGGAGAGTTCAGCGGCAAAAATGTAACGAGAAGTGGTGAACGCATTCAACACCTTTAATTGTAATGCCGTCAGCCTTTTTAACAAAAAAATTAGTTTTAATTTACATAGCTATTGTTTCAAAATCTTATCATATAATGTAGCAGGTTTAGCAAACAAATTATTATTTAATGATTTTTTTAAATTTCTATCAAATTATGATATTTTTGTACTTTATGAAACCTTTGTAGAAAAAGATATAGAACGTTTTGATTATTTATTTAAAAACTATGAAACTATTTGGAAACCAGCAGTAAGAACGTCTACACATGGTAGGGCCAGTGGGGGATGTTTATTCGGAATCAAAAAGGAACTAAAAAGGGATGGTATCTGCGGCTTCGCAAAAGTACTGGATTGGGAGCTGATAGAGATTGTAACCGAGAAGGGTAAAATATTCCTGATTCCAGTATATATCAACTGTAATAAATGGATGGAAGATTTCACGAACATGTATAATTTTCTACTGGACTGCGAAAAAGAAAATGTGGTGCTGATAGGCGACTTCAATGGAAGAGTTGGAGAAATGCAAAATCTTAATGTAGAATCGGTAGTACTTCCAGAGTCATTAATGGAACTAAGAACTGCAACTGACAAAAAAACTGATGGAAACGGGAAAAAATTAATGGAAATGTGCCAAACCATTGGACTGACGCTACTGAACGGTCGCTCCAAAAGCGACAAGGATGGGCATTTGACTTTTATGAGGGGAACAGCAGGCTCAACAATCGATTACTGTTTCGCAAAAGGAATAGGTCTAGAATGTGTGAACGATTTTGAAGTAATCCAACAAACCTACTCTGACCATATGCCAATATCTGTCTCCCTAAATTTTGACACACGAAGAGAAGCATTAGAAGAGCAAAGAAGTCTGCTACCAAGACTTGCTTGGAAAGAAAGGAGTCGTGAAAGATACATCTCCAATCTCAGCCATGAACTTTCCCTGATAGACCAAAATGATATGGAAACAATTAATGGTATAGATATTTTAACAACTTGTATATCCAATGCGGCAAGACCACTACAATCAAGGACTAGAGACAAGGGAAAGCAACCTTGGTATGACTGGGAATGCGAAAATGCCAGAAAGAAGTCTTTTGCGTTTCTTCGACTACTAAGAAAAGAAGGCACAACTTATGCAAAGCATATGTACCAAGAGGCAAACAAAACCTACAAAAACATCTGTATGCAAAAGCAAAAAGCTCACTTTTTGAGTCTGGCATTAATGCTTGGCGATATAAAAGACAGTAAATCTTTTTGGAAGACTGCCAAAACGCTGAATGGACCAGCATATGGACCTAATATAAAAGTGGAAGCTCCTGTTCTGGCAGAATACTTTAAAGATCTTTTAAGTGCGACGCCTAATATAAATATGATACATTTTGCGATGCCCTTCTTGGAAGTGGACATTTTGGACCGACCAATTACCCAAACAGATATTAACAACGCCATAAGTCGAAGTAGTACCAACAAAGCCCCAGGTGAAGACCGTATACCCTACGAATTTTTTAAAAACGCAACGGATGCCTTCCTGCTCGAACTCACAAAAGTATTTAATATAATTTTGAATACTGGTGAAGTTCCAATAAGCTTCAAGAAAAATATTATATTTCCCATACTAAAGAAGGGGGATCCAAAAGACCCATGCAATTACAGAGGTATCTCTTTTCTCAACTCAGTCACAAAAATATTCACAGGAATCATCTTAGAAAGGCTTACTGATTGGGTTAACGCAAAGAATTTATTAAGTGAGTACCAAGCAGGTTTCCGAAAAGAATACTCTACAGTGGATAACATCTTCTCTCTTACAAGCATCGCCCGCGCGTACCTGGATAGTGGAAAAAAGCTCTACACTTTCTTTGTAGATTTCAAGGCTGCGTTTGATTCAATAGATAGAAAAGCCTTAATATATAAACTCAGCAATCTAGGCGTATCAACGAAAATACTTAAAGTACTACAAAAACTCTACGAAGATAATCTTACAGCAGTTTTGGGATGGAAATATTTTATCTGACTGGTTTAAAACAGAAACAGGTGTTAAACAAGGGTGCCTGCTTAGCCCTCTATTGTTTTCATTATTTTTGGATGATCTCGTAGAATTTTTTTCGGGGGGAATAATATTTGCTGGACTTAATATAAAGCTTTTGATGTATGCTGATGACATAGTAATATTGTCAGAAAATCCAAACGGAATGCAACTGATGATCAACAAGCTCCAACAATATTGCTCTTTGTGGAATCTGCAACTGAACACCGCAAAATCGAAAATTTTAATTTTCAGAAACGGAACGGGGCGTTTTGCAAGAAATGAAAGATGGACCTGGCAAAATGAGGAACTTGAAAAAGTCAGAGAATATAAATACCTGGGAGTCATCATAACCCCAAAAATATCGTTCAGGAAACACCTAGAGGAAAAATTAAAAGAATCGAAACGTGCTATCAACTGCAGTTGGACCAGAGTCCTGAGCAAAAGGGATATTGCGCCGAGCGCAAAATATAAAATTTTTGAAGCAGTGATGAGATCCATCATGTGCTATGCGGCTCAAGTGTGGGGATTCATACAATATGAAGAAGTGGAAAAGCTGTTGCGATATTTTCTGAAAAAAATCTTTAGACTACCGTATAACACACCAAATTATATGCTGCATCTCGAAACCGGTCTTCCACCATTATACCTGTATACACTCAATCTGCACTTTTCTTACGTACAGAAAGTTCTGACACAGCCGACTCATCGTCTAACCTATAAGATCGCAAAATACCTGCAATGCAGAAACCTACAGTTTTTTAATGAATGGGCGAGATTAGGAAGTGAGCATAATGTCACTTTAATGGAGGAAGGCGATATATCTTTGACAAACCGGATACAGGAGTTGCTGTTTAAGATGGAGGAACTTTCAAGAAACGATTCTAGGACAAAATGCCAAGAAAGTCAATCAAGAGACACCTTCAAACTACTGAGACATGATCTGGGACATGAAAATTACTTTAATGATAGCTTCAGTCTAGATATGATATCTCTAATTTTTAAAGCCAGAGGGGAGCTTTTAGCCCTGAACTACTTGCCGCATATAACAAATGAAGTGGTAGAGTGTACTTTGTGTAATCTAAGACAAAGGGAAGATATCCAGCACTTCATTGGAATCTGTCCTGTACTCAATTCCATAAGAATTTCAGTCTGGGGAAAAGCCACCTTACCAGCGGATGAAGTTATACGGATACTAAATGGACAAAACTGGAACTCCCTATTTAACTTCTTAAAAACCGCATACAAATATAGGAATCAAATAAATAATAAATGAGGCTTTTTAAAGTATATATATCTCTATAAATGTGATTAGCTATAAACTGAGAACATATTTTTTTTTTTTTTGTAAATCAGAAAACACTCTTTTTTTCGGCTGACGGCAAAAGCCAATGCTTAATTGTGAACTTTGTACAAATACCAATCTTAAAGAAACAATAAAATCACATTTTACTACTATAGGGATTGAGTAAGGCAAATTTTTGCAAGTCACCCATTTCAAACGCTCGCTGATAATAAAATTAAAAAAGGCTTTGCTTTAAAAAGTGAATTTGAAAATTCAAAAAAATAATAGCAACTATAAGGCTCTTGACGATGACGACAGTTCAATGCAAACGGTAAGACTTGCCATTAAAGGCCTTAAACTTTTGTAGGGCCTTTTTGTAACATCTCAGGCAAGCTATTAGGTAGTTGTCATCATTTAGCTTTGGTTATACTTTTTATAACATCCGAAGCAAGCTAAAGAATTAAGTTACATAAAATGGTTTGCTGAGCCAATCTAATTCATTTCATGAAAAAAGCTATTTGCTGCTCACCTGTCAGCAAAAGTCTTAAATTTCTTGCAAAATGTGCGCCAAAATGATTTCCATAAGGCATTTTACTGGTACTATAGCAGTTTAAAAAAAGCTTGTTTCGAACCACATAAAAGTAAAATTGTTAGTTGGGAGCTAAATTTTCGTCTGATCCATCCATGTCTATTCCAGACATTTATCCTAACGGAACAGAAAAAATTAAAATATGTGGTATCTATAATTACACGAGGGAAGGCGTGAGCTCCATTATCCTCTGTGACCGAAAAATGCCTCCTTAGCTGAAGGAAAGACTCTTAACCACATCGGATCTATGTCCAGAATTCACATATGGGATGGCTTAAAATGTTGGAAAATGTGAAAAATGTATATGTGAGTAAATTAACAGTAGCTTAGCTGATATGAATATACTTCATATGACAACAAGAGTAAAGGAGTAATGCTTGATTATTATAAGAAGTACCTACGAAAATCCGATTAAGCCTTTTCACGTCAAAAATACCATCTTAAATAAAAATATAGCACGGGTGACGCAGCTGGTACATTAACACAGTGCAAGCTATAGCAAAGTTGGATAGGAGATAATTTTTTTTATACGTTTAAAGTTTTCGAAAATCTGAAGCCCCAAAACATCTTTAAGACTTTGGAGCAGTTGTGATTAAGCCTTATACCTTGCAGTTGTGATTAAGCTCCTCCTTTGCTTTTCAGTCCAGCAGCACTTGAATTCGTTTTAAATAAATAAAAAATGTGCTGTGAATTTGTAACCTATATCCTAGTGTGTAAACAGCCCAGCAAAAATTGGATCTTAATTCCGTTATTATTATAATCATTAATATTAATAAATCACTCTATTTAGCTAAATCATATAATTAATTATGTGATTTACCATAACTTTTAAGCTATATATATAAAAATGGATGTGTGTATGCTCTAATGTGCTAAAATGGTCTTGGGGCTTAAGATTTTGGGAAAAAAGCTTTGAAAAATCATATGAAATTTTATTAATCACTTAAAAATCAATACTCAAAAAGTTTTTTGGAGGAAATAAAGTAGGTAAGTCATCAGATTTCTTTTGCTTTTTTGAATTTTAAGGAATTTTTTTTTTCAAAATCATTCGACCAGTTTTTTCAAAAAATGGTATTATTCGAAAAACTTTCGAAAACATTCCAATTTTTTTTTAAATGCCAACATCTAGCAGTTTAAAGATTTAATCAGAAAACAAAAATTTGAAAAATTTTGAAAAACCGTTTTTAAAAAAGCCAAAAATTAAAAAAAAATTATTTTTTTTAAACTAAAAAAAAAAGTTTTTTTTGAAAAATCAAAGAATTATTTTTTTTTTATAGTAAAAGAGCTTTCACATTAAAATTTTCATCGAAATCCGTGAAGTAGTTTACGAGAAACTCTGCTAAGAAAAAACTCTTCCTATTGGAGGTACCGTTATAAGACTTTTCCTGAAAATATATTAAAACCAAAACATAAAGTTTGCACAGGAAACACTATTCAGAAAGTTTCATCGAAATGGTAGGAGCCGTTTTTGAAAAAAAAAATTCATTTTTCACTAAAAATCGTATGGCAGGTACCGTTAGTTTTAAAGCTAGAATGCTAATTCCAAAAACCCTCTGTATGACTTCATAATAATACTATCTACCAAGTTTAGCAAATCGCTCCAGCCGTTTAGGCTGTAGGTGTTGATATAGACAGATGGACAGATGGACAGACAGACAGACAGACAGAATTATCGGACCCACTTTTTTGACTTCTCTATCATCGTAAATTCATGTTTGATTGTTAGAATTTTTTTTTTTGAAAGCATTACTTACAGTTCCTATAATCGCAAGTAAAAAGAATGAAATGGACCGATTTGGGCGAGCTATTTTCCGGGAGCTTGGCAGTAGAAGTTTGTGAAATTGAAGTTGAGAAATGTAATGTTAAAGTTGACATAATGTACACGTCAAACTTAATCGGGTAATTTTTCGGTGTGACCGCTTTTGGTGATTTATAAATCATTTAGCTAAATCAAACAGGTGGAAACATAGTATTAATTTCGATTACAGTAGATCTGTAGACTTATTACGCTCTCAAGTGAATTGAAAGTAAATTGTGTTGACTTCTGACTCTGCGCCAAAAAACTCACCTTGTCCTTTTTCAGCTTTGAATCATTAAAAAGCAGCAACTTTCACCGTCTCAAAAGCGTTGTGTTGAAGCCATTTTTCTTCACGATTACAAAGCCATATATGACGCCAACATCTGTTCCAGTTTTGAGGAACAACCTGTCTTGATTATCCGTAACGGGGAAGGCAAACGAGATATTTTTGGCAATGAACGACATGTTTGCGAATTAGTTCAACGAGAAGGTGGTGATGGTGACTGCTTCTACATGGCCTAATTTCTGAAAGGATTTTGATGAAACTTATACAAAATTTTCCATAGCGCGCCGGCACACTGATTTTCTGTTTTCATGATTTGATATTTCCCTAAATCCACGTTTGGTTTTCTCACTCCATTGTAATGACGTAGTTCAGCATTTCTATCAGTCTTTTGATAAGTTTGAACACTTTTATCAGAACATCATCTTACACACCTAGTGCATCGAAGAAATAATTAATCTATTATTGCTTACTGCAGTTCTAATCCTATAATTATTAGCGTGTTCATTTCTGTAACATACTTTCTTTTGGGCTTGAATACTATACATACAAAATAATTCATCGGTCCAATCTCCATAAATCAAGATAATTAATTAATTATTAATCTTCTCCAAACCGCTTTCGGCGCGCGATATGGTAGACCGACCAATGACGCAAAAGCTATCAATATCCTGCACAAAATTTAAACCAAATTCGAATTAAGCTCCTTTCCGAAAGAGCCACTTTGGAACAAAACTAACGTCACCGCCACCGCCTGCCGCTGCCGCTGCCGACATTTTTGTTCGCTGGCGAATTCTCAATTAACTAATTAGTCCCAGAAAAGTATTCGCTATTCGCTTGTTTTCAACCCATCATCGTTTCTCCTCGAAGGATCTGTATTTCAACTCTTTGCTATGCAATTTTCTCCTCCCTCTAAGCTTTCGGGCCACCGCACCGCATCGCATCGTATCCATTTGTTGGTCCTTTCTGTGATGCTTAGTTCACGATTGCTGCGAATATAGCCAAAATAGGCCAAATTCGCAATCAGTTATGGTGGCCAAATTATTCGCAATTTTCAGAAAACATCAGCCATCGTGGCGTATGGATATGGATATGGAAAAGGAAAATGGAATGAGGGATGACGTATGAGGAGGCACATGCAACGGCGGCAACACACTCTTGAGGAATCGGAATACTCTTCTAAAAATTTGCAATCCCATCGTATTTCAATGTTTCACTTCACTGTGATCCATCAGCAAAACAATTTCCCTGATAGGACTTCAACTGCAAACTATGTATGGGCTTGTATGTATGTGCGATGTACGTGTATACGGGAGTATAACATGGTATAGTGTGTGTATTAAACGACGACCTAACGGATAGTGTATGTTGATGTTGATGTACATTATATAATATGCGTATAGCGTAGACCTATATGCATGAGTTTATCCTTTCCTTGTTGTCCGAGAGGATGTCTGTCTGTTTATCATATTGGCTCTCGGCTGTTGCAGATAGATAAAGGATTCATGCAAATTGTTTCGAACGAAAAGGCAAAGTATGAACAGTGAATACCCGTAACCCGTCACCGTTACCGTCACCGTCAACATCAGCATCACCGCAGCAGCCGCCAGCCCATCAAATTGAAAATTAGGTGAAATTAGACATGGGTTTCAGTTTGAGTACCGGAATGTGAACATTGAACAAGGACAACCATTCATGCGATTAGTCTCCTAAATCTCATGTTGGATATATTGCTTTCGAGTACATTTAGGAGTGCTTTTCATAATACCTAATGCTCTTGATGTATTAAGGAACTATAAAACATATTTATGACTGAATTTATTTATTTCAATATACCTAGCAGGTATGTTCATACATATAAATGTTTGTATCTATTTTTGTATCAGCTATCTGGGTGCTGTGGAGCTCTGGTCAACAAAAGCCGAGAGTACGAGAGTAATCAAACCAAAATCAAAAGCTGATTTTTGTCAAATAATACGAAAACACTATCAAAGACCGCTAATCAGTGTTGGCAAGTAAGTTACATGAAGTAAGTTACTCGTTTAGTTACGCGTAACTAATATGAATTAGTTACGCCCAATATTTCGCGTAACTAATGTAACTAACTGTAACTAAATAAAACTAGCTCTAACCTAATAATAAAAAATAAAAAATCACATTTTACCATGTACAATAATTGGTTTCATCCTGGCAAGGAATACGTATTGAAATTACTATGAAGTACTATGTGAAATTACTAATAAAATATTATATTCTTGGAGCATACAATAAATTTTTACTTAAATTTAAAGTTTTCCCTTCTTTCTTGAGATTCTTGGAATTTCTTTGTTTATTGTGATTTCATTTTTTTTTTTATTAAATTCAGATTTGATCTAAGATTTTATCTCAAACTTCAGATTTGACTCCCCCAAAAGAAATCAAACGACATCTATTTTGTTTTATTTTCCAGGGTAGGTTAAAAGTATATCCAGTCGCCGAAAAGCACCTACATCGACAGTTTTTTAATTTGACAATGGTGAAGCCTGTGATACTCTATCAACAGTGCTATGCGTGAAAATGGAAATTTGTAAATAGGTATGATATTCGTACCAACAAAATGTAAAATTGAAACGTGTCAGAAATTTCAGTGCCAAACTGCTAAGAAAAACAAACAAATCTGGTGAGAAAACAAAATCTACCTTTAATGTCTAGAAGGCAATCAACAAATAATATTGAGGTAATGGTTGTCTTACTTTCACGGCTATAGGCGCCGGTAAATTCATGCAAAAGTAAAATCCGCAGGAGTCGCCTGCGCCGGTGAATCCACTCATAATGTAAACCCTTCCTAAATGTCAAATAAGAAATCAAAACCTGTTTTTCTTTTGGTCACAGATCATATTTTTTTCATTTAAGATCAAATCTCAGATCAAATCATAAATCTCATTTTCTATCGAGATTAAACACATATTTTCAAACACACCACAGTATTTGACATTTGCTTTTAGAAGTGTTGTTTCGTTTTGATAAAATATTTGTAGAATTCGTGAATTAAATGAATATTGTAATAATATAATTATTTAGGCTATTTTGTAGGATTCAACATACATTAATTGTCAAAAAGCACCCACACGAAAAATAAAACAAAATAGATCTCGTTTGATTTCCGTTGGGCGAGCCAAATCTAAAATTTGAGATCAAATCTGAATTTAACAAAAAAAAACATCACAGTAAGCAAAGAAATGTCCAAGAATTTCAAGAAAGAAGGAAAAACTTTAAATTTAAGTAAAAATCTATTGTATGTTCCAATAATATTTTATTAGATTTCCTTTTCATGAGGAACATAGTAGTAGTTTTGCAGAAATATAGTAATTTAAAAATGTATTCCTTGTCAGCTGGCAGCTGGCCCGACGGCAATTCATCAATCATCCAGCTTTGCCCTAAAACAGTGGTGTAGTCAATCGTCATTCGATCGGGTTTGTGGACGGAACTCCTAAATTTCAATTTAACATAAAATGTGAGTTTTTGTATTTGTAAAATTCTATTTGTTATAGTTAGTTACATTTAGTTACAATTAGTTACATTTAGTTACATTAGTTACGTGTAACTAATTAAAATTTCAAAGTTACGCGTAACTATCCAACACTGCCGCTAATACAAATCTACAAATATTTTTATTCTTTAGGTTTAGTAAAAACAAATGCACGACTGAATGAATTTGGAAAAAAACATGGTTGTCTGTTAAGTCGGTTTACGGACGATAATTTTACGTGATAACGAGTTCACAAAACAGTTCATGTGTAGGTAAGTATCTCTCTTCCAACTACCCATCCCACCTATACAGCCACCTACGAACCACCCACTATTTTCGACAATTTTTTCCTCACCCCTTCCCAACACCAAATACCCCCAATCCAACCACCCACACGACCTGCCAATACCTTCCACTCACCCACCATTTTTGACAATTTTTTCATCGCCCCCCATCAAATCAACCATCCCTTCCACCAAAACCGCCAACCAACCACTCACCTATTTGACAATCCCCCCTCCCCCCAAAAAAATACCAAAACCCTCCGACACCAAACACCCATCCCACTCCCACCTACAACCACCAAGGAACCACCCATTATTTTTGACAATGTGACCAGCTACAACCACCCACCTTTTTTGACAATTTTTCCTCTTCCCGACACTCCCCCCCCCCCCCCCCCAATCACCACACACACCCACCACCACTTACAATCACCAACCAACAACTCAATACCCTCACCTCCCACTTTATCGAGTTTCTATGCTATATTAAAACAAATATATAACGTGACTGTGACTATGACTGTGACTGTGGCACTTTTTCGTGCGTGCTGCCCAAACATTTCGATTTATTAGACGTTATCACGTCAAAAATATTCAAAATCGTTCGAGCAGTTTTTACTTGCGATTATAGGTAGGTATAAACTATAAAGCAAGTTTTGCATTCGTCGAAAAAAAAGTTTCGCATATCAATCAACATGACATTACGATGATACCGAAGACGAAAAAAGATGGTCTAAAATTTCTGTCAGTCTGTATGCCTGTCTGCCTGTCTGTATGTATGTATGTATTATGTATAGACACCTACAGCTACATCCCAAACTGGTGGGCCGAATTGATTAAAACTTGGTAGGTATATAGAGTTTTTAGGTATTGTACAGAAGAGAAATTGAAATTTTGATTTTATCTCAAAAAATAACGGTAGGTACCTGCCATATAACCTACCGTCATGTAAGCTTATTTTTCTCGAAAACGGCTACAAGGATTTTGATTGAAGAAAATCATTGTAGCTCTTTAGGTATGACTAATAATATCGCTGAATTTTTTTTTTTTTTAATTTCTAAAAACGGCACTTTCCATAGGATTGTTTTTTTTTTTGACTATCTCAATAACAACTCAACCGTTTTCGAAATTTCACACATATAAAGCTGTAGGTAGCTCAATTTATACTGCATACTAATATTTAAAAAAATATATTTTTTTAATATTTTTACAAGGGCCTTTTTTTAATTTGAAAAAATTAAAATTTTGAAAACTACTGTCCATTAATTTCTTTTTCACAAAAATTACAAATAAATGTATTTGTTGAATACCTATGAATTATTGTTTTGAATTTTTTTTTTTTGAAAAATCCATTAGATGTTATTTAAAAAACACCCCTTACAAAACATGTGAATTGAATTAAAAAGTCAATCTGCTAGTTTTCAAAAGATTAAGTTTTTTTCGGCATTTTGTAAGCGCAATGGGATTAATTATTCAATGTTGAAAACCTTTTTAAATTAAAATTTTACCAAAATGAGTGAAGTGCCTAACGGAAGAGTTGATATCGAAAACCCGACTCGATGGGGGTATCTTTATGAGACGATTCCTCCAAAATACACTTCAGAAATCTTTAAGAAAATTGTAGAAGCTGTTTTCAAGGAGCTTCTTGTTACTTGTACAAGTTAATAAGAGATGCAGATTTAATTAAACAGCTAGAATGCAAGTTGAAAAAACTCCTCTGTAGGGATACCCTTTCAACATTTTTCCGAAATAGAGACTAAATATCAAATATGGTGTAATTACATTTTCAAAATAGAAATAACTCCAAAAAACTTATGGACGTAAGTCCAAATTTCAAATGAATTGTGAGTGGCCTTAACTCGCTTTCAAAGGGAATAAAATTGGGTTAATGAGGCTTGGCCAAATACCATAATATCAAAAAGAAAATCCCCAAAGACAAAATTACAGGAGAAACCCAGGCAAAGACAAAATCCCCAAGAAAAATCTCATGGAAAAAAAATCCCACAGAGAAAATCCCAAAACGATGATGTGCAAGTAGTGAATCAAGCAATAAAATCGCACGAGCGATTGAGATATTGAATGCATCTGGGTATCGCCTATTGCGAGAGGTTTCACTGAGAAAACTGTCCTGTCGCTGTTATTAAAGAGTCCTACAATAATACAAACTATTTCTTTCTGCAAAATGTATGTACAACTATCCTATTCATTTTGAACGAAGGAGTGAGACGAGGAGACGTGCGCCTTGTCATCAATTCAGTTCTCACTAGCAATTTAAAATTTAATGACATGGTATCCCATCTGACAAACTGTAGATGACGATATATGTCTCATGGCAAACAACACTGCTGGTTTCAATCAAATAACCAAAATGGTGCCCATACAAGTCAAAGCAAACAAATAGTTTTTCTAAGACAGGAAAATATAAAAGAGGTTACGCTGTTAATTTATCTGGGCAGTTAACGTTAAAAACTATTTCTGAAACATAGAAATGCTCTGCCAACATCTCGAGCAACCTGCAGGCGTTCGTTGAAGGTTTTTTGCTCCAAGCAACCTTGCACCTTCAGGATTCATTGTATGCATCATTATTACTTTTTTTTTTTGTTGGTGTAAACCTTTAACCCAGCCGCTTTCTTCATTGTTTTGGTTAAGGGTATGAAATGTAGTTTGACTTTAAAGAGACACCATCAGCATATTCCAAATGGCTTAACTTGAGAAATGGATCCCAATGAATACCATTTCCAACCATCGCATCTTGGAACTCATAACATCATCAGCATGTAAGAATATAGTCTCACATAAAACATCACCCTGTCTAACTCCCTTTCGCACTTTGAATGCATATCGGTTCACTGTCCACTGTGCAAAACGAAACACCTTACGTTATTGTAGAATTCTTGTAATTTAGCAACAATTCTACTGGGGACGCTTCTAGAATCATGAGATCTCCAGGTGATAACGTGATCGACCATGGCCGTCTTAGGCCATACCAGGGCCCTTGGGCACACAAGAATTCGGGTCCCTGTTGGAAAGTTAAAAAAGTGAATGACAAATACATTTTGTATGTATAGATCAAATTTCAATGTAATTTATTCGAATCGAATCGAAAAAAGTAGATACTGAAGTTTGATGACTGTATTTCCGTCGCATGTTTTGCCGTCAAAAAAACAGCAAAGACGGTTTGCCGATGGCATCAGTTGCCAGTGCTTGTAAATGTGTCGACTTTGTTAATTCATCGACGAAGTAGATTAAAGTGTTATGCAACGTTCAGTTGACCGTGCGAAAAACAGGGAAATTCGTGATAAATACCACAGACTTCCAACGACTGGCCTTGCGATTTTTCGATTGTCATCGCAAAATCCAATATAAAGTTGAACTAAATTCGCTTGAATTGGAATGAAAGATCAGTTGGAATAATCGGATTTCGTGGGATTAAGTACTTCCGTTCCTTTGAACCTTGTCACTTTCAGATGTATATTATGCAACAGAGTTCCTGGGCACATTAAGCGAGTTTAAAAATTCCTTCGGATAGTTGGTCACTTCTACTTCATCGGTCACGCTATCAACGGATTTGTGTGAATGCAGTTCTCCAGCGATTTGACTTTGAACAATGAAATTCAAGCTATCGACGTTCTTATTCTTCGCTGCTAGTATTACCCGTTCACCAATCCAATCGGGATTTTTATATTTTTGTGCAATGCCGGGGAACACTTTGTTGAGGAACCCTTCCTTCGAGGAGGATGTGAAGTCTGAAAAATTTGCGAGAACGATATCAATCCAGTCAAAACATCAACGCAAATTTGGCCATTGTCAAGCGTCAGCAGTTGTCTCGAGAATACGCCAGTTGATGGGTCGCCCTGCAATGTGACTCTCATGTTCGTAGTCAATTTCAACATATTGTCTCGAATCACTTAAAAATCTTTTCATTGTTCGGTCAATTATGCCTCAAGACCATTTTGCATTCTCGCATCAATTTCGCTTCCAAAATTCAAATTCCTGGTTATTGTGCACGTTGGCTGGTCAATAGTGAGAAAATTTTTATACAGCTTCAAAGCAGAATGTGCAGTTCGATCGCCTTCCAGCAAGGTGGCACAATGCCAGAGGATGAAACAGCCAACGCCATTTGAGATCTTGACCGAATTGTTACCAGAAAAAGTGAATAAAAAAGGTTGCTTCATACATGGATAAACAAACTGAAAAGTGGATTTGATTTATCCTAGATATTTTATAGTTTTCCAGAGAGCACACTCGCTGTATAGTGTAATTGAATATATCTGCCATTCGACACGGGCCCCGTCTCGATAGGGGCCCAGGGCACGGGCTTCGTGTGCCCATATGGTAAAGACGCCATTGTGATCGACACAAGATCGACAACTCCGAATCTCCGCTTGGTGCCTCTTGACCGTTCACTAGATTAACGGCTAGAAGTGATGCTCTTCTTCTCGACATGTTTTAATCATACAGTACCTGCCACTTCCGATGCAGTCGCCTCTAGAAATCAGCTGAGTAAGGAGTTGAAACCATAATTTTCTGCGTGGCACACTGCAGCAAAATTTTGTACTGCCTAGAAATATGCAGCCTTTTTATTAAAGAAAAATGCATTTGGAGTGATAAGTTATAAAACAAAAATCTCTTGCTCTGGCTTCTACTCGAATCTTATTTGTTATATCCCTAGGTACCATTTTTTTTAAATTAGTTTTAAGCCATATTTCTGTGAATTTTGTTAAGACTAATGTTTCATCAAACATAATATTTTTCTTTCAGAAATTAATTTCTTACCTTCCTTATTGAAAGAACTGCCTACTTACCAGTTTGAAATTCTTAATCAGTTTAATTGCTGCCCGGCTCCATTTCTTGGAGATTGTCAAAGAAAGCAGGTTAGTAGGTATAGCTTCCTCCTACCCTCTTATTTAAAAATTCACAAAAATCGGTCAATATTTTACAATATCTTTCATCAAGAAGTAAAAACCAACCATCAACATCAACACTCCTCGAAGAATTTTCTTGATAAAATGAAATGTAATTTGTATGTTGCTAGTAGTTGCTAGCTGCTACCTCCATATCCTTTCAGAAAATTCCCCATTAATATATACAAAGTAATGAATCCCAATCTGTCTCAAAGAAAATGTCCAGCAATCAACAAAAGTACACAGCGACCGACACGACATGACGCCAGGCGACGCAAAAATATTTACTGCTGGTTCATTATTATACTTTATTCGGCCATTTAGCAGCTGCGCTTGATTGTAGCTCATTGACAATGTAAATAAGGATATATACAAAAAGACAGAATAGGAGCAGAAGCGCCAATGCCTCCGCGCGGCGAGTACTAAATCACCAACGACTATCATTTTTCTTTGTCAATTTCTGAACGAATGTCCTTTCTGGCTTAATATTCCTTCAAAAATTCCTCAACCCAACTATATACAATGACAGCTGTCGTTGTCAACAAAGCCGCCAATGCTGCCGTCACTGTCACTGTCCCTGATGCTGCCATCAGGAAGAGAATAACAAAACAAGAAAACTTAAACAGACATTCCAATTGCTGCCTTCAAAGACCATGCGACCAGTATAGTGATGATAATGGTAGAAAGGACGACGACGAAGAAAAACGCACGGACGAAGAAAGGTATGACAACGTTGTCATTCTCTCCTTCTCATAACACAGTTCCTCCTTACAAGCATCATCAACACAAGCGATATATCCTTTTCTCGGCAGTATCTCATCCTGGTTATCATCATACCATTTGATTCCACAACCACCCACTCAAGACATAACACCACACAACACCAATTGCATTGCATAATTTATTGCCACCTAATATCATCGTCTTAATAATAGAATCCTCGTTATGACTGAATGACCGCAATTATTCCCCCGGGAGGGCTGTGAGATCTTGGAGCTCCATCGGCTTGCTACTTGCTGTTGCTGCTTCTGCATGCTCTGTCTGTTTTTTTTTTCTTCTTCTTTTTCTTTTTGTTGTTGTTATTGTTGTTGTTATATATATAGCTTCCTTTTTCTGTGCAAACATCTTCTTAAGTACCTCACGAAGCATCATCAGGACGACTTTCCCCAAACCGCTCTTTAGAAATCCTTTTATGCGATATGCAAAATTCATGCTGTGAGCCAGCAAAGACATTGTTGATGCCTCCTTGCTACTTGCTGCTTCTTGCTATACTCCTGATATAATCGTTGCTTGTGTGAATGTGATCCTGCGAATCATCGCGTCTTCGGTCGTCCTTCGATAGTTGGTGTGTTTCTCTTCTATACCATAAGGCTCTTGTTCCCCGTGTGTATCGTGAACTTAGCCAAATATTTCGTTCAAAGCCAAGTCAAAAATATTTCTTCCTAAGCTCCATTTCTGCCATCTAATGAAATATTGACACATCCTTTTTTTCATCTTCTCACATTGAAAGGTAGGTATACCTATAACAAAATGTGGTGCGACAGAAAAAAGGACTCGTATTTCGGAGGAATCATTGTCGCAAGGAGGGTGGGGGTGTTGTCATTGGATGTCACTGAAAAGACGGTGAGTGGCCTGAAGTGTGCAATGAAATGGATATATGCTTTATGCCAGTGTGTCGGGGAAATGAAAAAATAAAAAAAAAAAAAAACTGTATTCCTTTGTGCCAGATATACGAGGATTTCGGATGATGATGAGGTGTGACAAGGACGTTCCGTTAAAAATGTATGAGTACACGATGAGGTGTTAAAACGTTGGCATGTTCTTGCGTTAATGGAAGGGGTTTTATTTTTATTTTTATTTTTATTTTCGTATTTGTATCTTTACTTCGCTGAAGATAACAATAACAAAAAGGACAGACGAAAGAAAGGATATTGTATGCTAAATAGGTGATAAGGGTATACCTAGTGTGATGAGTGTTCAGTTCTTGAATTGCGGTGTTAAGTGTTTATCAATGTCGGAATGGGAGTGGTTTCGATGACTTTTAATTTAATTGCTCTCAAGAGAAATTTTTTTTTTTTTTTGCCTTCAAGTCAGTTTATTCGAAACCAGGTATGGGGATATGTTTCAGACTAAGGAACAAACAAATTGGCCTATAGTGCTTGGCTTCTTTCGAAAATAAGGGCAACAATCGAAGGAAACGAACATTTTATATATGGGTTCCCAGAAAAATAGCGACCACGAACTTTTAATAGGCTTTGTTTGGTGAACACTATTGCTCTTGCATCATAATAAGTATGCCGAAACCACTTGTCCACTTATCTGAGGCAACAAAAATGATTCCTTTCATTTCGAATTGACTCTACTGCCAATGCGTCATCAAGATGTTGCCAAAAAGCTTTTTCAAAAAAATTAAATAGATTCCATTTTCATCCTGAGCAGTTTTTTTTTTTTTTTTTTTTTTTTTTTTTTTTTGTAGAAACGGGACATTCTAGAAACATGTCCATTTTAGCTCTGAGGTACAAAATTGTTAGAGCTTCCAGCTTCCCTTTACTTCCCCTCATCTTACCAACATCCATTTCGCCAAACTTAATCTTCGATGAATTCGTTTCACCATTTCGATATTCTGGAAAGTCCACAATCGAAGCTTAGCTCAAGCGAGGTTTCGGAGTGGTCGATCACATTCACATCCTCCGCGCAATCTTTGTGCGATCAAATGAGTATCAAACGTCGTTTTACGCAATGTTCGCGTCAACTTCGAGAAAACTTTTCATCGCGTTAATCGCGAGGTCATCAGGAGATATCCTGATTTTGGAGGCAGTCCCAGTAAAATTGTTGCTGTAATACAAGAATCCTACAACAACGCAAGGTGTTTCGTTTTGCACAGTGGACAGCTTACCGGTGTATTTAAAGTGCAAAGGGAATCGATACAGGATGATGTTCTATCATTGATTTTGTTCTTAAGGCCTTAATATAATATATGTATGTAGGTACGCGAAAGTAAAAGGAAGCCAGTGTCTAAACCGAACGACAAGTTTCTTTTACGATCTGTCAAATAATGTTAAAAAATTTTCATAAGCTTGGGCCATAATAGCCTTTTGAAATAAAAAGAAAGAAGAAGAATGGACTTAATATAAAAACAAATATAAAATTTTCGTAGGAAAGTAATGTAAGACTGAAAGTGTACATTACGTACTTAAACAAAAGTTAACGAAACTTGCCGAAACTTATCAAAAATTCATTTCGGGTTGGGTCTTGGGTGTACAAATCATAATGTATTTTTACTGTTTCGTCAGGCAACGTACGAACCCATTCTTCAATTATGGTTAGCCCTTTACTTCAGCGGACGTCGACGGTGGTTCTGGTTGGAAATGATAGATTTGGTATTCATTGAAATCCATTTCTTCAGCCATTTTAGACTACGATGATGATATATGTGATATCATTTTAATGGCAAATGGCATTGGTGGCCTTTAACCAAATGTGTAATTCGCTTCAACAAAATGGAGAAGCGGCTGGTTTAAGGTTTAATTCCAAAAAGTCAAAATAAATACACACCATCCAGAACCAACGACAGCAGGGGTGGAATCGGCTAAGGTGATTTGTGATAAGTGATAGTCACAATCAACAAATTTCATCTGGCAAAGGTGATTGTCACATGTGACAATCAAATTTTTGTGACTTTTTCTTGTGACAGCTATTTAGGTGTCACAGCTATTTAGGTGTGGAACTCTACAAAAATGCCGCTTCGTACCAAGTTTGCAACTCTTTGAATCCTACGTATACATAATCTGTGTTTCTTTATTCCTGTGAAACGTGGAAATGCTCTACCAACATCTCGAGCAGGTTGCAAGTCAACCGTTGTCTGCGTCTCAACAAATAATAATTGATTCCCGAAATAAGAAATGGGTAGATCTGGCTGTCCCCTGAAATCCATTTAGATCTGACATTGACAGCAGTGATTTATTTGTAGGAAAGTGTCTTTCTTTAAGAAAGTGCATTTATGATTTGATTTACGGAATATTCTTATGAAGAAGAACTGTTTAATGGGAACCATTATTTAAAGATGTTGAAGGAGTTTTTGTTTACCAAGAACTGGGCCGAAGACATATCCCATTAAAAAGCATTTGGTTCCAGCAAGATGGAGCAACTGAACATATAGGGAGACCAGCTATGGCAGTTATGGAACTCCACTTTTCGCTGGCCTCCAAGGTAATCTGACCTGACTACACCAGTTTTTTTTTTTTTTTTATGGGGTTATGTCAAGCAGGAGGTGCACAAAACGAAAAACAGGAATTTGACTAAATTAAAGCAAGTCAATTAAGAGAATAAATAAGGCGATCCCATTGAATAATTTTCTGATCAGGTGCAGCATATGCGTGGGTGAGCGTGGAGGTCATTTGCAGTCTATAATTTTTAAAAAGAATTACATAGTTATTTAAAACTAGCTGACCCGCGAACTTTGTTTCGCCAAAATTCATCAATGTATTGAAAATAATAATTCTTTCATATGCATTCAGTAAATAGCTGATATTTTACACTTTTTATTTATGTGTATAGATACTGTGTAATTTTAAGTTAATTCGGTTTATCAGCTATCTTCCTGTGAAAATCCCGTCAAAATCGGTTTAGCCGTTTCCGAGATTAGCCGGAACAAACAGACAGACAGACAAAATTTTTTTAAATTGCGTTTTTGTTATAACTACCGTATATACTTTTATACGCATCTAGTAAAAAACTGATTTTGAAATTACAAACAGACACTTCATTTTTATTTATGTGTATAGATAAAATTTAATTTTCTATCCAATAAAAAAAACAATAAAATCATTGTTTCAGGTGATTTAAAGCCATATTTAATTCTACGTGTTTTTGCTATTCTGGTAGTAAAAGTATGTCGAGATTTACCAAAGCCATTTGACATTCAACAGTATCGTTTCGAGCATGGAAACACCATTATGATATTTAACTAAGGCTTGCGTATAATTTGTATATCCAACCAAGTGATCCTATTACAAAATTTTGTGTAGGTATTCCAAATAGAATTCAGAAATGAGCCTTAAAAATTATTAGTGAAAGAAACATTTATTCCTTTGAACGATTTCTCCGTTAACCTGGCATTGCTAGGCATGCCCATCAACATACTTTCGAGTATACGAATATCGAATATCGTAATTACAAAAACACTTTGAAAAGAGGCTCATTCTTTAACAACACTGCACGAATGTGGAATGCCTTACCCTGCTTGATTTTACCTCCAATATCGACATTCAAAACCAATCTGCATCGGTATCTTTTTGTATTTGCTATCTAACAGAAAATATCTTCAATATGGATGATGAGAGTATAAAAACTCTTGGAGCGTGCGACACGACAGAGGCACAGACAGAACAGTCTAGAGATCAACAGATAACACCTGTCAACAGAAAGTGATTTTTGTCGTACGGTCCTCCATCCGACTACTAACCACGCAGAATGATGCTTGATTGCACAGACATTTTTTTTAGTTTTTGGCTCTATAAGATAATTAGACTCTATAATTCTCTTAAGTTAGGGTCAAGTGGAGGAATTCCTCTCTTCGAGATTTTGTTTTTCTTGGATGGTATTACAAAAACAAACGAATGCCCGTTTTTTACTTGCGATTAAAGGTACTATAAGGCAAGTTATGCATTCATAAAAAAAAATTCTAACAATCAAACATGACATTAAGATTATAGAGAAGTCGAAAAAAGTGGGTCCGACAATTCTGTCTGTCTGTCCGTCTGTCTGTATCGGCATCAACAGCCTAACTTCAAACTTCAAACTTGGTAGATAGTATTATTATGACGTCCTACAGAGGAGTTTTTGGAATTAGCATTCTAGCTTTAAAACTAACATTTACCTGCCATACGGTTTTTAGTGAAAATTTAATTTTTCTCAAAAACGGCTTCTACGATTTTCTGAATACTGTTTTCTGTGCAAACTTAATGTTTTGGTTGAAATAGATTTTGCAGTAAAAGTCTTATAACGTTACCTCCCATAGGACCGCTTTTTAAAATTTTTCAAAAATAAGTTTTTTTGAGTTTTTTAAAAAAGTTTCAAATTTTTTTTTAATTTTTTTTCCAAAAACGGTTTAATCTATATTTTTTTAATTTTATTTTTCTGATAAAAACTACAAAGTGCAAGAAGTTTTCATACTCAAAAAAAAAAAAAAAAAATTGGAATATATTTTCGAAAAGTTTAAAAAAAAACTGTTTTTTGAAAAAACTGGCGAACGATTTTGAAAATTTTTAATGTAAAAATTCAAAAAAGTAAAAGAAACTTGATGGTTTACTTCATTTTCTCAAAAAAAAAAAACGTTTTAAGTGTTGATTTTTAAGTGATTTATAAATATTCATATTATTTTTTCAACGCTTTTTTCCCAAAATCTCAAGCACCCAAGACCATTTTAACACATTAGAGCAAGTTCGTACGACCCAGGCGTGAATTTTTTTTTCTTCTAATAGTAGGTACTGGATAATAGCTTCCATCGGTTTTAGCTTACACCCCTAATTTTAAGGCAAGGATCTGGTATCGTAAGCCACTGCAATTAGCATTGCTTACTTCTTCTCCTTCCAGCAGAGTTCTTGTCACTCTAGGTTCGCCACTTTGAGCACAATGCTTACATCCATCTTTTGATATGGAATGATTTCCCACTAAATCGTCCATTTGAAAACTTTTTGTGAACAGGGTGGCTAAAAAGTAAAAACTATCAGTTGTTGACTTCATATTCAGGTTTATTAATTTCTCTAAATTCTTCATTGATTTAAAAGTGAAGTGAAAAGTGCACTCCTGATTTGTTAATGTCTTTGACGATGTACTTCTTGTACTATTATTGTCATTGTCATTGTCATTGTTTTTTTTTTTATTTTGTAAATGGTGTTTTTTTGAGAATCGAACTAAAAAAAAAAAAAAAAAAAAAAAAAAAAAAACCAGATATATTGGATTCATTGACATAAAAGTTACTTTATTTTAGAGACTATTTTTTGCCATTTTTATTAGAATATATTACATTCTTGAGGTCGAACTTACAATCAACTTTCCACCACATCAAAGCGATTCAATTAAAGAATGAACAACGGACTGTGACTCTCTGGCTGGCATATTTTTTAAAGAAGTAAGGACCGATGATTCGACTAGCCCATAAAACACATCAAGCTGTCAGTTTTTGTGGATGTAAAGGCGGCTTCTCAACATTGGCTTATGGATTACTTGCACCACAAAAGCGGAAGTTTTGCTTATTGGAGTAGCCATTCAATCACAAATGAGCTTCATCGCTGAATCTAAAGTTCTTGTTAAAATCGGGATAAATAGCAATATCATTCACCGAATGTACACTCAATTTGCATGCGTTGTTCAGGCGTCAGTCGATTGAAACTAAACATAAATCACATGGCCGATGATAAAATGGATGTCAATGAAAACAGTGCTGCCTTTTTTTAATTTTGCTTATTTTCTTAGAAAAGTGTTACTCTCGCTCAAACAGGGGAAAAAGTAAGCCCCCATCTATACCATACATAATATATTTAATATAATTTAATTTCAAAACTCATGCAGAACACCCTCTTTATTTACTACCTATAATAACATCGCTGCGAAGTCCTTTTGACTAAAGGTCTTCTTCTTCTACAAAAAAAAAAAAAATCTATAGTCGATTCAATGAAATTCAATTTTGTACCAACCTCCATTTTTTTATTTTAATCAAAAAAGAAGTTGATAGACAAAATTAAAATTTTCCATGCACTTTGTACCTTAATCCAAACTTTTTTGTTTGATATATTTACTACCATCCCCACCACCATCACCATCTCCACTACCACCTTCTCATCGACATAACCATCACAAAGAAGAAAGTCAATGAAATTTCAGATCATAAAATTAATTACGAAGTTTTCTTATTGCCCTTTATACTTTGCCATAAGCCATTCGGGGCTTTATTTTTTAACGAAGTGTTCCTGAAAAACTTCAACTCAACGAAAAAAAAAAAATATAAAAAAAAGAAAGAACTGATAATAAAAGATTCACCCAACTTCATCTCAGTTTGAATAAAAAAGAATCTTTTATGCTTATGCATGAGCATAAAAGAGGATGCACACACCACACCACACACACACATTATAATTTTTGGTGAAGTCCTATTCCTTTTTTATTATTTTTTTTTTTTTTTGGGGAAGGATGTGTATGAAATTTTGGTTTGCATCAAGTCCAAGTAAGTATATAGTTAGGTTGGTTACGGGACGGGTGTAGATGCAGAGTAGGTAGGTACATTAGAGTTTTGTAAGTAAAATTTAATACAAAAAGAAGCCTTGTGGTTTCAATTCACAAATTAAATGGCAAACGGCACACAAAGTGCATTATGAGTTGAGTAGAGTAGCATCAGAAGGATGATGATGATGCTGATGCTGATGCTGATGATGATGCTAATCATAAAATGCTTGATTTTGTTTTGGGTTACTTTTTTATGGACGATGTAAAGAGAAGGACATTTCCTTTGAACAAAATATAATCCTAATGGAGATTTTTCAAACTTACATTTTTTTTTGCTTTATTGAATAGTGTGCTTCCTTTTTAATAAAATTTAGGACAAAGTCATCAGGCTAATTTTACGAAATTAATTTTCAAATCTTTTAATTAAGAAAGATGCGATGTAACACATGAAATTCCATTCAATCGTGGTTGTTTAAACTGTTCGTGTATTGGTTTCTGAGGATAGTCTTAAATATTTTTATTAAAAAAAGGTATGTTAAGGGTGGGCCATCTAGTGGTTTCTTTTGAAATCACATGTTATTTTGACGTTGCCAGAAATTTCCCCCTCAAAATCTTTACAGAAAGTCTGTATCGTACCTCCGTGGAACAAAATAATCAATCACTTTAGGCACAACGTTGGGAAATATTGAAAACTTATTTCCAAAGTGAGTGCTGTGTAGCCCGAGCAGTGCGTTTTTTCAAAAGAAGCACCCACCGATCCTTTTGTACAAAAGTTTGTGCAAAAAGTTCGTGAGACAGGTACAGGTGGCTGCTGTAACCAAGAATGTGAGACTCGACTTAAAAACATTCAACAATGCTTGTAACGTGAAGCTATGGTTTCAAACTATGAAAGTTTCACTAAAAATTTAAATCTTCTTTGAAACGAATTTGAACACTTTCCATGTTATGAACGAATTCTTTGTTTTTTTAATTTTTCTTCGAACGTAATCAGCTCCTCTATTCCTCTATGCTGTCGATGGGTTCAAATTTAAAGTCATCGACGATTGCTTCTTTTTGTGAAGAAAAGCCTGACTCTATTTTTGCAATTGTCTGTTCCTGGAGGAAGAATTTTGAGTTTTGAAAATTCAGATACTAACGCAGATACCATTCTTTCCAAATTTGATATTGCTGGGAGTTGGTGCTGATGGCTATGCTGCTGCTGTGATGGTTGCTGCTTGACCTGCTGTAGTGGCTGATCTTGTTGCTGCTGATGGCTATGCTGCTGGTTCCCAGATATATGCACCTGCTGTAGTGGGTGCTGCTGGATCTGCTGTAGTGGTTGCTGCTGGACTCGCTGCTTATAAAAGCCATCTTCATATGGTGCCACTTCTTGTTATTCTGTGTTAAGCAATCCCTGGTCACAAAATTGCACTTCTTGGACTTGGAACTGTAATAAATAAATATGGATTTAAACAAAACTGCGAGTCTATGATGTCATATGAAGGCACTTTAAATTATTAAAATTACACCTCTCTCTGTCCGCATTTTGCACAGTGGGAATGACATTGCAAGCACCCGCTATGTGCGCTTCCGTTTCGGCAAGCGGCAAAAGGCATTGGATTCATCAGTGGTGTCGCTCATGTCAGACATTTTGCTGATTTCTTTCACTGCTTCCTTGTATGTTGAAAGGTAGCTCCGTTTCAGGACACAGTCAAGTTGAGGCCAACCATCGTGACACTGTGCCCGATTGATCCCAAACCTTTTAAAGAAATTTGTCCACCAAAGATTTGGGAGGCCATATTAATTTTCCATTTTTACTTGCGACTGGGTCGTGCATTTTATTTTTTTCTGCACGAATCCACGAACTTGCTCTAATGAGTGACAGTGGTTTAGGGGCTTGAGATTTTAATAAAAATAAAATTTTCAAAATTCTTAAATAAATACTTAAACTAAATTGAGCTGAAAAAAAAGTACGCCATTTTATTTCTTGGATAAATTTGAATTTATGAGAATAAATTTATAAGAATCTGTGGAGCGGTTTTTGAGAAAAAAAGTTTTTTTTGAAAAACTTTTTGAAAAAAATTTAAAAAAAAAATTCAAAAACGCCAGTTTATAGGTATTCAGCAAAAACATTTATTTAAAATTTTAAGAAAAAAATTTAATAAGCAGTTTTCAAAATATTAATTTTTTAAATTTTTTTTTTTTAAATGCTTTTAAAATTACAAAAAAATATTTTTCAAAAATATTGGTATGCAATACAAATTAACCTACCTACAGCTATATGTGTGTGAAATTTCGAAAGAATCGGTTGAGTCGTTTTCGAGATAGTCGAAAGCAAAAAAAACGGTCCTATGGAAAGTACCGTTCTTAGCCATTTTTTTAAATTTTTTTTTCAGCCATATGATTGATCGTACCTAAAAAGCAACACTGATTTTTTTAAATCGAAGTCGTTAGAGCCATTTTTGAGAAAAATAAGCTTTAACGTAACGGTTGTATGGCAGGTACCGTTATTTTTTAAGCTAAAAAAAAAAAATTTCAATTTCCCCTCTGTACAATACCTAAAAAAGTCTATATACCAAGTTTGAAGCAAATCGGATCACCCGTTTGGGCTGTAGGTCTCTATACATACAGACAGACAGACAGACAGACAGACAGACATACAGACGGACAGAATTTTAAGACTATCTTTTTTCGTCTTCGCTATCACCGTAATGTCAAGTTTGATTGTTATCTCAAAACTTTTTTTTTCGACGAATGCATAACTTGCCAATCGCAAGTAAAAATTTGAGATAACAATCACACATGACATTACGATGATGGAGAAGTCGAAAAAAGTGGGTCTGGAAATTCCGTCCGTCTGTCTGTCTGTCTGTCTGTCTGTCTGTCTGTCTGTCTGTCTGTCTGTCTGTCTGCCTGTATGTCTGTTCGCGCCTCTGGAGGCTGAACGGGTGGGCCGATTTGCTTCAAATTTGGTATTTAGGATTTATTTGGCCGTCCCTCGGAACAATTTTTTTATTTTTGCTCTAGGTCCAAAAATAACGGCACCTGCCATACAATCTTGAAGACAAAAATTGATTTTCTCAAAAACGGCTCTAACGATTTTGATAAAACTTTCAGAATGCTATTTTTGCAAGACAATCTATCTTTTGGTTTGAAATTTTTTTTCAAAATTTGTCTTATAACGGTACCTCTTTTAGAACCAATATTTTCAAATCAAATTTTCTCGTAAACTATATATTGGATTTCAATAAAATATTGGCCACAGGAAGTCATTCATAATTTTATTAATATGGCATTTCAAAATTTTCAAAAACTTTTTTTTTTTGATTTTTTATAACTTTTTCAAAAAAAATTTTGGTTTTCGAAATATGTTGGAAACGGGTACATTGATTTTTTTTTAAAACTATTTTTCAAATGTAAACTACAGATTGCCATATAATTGCATACTCAAATAAATTTCAAAATATTTTTTGAAAAAGTTTTTCAAAAATAACCTTTAAAAAAAAAAACTGGTCCAACGATTTTCAATATTTTGTTTTCCTAGATTGACGTATAGCTTTGAAATTTTATTGCATACTTAGTTTTTCCGAGAAAACTCTTTAACTAATTTAAAAAATAAAAGAATTTTCGAAATTATTTAATTTTTTTCTTAATATCCATATATGCAGCCACTACGCAATTGCTTATCATAAGAGCAAGTTCGTGCGACCCAGTCGTGCATTTTATTTTCCCATTGATTTGGAACAGGCTTTTGCCGTTTTCAAATGGCTCAACTCTCAACGATTCTATAACAACACATTTTTCCTTCTTGAATTTTAACTTTTGCACAGCCACTTCCACGCGAGAAAAATTTTCTTTTATAATTTAACTAGCCTTTACCCGCGGCTTCGCTCGCGTTTCAGCTGATCAAGAAGTAGACTGTAGCTTGAGGAGTATAGTCTATCGTAATCTAGCTTCATCTTCTTGTATAGCTTTATAATTTAATAACTACATTTAACCGTGATAAAAAGAAACCTATAAGCTATACCAGATTATAATCTAGCTCTGTGCTAAATTTCATTCAGATCCGTTCAGCCAATCTGGTGTAATTTCAAAAACTAAAACAAATCTATCCCACGGGAACCATACATTTAACCGGGATAAAGAGCAGCAAATATGCTATTCCAGACTATAAGCTATCTCTGTGCCAAATTTTATCCAGATCTATTTAGCCGTTCTGGCGTGAGTTAGCAACAAACATCCAAACATCCAAACATCCAAACATCGTAACTTTCACATTTATAATATTAGTAAGATTAACAAAAGCTATTTCTTAGGAATTAACATTCATCTGGCGACAAACGCAAAGCCTACTTTTTTAAAAATATTTATAACGTAACGTAAAGTATATTGTTTCAATATCAACTAAGTAGTTAACATTTGATGTTGATATTCTCAGTCACCAATTATGGCGTAGTGGTAGAGTGCCGGAGTGGTATGAACTTTTCACTTTTAAAATGAATTAAGAATTTCAATCTTTGTAGAATACAGTTAGGCTTACTTAGGAACCGCTCCTAAGTAAGCTTCGTAACCTTGACCTGGGATTCTTCAAAACTAATGCAATATACAAACAATAAAATTAAAATAATCAACTTTATTATTCATTCCTATTTCTTGGACGGCAGGTTGGGAATATTATTTCGTGGCAATGCATGATTGGCTTTTATAATGCATTTATTTTAACATTTGGTAATGCCTTTTTATAACATTAAATGCAAGCTATTAACATTCAGTTGACAGGAATTGGACTGCTCAGCCAAGCTAATTGCATTTCATGAAAAGCTATTTGCTGCTATAACACCTGCCAACAAAAGTCTTATAACAGTTAAATATCTTGCGAAATGTGGGCAAAAATGACTTGTATAAGACCTTTTTCTGTTTCTATGGCAGTCTAAAAATAGCTTATTTAGAACATTATCCAAGTTTAATTGTTACTTGGGCCACCTCGCCTGCTGTTCGAAAGTTTGTGTAAAAAGTTCGTGGAGCTAGTATGCTCACACTCATAGTCACCTACGTAGTACGGTGCGCACAGAGGAGAATGTGGCTGTTGTTAAACTCAATTCACGAACATCAACTCATCATCGATCTCAAGAGCTCGAAATTTTTTGCACTACACATCTTTTCTGAAGAGGCGCATTTTCATATCGGCGGCTACGTTGACGAAATTGTCACATCTGGGGCTCGGTTCATCATCATTGGATCTTTTTTTCTTCGAAAATGAGGCTTTGGAACAACATTTCGGCCAACGGCGCCATGCCACACAGCCCATGCCACAATGGCTCTTTTTCGCAACAAACTCCTAAATCGAGTTTTCAGTCGTCTTGGCGATCTTAATTGGCCGCTTTGTAGCTGATAATTTTGAGATTTCTGAATAATTACCGATTTTTAAGAGGCTTAATAATTTTTTGTTTAAGCCCATCTATTACGGGAAAAGGATATATCTTTCCTGGCCCGATGATGACACATGCCTGTAAGAGCGAGGCTTATCCAGTAATTCTGGCAGACCAGAACCGAAGCTGTAAAGACCATTGCAAAGCCCGAGCAGAAGCCTGCAGAGACGAGTGTGGGAATGTCGTAGCAGGTGCTGAGAATTTGGAAGAATTTCTGCAGAATGTTAAATGGCGAAGAAAAATACTTAATCGCTGTCAGACAGAGTGATCTATTCGCTATGGACGATGATCAGCAAAACTTTGGAAAGCGCTATCTAAACTAAAATCCAAGAAGACTGCTGGAGTGGATGGCCTTCCCGCCGAAATCTTAAAAGCAGCGGGAGATGATTGGTGAGGAGAATTATACATCACATCATCTGCACAATTTGGGTCGGATGAAAATATATGCCTGACGAATGAAACATCTGTTTATTGGACAACCCTGTCTTTCTTATTCTTCTTTTCCTTTTTTCTTTTTGTCGCACTGCGTCATTTTGTTAAGCCATACAAAAAAAAAAAAAAAAAACTACTTCTTCTTTTTTGCTAATTGCACTAATAGCGTGCCTTCATTTTATGAACTCGATCGCATCGAACAAGTATTTCTGTTCTACATATTTTTTGCGAACTCGAACGTACTAATAGCGTACTTGAATAATTAAAATCATCAAATCAATAAAATTAAAATTATATACTGAATTGGAAATTGTAAACTGAGTTATATTGTAAACCAAGGTAATATTGTAATATTGTACAGATATCTAATTATATTATATAAAACACAATGTATTAATAAAATTCCAGAATTTTTTAGCCTTACAAAGAAAAAACACATACGTAGTTTGATTTAAGGCTGTAAGAACTTGGCCCTCGCTCACAATTCTTAAAAATTCTTGTCGCGTACTTGTTGCACTATGCAAGAAGGTGATCCACCAAATGCGAGTTCATCACCAGTGCAGAAGCATAGCTGCAAGCTTTGTCATGAGCCCGATATACCTGAAATGGTAGCTTGTGACAAGTGTGATGCCTGGTTCCACTTTCGATGCGTGAACGTAGATTCTGCAGTGAACGATATAAGTTGGATGTGTGAATCCTGTCGACACTCTCCAGCCCATCAATCAAAGCCACATTCAACTGAAAAAACACCTCCACCTTCACGTGACCCCAGCCCCAAGTCGAAATCAGCGAAGTCCCGCAAAAGGAAAGACCTTCTCATCAGGAGACTCGAGGAAGAAAGACTATTGCGAGAACAAAATAACAAGCAATATCTCGAGGAAAAATACAAAATGTTGTCAGAATTCAGCAGTTCAGACGAGGAGGTTGAGGAAGGTAAGTCGGTAAATGATAATCGTAGCCAATTAATAAAAATGTGGGTAGAAAAAACCCGTGCTTTGAAAAATAATTTTGAAAAACCCCCTGTTAAGTCTGTTTTTGTGCCTCAGAGGCAGCCTGACCCATGCAACCTAATAGAAAGTCAACCATCACAAACCATGAACCCCAATGATCGACCTGACCATCCATCGACAAATTTAGAACCTAAACAGTGTCATTCACTTTCACCATCTCAATTAGCAGCACGCCAGGCAATATCGAAAGATTTGCCCTTGTTTCATGGACACCCAGAAGAGTGGCCGGTTTTCATTAGCTCCTTCGATAACAGCACCTGTATCGCTGGATACACGAATGCTGAAAACTTGATGCGCCTTCAGAGATGCTTACGTGGTGCTGCCCTCGAAGCGGTGAAGAACCGGCTCTTGTTGCCAACGATGGTACCAGATATAATCAAAACTCTTCGTATGCGATTCGGAAGACCAGACCACATACTTCATGCCATGATTGCTAAGGCTAAAAACCAAGCACCTCCAAGACCTGATAAGATGGAAACGCTTATTGAATACGCCCTCGCAATCCAAAATATATGTGCCACAATGGAAGCATCGCAGATGAAAGCCCATTTGAACAACCCCATGCTGCTTAAAGAGTTTGTTGACAAGTTAACCCCACACCTTCTTTTGAATTGGGCCATGTTTTCCAAAAATATGGAACAACCAACGTTGCCGCAATTTTCCAATTGGTTAAGTGAAATTGCTGAAGCTGCCTGTTCCGTCACAACACCACATGTCAAGCCAATTGAAAGAAGAGAAAGAACTAACAATGGTTTGTATTCTCACGACGTCGTTGAAGTTCCATCACGCAGCTATCACAACAGTGTTGAACCAAGAAAGTGTTATATTTGCAACAATCATCATTCACTTCATGATTGCAACGAGTTTAAGCAAACGGGACGATCTCAGAGGTGGAACATTGTTCGAAAACATAATTTATGTCACACATGCTTGCTAAGGCACCCACATTCCCGATGTAAGGCAACAACATTATGTGGAATAGGCGGATGTACATTGAAACACCATCCCCTTCTGCATAACTATAAAGGTTCGCCTGGCGTAAGTAATTATTCCACTGGACATCAATCTGGTTACTCCACTTTGGGATGCCACTCTGGTCGAAATGAAAACAACCATGTATCGAATGTGCTATTCAGTATAATACCGGTGACACTTTACGGGAACAATAAATCTTTAGAAACGTTTGCCTTCTTAGATGGTGGTTCGTCTTTGACATTGGTAGATGATGAACTGGCTGATGACCTTAATCTTTTCGGTACTGCTGAGGAGCTCTGCTTAAGATGGACATCAGAAACTACGCGCGTTGAAAAGAATTCAAGAAAAGTCACTTTGAGCATTTCAGGATGCAACGAAGGATGCAAGAAATATATTCTTCGCAATGCTCGCACAGTTAGCAATTTGGGTTTGCCAACACAATCCGTGTCAAGCCTAGTTCTTAAAAACCGGTATCCATATATGAAGGGCTTGCCTATTCCTTCGTACCAGTACGCACAACCAAGAATTCTCATTGGCGTCGATAATTGGAAGCTTGGTGTTCCAATAAAGGTTTTTGAGGGAAATTGGTCAGAACCGATGGCAACAAAAACGCGATTAGGATGGTGCGTACACGGACCTGAAAAAGAAAACACCAATAGAAATAATTTTGCTTTAAATATTTATCAAACCCAAAGTGATACAGATCTTCACCAGCTTGTAGAAAAATTCTTTTCAATAGAAAACATGGGCGTGCGTATCCCAACCCAACAACTGACATCTGTAGAAGAAAAGAGAGCTTTAAACATACTTGAAGAAACTTGTGTTCGCGTCGGAAAACAATTCGAGGTCGGTCTGCTTTGGAAATTTGATGAGTTTGTTTTACCTGACAGTTATCGCATGGCCTTTCATCGATTCCAACTACTAGATCGAAAAATTCAAAGAGATGTTCAGCTGAGTAAAAATTTAAATGAACAGATTTCAAATCTAGTGGCAAAAGGGTATGCAAAAAAATTATCACCAGACGAGTTAGAAGTCGAAGGCCATGTCTGGTATTTGCCAATTTTTATAGTCAGGAATCCGAATAAGCCTGCAAAGATCAGACTCGTTTGGGACGCAGCTGCCAAGTGTGATGGTGTGTCTCTCAACGACTTCCTATTGAAAGGACCAGACCAGTTAGTCCCAATAACATCTGTTCTATACGGATTTCGCTGCGGAAGATTTGCAGTCTGTGGAGACATAGCTGAAATGTTTCACCAAGTGCGTGTGCGTGAGTCGGACAGGTCTGTGCAGCGATTTCTGTTTAGAGACGAAAACCAAAAAGACATACCCAGTGTATACGAAATGCAAGCCTTGACATTCGGTGCAACTTGCTCGCCGTGTATTGCCCACTATATTAAAAATCAAAATGCTTTGAATTTCACCAGCAGTAAGCCGAGGGCAGTAGAGGCAATACTGCAGCACCATTATGTGGATGATTTCATAGACAGCACCGACACCATCGATGAAGCTATCCAACTAGCAAAAGACGTCAAGTATATTCACGCAAACGCTGGGTTTCATATAAGAAACTGGATGTCCAATTCAACAGCTGTTCTTGATGCACTACAAGAAGAAGGCGAAAAGTCAAATAAGAGCAAGGCCTTTGGAATGAATGACTCTGACATGGTGATAACGGAGAAAATCTTGGGCATGCATTGGAATACTTCCTCTGATTCTTTTACTTATGTTTTAAATTTTAACATCCTGAATCGAAAGGTACTCACCGAAAAACAGATACCAACGAAGCGTGAGGTTCTTAAAATTTTAATGTCTATCTTCGATCCGATGGGATTTTTATCCCACTTTCTAGTGTTTGTAAAAATTCTTTTGCAAGATATTTGGAGAATCGAATTAGATTGGGATGAAGAAATTCCTACACCCTTATACGAAAGATGGTTAAGATGGCAAAAGCTTTTACCTAGAGTTACAGAACTACAGATTCCAAGATGCTATTCATCAAATTTAAATCGAAAGGGAACTTCCATTCAACTACATACATTTGTTGACGCCAGCGAGAATGCTTATGCTGCGGTGTCGTATTTTCGAATTGAGCATGAAAGTGGAATTGAAACGATCATAGTAAGTGCGAAAACAAAGGTAGCTCCCCGGCGTCCATTGTCTATTCCAAGGCTTGAATTGCAAGCAGCTGTATTAGGAGTTCGCCTTATGAATTCTATTTGTAGTGCACATAGCTTTCCAATCAAACAAAGATTTCTATGGTCTGACTCAAAGACTGTCCTTTCTTGGCTCCGCACAGAACCCCGCAACTTCCAGCAATTTGTGATGTATCGCGTTGGAGAGATTTTGGAATCGTCCAATATTTTGGACTGGAAATGGATTCCATCGAAATTAAATGTAGCAGATAAAGCTACAAAATGGAACTTCGATCCCGAGTTGAATGCATCAGATGAATGGTTTAGAGGCCCAACTTTTCTTCAAAAGAGCCCAAATGCATGGCCGGAAATGCCAACACTCCAACTAGCTGACAAGAATGAGTTCCGAACCCATCTGCTACAAATTAACGAAATGAAAAACGCAATCAAGTTGGTTGATGAGAATCGGTTTAGAACCTGGAGAAAGCTATGGCGATCCATAGCATACGTCTTCATGTATATGGAAAAGTTAAAGTTAAATGCGAAAAGACGTAAGCTTAATGACTTTGAGCCTCTACATTTAATTAAAGCTACATATGCACTTAATATAACAAGGTCTGGCTTAGGAGCGCAACATGTTGTTTTGATAGCTGCTGCAATCAAAAAATCACAAACGCTTATTTATCGACAGTGCCAATCAGATGTTTATTTGGAAGAAATAAATATTATTAAAAAAGGTACTGAGCATAAACGACAGGTTGCAAAAAGTAGTCCGCTTCACAACCTTTCTCCTTTTCTGGATACAAATGGAGTTTTGAGAATGCAGGGACGAACAACTCTTGCTGATTTTGTCACGATGGACTGCAAGAACCCTATAATTTTGCCAAAGTCGCATCAGATTACTTACTTGTTAGTTAATGATTATCATCTCAAATACCACCATCTAAACCATGAGACTGTTCTAAATGAAATACGGCAAAAGTATTACATTTCAAAGCTAAGAATTCTGCTAAAAACCGTGAGAAAAGACTGCCAATTTTGCAAAATTAATAGAGCTTGTCCTCGAATACCTGAAATGGCCAATTTGCCTAAAGCAAGGCTTGGAGCGTTCTTTAAACCTTTCTCATTTGTTGGAGTGGATTTCTTCGGTCCGGTTAATGTTACCGTCGGGAGACGAAACGAAAAAAGATGGGGCGCACTTTTCACGTGTCTCACTGTCAGGGCGGTACATATAGAGGTAGCTCATAGCTTAACAACAGATTCCTTCATCATGTGTTTAAGGAATTTTATCGCGCGTCGTGGGTCACCATTAGAAATATATAGTGACAACGGCACTAATTTCCGAGGTGCCGAAAAGGTGCTTCGTGAAGAAGTAAAGAATGTTGACTTGGGTCAGGTTGCTAATGAGTTCATGACGGCAGATTTAATATGGAGGTTTAACCCACCGTCAGCTCCCCACATGGGCGGCGCATGGGAAAGGCTTGTTCGATCAATTAAAACCGTACTTTACCAAATACTTCCATCGAAATCAGTGGGTGACGAGACCTTGCGTAGCGCTCTTATTGAGGTTGAGTACATCATTAATTGACGACCGTTAACCTTCGTTTCCCTAGAGTCAGCTGATGATGAAGCGTTAACACCTAACCACTTCCTTCTTGGTAAATCAGACGGGTCGAAACCACCCTGTGATCCACAAAATATAGATTACAGAAAGAGTTGGAAACAATCGCAACTGTTGGCTGAGCTTTTTTGGAAAAAATGGGTGCAAGCCTATCTTCCAACGTTAAACCGAAGATCAAAGTGGTTCAGCAAAGTTAAACCACTCGCTAAAGGAGACTTAGTCGTCATAGTAGACAATGATCTGCCAAGAAACTGTTGGCCAAAAGGGCGTGTTGTGGAGGTGATTATGGGAAAAGATGGACAGGTTCGCCGAGCAAAAGTACAAACAAAGTCAGGTCTGTATGAGCGACCTACCGTTAAATTGGCTGTCTTGGATGTCACCGGTGAAGAGAAAGGGAGTAAGGCAGATGCAGATTGCAACCAGCTTACTGGGGGCGGTATGTTAACGCCACCTGGCGACAATTAAAGAATGCTGTTTATTGGACAACCCTGTCTTTCTTATTCTTCTTTTCCTTTTTTCTTTTTGTCGCACTGCGTCATTTTGTTAAGCCATACAAAAAAAAAAAAAAAAAACTACTTCTTCTTTTTTGCTAATTGCACTAATAGCGTGCCTTCATTTTATGAACTCGATCGCATCGAACAAGTATTTCTGTTCTACATATTTTTTGC
Source organism: Platycheirus albimanus (assembly GCA_916050605.2). Lineage (NCBI taxonomy): Eukaryota > Metazoa > Arthropoda > Insecta > Diptera > Syrphidae > Platycheirus > Platycheirus albimanus. The sequence continues at coordinate 58,333,788 of OU696696.1, forward strand.
GAACTCGAACGTACCTACTAATAGCGTACTTGAATAATTAAAATCATCAAATCAATAAAATTAAAATTATATACTGAATTGGAAATTGTAAACTGAGTTATATTGTAAACCAAGGTAATATTGTAATATTGTACAGATATCTAATTATATTATATAAAACACAATGTATTAATAAAATTCCAGAATTTTTAAGCCTTACAAAGAAAAAACACATACGTAGTTTGATTTAAGGCTGTAAGAACTTGGCCCTCGCTCACAAGAAAAAGGAGATACACTAAACTGCTCCAACTACAGATGAATAAGTGTTCTAAATGTCACATTTGAAATCTAAAATTTACTGTCAACGCCTTATGAAATAATTTTAAGTATGGGCTTCGACCTTTAATGCGAATGCTACTCCGGGACTCAAATACCGGGCTTATATTCGGTAAAGAAATTTAATGCATTGAATTTGATACCATATTTTTTCCTTTACTAAGTAACTACATACATTCTTCCACTGAAGCATGCTTTTGACTTCTTGATGAAAGCAGTACAGCAGCTATAATAGTTGTCATTTTCAGTAATCAACTTTAGAAGGCCTTATACAGGCCATTTAAGGCTCGCATCTATAAGGCTTGTATAGAATTTCTTTAACTTTTTTTTAAAGGCCTTGCCACAGTTTAAAAAAATGGTAAAGCGATAAAGGCTTGGCTGCTTAAGTTTACCTGAAACAAGTTCTATGCAACTTATTACTTCCAAAACTAGACAAATCGGTAGTTGTACTGAAAGCGTTCATCTAATGCTTTTAATGGCAATTTCCTTTACAAGTTATCGAATAATTTTACTAGATAATTTTGAAAATCAATGCCCTCAAAAATATCTGATAGGAATTAAAAATAAATTCACAAGATCTTGTAGTTAAAATTTTTACGGAGCTTCATTTAGGGATGCCAGATATCCCGCCACGCATGGGATTGCCCCGCTTAACGACTTTTGCGCCTAACTATATTTTTTTGTATTTTTCTAAGTGTAACGTGTGCTCAAGTCTTAGAATTGAGATTTTCCTTTAATCCATTATGGTGGATTTACATTATTCAGCATGTTGATTCTGCAAAAAAAAAAAAAACCATACAACATTATAAAAATCATACTTTTTCAAAAGAAAAGGGAGTTAAAAATGCAGAACATCTTGATAAATCAAGATTATAGAAAGTAGGAAAGGTCAAGACACACATGTTCTGTTAATCTTGACGAGTATACTTACGTATAGGCTGTAAAATGGTGTAACTCTCAATCTTAACTTTTCTTGAAATTCGCACATCAAGATGTTGCAGAACAATGCAAACCCTTAGTCACTAATATGGCCCGTTAATATCAGTGGAATCTGTTCATGGTCTGTCGGACTCGTTTTCACGGTTTGATACTCGTACAAAAACGCCTAAGGCACCTCATTTAGTGGTCTTGTTATTGAGGATTACTACCCCATGATGAATTTTTGGAAGAAGTACGTTTAAAAGGGTGGCTCATTCAACCTGAGGCTGCCTGTTAAAGGATGGATTGTCGGTTCATTTACAACCTCGGTATAGTAAGAATGTTGATCTACAGCTCTTGTGGGACCTATGCACTTTGCTGCAGGTAACGAAGAAAAGCGCCTTCGGTTCAAATCGGGACTACGAGGACAGATTAGACTAAGCTCAGCACTTTTTAAAGTTGGAGTTGGACAGATAAAGTAAGACAAAAGCAACAAAAAATATCTAAAACCCACCTGTTGTGGCTGTTTAAGTTTGAATTAGTTGAAGGTATGGTGATGACACATTATTAAGAGCATATTTGTTGTACCCGTATAACATAACTATAAGCTCCAATGATTCACAGGTATTGATCGATCCTAAAAACTCGAATCAATGATTCCAAGTCTATCTAATATTTCGTTTCCCCCAGGTAGCCACATCGATTTCTTATAAAGCTTTAAAACTATTCCGTCGAGGATATTGTCCTTTCTACTTAAATCTTACCCTCACTCTACCATCCCTCCTGATGCCCTTTCATAACCACAAGCAAGCTTGGATCAAATACTATTTGTTTTTGACACAAACTCTATCTTCATAATTTTTTTTTTTTTTGAGCAAACTGAATTCCATTCAGCTCTTCAAGGATTAAATCCTTTTGAGGAGCTTCAGCATCCTGGAAAATTGTTCGCTTTCAAATCAGTTAAGCAATTTTCATTTAATAAAGGCGATTAGTAAATGGCTGATTGGTTTCCATTTGCGGGCTGACGGGATAACTTAGCGTTGCAAAAGTCGATTGCACGACGATAACACAGCTCTATATATTATTACACATCCTGGAAGAGGAGAGTCTAGGACACGAAAATTTTCCGTATTTTTTTGTTCGTTTGGTTTTTTTTTTTTTTCTTAAGAAGCAAAAATAATTCAACCAACATTTTCCAATTACACAGTTGACCTCGCTTTGCAATTATTTTCCTTTGATGCCTGTAATGGAAAAAAAATCATCTCAAAGGAACCAAACCAAAACCATCGCCGAAAATAGAGCTTAAATGGAACAAGAAATAGGATTTCTGTCACGAGGATTCCACCAAAAAAGCTCTTGCATAAAATGTTGTAGCCATACGTTTGTTCGTTTGAAATATCTATTAATTGTTGGTCCTGATGGGAGCTGATGGGAATATCTCTTCCGTTAGATATAAGTTTAATTTGAATTGCAATAAGTTTGAATTGATGATAAGGATAAGAGATTTACTAACAGCAGTGAAGTGGAGCTGCAATATGGGATATTGATTGGTTTCTGCTCGAAAGGAAGCAAAGCAAAAAAAAAATCGCTACTGTCTTTTTATGATTTTCAGGACATTTACTTTTTCGAAGGACTTTTTGGTCTTTATTTTGTTGCTTGAAAAAAAAAATATACACACACAGGACACCAAGGGGAAAGAAAATATTTCCAGGCAATGTCCTTGATCTGAGATTAAAAAGGCATAAATTGTTCTTTGTCAAATGAACACGTATTTATCCGAGAATAATAACAATGAGAGCCTATGGACGGACCATCCCCTTCCCGAATCGCGCTGCAAAGGGCAAAGACTGGGTGACTCCTTTGAAAAGAACAATGGAATAGGATTACACTCCAGAGAGTCACATGGATGTTGGTTAATTCGATTTTTGTGCTGCCATCCGATGGGCTTTCATTAAACAGTGGTTTCTGTAACTTTTTTTTTTCTTCTTCTTCTTCTTCTTCTTTTAAGGCTTTCAGCTTCCGTCTTTTATGCTTTTATTTTTATATTGTTCTTCTTTTTTTTTACAGAAAATTGAAGACAATAATTGGATCTTTGAATTCTTTGCTCTTTTAATACAACGTGGACGTGACAAAACTATTCGATGGGATTTTTTTTTCTTTTTTTTAACCGGAAAGGAGAAGCTGATTTTTTTTAAAAAAAGTGGATTTTGATACGTTTATTAAAAGATTCAAACAATACACAATCACATTTAGGACTGATGGAATGTGGAGAAAAAAAATGTGTTTTGCAGATTCCCACCTTAATGGGAAAGGAATGTCTAAATTAATAGAATGAATGGCACTCCTTTTTTTTTTTCTTAACTGAGATAAAATTAATCTGGACTAGAATTATTTTTTGTTCATAGTTCAAACTACTCCGAAAAATTCCATCACACTAATTGTCGACGACAGCACTGGTAAGCAATCTTTTCAATTGGAAAAAAGGTTATGTTTGATGCCCCCTTTCCCCAGTATACACTAAGAAAAGTCAAAACAGATTTGAAAAATTTGCTTGCGGGACAATTTTTTTTTTTATAACCTGACTTTTTGAAAGTCTTGCTTTTATAGTAAAAAAACATAAGCGAGAGCTACATTACGTTTGCAACGTACTGTTGGATACCCTATTTCCTATATTTTTGTGTGTGTATGCGTCTGCCTCCCGCAAACAGCCGATGTTTCAGAAACAAAATTCTTCTTAAGCAGACAGAAAAAAATTCAATAACATTAATTTTGTGCAGTGTGATGTTCAATTAGTGCTGGCAAAATAAAAAAAGGCGTGCGCCACGCCCAAAGTTAAAACGTTTTATTGTCAAGGCAATTGTTATGAGCTCAGTGAAATTCAATTTTATTCTTGCAGATCGATTTGAACAAAACAAGACAAAACTTAAATTTTTTAAATTAGATTTGGAATGGAAATAGCGATTATGGGTGTTTTTAACAATTCTTGGACCACACTCTGCTACGTAACCAAGAAATATAAATCTAAGTGTTCATCCTTTTAACTTCAAAACTGAGACCGATAGTTGTTAAGAAACGTTAAAAAATTAATGCATTATACGACTTTTGACGCCCCTTAAAAGTGGGCGTGTCTTAAAAATTTGAAGCACTAACTGTGCTTTGATCATTAGTCAGTATTTAAGCATATGTGTAAAACTACAGCTGAATCGAGTAGTTTTTAAACGATCTTACCTGAACAAAGGTATTTTATCAAAATCTCGCCTTTAAAAGTGGGCGTATTGAAAAAATTTACACAATCAAATGTAGAGATATATTTTTCAAATAACGAACGGAAAGAAAAGTTTTAAATTGAATATTGGAGGTACCTTAAATTTTTGAGACTACGTTTTTCGTTCTTTCATGAAAAGTGGGCGTAAGCCATGCCCAAATTTCAAAAATTTCTTTTCATACACAAACTGTTTAGTTTCACTTAAGAGACGCAAAATTTTGACTTGCGGATTCATTATAAATACCCCAAGTAACATGGTTGGAGCTGCTAGTAATTAAAATGTTCCTAAACAGCTCTTAAAGTGTTTGATGCCAAGCTCATGCTCCATTTCAAAGATATTTGCAGCTCTGTTGTTTTTTCTTTTAAATCTGTCTCTATATTGCAGTATAAGAACAATTCTTAGCTCTATTACTTTAAAAAGCCTTTAGCTTTATAAAAATACTCTTTAACTTCGTTTATAATGGCTTTATCAGAGCTCAGCCGGTATTGTCTTCTTGTGCTTTAGATAAGCTTTTTAGAAGGACGAAGAGTCACTTTAGAGTTAAAATAGATCTGTTTGTGGTTAAGACAATCACAACCTAAATTCAAAAATGTATTGCTATTATAAAACTGTTCTAAATTTTAAATAGAGCACTTTTGTGCTACTGCTATAATAGAGAGAGAGAGAGAGATTGTAGTAGGTAGTTACTTAGTAGTATGGAAAAGTTTGTTGTTTTTTTTTTTTTTTTATTTATTAAAATACGCTTTGTTCATAGAAAAAACTCACAAACAATATAACATATTGGGAAAGTGTTTGCGGGGAAATAGCTAGACTGAAGAAAGAATAAGATTTAATGGCTCTTTTAAGAAAATAAACAGTAGATAAACTGAATATTGAATATGTACCGAGAACTACATCGGAATGAATTATGTAAAAGTTATGAAATTTTGTTAATAAATATTTGAAATTTTTTCTGAAGTGTTTTGAAGTTCTTATGAAAAAAATAAAATACATAAATAGTTTTATTTTCGTCTGATTGCTGTGCGTAAAGTGTTCACCTATTATAGAGCTGATTTAAAGCACTATTATACATTTGCTAGTTCTTAAAAAGTTCGATAAGTGTTTGTTTTTTTATTCAAATCAACCGGCACGATCGAATTCCTATTTAGAGCTTGTATAAAACTTAATAAAAACATCAGCCTTTTCAACAATGTGGCATACATACTGTTTTCTTGTGTTCGTGTTATGAGCTTCATACACGCTCCAAAAGGGTTCGTTGAGATAAGTACATTTGAAGATATTTTTTCACCAGATAATTTGTGAAGATAAACAGGGTGTTATATAAAAAAATATAAAAATGACAAGTAAGATATTAAAGTTAAAACCCCAACATTTTAAGGATTTCAGATTAAAATATTTTTTTTTTAAACTAATTTTGAAGATATTTTAATTTTCCTATAATAATAATTATTTTAACTATATGCCTGTAAGACCCAAGATCTTTTGAATGCAAGTGAGAAGAAATAGAAAAATAGGAAAGATTTTTTGTTGGTACAATAAATTGAGAACTAGGTGGTATTTATCTCACGAAAATCCCACGGGTGGGGTCCAGTTGAAGCTGGGGCTCGAACCCACAACGTTAAATTAGTAAACAAGCACTAATTGTACCCATTGCCACCCAAACGTTTCAAAAAAAAAAATTGGACTTCATATTCATTCATGTCACTTTTTAACTGTTAATGTCCTTCTAAGTTTTGTACTTGTCAAAAATGAATAGAAGGACTTCAAAATGTTTTTGTTAAGTTCTACGAGACTAGGCTCAAAGTAAGGAAATTGAAAGAAGTGACATAAATTACCCCTAGTACTATACTTTATTCATAATCCTTTGCAGTCTGGGCGTACTCAGGTTATATACGTGTTTTCGCTCAAAATGTATGGACAAACTGGATATGAAAAGAAATTTTAACACGGCGCGCCGTCGCTAATGAGAACCTTTGACGTGACCACAATGTTATAACTTATAAGCATATATGCATCCGATTTTATTACATATCCATATAAGTTTCCAGAAAAGTATGTATTCATATTTGTACGCAAAATATTTTACATATTAATATTTCAAACGTTTTGTTTACAGTATAGGACACCCTGTATTTTTTCAATTGTCTTATCGACTTGACATTTAAATATAGGTTCTCTTAGCTCTAGTGCAACAATACTTGGGTTTAACACCAACATAAGGGCTCGATAGTGTATGAAAAATTTGCTTCAAAAATGGTGACTATTAAAAAAAAAACAATGCAAACAAGAAATATTTATACAAGTTATTTGCTGAAAATCTCTATCTTCAAAATAAAACTCTACTAAACATTCTTTACACTAAGTTAAACATTTTCAGTCTTTTCGATGTGATTTGTTAAAAAAAATTGCTTTTTTTAAATAAATAAAACTAAAAAACTATGCTATTTGATAACTTAATATTGATTATTTTGCGGGCGCATTGTAGTTTTTCCAGGTAACATGTAAACATTTGTGAAAAATTTTAAATCGCACTAAGAATCCACTAGAAGTTCATCGTGGTTATTTATTTTTATTAATATCAAAATTGTTTTCATTGTCTCTTAGATATTACTGCAGGCATTTTTTGTTTGTTTGTTGTTCTTGATAATAATAATTATTGATGGTATGTGAACATAAAATTACAAACACAAATAAAGCCTCGTTCAAATACAATAATGACAGACTTTTTTTTACAAATACTAATACAATTGAAACACTTAAAACCTATTTTCAAACACGAAGCTCTATATCAAACTACAAGCAATGTTTGATAGAGTTGAATAAGTAATATAGTGCTCTTTATAATAAATTCCGCTAGGGACTTTACATTCTAATAGAACTTTCAGTTACTATCAACACTGATTCAAAGCGCAGAAGCGTGGAAAATTTGTTCCAAATTAGCTCGAAAGTCGCCAAAGAAACGAATATTAAAGCCAGTAGCTAATATATCTGCTTTCCAAGCTATGATAAGGAGCAAATTAGTGCTCTCAAACTCACAAAATTAGCTCGCAATGTACTTGATATAAGCTCTAAGAGCGCATCTAGAGTTACTTGTGTAGCTTTTAGCTAATAAAGTCAGCTCTAGAAGCGCTGTAGGAATTATCAACGAACTTAAAATGTTACTACAGTTTATTTACAAAAACAATTTTTTTATAGTTTCTTATGAAAAGTGGGCGTCAACCACGTCCAAAATCAATTTTTTTGATTTCAAACACAAGATGTTTTTGTGCCAGTAAAACCCACAAAATTTAATGTTTTTCGCTTTAATATAACAATTGTTATTTTATAAAAACAATATGGATTGTTTTGTATGAAAAATGGGCGTCAGCCACGCCCAAACTGAAATATTTTTATTTGATTGGAAAAAGGTTTACCTAAGCTTATGTTTGCAAAATTTTAGCGTTATGCTTTTATCGTAACTGTACAAAAAACATAATTTAATTTTACCAAATTGAGGTTTTTCATCAAAAATGGCGATTGTGGGCTTGTTTGTGGGCGGATTTTACCGGTTCAAGAACTTAGACTTACTCTTGAACCAAAGATTATATATACCAAATGTCAGCTTTCTAGCTCAAAAATTGCGATCTCTAGAGAGTATACATACGGACGGACGGCCGGACGGACATGGCTAAATCGACTAAGCTTTTGATTCTGAGTCAGAATATATATACTTTTCTATACCTAACGGTATTATTTCTCTATGTTACAAACTCCACACCAAATACAATATACCCATTCTATGGAATAGGGTATAAAAAAAATTTCGTTCATATGACATAAAGGTAGTAAGGTAAATACATAAATAAAAGCATACTTCAGGTACAAAATAACATCTGCTTTAAATTTTAAGAAAAAAAAATTCAAAATCGTCAGACCTACCTTTTCAAAAAACAGATTTTTTTAAAAAAAAAATTCGAAAACATATTCAAAATTTTCGTTGAGTACCTATGCCAACTTCTAGCACTTTGTAGTTTTTATCAGAAAAATGAAATAAAAATAGACATTGATCAAAAAGTTTTTGAAAATACCAAAAATAAAAAAAAATAACTTTTTTACTTGCGATTATAGGTACCATAAGGCAAGTTATGCATTCGTCGAAAAAAAAAGTTTTGAGATAACAATCAAACATGACATTACGATGATAGCGAAGACGAGAAAAGATGGTCTAAAAATTCTGTCCGTCTGTATGTCTGTCTGTATGTATAGAGACCTACAGCCCAAACGGGTGGGCCGAATTGCTTCAAACTTGGTATATAGACTTTTTTAGGTGTACATAGGGGAAATTGATTTTTTTTTTTAGCTCAAAAAATAACGGTACCTGCCATACAACCGTTACGTTAAAGCTTATTTTTCTCAAAACCGGCTCTAACGATTTCGATTTAAAAAAGTCAGTGTTGCTTTTTAGGTACGACCAATCATATAGCTGAAAAAAAGTTTTAAAAATGGCTAAGAACGGTACTTTCCATAGGACCGTTTTTTTTTTGCTTCCAACTATCTCGAAAACGACTCAACCTATTCTTTCGAAATTTCACACACATAGCTGTAGATAGCTCAATTTGTATTGCATACCAATATTTTTGAAAAATATTTTTTTGTATTTTTAAAAGCATTAAACAAAAATTAAAAAATTAATATTTTGAAAACTGCTTATTAAATTTTTTTCTAAAAGTTATAAGTAAATGTATTTGCTAAATACCTATGAAATGGCGTTTTTGAATTTTTTTTGAAAATTTGTTTTAAAAAGTTTTTCCAAAAATAACTTTTTTTCTCAAAAACCGCTCCACAGATTTTTATAAATTTATTCTCATAAATTCAAATTTATTTAAGAAACTTACTTACTTGCGTACTTTTTTCTCAGCTCAAATTAGTTTAAGTATTTATTTAAGAATTTTGAAAATTTTATTTTTATCAAAATCGCAAGCCCCTAAACCACTGTCACTCATTAGAGCAAGTTCGTCCGACCCAGTCGTGCATTTTCTTTTCCTTTTTTTAAACTCAAAAATTGAAAATTTATAGAACTCATGTTATATTTTCAATAAAAATTTTTTTTTTTTGCTTCTCTTAATGTTAAGTTTGATTGTCAAAAAATGAAAAACTTACTAAGCCAGTAAAATAAAATGCACGACTGGGTCGCACGTACTAGCTCTGTGGGTGCAATAGTACGTTGAAATCAAACTTTTCGATCAATAAGAACAACTCATTTTTGAAAAATTTGGTAAAAACTAAAAAAAAATTAACTAAAACTGGAAAAACCAATGCACGGGAGCTAACGTTTAGAAACCTTTAATATTTAAAATTTAGATGTCATCTTTTGGGTGCTATAAATGATATAAATGTCCACTTATGGACAATTTCCGTTATTATCATTTGTAACCAAAAACTTAAATGTAGTTTTCTTCAAAACATTCTATGTATATTACATATATTGTTTCACAAAAATGGGGGGAGCCTTTATTAAGTAAATTAGAAAAAACGAAAAAAATTGGCCAAAACCTAGTGGTTCTGTATACGGAAGCCACCATTTAAAAAAGAGAAAATGAAAAAAAAATCAATGCCATCTGATAGGAAGCTGAAAAAAACTATACCAAACAAAGTTTAAGTGAATTTGATGCAACCGTTGACAACTTATGGCTATTTGAAAAAAAGCCCTTAAAACATGATTTTCGTTACGACCATTTGAGCCAAAAACCAAAAACGCAGTTTTGTTAGAAATGCTTAAAGTAAGCAAAATTTTGAGTTTAATCAAAATCGTTAGAGCCGTTTTCGAGAAAATTCAAATTGAAAAAAATCGTTACTTGAAAGGTACCGGTTTGAGCCGGGCTAAAACGAAATAAAAAAAAACTCCACAACCGTTTTTCTTCAAACTACTATATATCAAGTTTGAAGAAAATCCGTCAAGCCGTTTAGGCTGTAGCTGGACGTGAAAAAGCGCAAAGATGCACATCGGCACACCTGTACAGACAGACCGACGGACGGTATGGCGAAAACCATTTTTTTGGGCTACTCTATCATCGTAATGTCATGCTTGATTAAAACCTCGATTTCTTTTTTACTGCACGAAAACAATACTTGCCCTTTAGAGCAATTAAAAAGAGACACATACTCTGGACCCAATTCTGAAATCCACACAGACGTAAATGTGAGTTTCATCGATAAGCTTTCTATCATCACAAAATTTTGTACACACATTTTCAAGAGTAGAAACAAAAGGACATAAAGTAGGTATCCTTTGTCCCGAAAAAATATTGTTTTCCAATGTTAAAAAAGCCGCACCAAAGCACTAGTAAGATGAATTAAATTAAAATTTAAAACACTTTAAGTCCCATCAAGGTTCCAGCTTTTGAAACCACCTTGGCCAACGAAAAAAGCTCACTTCAACCTCGATATTGAAAAAGCATCTTAATAGTTAATTTTTATTTGCTTGCTGGAAATACCGCGAAATAAGCACTTAAATATCAGATGTCCCTTATAAAATTCGCTGACGGATAATATCCTTTTTATGTCACTAGAGTCTAGACATCTTAAAAAAAAAAAAAAAAAAAAAAAAATCAATGAAAGGCTCCATTTAACAATATATTGAGAAATTTTATTTTCCAAAAAAAAAAACACGTAAATAAAAATCTCCTTAAAAACATCTAAAGGACCAACGCATTTAAACTAAATCAACTGTAGAAACAGTTCAAGTGAATTCTAATGCGCTATACCCCATTCTACTTTGCATTATTAAAAGCATCTTCTTGAAAAAGAAAAATATACCGCTCATCTTGAAATATACTTTTCTTCTTAGATATGCCAAAACAAACCTCCGTTTAATCCTTTGGCAAAGTCATCAAAAGATATCTCAGAAAGTCAACAACAACAACACAAAAAAAAAAAAAAAAAAAAAAACAACAACGAAAAATTCCTTCGATCCTGTGTGCGTGCGTTTCAAAATGTCAACGAATATTTTAACCTTTTAAATGCCTTTTTAAGAGTTTCCTTTGATATCAACTAAATGCTGAAGAAAAAAGAGAAGAAGAAGTAGAAAAAAAAGTCAATCTTCAAAGCTATTTTTGAACCTCCTTCCCGCATTATATACCTTCAAATTCAATCGAATTCAAATATCCTTTTTTTTGTTCATTCTAAGGACACTAAGTCACATCACAAAAAAAAAAACAGTCTTTTCCGGCCGGGGAAAAAAATGCCTACGGTAACAAAGAAAACACTCAAAAATCTGTCTCGTTGTCAAAAATAAGTAAATTTCTCTTTTTAAGGATTAAAGGAAACAACTGAAGATTTGGCAGATGGACACAGCACAATGTTAATCCTTTTTCATATTTTTGTATCCCAATTTTTGTTAGTAGTATGAATATTTATATATGTATACCTATACATTTAAGTACTTACTTTTCATCTTCTTTTTCTTCTTTGTATTTTTCTTCTCCTTCTTCTCCTTCTTTTTGAGATTTTAATTATTCATTTGAAATTTAAATTCGCTTGATATTGCGAATTTTTAATGCTCAAATGTATTTTTCCGAGGGGTAACTGGGATGGAATATAGAATGGGATAGGATGGGTTGTTGGGATGAGTTCAGATGGGATGTCCGTTCGTCGTCCGGTGCACCCTTAAGCAGATACACTGAATTTAAGTGCTTCCCTCTTAAGAAGTTTCTATTCAACAAAAAAAAAAAAAAACGAACTAAGCAAAAAAATTAAGAAACATCTCTTTCGGAAGCACCCGCCATCATCACCACCCCCTGAAAAATAGGAATTAAAAAAGGCACAGCAAAATGGTGGGAGCTTCTTCTTCTTCTTAGTCATAAGCGAGGGTTGTACTTCACATCAGGCCGCACAAATTATCATCATTTTCATAAAAATTTAAATATTTTACCTTTCGTGTAGGCATCACCCAACAACATTCAGAACCAAAGAACCAAGAACCCTGAACCCAGTGCCAGAACCAGAACCAGAACCAGACCCAGGACCAAGACGTGATAAAGAAGTACCTACATTCAAAATAATTTCGTAGCAAACAAGTCAAGCAGAAGCAAGCAAAGATATTAGCAGACTAAAGTATTCCCAAAAAAAAAAGAAAGCAAGATGAAGAATAAGGACCACCAAGGAATATAAATATAGGACTGGGAAGATTTTCCGCAACGAATTCTTAAATTGGGCCACTCGCACATTTGCGAATGCATAATGGAGCAGCAAAATGCTCATTTTTTTCTTCCTTCTTGCCGGTTGCTAATTGTGCTCTTGGCTATATGGCGATGGCGTTGGCGTTGCTACTTTAGGATGGTTTTTTTTTTTTTTTTGGAGGTAGATCGTTCCTTTTAAGGAAATCCTCAAGAAGCTTGTGAATAATATTTTTGGAAATTTTTTTTCCTTTTTTTTTTTTTTTTTTTGCTGAAGTCCATACCATCAGAAACAGTATTTGAACTCCGGTTTTGCATATTCACAGTTCAATTAGAGAAAGGAACAAGAAGAAAAAGGAAAATATAGAAACCGCATTTTTTCGCCCAAGGACGAAAAGTATCAACAAAATATTTTAGTGTGCCACTTAAAAAAAAAAAAAAAAAAAAAAAAAACAGACTTTCCTTAGGTATGATATGATGTACGAACGTCACGAGGTCAGGGAGAGATATTTCTTTTCTTTTTTTTTGTGCTCCTCGTTTCGAGTTCGAGGATATAATTCCTGCCGGAGCAAAAATAATATGCTGTTGTTGTAGTTGGTTGGATTTTTTTTTGTATTCTTAATTTATGTGAAGAGGTATTGGCAGAAAGCTTCTTCTTCTTTTTCTTTTCTGAATGATTGACATAACTATAAAAGTTGTTATTGTAATGTGGCAGGGGTTAATTAAAAAGTTATGTTATCCTAGTTCTTTTTTTTTAAAGAATGAAAAGAGAATGCTTGAGTTGAAATTGATTTATGTTTTGATTGGCTGGCATAGGATGGGAAATAATTCCTGATGGCCTTGAAAATAGGCCATAGGCATAGGCTAACAAATTTTGATGGAAACTCCACCCTGGGAATTGCCACTTAAATGAAAACAAAACAAGCAATTGATTTTATAATTTTCTAAAATTATATACATATGTACATAATTTATTTTTGCTTGGTTACGGCTCCAACATTTTGTATTTGATTTTTTTGGTGCTTTAGTGACGTCTGTGACGTAAACTAAACCGGGGTCTCACGTATCCCATTGTAAGGCTCAGTTATTTATTTTGGTCAGCGGCGTTTTTTGTTGGAGCTTAAATTAATAAAATGACATATAAAGAAATCGAAAGCAATTATTGATCTGTGGTGCATCTACAAATCAGCTGCGTTCGATTTCTTCTTTAGCAGGATTAAACAAATTATTCTGACATTAAGAGATACTCTTCAGTTAGTTTCATTTCTCCATGGAACGAAATTAGTCCCCTTACACCTGAACAAAACGTTGGAATATTATTGAAAACTTATTTCCATATAGTGCGTTTTTAATAGAGTTTGTAACACAGAGAAATAACACCGTTAGGTAGAAAACTGTATCTATAAATTCTGGTTCCGAATCAAAAGCCTAGTCGATTAAGCCATGTCCCTCCGTCCGTCCGTATATATACTCTCTAGAGGTCGCAATTTTTTAGCTAGAAAGCTGAAACTTGGTATAAATAATCTTTGGTTTAAGAGTAAGTTTAAGTTACGATGAAATCACAAAGTTAAAATTCGACAAACGCAAGCTTAAGATGAATCTTCTTAGAATTAAATAAAAACATTTCAGTTTGGGCGTGGCTGACGCCCACTTTTCATCCAAAACGTCAATATCGTTTTTATAAAATAACAATGCTTACATTATATAAACATCTTGTGAATGAAATCACTAAAATTGATTTTGGGAGTGGCTGACGCCCACTTTTCAATAAAAAGTATAAAAAAAATTGTTTTTTGCAAATAAACGGTATTTATAATGAATCTACAAGCCAAATTCTTGGGTGTATAAAAAGAAATTTTTGAAATTTGGGCGTGTCTTACGCCCACTTTTCATGAAAGAACGAAAAACGTAGTTTTAAAAATTTAAGGAACTACCAATAAACCTTTTGCCGTTCGTTATATGAAAAATATATCTACATTTTCTTGTGTAAATTTTTTTAATACGCCCACTTTTAAGGGCGTGGTTTTTATAAAATAAATTTGTTCAGGTAAGACCGTTTAAAAACTATTCGATTCAGCTCTAGTTGAACACAAATGCCTAAAAACTGACTGATGATCAAAGCTTAGTTAGTGTTTTAAATTTTTATGACACGCCCACTTTTAAGGGGCGTTTCCGTCAAAAGTTGTATAAGGCATTAATATCTTAACGTTTTTTAACTATCGGTCGCAGTTTTGAAGTAAAAAGATGAACACTTAGATTTATATTCCTTGGTTACGTAGCAGAGTGTGGTCCAAGAATTGTTAAAAACACCCGTAATCGCTATTTATATTCAAAATCTAATTTTTAAAAATTTAAGTTTTGTGTTGTTTTTCGATCTGCAAAAATAAAATTGAATGTCACTGAGCTCATACTAATTCCCTTGGCAATAAAAAGTTTTAACTTTGGGCGTGCCGCACGCCTTTTTTTATTTTGCCAACACTAATTGAACATCACACCACACAAAATTAATGTTATTGAATTTTTTTCTGTCTGCTAAAGAAAAAATTTTGTTTCTGAAACTGAAACATAGGCTGGCTGCGGGAGGCGAACGCATACAAATATAAAAATATAGGGAGTAGGGCATTCAAAAGTTCGTTGCAAACGTAGTGTAGCTCTCGGTTATGTTCTTTTCTTAAACTCTGAAAGTGCAAAAGAGGTACTTTATGTAGAAATTCAGTTAGAATATATCTTTATTTATGCGCAAACAAAATAGAAAATTAAAATATAAAAAGGACTTATGTAGCTATTCAGTTGAAATGAAAAATTAGAATAAAAATGTATTTCAATAATTCATTAATATTAAATTATATGAAAACTTAAATACAGAAAAGTAGAGTATGTGAACGTTAAAGTTTATATTTTCAATACTCCTCCTCGTTCACACAACGTTGCATTTATCTCTGAAATAATTATGTTTCGTTGCATTTAAAGGTTTAGTCAATAAATCTGCGATCATGTCTTCAGTCGGGCAATATTCACACTTGATGATCTTCTTCTTCGCAAAATCTCGTATCATCTTGTATTTTGTGTCTATGTGCTTAGTTTTGTATGAAAACTTGTGATCGCGCACTAGTTCAATACATCCTTGATTGTCCTCCAATATTGTAGTTGGTGAATCAATTGTTTCGTGAATTTCTTCCAATAGTTGTCGTAGCCATTTAACTTCTTTTGCTGCTTCCGCTATCGAAATAAATTCAGCTTCACACGTTGACGTTGCTACCATATTTTGCTTCTTACATGACCAACTAATTGTCCCTCCATTCAGAAATATGATACGTCCACTGTTTGACTTTCTATCGTTGCGGTCATCTGCCCATGTAGCATCAGCATAACCAATTAATGAAAAAACGTTTAACTGAATGTTACTGAGCTTCAACTTCATTTGGTGTGTTGCTTTTAGGTATTTTACAACACGTTTCAGCTGATTCCAGTCTTCTGTTGTTGGCCTTGATACCTTTTGTGCCAAAATACTGACGCTCGCTGAAATATCAGGTCTTGTATTTACTGATAAGTACAGTAATCTTCCAATCAACTGTCGATACTTCGTGTTATTTTCAAGCTGAGTTGACAATTCTGTTTTTCCGTAAGTTACTTCTAAGGGTGTTTTAACGTCTTTTGCTTCTGTTAGGCCAAAATCTGATGCTGTTCTCATGATGTATGTTGACTGACATAGTTCGAAATTTCCACTTGAGTCTTTGCTAACTTCCATCCCCAAATAATGTTTTATTGGTCCTAAATTTTGCATTTGAAATTTTGACTTCAGTATATTTTCAATCACCTTGAATTGATCGACTGTTAAACAAAACACTATTATATCATCAACGTAGACAATGAGATAGCAGTAGCTGTTATCAATCCATTTGGAATACATGCACGGATCATTGTAACTCTGATGAAAATCTCCTTCAACCAATACATCATGCAATGCACTATTCCAGGATCTGACTGCCTGCTTGAGTCCGTAAATACTTTTCTTCAACAGGCAAACTTTTGACTCGTTGCTGCTTTTGAAACCTTCTGGTTGTCGCATGTAAATGGTTTCATTTAAATTACCATTCAAGAAAGCCGTTTTAGCATCCAGATGATAAACGTTCATTTTTCTTTTCGCTGCCACAGATAGCAATGTTCTGAACGTGGTATGTAACACAACAGGTGCGAAGACTTCGTCGTAGTCTTCACCGTACTTTTGTGAATAACCTTGGGCTACATACCTAGCTTTGTAACGCTCAATTTCACCACTTGCATCTGTTTTGATTTTAAAAACCCATTTACCTCCGATTGCTGTCTTTCCTTTTGGTAACTCGACTAGCTCCCATGTACCATTAGCTTGATGTGACTCAATCTCCTCCTGCATTGCTATAAGCCAATGCTCCTTGTCGTCACATTCAATGGCTTCAGTGTATGTCTTCGGCTCTATAAGTTCCTTTGCTATGAACATTCCGTTTATCTGTTGTTGAGTTTCATCATTCAAACGTTTCGGTGGAATTCCCTTATTTATACGCTGTGAAACTCTTATTGGATGATGTGATGATTTTTCTTGAGTTTTCCTCTGAATTTCTCGCTCCTCTTGTACAAATTGATCCATATTGGGTTCGTTACTGATGCAATTTTTTGATCTGGAACTCAATTCAACAGAAACTTCATTTTCACTGTCAGTCTCATGTATGTTTGATGAACAAAATTTCACATCTCGACTGACTATGATTGTCTTTGTTTCCGGATTGTAACATCGATATGCTTTAGATTGTTCATCATATCCCAAGAAAATCATTTTGGTACCTGCATTATCCAATTTTTGCCTTTTTTCTGCAGGAACGTGTACAAAACATTTTGAACCAAACATTTCAAAAACTTTTGTACTTGGTTTTGATCCTTTCCATCTCTCGTATGGTGTCATGTTTGTAGCTCTTGTTATAGTCCGATTTTGTATGAAATTTGCCGTTGTTACCGCTTCACCCCAAAAACTGTACGGAAGGTGTGCATCTATAAGCATACAACGCGCCATTTCAATTAACGTACGATTTTTCCTTTCTGCCTTTCCATTTTGCTGTGGGCTGTATGCTGCTGTTAGCTGGATTTGTATTCCATTCGCTTTCAGGAAATCAGTCATATCTTTTCCTGTGTATTCACCGCCTCTATCTGAACGAATTATTTTCGGCTTTCGTCCAAATTTCGTTTCACAAAACGCAACAAACTCTTTAAGCTTTTGAATAACTTCTAATTTACGTGCCAACAAACATATCACTGTGAAACTCGAAAAATCGTCAATAAATGTTAAAATGTATCGCTTACCACTTGGTGTCATCGTTTGCATAGGTCCACAAACATCTGTATGAATCAGATCTAACGGTGCTGATGACTTAAATTCTGACTTCTTTGGAAATGGAACTCTTGTCAATTTTCCCTTCATGCAAGTGTCACATGTCTCCTTAATCCCACAATCAACAATCTGTAAGCCTTCAATTGAACCATTTGACTCCATAGTACGAATTGCTTCTGGATCACGGTGTCCCATCTTTCGGTGCCACGTATGGATACATTTTTCGTTGTGTTGCAACGCGTGTACTTTATCAGGGTCAGGCTGACGCAATACATACATATCACCAACAACGTCTGCAACTCCTATTTGTTCGCCTTGATATTTGATTTCTCCAATTCGATTTTCAAATTCAACTCGCATTCCATTGTTAGCAAGCCGTTTGACAGATAGGATATTCCCCACCAAACTTGAAGAAAATAGGACTTCCGTTATCTTTGCTCTGTGGATGTCCCCATTCTCATTACAAAATCGTAAAAATCCTGTTCCAATTCCTTCCACTTGAGATGTTTCACCATTTGCTAATTTAATTGTACTTTTATATGACTCGTCCATGTTGGTGAAAAATCCTTTGTCGTTTACTGCATGTCTGGTCGCTCCTGAGTCAACTATCCATCCATTTTTCTGCGAAGAGCCAATGGTAAAAAGAAAATCTTGCTTGTTACTGGAATTCGATGTACTACTTGGTGAATTCTCTTCCATCGTATTCACTTTATAAGTTGAATTCTTCTTGCTTCCTTTGTTTCTTTTGTTTTTCGCTAACCATTCTTTATATTTTGGACAATTCTTTTTGAAATGATCCGTCTTCTTGCAGAAAAAACAAACATTTACTTTCTCTGCGACTTTCAATACTGAATCACCTGTACAGCTTTCTATATGCGTATGTCGCTCATACTCAGCAATCACTCGTTGTTGAACTAATGCAAATGTGACTTCTTCTTCTTTTCGTGATTCAAGTGTTGTGATTAAAGCATCATAACTATCGGGTAAACTGCTTAAAAGCATCGCTGCGCTCCATTTATCCGACAGTGCCTCTTCACCGACGTCATGTAATTTTGTAAACAAATCTTGCATTTTGTTTATGTGATCTTTTACATTGCCTCCTTCTTCAAGCTTCAAAGAACAAATTGAACGCATTAGAAATACCTTGTTTGACAATGTATTTTTCTCATGGTATTCTTTTAATGCATCCCATGATTCCTTAGCTGTCTTCTTTGTACGAATCAGAGCTAGTTGGTTGTCTTCAACAGACAAACCTATTGTTCCTCTAGCTTCATCATCATACTGATCCCATTCATCAATATCCTTTTGATTAGTGACTGTGATTCCATCTTGTGCCTTGGTTTCAACTGGTCGCCTTTTAATAATCACCCTTTTCCACAAATTTTGCTTAAGAAGCAATAACTCCATCTTAAATTTCCAATTTGCATAATTGGAGTTATTAAGTTTTGCAAATTTTGGTGCAACTGCTTCCGTCATTTTCCTTATGCAAAAATTCTGCTTCGTTTCCCCGTCTAATGTGATCTTCAATATTTCAACAAATATTCTTTTTAATTCCTATTTAGTTCCACAATAAGTCTCATAATCTGTAGAAATTCAGTTAGAATATATCTTTATTTATGCGCAAACAAAATAGAAAATTAAAATATAAAAAGGACTTATGTAGCTATTCAGTTGAAATGAAAAATTAGAATAAAAATGTATTTCAATAATTCATTAATATTAAATTATATGAAAACTTAAATACAGAAAAGTAGAGTATGTGAACGTTAAAGTTTATATTTTCAATACTTTATTTAAAACCTATACCTACTAAAAGGCTATTGGGTTTTTTAATATGGGCGGGCATTTTATATTTGTTATTTTATTTTCATTTTACGGTGACACGGAACCATGATTGATCGCATTATCAATTACTCTTTCTCATAGATCCGGCTGAATTTGAGTGATGGCCTGTGTTGTGTTCAGGGTTCAGCTTAAGTGCATCGGTCGATTGTGATTTACTCGTACAGACCTGTAGAAACCTAGCAAAAAAAAGTTTTACGGGGTCAAATCGCATGACCTTGTATCAGTCGTGGCGTCACGTCCGTTGTTGGCACATTGCGCTGTTCTGCTGGAACCACAACAGCCCCCGAAATCCACCCACGCCAATTAAAACCTCTTTATAAAGGTACTTTTAACATGAGATAAGAACTAAAATTATCAGCACACAGATGCTTAGTTAAAAAAAAATTTATGAATGGCGCCCAACGTGGAGCGTGAAGTTTTCTCAGATTAAAAAAAAAAAAAAAAAAAACACAGAACAAAATCTTAAATCGGATAGCTAATGGAAAAGTGACTGATATTCAAAGAAAATTTATTAACATAGGCAAGGAAGTTTAATCTAAGGATCAAATTTTTTCGCCATTTTAGCATTGCACGTCGGATTAAAATTTTAGCGTCGGTTTAATATTTTTACCCTCAAAATAAAGCCAAAACTGAATACCAACGTCTTTCATTAAGCTTGACCAAAATTTGTATGAAAATCGGTTAACGTTATTTTTTTTTTTTTTTTCTTTTTTTCTAAGAAACCTTGGAAACGGCCTTTAGCCTGAACTTCATTATTTACCTTAGTCGTAATGCTATTCCGTGGAAATAAAAATATTTGCCTCAAGGACCTGAAAAAGGAAACAAAATATTTTGGTTTTTTTTTTTATTTTGTATCTCAAATTAAGCCTTGAGTAATAATTGCATTAAGCTTTTGCCTTCATTACCGAGCCGATTAAGGACACCGATTTGATTTTTTTTTGTCTTCCATGTCCTATGGCGTTCAAGGGTTTGATATCCTTTTCGACGGTAATATAACTGCGATGGGGTGAATTCCTGAAATCCTCCCCTGAAGTAATTCAATACATGCTTTCACTAAATATTGAAACAAAAAACTCTAGTCATTAAAATGCAATTAAAACTCAAAACAAGTGAAGGCAAACAGTCCCGGCGCGGCTATTCCAAAAAAAAAAAGAAAGTCAAGCGGCAACAAAAATGAGCCGAAACACTTTTCCTTGTTTTAAGTGGTTGGGTATTTCGTTTCGTTTTTATTTAATTTTTTATTTTTTTTTATTTTTTAACAAAGTCTGTTATCTTTTTGTTAAATTCATTCCTGTAGATGACGCCAAGAATGAATTTTGTACTAAAATTAATTTCAGGACATGCCGCAGGTAGGTTTTGTTGTGTGTGTGTCTCCTTTTTATTTTTATTACTTTGCATTTTTCGTAGAAGAAAGCTGGCCCTGTGTCGTAAAGTGATTTCAAGTGAAAGAAAGGACGACAAAGACTTAAAACCGAACTAAAATGATAGAAAAGCAGAAAAAAGCAGAAAAAGGAGGAGAGAGAAAAAAAAAGGAAACCGACAAATTCCGGAAATCTAATTTAGAGCTTAAGAGCCTTTCTGCGATAATTTCAGTTTCTTCTTGGTAATGGTTTTGTACTTAAAGCTTGTCGTTTCGTTGTTGCATCAGTGTTGAGTGTTTGATGCTGATGGCTGGGAATCAGAATGAGCCGGGCAGAAAGAAGCCTTTGGCCTCAACATGGAAGGAGGATATACTAAGAACACAGACTTTTATTTTCATTCTTGCATAGTACAAAATGTAGGTACACCTGTAGTAGTATACATATGTAGGTACCTACCTATGTATGTGTATTTTCAGAGATTTTGCAAGCAGGGTAGATCCAGCCAGCATTGTTTGCTGCACTTTAGGATTAACGGATTAAGAGGAATAAAATGAAGTGGGAAGTGGATTTTTTTTTTCATTTGCGACACAAACACAAGCAATGAAAAATGCTTACCGCCTGTCTAGTCGAAAAAAATTAGTCCTTTCGCACTGATGGTGGTGATGGAGGTTGCGAATGTTCTGTACAATCCTTTTATAAAAAGAGCCAAACATCCAAATTGATTGCAAACCTTAAGTCACACAAATAAGGTTCATTATGCAATGTCAAGGAAAACTTGCGACAAATATTGATCCTTAATTTTTTTATAACTGCTTTAAAAGATTGCCTTTGAACCTGGAAGTTGGCGATACAAACTCCTGAGCGGATTAAAAAACGTCTCTTAGGACCTACTAATATCGAGCTATTTTTTAAACCTTCTTATGCTTCTGAGTGTATTTTTATGTCTAAAAAGAACTTCCTTATCAAAAAAAAAAAAAAAAAAACAATGACCCACGTTGGGCGCCATTATTCGATTATTTTTAAAATAAAATGATTTGTCTTTTTCGGGTCTGAAGCCATTCGCTTTTGAACTGATTGACCACTATCAAGTGTGGTTTCAGGCCCGGTAAGTCAACCAAGACCCAAGAATTCCAGATCAATATTCACCACCTTTTCATCGATTTCAAAAATGCGTCAATAGGAACGATCTATACATAGCCATGTCACTTTTTTCCTTTTTGGCATCCTTAATAAACTCGTTCTATTGTGCAGGATGGATATGAAGAACTCGTGCTGCTGTGTCAAGGTCAAGAAGGCATCATAGTTGCAAAAACCCTGACCAATCATTCCAGTCCTGCTGTATAGGATATGCGTGGAGGATACAGACACAATCGAATGAATAGGCTAGGGTGCTTTGGAGAAATATGCTTCGGGTGATATTCGGTCCTGTATGTATCAATGGAGTTCAGAGAAGAGGAGTCAATGACGAACTGTACGGGCTATACAGCGACATTGACCTTGTAAAGAAGCTGAAAATACAGCGGCTTACTGGCTGCGCACAATGGTGTAGCAGCAGCAGTAGCACGCAGCAATGTCAAAGTTAAATGTATGTAAATCGTATTGCACGGCTACAATGTGAAGTAGCAGATGTACCAGAGAGAGTCGCTGAAGTACAAGTCGACTCGACTTGAAATTCACGAACCTGCTGCGCTGCAAAACAACAACAAACCAAAATGGCAGACATGAGTTTTGTTTGAGTTCAGTGCTGCACATTGTATTCGTGTATGCTGCTTTGCGAGCTACTTTTTGACATTTAATTTGACATTGCTGCGTGCTACTGCTGCTGCTACACCATTGTTGGCTGGGTCATGTGGAGCGTATAGATGAAAACGCTCCTGCCCGACGAGTCTTCAATTCCAATCTGGAGGCCCGACGCAGTTCCGACCCCATCTAAGGTGGCGCGATCAAGTGGATAACGACCTCAACCAACTTGGTGCTCGCAACTGTAGGTCACTCGGTAGGGACCGTACTACCTGGCGGTATATGTTGGTTGAGGCCGTTCGCCACAATGAACTGTTTACGCCACCTTAAGTAAGGCGCTAAAAAGCGTGGTACTTCTGATCCGGTTTAATCTCTATCCTGTCGAAGACTTCGACATGTGCATAGGGAATTTCGAAAAAAGTTTGCCTGACAAAAATGCCAGTCTTTCACTCTGTTCTCATTTCTAAGGCCTTAGCCTTAGTTATTTGGAAGTCATTTTTATACCCTAGGACCAAAAAACTACGGTACAATACGAGTAAGTTTGTATGCCCTATTCCATAGAATGGGTATATTTTATTTGGTGTAGAGTTTGTAACATAGAGAAATAATACCGTTAGATATAGAAAGTCATATATATTCTGACATAGAATCAAAAGCCTAGTCTAAAAGCCTAGCCTAACCGGTAAAATCCGCCCACAAACACGCAAACAATCGCCATTTTTGTTGAACAACCTCAATTTGTTAAAATTCAATAATGTTTTTTGTACAATACAATAAAAGCTCAATGCTAAAATTTTGCACCCGCAAGTTTTAGGTAAACCTTCTTCCAATTAAATAAAAATGTTTCAGTTTGGGCGTGGCTGAACCCCCACTTTTCATACAAAACAATGCATATTGTTTTTATAAAATAACAATTTTAATTTTAAAGTGAAAATCTTTAAATTTTTAAGGTATTATTTGTACATATGTATCTTGTGTATGAAACCAAAAAAAAATGTATTTTAGGAGTGGCTGACGCCTAGTTTTCATTAGAAACTATAAAATTATTTTTGCAAATAAACGGTATTTATAATGAATCCCCCTAAGCAACAATTTGTGCGTTCCTTAGTCGAAGTAAAGAAGCTTGTCTATGAAAAGAAATGTTTGAATTTTGGGGGTTGGATTACGCCCACTTCTCATGAAAGAACCAAAAAAAAATGTATTTTAGGAGTGGCTGACGCCTAGTTTTCATTAGAAACTATAAAATTATTTTTGCAAATAAACGGTATTTATAATGAATCCCCCTAAGCAACAATTTGTGCGTTCCTTAGTCGAAGTAAAGAAGCTTGTCTATGAAAAGAAATGTTTGAATTTTGGGGGTTGGATTACGCCCACTTCTCATGAAAGAACGAAAAAATAGTTTTTAAAATTTAAGATACCAATTTTTAATTTTAACCTTCTTTCCGTCCGTTATTTGATAAATATGTCTAGATTTTTTTGTTCAAATTTTTTCAATACGCCCACTTTTAAGGGAGTGAGTTTTATAAAATATCTTTATTCAGGTTAGATCGTTAAAGCTACTCGATTCAGCTGTAGTCTTACACATATGCCTAAAAATTGACTACCGATCAAAGTTTAATTAGTGCTTTAAATTTTTTTTACAAATTTTTAGGACTTTTAAGGGGTATATCCGTCAAAAGTCATAATATGCATTCATTTTTATGATGTTTTTTAACTATCGGTTGCACTTTTGAAGTAAGAAGATGAACACTTCGGCGGTTTGTATACCTTGGTTATGTAGCAGAGTGTAGTTCAAGAATTGTTAAAAAAAAAAACCCATAATCGTTATGTCCAATCAAAATCTAGTTTCTAAAAATTGTAATTTTGTCTTGTTTTGTTCAAATCAATCTGCAAGCTTAACATTTAATGTCACTGAGTTCATAAGTAATTGCCCTGTCACTAAAAAGTCTCAACTTTGGGCGTGGCACAGCCTTTTTCGTATTGCGCTAGCAGTTATTGAACATGGGCCACACAAACTTAATTTTATTGAATTTTTTCTTGTCTGCTAGAGAAGAATTTTGTTTCTGAAACTGGAACAGCAGCTGGCTGCGTTAGGAATTTTTTTTTTCAAAATCGTTCGACCAGTTTTTTTTTCCAAAAAACGGTTTTTTCGAAGAACTTTTCGAAAGCATACTCCAAATTTTTTTTGAGAATGCCAAAATCTAGCAGTTTAAAGTTTCTATCAGAAAACAAAAATTTTGAAAATTTTGAAAAAACCAATTTTTGAAAAAACCAAAATAAAAAAAAATTAACTTTTTTTTTTAAACTTTTTTGGAAAATCAAAGAAATAATTTTATTTTGTTTATAAAAGAGCTTTCACGTTTAAATTTTCATCGAAATCCGTGAAGTGGTTTACGAGAAACCTGGTTTGGGCATTTGTTTAATCAATTTGATTAAAATATTTACCGGTGCAATTAATCCAAATTCGATGTTTGGCCGCACGTAGACATATGGCACATCATTTGAAAGGGAATTTTACGTAGATTACGATAAAATTAAAAGCTAAATGATCACATGCACCACACAGAAAATCATTTTTGTGGCAAACATCAGGAAAATGGCGGAATAGACGTAGTCTAATGGAAGTTTCCAATGATCTGACAGAGGAGAGTGGAAGGCGCCTGGAAAACATCCAAAGTCCTATATAAAGGCGCTGTATTTATGGTAGAGGCTGAATTCACTCGAGCTTCTTCTAAAGAACATTAAGCGAGTGCAAAGTAAATTAAATTAAAACTTAAAAACTTAAGCTAAAACAAACAAAAACAAAACAAATAAATTAACCCTCTCGGGAACCATTTTTGAATTAATATTCATTTTTTGATTCTATTTCCTTTCCACACGTTTGCCCCAGCTTCGCTTTCGTTACAATACATTTATTTATGTGCTAAAAAAATTGTTTCCCAAGCTTTTCG
Organism: Platycheirus albimanus; assembly: GCA_916050605.2. Lineage (NCBI taxonomy): Eukaryota > Metazoa > Arthropoda > Insecta > Diptera > Syrphidae > Platycheirus > Platycheirus albimanus. The sequence goes on from OU696696.1 coordinate 58,359,696, forward strand.
AATATCATTTATTTTCAAAACTAAATTTTTTGATTAAATGCACCCCTAATCTTTTTCGAATTAAAGTACCTTAATTAGTTTTAAATGCAGCATTACCTATCTTTTATTTTTGGTAGTATTCAATATCAATTTTTAAAATAAAAAAATATTTCTGACTTGATCCAAACTAAGTTTAGATTTCTTAAATAACTTGTTTCAACAATGACATACAATTTGGATTTCAAAAACCCAACAAAAACTTCAAAGTCGTCTCGATATCGCAAATCTTATTTCCAAGTTCTTTTTTTTTTTAATTTTTATAAGATCTCACTTCAATACTCTTATATTTATTTTATTCAAGCCAAAGGAAGTACACTTCAGGAGGATACGATTGCCAATTTTGGGGAACTTCAAGTGAACGACAGGAATGTTTATATTCTTATTCCTTTCTATTTCTGTACTTAGTTTTTTTTTTATTTTTACATCGCCACCGACATTATCCAGCCAAATAAAAGAAACCTAGCTACAAAGTTTAGTACACGAAATTTCAATTTCCTTTAATTTTTCATTCAGCTTTCGTCGGTCCTGGTCGCAAGGAGACAAACGAGTGAACTATTATATACTATGTTTTAGAAAAGGCAAGGTAGTTGCTATGCGGCTTGACTAAGGGATGCGCGGGGAAAACTGAATTCCTTTTTACCTAATAAGCTATAAATTTTGTCTCGCGGTTTTTTTTTTTTTTTTTTTTGCTAACAAAGATGGGGTGATTTTTTTAAAGTGATTTCCTGCATTTCGCTGGGAAATTCTGGGAGAGCATTATATTCCCTATGGAATGTTCTTTTCCTTTGAATTTCTTTTCGCTTCTTACCTTATGAGATCGCACTAAATAGGAAAAAATCCTACAGCAAGGATTTTAGCTGGCTACGTACCTATCCCGGAAAGCTATGTGGTGGATAAGACTTAGTTTTGGATTTAACAAGATACCAAAGAAATGTTCCGGACATTGTTTATGGATACGGTGCATCAGCGGCGTTGACTTAAGTAAAGATAGGTAGTTTCTTGGGATATTTATGGAAAAGCGCATAAAACAATCCTTTTTTAATATCCTGAAGTGATTCAGAAATTTGAATATCTTGTCGCATGTGGCTCTTAAAAATTGTTTGGAGTACCGCAAGGGTGTTAGTAGCGACACGTCACTGTTAACCATGGAGTTATTGCATAAGCTTACGAGTATGTTTTTTTGCTTTTCGGATGGATCTCCAAAACAAGCGATTTTAAGATACGAAATCATCCGGCATGCTATGAGATGAATTAATTAGATGATATCATGAACCACATAATTATGTGGTTCTGGGTTGTGATATCGTTTACTTGGATGCCAAGACCGACCAGATATTGTAAACGTGTAAGAATGCTTATTTAGAAACAGGGACTATATCAGGAAGAATAAAAGTCACAACTGCCGAAGAAGATCGGTACATCACGACAATTGCACGTCAGGATCGAGTTGTTACATTCCTTACTCACGGTTGCCGTTTTGGTAGAATTCTACCAAATTTGGTAGATTTTAATTGCTCTGGTAGGTTGGTAGATTCATGTTTAATTTGGTAGATTTTAGTCCCTTCGACTTTCGAATGCAAATGTTTATGAAAATATTAACAAACTTGCCCTAAATTTACTTTTCAAATTAGATTATTTTAAACAATCAAATGTAAACGTGGTCTTAAATGTTATAAAAATATTTTGTGATACATAATGATAAATGAAAAGACTTATTTTTGTTATTTTAAGTAAATGAACAGACTTTATTTTAGTTTTGTTTTTCTTTTATTACTTATTTTTACGTGCTCAATAGGGCAAGTATTGGTTTCGTGCAGAAAAAAAAATCGAGGTTTTAATCAAACATGACATTACGATGATAGAGAAGCCCAAAAAAGTGGTTTTCGCCATACCGTCCGTCGGTCTGTCTGTGCGTCTGTGCGGATGTGCGCTTTTTCACGTCATGCTACAGCCTAAACCGCTTGACGGATTTTCTTCAAACTTGATATATAGTAGTTTGAAGGAAAACGGTTGTCGAGGTTTTTTTTATTTCGTTTTAGCCCGGCTCAAACTGGTACCTTTCAAGTAACGGTTTTTTTTCAATTTGGATTTTCTCGAAAACGGCTCTAACGATTTCGATCAAACTCAAAATTTAGCTTACTTTAAGCATTTCTTACAAAACTGCGTTTTTTGTTTTTGGCTCAAACGGTCGTAACGAAAATCATGTTTTAACGGCTTTTTTCAAATAGCCATAAGTTCACAACGGCTTGATTGAATCGACTCAAATTTCGTTTGACATAGTTTTTCATCGTTTTCTATAGGATGGTTTAATAAATTTTTCCCTGAAGCCTTTCTAAACGCCTTCCATACAACGAGCCGTTGAGTTTTAGCCAACTTTTTTTCGTTTTTTCTAATTTGCTCGAAAATGGCTCTAACGATTTTGATTAAACTTTGTGCTTTATATTCTTTTAGTGTTTTTAAGAGAACTGCGTTTTCAGTTTTTGGCTAAATATGCAAATAACGGAGATCTGCTCTTAACGGCTTTTTTTCAAATGGCCATAAGTTGTCAACGGTTGCATCGAATTCACTTAAACCTTGTTTGGTATAGTTTCTTTCAGCTTCCTATCAGATGGCATGGTTTTTTTTTTCATTTTCTTTGTTTTAAATGGTGGCTCCTATACAAAGAGCCATTAGATTTTGGCCAATTTTTTCGTTTTTTCTAATTTACTCAAAAAAGGCTACCCCCATTTTTATGAAACTTTTTATATAACATATATAGAATACTTCAAAGTAAACTGCATTTTTAGTTTTTGGCTACACATGATAATAGCGGAAATTGGTAATATCAGTTTTATGAATTTGGCCATAAGCGGAAATTTATATCATTTATATCACCCAAAAGACGACATCTAAATTTGATATACTAAAGGTTACTTAACGTTAGCTCCCGTATATCGAGTTTTCCAGTTTTAGCCAATTTTTTTTTAGTTTTTACCAAATTTTTCAAAAATGAGTTGTTCTTATTGATCGAAAAGTTTGTTTTCGTCGTACTTTTGCACCCACAGAGCAAGTACGTGCGACCCAGTCGTGCATTTTATTTTGTCACTATTATAATATTATTTAATGTAAATGAAGAGACTTTATTTTTATATTTTTAAGTACGTTTTTCGTTATTTATGAGATTAATTTATGTTTTTGGATTATACATTTTTCGTTATTTAAATACAATTTTTATTTATGGTTGTTATTATTACTTTTATTATTATTATTATTAATGTTTTAAATATTATTATATGATTTATTGAAGAGATATTTTAATTGAAATTTTTATTTTATCTAAAATAAATGTGATGTTTTATAAAATTGAACTTTGGTAGATTTTTCTTTGAATTGGTAGATTTTGGAAAATTTTGTGGTAGAATTTTTTTTCGGAGAACGGCAACCGTGTCCTTACTTACTTACTTACTTAAGGTGGCGCAGACAGTCCATTGCGGACCACGGCCTCAACCGACAATCCTCGCAAGCTAGGCCGGTCCCTAGCCAGTGGCCTCCAGTTGCGCACACCAAGTTGGTTGAGGTCGTTCTCCGCTTCATCGCGCCACCTTATATGGGGTCTTCCAGAACTGCGTCGGCCCTCCGGGTTGGAATTGAAGACCCGTTGAACTGGAGAGTTTTCGTCCATGCGTTCCACATGACCCAGCCATTTAAGCCGCTGAATTTTCAGCTTCTTTACCAAGTCAATGTCGCTGTATAACCCGTACACTTCATCATTGAATCTTCTGCTCCATACTCCATTGATACATATAGGACCGACTATCACCCGAAGAATCTTTCTCTCAAAGCACCCCAGCCTGTATTCATCCGATTGTGTCAGTGTCCACGCTTCTGAACCATACAGCAGAACTGGGATGATACCGGTCTTGTAGAGTGTCTCCTTGGTAATTTGAGAGACGGCTTTACTACTAAGATGCCTTCTTAGCCCGAAGAAACAGCGATCTCCGATAGATCTTAGAAAAGACCCAGGAATTTCAGATCGTTTTATCTGCTCAATTTCTACCCTGCTGTATTCAATCTCGCAGTCCAAGTAGTCGGAGATCTCCCTCTAAGTTGCTCTATCGAAGATTGGGTCTACCGTGGCTTCTGACTTCTATTGGTTAAGCGGTGAAGACTTTAAGAGCTGGAGCGTTGATGTCTAGTTGCTCTACATGGCCTAGCCATCTTAGTCTTTAATTTTCTGGCTAGTCTTGTACAGCATGTATAGTTTGTCGGTGTATCTTCTTCGCCCATAAGTCAAACTTAGAACTTTTCCCTCGAATGCTCCAATTGATTTTCATTCGATTTTGAGATTGGAGCAGGACCGGGATGATGAGTTTTTCATACAGTGGCTCCTTGGTTCTGATCTATATTTCTTTTTTTCTCTGTTAACTTTGTCAGAGCAGCGAGCATTCTCCAACAACATAATGATAAAGCGTATCATTTTAGCCGGATTTTTAAAGTTGGACTTGGCACGATATTGTCGTAGGCTGCTTTAAAATAGACGAACAGGTAGATGGAGTTGGTATCGATGTTAATCTGGTAAACATTTGATCGGTCTTCGATTTTCCAGGTCTGAAGCCGGATGGGTAAGGCGCAGAGTAGAAGGTTTCCTTTTTAGTGGATCGGGCAGATGACCATATTTTGCAGATAAGTTGGTAACTGCTGCTGATGACCCGTTGTCATCACTCTTTCCTGCTAAAGCATCTCCGCATCTCCGCATCTCATCGACTTATATTTTTGATGATCTTTCTTCTTTCTCCTGAGAAAGAGTTTCTCATCCTTCCTTCGCTCGATGTGAAGATTTCTGGTTGCTCTAGAATGACTGGAACGCTCTGGATACAACGTGTTTGCTTTGGTTTTGGCTTTGTTTGTCTGAGCACATTTGATGTAGAGCCAGGGAATTCTCGGTGGTGGCTGTGTGAATCCCAACACCTCTGACGAAGAGCTTCTGATGGTTTGTTGACATACATAGCTGCCATTGGTCTTTTCCAGGTTCATATCAACATTCGTTTGATTTCTAGCAAGCTCAAGAAATGCGCGGTCGGTATAGGCTGCAGTAGTCTCTTTTGATTGGAGTCGTCCAACATTGAATTTCTTCGGTGCGTAGTTGATGTTCGACTGAGAACTTCTATGAATATCCGTCTTTTAAGTCTCGTACAACCAAAGTAGTGGTCCGAGTAGAGGTTTTAGCTCGTCTGAATTTACGGACATACGGTTGCAGGTCCGACAATCTAGATGGCATCATGTGCTCTTAAAGGTATCGGAACGGGAAGCGTGTGATGCCTAGCACCATGATTTTTCCTGCTAAAAAATCGATGACTTTCATTCCGTTATGGGAAGTGGTGCCGTACAGTTTGTGCTCTCCGATTTTGATAACAAAGACATCCTCTCGCCCAATCTTGGTGAACTGCTAGTAAGTTTTGGCGAGGCACTCGTAAAAACTTTCTTTAAAATCGTAGTCTTTTTCTTCTGTAGGGGCATGGCTTATGTGGGGAAATTTGGCCTTAATTCGGATTGTTGTCACTCTCTCGCTGACTTCGCGAAAGCTCAAGACGTTTTGCCTAAGTCTTCGTCTTACAATTACAGTTTTCTGTCATTCTCACGCCCGGTCCATCTCATCGTCATCGCATCTTCTGAAGAGCTGTTATTTCAGCGTTGAAACTTGCGAGGGTCTCGGCTAGCTGTTCAGCCACAGTCGATCCTGCTATCCATAATACTATAGATTTCATATACAATGATGACAGCCAATTTGACAGATGAAGCTTCCTTCAACAACATGGCTGCTCTGTCAACTGTCAAATTTCATAAATCTCTTTGGTAGGTGTGTTGAGAACCTGTATAATATACCTTGCAATACTCTTTTCCATAAATCTACTAAAAAAAAAAAAGACAAAAAAAGTCAAAACAGATCTCTCGACATAAATCTAATCCATTTCCATTAAAAATTTACTTTAATATTTCTTGTTGCTATAAGCAGATCAGTGCAGCTGCAGTTCATATATATTTTATTTTTAAACAGAAACATAAGATTATTCATGTCATCCAAGATACATTCACACACAGGTTTCAACTTTATACCAGTGCAATGTTTCTTCTCCTGATGGCCATAATAAAAGCAGACTTAGACTTACCCAAACGAGACAAAAAGCACTTAAGTCTCAAACCCAGTTGACATTGACAAAAAAAAAAAAAATAGAAATGTAAAACTATTTCCAAAAGAGAATATCCCCCAAACCAGAAAGGACACAACACACCTTTAATTTCACCTTTCATGAGCAGAGCAGAGCAGAGCATACTGCATCACACTGACTGGCCTTGTGTCACGACTCACATCACAACTCCGAACACGAGCCCGAGCCCGAGCCCGAGCCCGAACCCCAACCCGAACCCCCATTTCCATAATCGCAAACGATGTGCAAAGTGTTATTAGATTTTTACAAAGATCCTTGCAAATGAAATAGAAATGAAAAAAAAAAAAAAAAAACAAAATATCCTTCTCAGGAGGACGAAACGAAAACACAGAGCAGCAGGAAAAGCTTTTAATCTTCTTTCAGAAAAGACGAGAAAAGAAAACACCGCCGCCAACATGAATGCATCGGACATGCAGAAAAAGAACAACAATATGGTAAGCCCATCGTTGTGGCCTTAAATAAAAATCCTAACCAGAAAGCATTCTATACTTAAAATATTTTTTTTCTCTCCTTCACACCCCTCATGCTGTTGTAGAATGTAGAGTAGATACAAGATACTTTTCTCCCGCCTTTTGTGTAACTTGAAATCCTCATGGAATGGAACTGGAATCACAGATCCGGTTGGAGTTACATTCGTACATAGCACAGCAGTCGCTCCGTTCGGCTCCCTTGATATGATATTTCAAAAATGGACAAAATACAAAGTATCATTGAACGGACAATTTTGGAATTAATCCCTCTTGAAATTCCAAAAGGATACGAGAAACGACAAGAGTACGGAACAGAGTATTAGGTAAGGTATGGCTAACAACATCAGCGTAAACGAGACTAGACGCAAAATGGAAAATGTGGAAATGCATGTAGAAATCCCCCAACGACATGGACCGACCGGGCCGGGCAGGTCCACACATATGGAAGTCAGACAAACGGAGTGGCGAACGTTTCTCGTTCGTTTCGTCATCGCGTCACCATCGTCGCTGTCGTCCTTTATAGAATGGGAAAATCAAATCCATTTGGAACCGAATATATTTTCGAGAAAGCAAAACAAAACAAAAAAGCCGTTCGTTCGTAGTCGTCCACTTTTCCAGGACCATATACGAGTAGGTATGTTGGTGGTTTCTTTTTTATCTGAATTTTTTTTTTTCGTTCCTTATGCAAACACCCAAGCAGAGGAGACTGTTGCTTCTCAAAATCGGACAGATCGTCCTTGGAAATAAAGATTTTTCGTCGTGAACAAGTGAGTTCTAGTGGTCCCGTCCAGCAAAGCTTTTGGTGTGTTGCTGCTCATATCCCAGACTCTCTCATCCATTTACGGAATGACAAATCCAATGTAGCGCTAAGCAAACGAAAACGAACTAGATTGTTCGATGGACGACAGCGAATAATACACCGATAACTGCACACACAAACACACTGAAGACTGAACCGACTGACGGACATTAGAACTTGCTGGACACAGGACACACAAGGCATTAGGCAGAGGGAAAACCGATATACATGTAGGGAAGGCGGGATAGGGATGAGTGAGTGTGTGTGTTGTTCTATTCAACAGAGAGGTTTATAAAATGGGATTCTAAACTTGAGCGTCAGGACTATTCGCTATTTCGATGGCGAATCACCAAAGTAGCAAAGACATCTCTAGGATCTAAGGATAGGAGTTGTTGCTTGGAGTTGGAGTAGCATGGAACAGCAAAACAAATTTCATGGTATTATAAGCAAAATAAACTGGTCGTTGGTCGTCCTGACGTCCTGTATATATAGCACTGGCATTGGCAACGAGATCGGAACAATAGAATGCATTTGGATACCACTTTTGACCGTGCGTCAGTATCAGCTGCTCTGAAGGATTTGTATCGAGAAGTTTTAATTTTTTTTTTTTTTTTTTTTTTTGCCAAAAAAATGCAACTAGTCACAACGACGAACGGCGGACCTGACAGCCTGCGTTCTGCGTAAATGGAAAAAGCGAGTGTAATTACACTCAAGGATGGTGCTTTGTTGGGAATCCTTTTGGTGGACCAATGACATTCGTTTTATGTTGTGAAGAAAAAAGCAGGGTGCTGGAGAAGGAAGTATACGAGTATGCAGATACCATCGTCGGAACAGATGGCCTGATTGTGATTAAATTTTTTAAGCACCAGTTGGCTAATGAAGGCTTACGTAATGCTGCTTATCATAGTTTTTCCTGTCAGATGGTATTACCCAAATGAAGATAAGTGCATAAGGGAGACAGATAAGATATTGTATAGTGAAGTTGTGTTCCAAGAACACGGATTTTAATACGACAACGTCATTATGGAGAAAAAGGGACCAAAGTTAATTTACAAAATGTAATTGAAGTGCAAAAAGATGAAACAAGAATACCAAAATACCTGTGTCAATACAAATGTCCTTCAGAACTGTCATGTCGTAAGCTTAGTAAACGTCAAATTTTTTATGGCAAATTTATTATTAAAGTCCGGATTGTAACTTCTTTCCACAGGAGTTTGTTAAAGTGAAACTTCTTTAATATCGGGGTGATTATTGAAACTCGATGAAACGGAAATGCGCCATGACACTTTTAAGCATATAAGTCAAACAAATTAATATGTAGCAGCAAGCTTGAGAGAGAACGAATGAACAAAAAATCATGACACGACACAGTATTTTATGTCTTAGCTATCATTTTCTCCCATGCTAAGTAGGCTCTCATTCTGGTCTACTAAGCGAAAAAAAACTGGTTCTGGCTGGCTGGGTTTTTCAACTCATTCATTGAACTCATTCAACTCATAGGTTACTTTTCTGTAGTTAGAAGAATTACACATACACATTTATTTTTTTTATACAGGGTGATTCACCAGCGTTGTGCCAAAAAGCTAGAGCGTGTAGGTTAAGTTGAGACAAGAAAAAAATCGTATAGGAGGGGGGGTCTATTCCCCTCCGTTTAGCCGGGAGGGGCAATTTTCTGAAAAATTGACTTATTTTGTAAACAAAAATATTTAAAATCAACGGGTTCGTTTACAACACCGTGTTATACCTTTTTGGAAAGCCAAAAACTTTTCCTCTTATTTTGTTTTTAAATTAAATTGTTTTAACGAATAGTTTAAAAAATATAAATTTTCAAACTCAAAATTTTGAAAAAAAATTTGAAAAAATAATTTTAAAACTAATTTTTTTCAAAATTTTACGTAATTAAGTATAATTTTTGTTCTCAGAATTCAACGCTTCCATTAATCTTTAATCCAACACTGGAAACCGTATGGCTCTACGACTTTTTCTTGCCAAGGTATTCAAAAATAACCGAACCTACTTCTTTACAAAAACAAGAAAACCTAGCCTTACGGGATGGCACAAGTGATCATTTAGCCAATTTTTCGTGTTTTTGTGAAGAAGTAGGTTCGGTTATTTTTGAATACCTTGGCAACAAAAAGTCGTAGAGCCATACGGTTTCCAGTGTTGGATTAAAGATTCATGGGAGCATTGAATTATGAGAACAAAAATTATACCTAATTACGTAAAATTTTGAAAAAAAAATTAGTTTTAAAATTATTTTTTCAAATTTTTTTTTTTCAAAATTTTGAGTTTGAAAATTTATATTTTTGAAACTATTCGTTAAAACAATTTAATTTAAAAACAAAATAAAAGGAGAAGTTTTTGGCTTTCCAAAAAGGTATAACACGGTGTTGTAAACGAACCCGTTGATTTTAAATATTTTTTTTTACAAAATAAGTCAATTTTTCAGAAAATTGCCCCTCCCGGCTAAACGGAGGGGAATAGACCCCCCCCCCTCCCATACGATTTTTTTCTTGTCTCAACTTAACCTACACGCTCTAGCTTTTTGGCACAACGCTGGTGAATCACCCTGTATAATGCACTCGCACCCTTATAATGTATTAACATATGTGGGAGAGGGGAGAGGAGGAATAGAAAGATAAGAAAGAATTTTTTTTCTGGATCGTGGATTGAGATTTAGGTGATAATTTTCTGAGGTAATCCCACCGAAACGGGAGGAATTAATAAAAATTGCTGCCAGTCTGGGTTTGAACTCATAACTTAAGGTTTAACAACCAAGGAAGCAAGCACAACTATACCATTGCCACCATTGTTGTTCTGAGGAAGAAAGAATACCTATGTTTCCCAAGCTGAATAATAAAAACCCAACCCATTGTATATACATTTTTATAGTAATTTCATGGAACATTTGATTTTAGTTCTGAACGTCGTCAATGGTGGCGCTCTCCAATCAAAGCTTGTGAACGTATCGTCCATAGATGGGGCACAAATCGTTCCGCTTTTTGGGAATACTATAGATTTTAAATACAATGCCCAACCATAATACGCGGAAGTAAGTGTCAAAACAGAACGAAAAGTTTTTTTGCGATATGTCAAATACATCAGTTGGGCACAAAAACCTTTAAAAATAAGAAGAAATAGAGAAGAAGAATAACTTTAAGGAAAACAAAAGTCAGATTTTCGTAGTTATGTAATGAACGACTGTCAGTGCACATTACGTACGGAAACAAAAGTGAACGAAACTTATGAAAAATTAATTTCGTGTGGGGTATACAAATCGGGTTGGGGTCATAATCTCGAAAGCCGAAATCCCGAAAACCCAAAATCCCGAATGGTATCCCGAAATCCCGAAAATTTTGGGTTTTCCGGATTTTGGGTTTTCGGGATTCAGAATTTCGGGATTCTGTCCGTCTCCCATACAAATCACATGTATTTCTACTGTTTCGTAAGACAATGTAAGTACCCATTCTTCAAGTATGGTTACCCCTTGATTTTGAGGGTATTTAAGAATCAGTTTTGACAGTTCTTCGCGTTAATTGTTTTTTTATGACGTTTAATACTGAATATGCTCATTGCTCATATTGAATCCCCGTTGAGTGATTTGCTGAAAGACGACACCTTATTCAATTGGACGAGATATAGGAATCCAGTTGCTTTCGATGATCTTAAAGCCTTTTTGACAAGCCTCTTAAATAAGGGAGCGCTGTCAAGAGTTCAAAACTGATGTATACACTCCAAAACAGCAAAAAAAAAAAAAAATTTACAAAGCTAACATACTGAAACAGCGAAGACAAACAATTAATTGCTGTCAGGCAGAATTATCCATTCACTTTTGGAAGTGATGAACAAAACTTTCTTCCACCCGACCAGAAAGAAGTTCGGGTAGCAATATCTAAACTAAAGTTCAATAAGGCTGCTGGCCCGTATGGCTATCCTGCCGAACTCTTCAAAGCAGCGGAACATGACTTGAGGTACATACACCAAGACATCTCTCCAATCTGGGATGAAATTATGTCTGACGAGTGGATCCTTGGAATCAACATGAACCGCGCCAACTACAGAGGTATAGAGGTCTCTTAAAAACAAATAAATAAATTGTTGGCACAACAGCTATAAGCGAATGGGGCCTGTGACTTACACTCTCAACAATTCCAGTGTGTGCGTTGATATTCTGCAGGAATGGAATGAAAGGGACCTACAATTTAACGCCGAGTCCGAACGGCTTACAAAGAAGCACTTTCCCTGACATTAATTACTCTTGGAGGATTTGGCTGTCATTTCCTCGCAAGAGGCAGTACCCCGGAAAAGAATTTAGGTGGCAACGTCAGGGACCGAACCCACAACTTTCTGCGCAGCAGTCCGACACACTATAACCACTACGCCACGGGATACAACAGGTATCTTAAATGTCTCCTCCAAAATCTTATTGGCCATCCTATTTGAATGCCTGAACTCTTTTACGTGCGAATTGATTATCCCTATCAGGTAAGTCAACCATTGACCAAGATTTTCACACTCCGAGAGGATTTAGAAAAGACCTTTTAATCGATTTTAAAGACGCCTTTAACAGCGTGACGAGCTATAAAGCCCCATTCTGTTATACCCTTCTAAGACGCAAACTTTTTGGTGGATGATTACCGACACTTGTAAAAAAAATTACAGCGTGAAAATTACTGTGAATTCTAATTTTAGGGGAATTCGTCTTAGAAGGGTACAACAGCATCTAACTGATGAGCCCAACTGTTGTACCTCGGCGAAACGCATTTGGACTAAAGGTCGCAAAATATTTTTAATTGAATTTACTTCAATAAAGTCCACAAAACAAGCTTTATAAAGCCCTATGTTTCAACTCTCAACTTGGTTTCTCTTGCAAGCTCGTTTTATTATGCAGAGTGAGTATGAAGAACTCGTGCTTGGTTGGTTGGTATAAGCACACTGCCGACTCCATTGATGTTAGAAAAGACTTAAGACGTGGTGGCAGGCTGTCATGTAACCTGTTTAACATTTTACTAGGGGAAATCGTTAACACTTTCCGAGAAGTATTTGCAAGTAGGGAAGCGTCATTTTTGCAAATCGCTGTTTCTTTGGGCTAAGAAGGCATCTTAGCAGCAATAGGGGCCAAGGAAACAATATACAGGACCCGAATTATCCCAGTCCTGTTTTGTGGGGCAGATTCTTCGGGTAAAATTCGATCCCCTTATGTATCAATGGAGTATAGAATAAAAGATTCAACGACGAACTGTACACCGGGCTCAACAGCGCCCTTGACTTGATGAAAAAGCAAAAAATAAAGGGGCTTACATGGCTGGAAGCGCATAAACAAAAACGCAACAGCCCATCGAGTCTTCAATTCAAACCCTATGTGCCAACGCAGTACTAAAAGACCCCATCTAAGGTGGTTCGATCAAGCTGAGGACGACCTCAATCAACTTTGACTAGCGTAACTGGAGGCAACTACCTAAGGACCGGGAATGCTGGTGGGGTAGAGGCGGTAGTCCACAATATAGTGTATGTGCCACCTAAGATAAGTAAGTAAGTACCTACTAAAGGAACTAAGGCTATGTCGGAGGCAAATGGATTGCATGAAAAGGAATCTGGCTGAGAACTTTAGATTGTAGATTTCAAGATCAACGATGACCTATTAGTTCCCAAGAGCAGGGTTTTCCTTCAGAGTAAAGGGGGTTGTAATTTTAGGTACCCGCACTAGCCGGTTTGTCAACGATCTGTTTTTAAAATGTTGTAAAATTATTCACCATTTTTAATGCTTTAATGCAGGGTCATTCATTTCGTAATTTTAAGTTGGTAGCGCTGCCATTTGACACCAGTCAATCTCAGCTGTCATCTGAGGTGTCATTTTATAAGTTAAATATTTCCTATTTACTCTAATGAATCACTTTACAATCTAAAAAAAGCTCACTTCAAAAGTCGATGTTGGAATAACACGCAACAAACAGCAATTTTTCGAAAAGGATTCCTGCAGCTAGATGAACCCTTCTGGATATTTTGTATATTTTGATAAAAGTCAAAGAAAAAGGATTCCTAAGGTTGAATGGACCCTTTTAACTAATTTGATCACTGAAGAAAAAAAAAAACATTTAAAAAACATTGTGGAAAACCATTTTTACTGACCCATTCAAATAGTTCCAACAACGGGACATGTTATTTTTTTTTTATCCGAAACTATGCCGGAGTCCGCCGTAAAAGGTTACAATTTTAATCTCAACTTCAACATGGATTCCTCATTGACAGAGTTTACTATAGAAGAAACAACGTTTTCAGTCGAAGGCACATCATCAGTATTGCGGCAACAAGAAATTGAAGCTGAATTTAATCCAAGTTAATGCACAGTTGACTGAGTCGCCATGCACCGGAAGCGGAAGGAGTATTTTTGAAACATATAACAGACCGAAAAATGTCAAACTTCATCGTTCTCGTCCTCGTCCATAAACGTGAACAAATTCGAAATTTAAGAGTTGAAGCATCCTACGAGTAACATAAACGTTTCCTTTAAGTAAACGAAACTTAAGAATAGACAAAATGAAAAACAATCCTTAAAGAAAGAACTTCTGAGATCCAAGGCAAAGTGCAATAAGAAAGAAAAACTTCAAGCAATGTCAGTGTTTTTTTTTTCGGAAATTCGTTTCGTTCGTTATTGGCTTAATCGATGTTGCTCCTGCAAAAATAAAAAGGAAACAAAAATATTAAACAACTTTGTTCCGTTGAGCGAGTCCTTGCTGCGCTTTTTTCCTTGAGCTGCTGTCTTTTGGTTTTGGCTATTCGCATTCGAATGTTGTCGGTCGATTTGTTATATTTTTTTTCCTTTTGTTGTTCTCCTCGTCCTTTTTCAGTTTTCAATTTTTTTTCTTTCTGGGAATGGAAAATTGCATATAGCGGTGCATTGGTTCGAGTCAATTCGAGCACGTCATTGTATCGTTCGGAATATTCAAGTTCGATGGATGCATGCTTCCATTTCATTCAATTTTGAATTGGTTTTCCCACAAAACGGTACATATCTAAGCTATACATGAGTGGAATGGAACACGTCTTCATTCAAGCAGCTCTCACCTCAAGTTCGCACATTTTTATAACCGAATGAGTTTTTTTGGTGGAAACATTATGGTCGGTTACTGATGCTAACACTGAGTTTCTATGAGTCAAGAGGCTCCGCAGGTCAATTGGGACTCAATGATGTTATAGGGGCTTTCAATAAGAAAAAAACGAGTGTTTGGTCCTTCACGGTTCCCCCGCAAAGTGGCCATTTTACATGAACCAGAGGTCGTCCAAATCCATGTCTTCAATTTAAGTAAAAGAAAAAAAGTTTTTTAACATGACTCTGTAACTCCCACCCATGACCGAAACTTTGATTCTAGCCTTATTTCGAAGAAAAATGATCCAATGATGCCACCAATCTCTCGTCTGTGCACACCGTACGAATACGCAATAGGGGCAATGAGTGTTGTTCACTATAATAGCATACCAGTCTTACGAACTATTAGCACAAACTTGCGAACAGCTGCAGGCAACGCGATCACATCAAAACCCGGTTATTCTTGACCTGTAGCAGTGTTGTGTACAATAATATTAAATTATATAAATTAATGTATGCATTACATTATAGCGAATTTAATGTTTGTTTTTGTAAATATTTTCAATACGCCCACTTTTAAGGGAGTAATTTTTATAAAATACCTTTATTCGATTATGATTGTTAAAAAACTACTCGATTCAACTGACGTTTTTTACACATCTCCCTAAAACTAGACTATAACGATCAAAGCTCAGTAAGTGATTAAAATATTTTTTTTTTTAATTTTTATTACACGCCTACTTTTAAGAGGCATTTTCGTCAAAAGGCGCGTAATATGCATCAATTTTTGAATGTTTTCTAATGACCAATTGAACAATTCGGTTTGTAAATCTTGGTTATGTAGGAGAGTGTGCTTCAAGAACTGTTAACGCACGCATTTACATAGAACAATAGGGAGTAGGGTATCTATCAGTTAGTTGCAAACGCACTATATTATGCATATATTATATATATATTATAGTATAGTTCTCGCTCATGATACACAACTATTAAAGATATGACATTGTGCATAATACGATGCAAAACGTCAAACTCCATTGCGCACCGATGACGTAGAGCGCACAACACATTGACATACTATGTGTATGGATAGTATGTCAATGTGTAGAACGTATAGAGCGTAGAAGGAAGCAAAAATTACCTAAAATTGGAAAGCGAAAACGAGAAGACGTTAACTCCATTGCGCTATCTTCTATATTTGTATCATGGTTCCCGCTTATGTTTTTAATCAGATTTTCTCGTTTCTTTGAAAATTATTCAAGAACTAAATTATACACTGTATTTAAAAATTTTCAAAACCTTGTTTTTTGATTTTCCTTAATTTTTTTTTTAGCAAATATTTTATTTCTTAAAAATTTTGGAAACGAGTTAATTTAAATAAAAAAAAAAATTTCATATTAAGACTATGGATTTCTTTGTTTGACATAACATAGGTTAGGTAATCTATCTATATATATAAAATTCAAAATTTGTGTGTGTTTAAGCGATAAACTCGAAAACTATGCACACAACCCCATTGAGTGCTGAAAGAAATTTGTTCTAAAAGTCATAAGGATGGTTTATAGAGCAGTCCGATACCATTCAGATAGATGGCGCAACAAATGCATTTTAAGTGATCTTTGTCAAATAACTAAACAAATTTGAAATATCTTCAGCGAGTAGACTGCAAAGTTTGAGCACACGTAACAGCACTATCGGACACTATTCGTCAGCGGAACAGTGCAACACCATCCGGCAAAATAAAATTTGTATGAAATTTGGTCAAAATTCGGTGAGTTAAGTTTTAATATATTCTTTGGTAGGGTTTTCTGAGGATAGGATAGGTAAAAAAACAGCTAAGGGTGTTGCAACAAATTGGACTGCAAAGTTTAGACTAGAAAAAATAAAAATGTTATGTTTTTATTTGATTTTAAACGTTTAATCAGATTGTGGATAAAAATATGGAAGGATCTTCTGAATACGCCTACGAAGGATTGAAATGGTTTGCAACAAATGCATTTTTAGTGCACTTTGTCAAATCTATCTATCTATATACATATATAAAATACAAAATGTATGTGTGCTTACGCACAACAATCTTGAGTGCTAAAAGAAAATTTATTCTACAATTCATAAGTAAGGTTTAAAGAGCGGACGCACGCTTGGAATCTTACGAAAAAAAAAAGGAATTTTTTTATTTTTGTATATACATAAGAGGAGTAAATGAAATAATAAGAAGAAAAATCGAAAGGAAAAGAAGATCATAAACATGAAAAAATTTGCAATATTTGCATGATTTTTTATGAACAAACATACTGTGATGATTGATCGATTAAATAAAATTGACTTGCGTTGTCGTTATTTATATTTCAAAAATCAAAAATTGATAATCAATTCGTGTTGAGACGCAAAACATATTTGCGTGGTAAATATTTATGGTGACATTCTCTGTCATAAATGGTGTACATATGTATAATAGGACATAAATATTCTATTTAGTTGCAGATAGTGAGCAGTGAAAATTAAACCAAAGGCCACGGAAAAAGACATCTATTGGAAGATCTACACGTAAGTTGAGACGTGTGACAGCCGTTATAGCAGCAGAAACGGATGAGCAACGTTTTTAACGAAATGAAAAAAATCGAGTTCAAACTGCAACTGCAAGAGCAATGGAAACGGACGAACAGCGTTCAGAACGAAATGAAAATAATCGAGTTCGAACAATAACTGCCCTGAATGTATATCATACCGAAAAACCTACTTGCAACATTGGTAGAGGATCAGGTATGGCCACCAGGGTTGGCCGAATTAACTACACTACATTTACTACATCATTTACTACGCGTAGTTAATTTAATAAACTACACGCCTTATTTACTACAATTTGTTACGTTTGCTACATGCACGTATAGTAAATATAGAAAAATTGGAATAATTAATATAAATTTATCAAGTATCAAGTTCAAGATTCCAGAACCAAGAGTCTTGATTCCAGACCAACGAACAACGAGATTAAATAAAAAAATCTAAAAAGAAAAATTGAAATCAAGTTTAGTTTTGATAGTCTTCCAAGAACAACCGATTTGGAAACTGTAAGATCGTAAAAAAAACTGTAAAACTCACTGCTGACAGATAATTTGACAGTTCAAACTACGTCTGCTACATAAACTATATTTAACTACATTTAATGACATAAACTACATAAACTACGTAGCAGACGTAACACATGTAGTTTTTTCTAAAAAGTGACAGTTCGGCCAACTCTGATGGCCACGGTACTGAAAACATGTAAACTTATCGTTTGGGATGAATGCACAATGGCCCATAAGAAATCGCTTGAGGCACTTGATCGTACTTTGCGAGATCTGAGAGGAAAAGATCAACCAATGGGAGGAGTACCTCTCTTATTAGCTGGTGATTTTCGTCGAACTCTACCGTCTACCTGTGATTCCAGGATCAACACCTGCTGATGAGCTCAATGCTTGCCTGAAAGCATCACCACTTTGGAGAAATGTGAAAAAAATCTTTTTATCGACCAATATGCGTGTACATTTACTCCAAGACATTTCTGCTCAAACATTCTTCAAGCAACTATTGGATATTGGTGATGGCAAATTTCCGATTGATCATGCTACAAGTGAAATATCTTTTCCATCAAGGTTTTGCCAAATGCAGTCGTCAATTCAAGACATTGAAAAGATGGTCTTCCTTAACATTTCGACAAACTTCAAAAATCATGACTGGCTTCGCGAACGAGCAATTTTAGCTCCCAAAAATGATGATGTTAACAAAATCAATGATCGAATTCAATTGAAAATCCCAGGAGCGACAATGAAATATAAATCAATTGACACAATTACAGATGAGGATCAAGCAGTCAATTATCCGGTAGAATTTTTGAATTCCCTGGAGCCGTCTGGAATGCCACCACACATATTGTCTTTGAAAGTAGGCTCACCAATCATGCTCCTTCGAAATTTGGATCCACCAAAGCTATGCAACGGAACCAGACTTTCCCTTAAAAAATTAATGCCAAATGTCATTGAAGCAACAATTACTAGCGGTAAAAGCAAAGAAGAAGATGTGCTGATTCCAAGAATTCCGATGATACCCACCGACCTACCGCGTTCAATTTCAAGCGATTGCAATTTCCTGTTAGCCTAGCCTTTGCGATAACAATCAATAAAGCACAAGGACAATCGCTTGCTGTTGCGGGATTGAATATTGAGAATCCATGTTTTTCCCATGGCCAGCTATATGTTGCATGCTCCAGAGTTGGAACGCCGAAAAAATTGTTCATTTTTGCACCAAATGGAAAAACTAAGAATGTTGTATATCCACTCGCATTACAGTACCTAATTATTTACAATGAACATTTTCATTGTCATTGATAAAATAAACTAAGTTTTTTCAATCTCGAAATAAAATACTTTATTCATTCTTTCTTGGGCGTAACAACGTACGCCGGGTGAGGCTAGTACTCAAATATATTTCAATATTTTTTTTCCAAATTTTTTTAAAAATTGGTCCAACAATTTTCCAAATTTTTTTTTTTTTAGATTAACATTTGGTAATGGAATTTTGTATAATGATGTGGTTCTAGAAAACTCAAACCAATTTAAAATAAAGGATGTTTCTTAATAATTTTTTCTTCTAGGTAGATAAACAGGCATCACTGGCGACGCGGTAATATTTTTTTTTTTTTTAAAGTTTATTATATTTTTAATAACTACTGTAAGAAGATTTACCGTTGTAGTTCTGCCTTTAAAACTCAGCTACGTCTCATAAAGCTCTTTTAACGCATCAATTTCTTGCAGATCACGTTCCCCAGTTAATTTTTTGCAACACTGGCCTCTCTACTCACCAGATTTAAATCCAATGTACTTCTCTGTATAGTCCATTTAGGAGGCTATAAGGTATCAACAAAAAAATATTAGAGTGTTGCAACATTAAACTTCGCGCTTCGTCGGAAATGCGTAGGGATCCCACATGACCACCTTTGTGCAGCGTGCAATGACTTCATCAAAAGTATTGATGCTGATATCCGTGCAAGAGGAAGCCATTTTGAGCAGTGACATGGTTTTTAAAAAATAAATGTATTTATAGTGTGCTCATCAAATTTGGAATGAAAAACTCTAAAAATGAAGGATTTATTGAACTTTGAGTTGGTAATACAGTGGAACTTCCATAAGTCGAAATCGCAAAATGAGAGAACAAAAATTCGAGTTATAGAAACTTCGATTTAAAGAAATATAAAAACATTTTTAGATTTATTATTTTATTTTAATGGATATTTAAAGAACAATAAGATTTTTCAGACAGAAGCTTTGAAAAAGTCAGTAATCGTTCGTTGACGTTTTCTTTCATTGCATTTAAGTTTGTAAAAAGTTTCAATCTCGTGAATAACATTAAAAAACCGATCCGGCGTGTTCTCTTCAGTAAATAGAGCATCGCGTATTGTTTCAAACGCTTCAACGACCTTAACTTGCTTGGGTTGCACGATTAAACCTTCAACTAGGTCGGTATCAGCATCAACTTCATCTTCACTGACGGTTTTTAACTCAGTCACCACTGATAACAAAATTTCTGGGTCAGACTGGATGTGTGAAGTGATAGTTTCAGTATCCAAGTTAATGTATTCTTGAAGGCTGTATTCTATGTATTGTAAATTTTGTATTCGCGAAAAGTCCTCTTGCATTTCTCTGAACTCTAGTATGGGCACACCAAAGTCTTCATGAATTATATACTCTGCCAAAATTACATCGTCTTCTTCATCCCAAAGAGAATGTTTGCCAAATCCAGCTTTGATAAAGGAATTTCGTATGGTCAAGCTCTTTACATCGCAGTCCCACGACATTGAAACATTTTTTATGCAGTCAAGTAAGGTTATTTTTGGACAAACATTTCCACCTTCTAGAGAAGCCAGTATTTTGCTGATGATTCTCTTTCTGTAGAAACACTTGAAATTTTGTATCACTCTTTGGTCCATTGGTTGTAAGGCTGCGGTCATGTTTGGTGGAAAAAATGCAAGCTTAATAGACTTTAAATTTGTTGGTGATTTGTGGGCACTGCAGTTGTCGACAAACATCAGAACCTTTCGTTTTTGATTAAAAAATTTCTTGTCCCATTCCTTTAACCACTCTTCAAAAAAATCAGTAACCATCCACGATTTTGTATTTCCTCGGTATTGAACAGGCAATGATTTACACCTTATAAACATCGTGGTTTTTTGCTTTTACCGATAAAAAGAATCTTAAGCTTTTCTTTTCCACTCATATTTGCGGCAATCATACATGTGACTCGTTCCTTGCTATGCTTACCACCGTGACATTTCTCACCTTTAAAAGCCAAGGTTTTGTTTGGAAGACATTTATAAAAAAGGCCGGTTTCATCTGCATTAAAAATGTCGTCTTCGCTGTAGTCTTTGATTAGTTTTGGAAGAACGTTGCGTTTCCAATGCTCACAGTCCTCCTGATTGATTGCTGCACTTTCTCCAGAAAGCGTTTTTTGCACAATGCCATTTCTTATGAAAAAATCAGTAAAACATTTTTTTCTGTACAGGTTTTTTTTTTTGTTCGGTTGGACTTACCTTTTTTGAATTTATCAAGCCAACCTGTACTTGCAGCAAACTCAGTTTCTCCCATTTCGGTTGCAAACATCTTAGCCTTCTCCTTTATGATTACTCCTGAAATTGGTAATTTTACATTTCTGGCTTCCGTAAACCATGTTGAGACGGCCCTGTTAACACCATCATATTTAAGAAGTTTTCTTCTCTTTGAGGTTTGCGCGTTTCCTGAAGTTTCAGCATTTGTTTTTATATTTTCTCTGGTCTTCAGTATAGTGGAGAGTGTACTTGGAGGTAAACCATATTTTAAGGCTGCATCCTTCTTTTTAACACCACTCTCAACTTCACTAATGACCTTCAGTTTTTGTTCAAAAGTTAGTTGCTTCAATTTTCTTCCTGACATTTCGATTCCTGATTTAAAATGTAAACACAACTTGTTTTGCGCACTCAACCCGGTTTACTCATGGAAACCCAAAATCCAGATGACAATTATAATCTTAAACCAATCACAGTAGACCCAGGTTAATTTCAAAAAAATAAAAATAAACTAAGTATGAACATAAATGTATACATATATGTACGAACCATTCCTCTATTATGGTATGCACAGTGCACATACATACGAATATGTACGAGTTTTAACAAATTTCCAAAATAATCAGAGCAGACTAGATTGAATTTTAAAAAATTCGAGTTAACAGTTCGACTTAAAGGGATTTTATTGCTAATAAACGCAATAAAAAAGTTCGAGATATAGAGAAATTCGTGTTATAGAAGTTCGAGTTATGGAGGGAAAAATGTATGAAAATAAAGTTGAAAACGCAAAGTTCTCATTTAAACTTCGAATAATAGAGAAATTCGACTTAAAGAAGTTCGAGTTATGGAAGTTCGACTGTACTTCATTTGACGGACCCCGTAATTACGTGCATCAAGCCAGTTCATGCGACCCATCAGTCGAGTGTATTCTATTTTTTATATGAAAACAATTTTTAAAAAAATTTTTTGTAGCTTTTACTTACATTTTGTCTTTATATTAAAAAAAAAAAAAAAAAAAAAAAAAAAAAAAAAAAAAACATGACCTGGCCTTTTACGAGTTTCAGTTTTGAGCATCACTTTTGGTGACACCCTGTAGTGTATTAATATTTTCTTTAATCATAATTTGCTGATTCAAATCCGCCTTATGTTACCTTGAAATATTTTTTCTTTACAAAAATCTATCAGTATTGACTAAAAAACACGAAAAATAAAAAAAACTATTTTATTTGATGTTTGAAGTAAAGTAACTACAAAATATAAAATGTTGTAGCAGGATGTTAAACTATATCTTGTGTATCCTCTCCCTGAGTGGAATAAAAAAGAGTTAACTGCAGCTAAATTTTGCATTTTGTCAATAAAAACGTGCCACGATAAGGACACAACAACAGTGTCACTATTACTATCAATGACAACAATGGTTATGATTCCCAAAACCAGGACACATAATACAACATAGACTAAAGAACATCCCCGCACTATCTACCACACCTCTCCATCACCATCTCCATCACACGACCAAAAGCATCAGTATTTGTTTGCCTTGAACGTTTGTCCTTTAGGTGCCATCCTTCTCCATCATAGCATCAGCATCACAGCATCACAGCATCAGGAAGAGCGGACGGTCTTTCCTGGTGATAACACTCTGAAAATGTTTATTTCTTCAACCGGATGCACCGAACAGATCCTTACATCCTAGTTGTTAGCCCTTCAGTATACGAAGTATGTAGTTATATTGACGACGACGATACCGATGCCGATGCCGACCGACGTTGTTGTTATTGTTGCTATACTATCCTTGCTCCTGCTAGTGGCTGTGTTGGCTGATGATGGTGGCGTTAGTGCTTTTGCAGGCATCTGTATGGGTGATAACATAAATTACAATACCAAGAATGTTATCATTTTGTCGATGATATGCTGAGGTCATGAATTTTCAACGTTACTTGGAAAACTGAATGCGAGTTACGAGATTTTTCTTCTTCTTCTTGCTCCGATTTTTTCTTCTTCTTTTCGTTTTATGTTACTTTTGGTGTATTTTGGTGTTCGTCCTTGTGAGGTATTACAGCGAAGCGAAGGACGACGAAGAAGAAGTATTTGCCTGAAAATAAATCCATTGTTCGGTTTAATGTCTTTCGATATGAGCAAAAGAGTTTAACTACTATTTTCGAATGATAAATCACAAAAAAGATAGCTGTTAATAAATTTATATGACAACACGACAATGATGGAGGATAGTTAAATCGATGTTAATGTTAAGTCAACATACAGGCAGCCAGTGTGTGGTGTGTTTGTGTAAGTGTGTTGGTGCGAGGTAAAAATTGTTTTTATTATTACAGCGAAATAAAAAAATTTTGTAGCCATATATTGTTTAAAATAAAAAGTTAACATTTTTCTAAAGAATTGAATCTTGCAATAAAATTAAAGGAGGAATATGAAATGAAAAAGGATATCAAACGTGTTGATGTCAGAGCAATATTTTAAAATAATTGTGATTTTAAAAAGTAGCTACTCAATAAGAAATTATATTCACGATTGGGTTACATTTTCCAACAAAAATGTCTCTTCTAAATTTTATAAAACTAAAAAAAAATAAAGTGCACGACTGGGTCGTACGAACTTGCTCTAATGTGTGACAGTCGTCTTCGGGTTTGAGCTTTTGGAGAAAAAGCAGGGAAAAAATGATATGAAATTTTATTAATAACTAAAAAATCACTAGAAGTTAGAACGTTTTTTTGGGAAAAATGAAGTAAGCCATCTGATTTCGTTTACTGTTTTTAAATTTTAAGAAATAGTTTTTTTTTGAAAAACTTTTCGAAAATATATTCCAAATTTTTTTTTAGTATGCCAACTTCTGGCACGGCACTTTGTAGTTTTTATCAGGAAAATAAAATTAAAAAAAAAAGAAAAATAGAAAATAGAGTTTTTTTTTTTAAACTCAAACGTTTTTTGAAAAATTTAAGAATTTATATTATTTCGTTTATTAAAGGGCTTCTACATTAAAAATTTCATCGAAATTCGTCAGGTGGCTTGCGAGAATATCTGATTTCAAAATACCGGTCATATGGGAGGTACCGTTATAAGACTTTACCTGAAAAATCTATTCCAACTACAACACAAAATTTGCACAGAAAACAGTATTCAGATTGTTTTATGGAAATCGTAGAAGCCGTTTTTGAGGAAATTAAATTTTTCACTAATAATCGTATGGCAGGTACCGTTAGCTTTAGAGCTAGAATGCTTATTCCAAAAACCACTATAATAATACTATGTACGAGTTTTGAAGCAAATCGGTTTAGCCGTTTAGGCTGTAAAAAGTTGGTCTGTAATTTCCGCCCGTCTGTCTGTCTGTCTGTTCTCACATTTTAAATCCTGTACGGATGGGCTGATTTGCTGCAAAACTTTTTTCAATTTTTGTTCTATATAGGCCAAAAAATATAACGGTACCTCTTTTTCTTCGTGAAGAAGAAAATTGATTTTCTCGAAAACGACTCCAACGATTTTACTTTCAGAATGCTGTTTTTTTTAAAGACAAACCATCTTTTGTTTAAAAAAGATTTTTCGGAATTCGTCTAGTAACGCTTACTTTCATAGAACCGGTATTTTCAAATTAGCTAAGTTTTTTCGTAAGCTGTACATCGGATGAAAAATAAAATTTGAACACAGGAATATTGATATGGCATTTCAAAACTTCCAATTTTTTTTTGTATTTCTGCTTTCCGAAATATGTTGGAAATGGGAATATTAAATTGTTTTTAACATTATTTTCCCAGATGTAAACTAAAAATTGCCATATAAAAACTTGAAAATTTTTTGTATAAATTAAGGGCACGACTGGGTCGTACGAACTTGAATGAAATTTTATTAATCACTTAAAAATCAATAGTTTAAACGTTTTTTAGAGAAAATGAAGTAAGCAATCAGGTTTTTTTTAATTTTTTGAATTTCAACGAAAATTTTGTTCAAAATCGTTCGATATTTCGAAAATATATTCCAATTTTTTTTTTGAGTATGCCAACATATAGCAGTTTAAAGTTCTTATCAGAAAACAGAAATTTAACAAAATTTTAACAAACAGTTTTTGAAAAAAAAAACAAAAAATTTAAGAAAAAAATTAACTTTTTTTTTAAAAACTCAAAAAAAGTTTTTTTTTGAAAAATTAAGGAATTAATCTTATTTAATTTATAAAAGAGCTTTCACATTAAAATATTCATCGAGATCCGTGAAGTCGTTTACGAGTAAATCTGTTATGAAAAAACTGGTCCTATGGGAGGTACCGTTAAAAGACTTTTCCTGAATAATTAATTCTAACCAAAACATAAAGATTACTCAAAAAACACGATTTAGAGAGTTTTATCAAAATTGTAATAGCCGTTTTTGAAATCAATGAGTTTTTCATAAAAAATCATATGGCAGGTACCGTTAGTTTTGGAGCTAGAATGCTTATTCCAAAAACCCCTCTGTAGGACGTCATAATAATACTATGACAGACAGACAGGCAGACATAATTGTCTCTTTCATCGTAATGTCATGTTTGATTGTTAGATTTTTTTTTTACGAATGCATAACTTGCCTTATAGCACCTATAATCTCAAGTAAAAAAGTCGAACGATTGTCAATATTTTTACTTGTGATTATATAGGTAGGTACTTACTAATAAGGCAACATTTAATACAATAATAACGATGAAAGAGACACCGAAAAAAGTGGGTCCGACAATTCTGTCTGTCTGTCTTTATCGGCACCTACAGCCTAAAAGGCTGGACCGATTTGATTCAAACTTGGCATTAAATGACGCTTAATGTAGTTCCACACTATCCCACAGTGTAGTACGACATGTAAAAAAAAAGTGTGAAGGAATGTGTTATGGTTTCAATCCTAAAAAAATATTTCAGATTTAAACACATGTCAAATCGTATGAGATCTGCGCTGTCATATTCTGTTTTCACACTATTATGCATCTGATTCATCACGCATTTTTCACATGTCGTATTACACTGTGGGATAGTGTGGAACTACCTTTATAAGAAACTCTAAAATACCACAAGTTTTGTTTCTTATAAGCGTGTGTATCTAATGTCGGAACCACGGATATATGAAACAGGTTTCTTATAAAAAGCACGCATATAAGAAACACAAGTTTCTTATAAAAATATTCTTCCAGAAAAAAAAACCGATTACATATCAGGGAAATGCATGTACATGTTTTTCCTAAGGGTGTGTCCACATTTAAGGAACATTTAGGGGCCAGTTATAGCGATACGGAAAAGCAAACCGAAAAAATTTTCAAATGGAAAATTTAGTATGTTATAATCCGCTTTAAAACACAAATGCTACACTGATCGATGGCAACCATATTCGTGTGCCATAAAAAGTTTCTTATACACATCCAATTTTACAGGCAAATTAATAATCGGTGTTGTTAAAAAGTTCATTATATCAGTGTGTTTCTTATAAACGTGTTTCTTATAAGCGTCGTTTACTGAGATAGTATATTATTATGACGTCCTACAGAGTGGTTTTTGGAATAATCATTCTAGCTCTCAAACTAACGGTACCTGCCCTACAATTTTGATAAAACTATCTCAATGGTGATTTTTGTGTAAGCTTCATGTTTTGGCTTTAAAAAAATTTTCAGGAAAAGTCTTACAACGATACCTCCCAAATTACCGGTTTTTTTTTCAAATCAGATTTTCTCGTGAGCCACTTGACGGATTCAGATAAAATTTTTAAAGCGAAAGCTCTTCTATAAACGAAATAATATTAATTCTTAAATTTTTCAAAACAATTTTGTTTAGTTTTTAGGAAACGGTCTGTCAATGAAAACAGTGTTGCCAACTTAAAGTTCTATACCTCTTAAAGAAATACGTGTTGGTCTCGGGAGTCGGGACGCTCGACAGAAGTGACAACTAAAACTAATCTAAGTTGAACTGTTTATTTGTTTAACTTGAGAAAAGCTAAGGTACTTAAACTTCATGTATATTAATACATATGATAATGTGAGGAAAGGTTATTTATTAATCAAATTTTTATTGATTATAAAATGCGCTGTGGGTTAAAGTGAGAGATAAGGAGCCTGCCTACTGCTGCCGTGTGCGTGAGAGAAAGGGAAGCCAGACAGAGTGGAGCCGTAACGCGTTACGTAACAAAGCGGTTTACCCTCCCATAAAAAGTTATCACTTCAAAAAAACCTTTATTTGACAATCTATGTACTACAAAGTAAGTAGTTTTTACGAAGTTCCATCGATATCAAACTATTCTAATTATTATTCGAAGCAAACTACTGAGTAAGGTCCACAAATTGTAATTCCTTACCTTTCCACGAATTCAAAATTTAATTTCCTTCAAAATCATCAGAAAGCAAAATGAAACTTGTCCTTCAAAATAAAGATTTATTTCAACCTAGAAGAAGAAGAAGAAGTGAGCTGAGAAGTTATCCTGACTAAAATCATAAAGAAAAAAATGTCAGCTTGTTGAAAGATAAATCTTAAAGATACTTTTTCGTATCTCCAATGCAATGCATTTTTTCGTGACATTTAATGTTTGTATTTGAAATTATAAAAAGTGAAAGCAATAAAGAATTGCAAGACACTCATAGCTAGGTAGGTATGTATAGCTTTCTCGCTCAAAGAAGAAATATTATTTATCTGTCCCTTATTATTTGTGTCATTTTCATGAGATTCAACACAGAAAAGAATATTGTGACAGAAGGAGGGATCCACCAGATAAAAAGCATTTGTTTCTAGTTTTTCTTGAATTCCTTGTTTTTTTTTATTTTTTATTTCGCAAAAGAAAATGAAGATGAAGTACACATGGAGTTGTGAGATTGTGCAAATCCTAGACAGAAGACAGTGAAAACGGGTCACAAGAGTGTTGCGGAGAGAAAAGGAAACGTCTCGAGTTCTCCAGGGATATAGTAGAATTTTATTACACGAACAAAAGTAAATTTTTTCATCTTAAATTATCTTAATGCTTGTTTTTTTTTTTTTTCTTCTTTATGGTGTATGTTTAAGTTTTATCTTCGAGCCAGACATCAGCTCAGAATAAGAGAAGTGAAAACTTAGTGAGATTTTGAGAACACCAAACCCCAAGAGAGAGCGACTTGATTAAATTTATGAGAATCTTTCGAATGTGGGGTTTTTGTTTATAAAGTTTTATTCTGATCCTTTTTTAAGTAAAAAAAAAATCTTTGATTTGACAAAGGACTAGTTATTTATAAAAAAAAATATGTTCTTTAAAAAAATGCAAAATCAATTAAAAAGATTCGTTTTCAGTTAACTAATGCTGGAGCTAGCTTTAGAAAACCAAGAACTTTGTACAGATATTGTTGATCCGATGAATTATGAAGAAATACGTACAAAAAATAAGGTTCCATAAAAGTGATCTATGGATTTAAAAATAGATTTCTGTTCCTTTTGCATACAGCAGCTTGGACTCCCATGCGACAAAATATTCAACTTCAAGCATGCGACAAAATATTCAACTTCAAGCGGACATTGAAATAATTCAACAATATTTCAAAGAATGGGAATATTATATTTCGTTTGAAGTCTTTGATTCAAGAGTAAGGCAACAAACACGACCATAATCGCCATTTTTGTTCAACCAAACCTGTATTTTGGCAAAATTTTAAAATTTTTCTTGTTCAGTTCGATCAAAGCACAATGCTTTAATTTTTCACACACAAAGATATCGGTATATTTTCTTTCTAAATTTGAATTCAGGGGTGGCTTCCGCCCACTTTTTATAAAAATTCATCAATATTGTTTTATAAAATAACGTTCCTTATAGTGGAGCAAAAAACCGTAAATTTTGTGGGTATAAGTTAAACGTAGACCTCTTGTGTAAGATACTTTTTATAAAAAAATTATTAAAAAAAACGTATTTAACGGTACTTATAACAAAGCACAAATAGCAAAATTTGTATGTCTTTTAATATTAGTGTTTAATAGCTTTTGTATGAAAAAATGTTTTAGAATTCCAGGCGTGGCTTGCGCCCATTTTGTCATAGAATATTATCAAAAAACTGTTTTAAAAATTTAAGTTAACAATATTAAATTTCAACTGTTTTTATGATTTGGTAGAGAAAAATATGTCTTTAAATTTTAAGACTGCAAGGTTTTTCAATACGCCTACTTTTAGGGGCGTGGTTCTAATAGGTTAAAATTGTTGAAAAAACTATTCGACTCAGTTGTAGTTTAACGCATATGCTTACTTGGCTTAAAATCAAAGCTCAATTACTGGTTGATATTTTTTTAACAATATTTTAGGACACTCCCACTTTTAAAGGGCGTCATTTTCTTGAAAAAATGAACTATATTTTAACTATCGGCGATCATGATACAACTACTTAAGATATGGCATTGGGCATGATACAATGCCAAACGTCAAACTCCATGTGTGTCCGTGACGTAAAGCTACGCTAAAAAATAAAAACGCAAAGCCGATGTGCGTCCGTGACGTTAATGCGTAGAACTAAACAAAAATAAAAACTGGAAGGCGCTATCTGTTTAATTGTATCATGTTGGCGATGACATGGATTTCGGGCTCTTAATTTTCTCATAATTTAAGAAATAAAAATTTCTATGGACCTAAGAAGTGTAGTGCTAATGATCTTGACATGACACGATATAGTTCAACCCACTGTAAGCTGCTTTAAAATCAATAAACAGTTATTGGGTCTTGAAGCTAAATTCTTAAGTATTCTCCAGGATCTGGTGGAATGTGTGTATATGGAACACACATTCGGGAGACAAATAAGGGATTTCCCGGAGTTGCGAGAAGCCCTGGCACTTAACCGATTGTAGTAATCCAACATTGAATTCTCCGGCCAATATTGTTTTTGTCCCTAGTGCTAAGAGATTGTGGACCGCCTGAATTTACGGACATGCGTATTGCTAGAAGAGTGTCACCGTCAAACCCAACATAATCGATTCTATTGAACTAACATGGCGATATGGTAACCAACATGGGGCCCTGTAGATGTTGCGACATAAATTTTGTGTGATGTTCAACAACAGGCCCTCAAGCGTCTCAAAATCGATAAGTTGGAGTCTGTTATGTAAAGTGGTAACGTGTTTCGTGTAGGCTGTGCACTAAGCAGTGTGCGTTCCGATCATCTTTACAAAAGTATGATCTCTCAAAGTTTAGTGTTGAAGTCCTCCACAATGATCTTAAAGCTATATGACGTCGTCTTTCTCTTCTATAAGGGGCAATGCGGACCGTTATCGCTGACTTAGGTAAATCTTAAGACAATTTGGCTAAGTTTTCCTGTCTGAATGTAAGGCCGAAGAAGAAAGAAATTGTTGAGACCGTCCCAGTTGGCTTTCTCTCATTGCCATACGGTTCTCCTTGGGATTTGTTTTTATACCCTATTCCATAGAATGGGTATATTTTTTTGGTGTGGAGTTTGTAACATAGAGAAATAATACCGTTAGATATAGAAAAGTATATATATTCTGACTCAGAATCAAAAGCCTAGTCGATTTAGCCATGTCCGTCCGTCCGTCCGTCCATCCGTCCGTCAGTATGTATACTCTCTAGAGGTCGCAATTTTTGAGCTAGAAAGCTGAAATTTGGTATATTTAATCTTTGGTTCAAGAGTAAGGCTAAGTTCTTGAACCGGTAAAATCAGCTAACAATCGAAATTTTTTGATGAACAACCTCAATTTGGTAAAATTAAATTATGTTTTTTGTACAGATACTATAAAAGCCTAAAGCTAAAATTTTGCACACATAAGCTTTAGGTAAACCTTCTTCCAATCAAATAAAAATATTTTAGTTCGGGCGTGGTTGACGCCCATTTTTCATACAAAACCATCAATATTGTTTTTATAAAATAACAATTGATATATTAAATAAAAAAACATTAAATTTTGTGAGTATTACTTGCACATAAACATCTTGTGTATGAAATCAAAAAATTTGATTTTGGGAGTGGCTGACGCCCACTTTTCACTAGAATTTATAAAAAAATTGTTTTTGTAGATAAACGGTATTTATAATGATTCTGCAAGCCAAAATTTTGCTTCTCTTAATAGAAACTAAAAAGTTTGTGTGTGAAAAGAAATTTTTGAATTTTGGGTGTGCCTTACGCCCACTTTTCATGAAAGAAGGATAAACGTAGTCTCAAAAATTTAAGGTAAATACTTCCAATATTCAATTTAAACCTTTTTCCTTCCGTTTGTTATTTTGAGAAATATATCTCTACATTTTCTTGTGAACATTTTTTCAATACTTTTGAAGGCGTGATTTTGATAAAAAAAACCTTTGTTTAAAAACTATTCGATTCAGCTGTAGTTTTACACATTTGCTGATCAAAGCTCAGTTAGTGCTTCAAATTTTTAAGACACGCCCACTTTTAAGGGGCGTTTCCATCAAAAGTCGTATCATGCATTAATTTTTTAACGTTTTTTAACTATCGGTCGCAGTTTTGAAGTAAAAAGATGAACGCTTAAATTTATATTCCTTGCTTACGTATCAGAGTGTGGTCCAAGAATTGTTAAAAACACACATAATCGCTATTTCCATTCAAAATCTAATTTTTAAAAATTTAAGTTTTGTCTTGTTTTGTTCAAATTGATCTGCAAGAATAAAATTAAATGTCACTATGATGAGCTCATACCAATTGCCTTGGCAATAAAAAGTTTTAACTTTTCTTTATTGTGTCGGCACTAATTGAACATATACACCACAC
The DNA here is from genome assembly GCA_916050605.2 of Platycheirus albimanus. NCBI lineage: Eukaryota > Metazoa > Arthropoda > Insecta > Diptera > Syrphidae > Platycheirus > Platycheirus albimanus. The sequence goes on from OU696696.1 coordinate 58,391,567, forward strand.
AAAATTAATGTTATTGAATTTTTTTCTGTCTGCTAAAGATGAATTTTGTTTCTGAAACTGAAACATCGGCTGGCTGCGGGAGGCAGACGCATACACATACAAAAATATAGGGAATAGGGTATCCAACAGTTCGTTGCAAACGTACTGTAGCTCTCGCTTATGTTTTTTTAATTGGATTGTTGGAGTACGAGAAAAAGTCTGAAATTATACAATAGCCCGAAGTGTCCATAGGCGATAATACATCAATGATGTATTTATCAGGATGAGATGTTAGAAACAAGTCTAGAGTGTTTGGCGTGTGTCCTGCTATGTCAGGTATTCTTGTCGGCTTATCAACAAGCTGAGTCAAGTTGTTGACCTCAGCGAAAATCTCGGCATACCTTCCTTCGGGTTTTGTCTGGCCAGAATATCGAAGCCACGTAGAATTGTGTACATTAAAATTGTCTGCAACAACAATTTCAGTGCGAGAAATACAACCTCAGCTTTTTGAGACTAATGAGATTCTTGTCAAGCTGTTCATTGTTATGCGACCTCTTCAATTTGTACATCGTTGTCCGTTTGCTTGCCGCACCTGGGAGTCGATTTTCAGAGCCTTTCAAAATGTCAGGGATCCAATGCGGAATTTCCGACGTGACAGTCCAACACACTTAACACAACGCCACGGGGTAACACATGAAATTCCCATCAATTTATTCTTGAGTTTTATTTCAGACGTTTCGTTTTTAAGCCGCACTACACGAATGTGAAATTGAAATAATTGTTTCCCTTTCTATATGATATGGATCAGACATTTAAAGTCAGTATGTGCAGTTGTAACTCCTTTAAGATCCAATACAGCTTCCCTAATTGTAAATACTGTGTTAATTTATAACTCCTTAAGTTGAGGTTCCCTAACAACCAAAAAACTGTTTAACGTTAATATTTTTTAATAGTCCTTCATAAAATCCTGTTAATTTGGTTTATATTGGCGTGATACCGTGCAGTAGTATACAAAGCAAAGGACCCAGAGTCCTGGTATGCTCAAATAACAGACAACAGCATACTGATGCACGCTTCATTTTGCCGCATAGTAATTTTGTTCCCTACCAACCATCACTACCTTACATTTCTTTTTCTCCAAAGATGTACTTTCCACTTGCACCCTTATCTGATTTATATTATAAAATATCAAAAACTTTTACAAGTACTTGAAAGAAATAAATCCTTTTTTTTTCGTCCTTGTTTGTGCAGCATTTTATGTGGCAAGTTCACTCACTGTACACCGAAATGTTGAATAATTTAATGCAAAAGTTTTATGTTTCTTTTTGGCTTTGTGTGACTTAGTTTTATAAGTGTTTGGAGGAAAGAAGAGGTTAACCACGCCTCCGGACTAACACATTTTTATTTGTTTCCAAAACAAACATTTGTTTGTGACAAGTTTTCTTGATGGAATTTGGTCAGTTCTTTTTTTTTTTTTTGCTGTGCTATATTTTGCAATAATTGTTAAATGTAGTTTCAAAAATAAAGCTTTAACGGGAAGGATAATATAGTTTGGAATACTTTGGGAAAGTTAGACAGGTATGCAAGGTACCTTTTTTCGTTCTCCTTCGCTTTGAGACACCATGAGGCATGATAGTCTTATGGAATAAAATAAAAGGATGGTTTTGTTTCACTGTATAGCTTTATCCTTTTTATAAAAACAACCAGACCATGTTATCTGCAGCTTGTTAAAAAAAAAATGGTGCCCACAAATTTTTGTAACTGACAATATACATAGGTACCTGACCTCCAATTTGTGCTTTGTTGCTGACAAGTTACAATTATTGAATTGGTCAGCACTTTTCCGAACTCAGTTTCCAACATCTGAAAAAGACAAATGTGTTTTTTTTTTTTTTGAAAAATTTCCACCACAGTGGGCAGCGCACCTTTTCATAAATGCAATCTATCATCACGTCCGCACCTGTGCGCTGGTTTATCCCTTTAAAGGGGTTAACCCTCGTTAAATCATGGAACTGTAAACTGACGAGGACGACACGTCCTGGTGGGTTCACCCTAAATTACATCGACTGTCATTTTATTGTCTTACAACAAGCAAGACAGGTCCTTTAACAATCAGCAGAAAAATGTACAAACACACACACAAACAAAAAAAAAAGACGAAGAAAATAAAAATATAAAAATAAACAAGGACGACTAGGACTAGGACGATGATGATGACGATGAATACAACGAAAACGCCAACGAAGAAGAAGAAACTTACAGATGAATGAATCAAAAGTAGAAAACTAAAGATACAACTTGATAACAACTCATATTTCCCCCAGGACATGTGCTCGAGAGATGGATCACATGGAAGAAGAAAAACGAACTTATTTCAGCCATTAGTCATGAGGTCTTAGGACATAAGCAGACACACTCACACACACACACACCGTCAGAGAGAGTTGACGGAAAATAAGTTTACCATCCTTTTACTAAGATTACATTTGTCTTGCCGGTAAGGCGGTCTTAAGAACATCCTGAGAAGCTCGGATGCAATATATATTCCAGCTTCAGTCAGTAGTTAGCTGTAGTATAAGTCCCCATACTGTGCGCCAATCTGTCTAGTCGAGCAACAAATACACTATACATTATTACAAGTCCTGAAATGGTGATTTACAAGGACAAAAGGGGGAATTTGTTCAAACACAAAAAAAAAGGGTTTGTTTTATAGTACCTACATTGGGAATATTATAACAGTTTCGCTTGTGCTTCTGCTTGCACTGTTCCTGTGAAGCCATCGCTCCTTCTCTCTCTTGGCTCCATTGTCATGCCAGGATCATTATTGAAATCCCAACAGACATTCATCATCGTATGACATATTTACTTCAACATCTCGGGAGTGGAATTATATTGTTCTGATTGCCTTCTGGAATTTTAAGTATACGCATATTACACTCCTTGGTTCATGGCAATTGCACTTTTTGCTATAATGTATTGTATAATGTGCTGGAGTTCTTGGAACAGAACACAAAAACAGAGTGGATTTCACCGGAATAAAATATTTCAATTCAACGGAATTTATTCAAGTATTTGCCCAAAAAAATTGTTATTACTTTCAAATTTTATGCTGAATTTGCATTACAAAAACACCATTTATAAAAATGGCGTTAAATTAGTTAAGGAATCATATTAAATGCAAATTAATTCTGAGAATTTATAGGTCATGTTTGGTTTCCTTAAAACGGTTTAAAGGCGAGTTATTTTGATTATCTTTCCAAATTAGAAGTCAATGTGTATGTAAGTGTGCTTCAGAGTAACGATAACAACGCACGTTACCAAAGGATTAAGTTAAACAAAAATGGCAGTTCTTACTGAAATCACGCACAGGCATTTTTAAGGATTGACTCCATAATCATGAATTTAAACAACTGAATTTTTCACCTCAATATGGGCAGACCAACAGAACTGTCCGACACACTTTTTTCGACCTTATGATTCTGAAGTACTCAGGGAGACAAAAAGCACTCCGTTTGCGAAACCTATTACATGGAAGGAGACAAGGAACCAACATTGAATTATTGAATTAATTATTGGGGGGAAAGTGCACTGCGACCTTTAAGATCTATTGTGCCCCCTTTTCTAAAGCGCTGGATGAGGATACTCATCCTACAGCACTTCCTCCAACTTGGTTTCTTTTAGGAAGCCAAGTATTTGAGGTATTTTTAGAGAAGGTAACCTGTAAGGAACCAACATGATCATTTGCTGATTTTGTGCTGTAAATGCTAAGCTAACTAATAAAACAAGTCGAAAGTTAAAACCCGCTTAAAAACCAACGCTGGAAAGGGGATCTTTTCTTACAAGAGAACTTTGAACTGAAGATCTTCAACTGCTCCAAACATTTTTGAAGGGTTGACATTGTTGTAGCACTTAGATCTCTAAAGTAAGTATAACATAAATTGGCAGTACAAGTCTTAAGGGGGAAGCTTTTACAAAATCAATACGCGTAATACTTTTGTACTAAATTACTACAAAATTGAAAGAAACCATCCATAAAAAGTGTTTACCCGCCAGTGAATGCCCAATTGCAACTGACGCAGATCCAAGAGGTCTCAGTCAGAGCACACCTGAGTGTCTGCTGATAGGCTTCTGCTATTCAAAATTCAACCCCTATTAAATTGATGTGCATTCAGAGTTCGTTTGGTAACTCTTTCAGCTTTTTTTCCATAGGTTTCTATTCAGAAGCTTTTGCTTTTAGAGCTTTAAAAAAAATTCTTTATGATGAGTGTTGTCGTGGAGATCTTCTTTTGATCTGTTGCATTGCTTTTAATATGTGGAAATGATGTACGTTAAAATGCAGTTACAAAATCGTAAGCTGCTTTCTTTAAGGAAAACGTTTATTTGCGTAGGTTTTCGTATCCCCTGGTCAGTTTTTTTTTTTTTTTTTTTTTTTTTGACGTGATAACGTCTAATAAATCGGAATATAAGGGTAGGACGCACGAAAAAGTATCACAGTCACAGTCACGTTATATAGCTGCTTTGATAGACTAGAAAGTCGATAAAGTGGGAGAGGAGGGTGTTGGGTGGTTGGTGATTGTAAGTGACGGTGAGTGTGTGTGTGTGTGTGTGTGTGTGTGTGTGTGTGTGTGGGGTGGGGGGTATTGTTGGGACGAGGAAAAATTGTCAAAAATGGTGGGTGGTTGTAGGGGTGTTTATTTGTTGGCGGTTTAGGTGGTTGATTGGGGGCGATGAAAAAATTGTCGAAAATGGTAGGTGAGTGGAAGGTGGTTGTAGGTGGTGTGGGTGGTTGTTTTGTTGTAGGTGGTTAGTGGGGGTAAGGAAGGGGGTATTTATTGTGTAGGGGGGAGGAATTTTTTTTCAAAAATTGTCAAAAATGGGGGGCTGTTGGTTGGTGGTTGTATGTGGGGGTGAAAGGTTCATGTTTGGGGGAAGATATGAGACAAAAAAATTCAAAAATGGTGGGTGGTTGTAAGTGGGGTGGGTAGTAGAGATACAACCAACACATGAACTGTTTTGTTAACTGGTTATCACGTAAAATTATCGTCCATAAACTGACTTTACAGACAACAAAGATTTGTTGGTATTTCCTTTTTTTTGAAATATGCAGTGTTGGCAAGTAAGTTACATGAAGTAAGTTACTCGTTTAGTTACGCGTAACTAATATGAATTAGTTACGCCCAATTTTTGGCGTAACTAATGTAACTAATGTAACCAAATGTAACTAACTGTAACTAAATAAAACTAACTCTAACTTAATACTAAAAAATAAAAAAAATCACATTTCATCCTGAATCCCAATCGACTATTGACAAAATTCTTTTATTAGCAAGGGCAACGGCAAGCTGGCAAGGAATACATATTGAAATTACTATGTTCCTGATGAAGAGGAAATCTAATAAAATATTATATTCTTGGAGCATACAATAGATTTTTATTTACATTTAAAGTTTTCCCTTCTTTCTTGAGATTCCTGGCAATTTCTTTTTTTATTGTGATTTATTTTTGTATGGTAAATTCAGATTTGATCTCAGATTTGGTCTCAAATTTCAGATTTGGCTCGACCAAAGGAAATCCGACGAGATCTATTTTGTTTTATTATTTTTAAATTTATTTTGCAGAAATAAAGTAATTTAAAAATGTATTCCTTGCCAGGTTGCCGTGGCCACAGCTGGCCCGACGGCAATATCAATCATCCAGCTTTGCCATAAAACAGTGTAGTCATTCGATCGTCATTCGTTCGGGTTTGTGGACGGAACTTCTAAATTTCAATTTAACATAAAATGTGAGTTTTTGTATTTGAAAAATTCTTTTAGTTATAGTTAGTTACATTTAGTTACAATTGGTTACATTAGTTACATAAGTTACATTAGTTACGTGTAACTAATTAAAATTTCAAAGTTACTCGTAACTATCCAACACTGGAAATATGGAATGTGATGCTAATGTGAAGTCAAGGGTTTTATGTAAAGTGTATTTTTAAAAGGTGTGTTTTTGTCGGGTTTGGTGCAGTTTGTTAAAAAAAACGCTCCTTTTATCTTATCTTTCGGTGGTATTGAAAAAAATGAATTGATTTATTTTTTATAAATGAATCAAAGTCAATCAAAATTTGAATATAAGAAAAGCTACGGTAATTCTAGGTATATTACATTATATGCTAGAGTTTTTTAAGCAAAGCACCTTACAGAAAACAAAATGGTGCGAATAAGAGACAAACATCTCATCTTCCCTGTGCTGCCAATTAATGTTGGACAGAGTATAATAGTCTCCAGTTAGTCAGCTCATCAAATGTCTATAATAGTAAACTCGGTGCATGTTATTCATATGGCTGACTCAAACAGAATGAAGATAGGCTGACGATGAGGTCGAACTGGAGGGATCAAAAATATGCGCAATCAGCCACTAGTCAAAGTAGAAGCCAATGGCCAAATATGCACACCTAATACACAAACGCAAAACAAAAACTCATTTAACTGCAATTATCTAAAAAAAAAAAAAAAAAACACCCACTTGTTCTCTAGTTTGGATGGACTTATATACCCGATCTCCCAGCTTACACGTGAAACTGCGAGATCAGACACAAATCCACAACCTCTCTAACTAACACTTCATTGAGTACATTTGCGGTTGGTTCGGCAGTATGGCTTAACTTTCGAAATGGATGGAAGAACATCATCCCGTCTCCTTCCCTGTCACACTTTTATGTGGCCCGTACTAATTTCCACCATTAGCCAGATTTATTTACCTACTATTTGATACGCATATAAAGTGTGATAGAACAATGCCCTTTTCAGCCCCTTGTTTAATGTCGAATTCTTCATGCGAGTGGGCTGTGAAGGGCTGATCCTTGCCTTCCCAACTAAACGCATTGGCTTGCTCATATCCTTGAAAGCCGCTGTGCCCTGAAACAAAGAGAAGAGTGGCCTACCTGCAGGCTGGTGCTAAGACCATCCAGCTCATGCTGGAGCCAGAGAGAGAGAGAGAGAGAGAGAGAGAGAGAGAGAGAGAGAGCGAACGTTGCACCACCATTCTATACACATTTTTTATAGTAATTTCATCGAACATTTTATTTTAGTTCTGAACTTCGTCGATGGCGGCGCTAGTTATATTTTCTACTTTGCATCAAATGTCTTCTATTGTTGTTTTTGCTTCCAATGGCAGTTTAGACAAAAACCACTCAAATAACTCTCCAATAAGTGTTTGTGAACTTCGTCCATAGATGACGCACCAAACGTTACGCTGATTGGGAATACTATAAATTATAAATACAATGCTGGAGCTGATAGACGCATTCGGAGGAGGTGGAGGGCGAATTAAAAGCCTTGACAGCAGCCTGAATATCATTGTCATTGTCAAGAACTATTATCTGAGACGGTAGACGTTCCTGGAACCTTTTTCAACACCATGGAACCAACTGCTGGAAAGCTTCCTGTTGATTATTTCATTAAAGGTGCTGAGCGATGGCCTTAGAAAAAACCAAAGCGAATATTTATGGTTAGCAGCCGATGAGACTCGCTTCCTTAATATGAAAATATGTGTATTTATTATCAGATCAATATCGAGAATTTCAAATATGTTGTCGGGGACTGAAAATGGATACAATGTATACGAAAAACACATAAGCGATGACCCCATATCTTCATCATGATGTGCTTACCAAGGCTTTTGTATGCCAAGATCTCTTTTAATGGATTACTGGCATAACATCGATCCTTCACGATTAACTAGAAAAACCGTCCGAGGCTGCCAATTGACATTGCCATAACACGATTGGGTATTCGGTGAGGAAAAGATCGATAGAAAAGAGCGCCATGCCCCATGAATCATAGGTCGCCAAAAACCATGTCTTCAATTTTTCAGTTTAAAAAACAGTCAGTGAACATGGCTCTGTGAAGCCCTCCGTTGAACAAAACATTGTTCCCAGCCTCATTTTCGAAGAAAAATTGTCCAATGATGCCACCACTCTACAATGCGCAACAAACTAAGTTAAGTCAATTGGACCTTGCAAGCGAATAATCCGAGAACTATGTACAAATATGCAGAATATCCCTCAGACCAGAGCGTATGGTGAGCTATTAAGATCGATGGAGAGTTGATGCTCATAAATTGCGAGTGTCACACTCTCGGCTACAGCAGCCACATTCTCGAATTCGCGCACCATATGACAAAACGGACTTGAGTGATGTTCACTAACATACCAGTCTCATGAAGTTTTTGCACAAACTTGCGTACAGCATTTCGGATTTTTTTTTTTCAAAAAACGCACTGTTTCTGCTACACAGCACTCACTTTGTTTTCGATATTTCCCAGCGTTTTGTTCAGGCTTAAGGCGACTCATTTCATGAAACTGAATATCTCTGCCAAGATTTCAAGCTGGAAAAATCTGCCAGTGTCAAAATAACCTGTGATTTGAAAAGAAACCATGGCCCACCCTTTATAAGATATTTTTTTTTTTTTTAGAAGAACAAGAACTTTTTTATGCTGAGTTGGTGAAATTCAACTCTTTTGCCAAAAACTTTGTCTCTCATTCGAATTGAGAGGCTGTGAAATCTATTTTTGTACATTCGAGAACAACCGCAGAAGTTGTTTGCATCAGAATCGGATAGAGGAATGATTCTTATTTATATAGCCTCCCATAGTCAATTGAACAAAACAAATAAAAATGAAAACAGATGAAAAAAAGGACGAAAAAGGAATATAAACATAACAAGGAACTTGAGCCTGAGACTTGGGCTGAGGCTGTGGCTGAGACCGAGCCCGTGCCCAAGGAAGGAAGGACGGAAGGAAAGAGGGCATATTATGCATACATTACACGCCAAAAAATACTCATAAATCACAGTCAATTCAGTCGACTGACAGATTGACAGTGCTTGTGACATTTTGTAGGATGTCACTTCCGACTTTGCTGTTTTTCGTTCATTAATTCGATTTTAACATGCAAATTTTTTTCCGCGGGGCTGCTGGGCGGTTGGTAACGGGAAATTCTTGTTCAACAGCAGATTGGGGTTTCGGTACGGTACGGTTCGGTTCGGTTTGGTTCAGTTCTGGCTCAAGCTCAGCCTTTTTGGGTTGTACTTCTTGTTGTTGTACCGACTATACGGGGACAAAAAAAAAAAGATGCCGCGCGATGACTTCAATTATCGCTCGGCAGAATATTTCTGGCGTAATTGTGCGTTCTAGTGAAATGATAACAATATAATAAGGATATTCAGGAATATAAATGAAACATTCTGACAATGGTAATTGTGTCATTGGGGTGCGATTTGGGATTTTGTAACGATTGTGAACATCTGAATTAAAGGCTAGGGGGGGGGAGGTTGTATGAATTTATTTGTTCAACACAGCGGTAACATCTTGAATTAATTTTTATTTAGACTACTTAATGCAGACGAATTGGAAACGACAACGGTTACCACGAAAGGGATGAACTGAACATTATTGTGATTGGATTAAGGGACATGGATATGTCATATTTTTATGTTCATTTTGTCAGACGAAATTCTTGGGAACTTTTATTGACTTTTATGAAATTAATGTAAAAAAGTGATTACTTATACATACCGACTGGGTCAGCTGCTACTGCGACTGAAGGAATTGGAATTGGTAATTATTTTGTAGCCTGGAGCTTATGAGTGAAATACGGAGTTTTTAAAGCTATGTTGGTTTGTTCTTGACATCTGTCAAATCCATTGTTTAATAATCAAACACTGATAGCAAATCGCACAATGGCATGTAAAACGATTAAGCAGCTCATCCCAAAGATAGAACTTTATTAGTTAAACGTTGTCCTTCACAGTCGACCCTTCAACGTTTGGCTGTCAAATTTGAGACGACTGGTTCCATAATTAATCAGACAACATACATACGTACAAAAGAAAATATAATCCCATGGCCTCATTGGGAAACTTGAATGAATTAAAACAGTGCAAGTTTTTACAAAAATTGGAATGAAAATAGAAGGAGTTAACACGGTGCATAATTATTTTGAATGCGTGCCACTGTTAAGTACGGCCTCACGCTCATCGGAGGGACAGTAAAGTCTATAGATCTCTGTTAGAACCGCACAGACGAAATTCATGCCTGGCCTCACGTCGAGGTGTTAAACTCATAGAAATCGATGTAATCAAGGGAAAAATTGACCTGGGTAAAGCATTTCACATTCTTATAGTTTAGCTGAAAACAGAGTCTCTGGTATTTAAAACTACGACCGAAGTTTAACTCAAGATTAAATTAGTAGGCCATTATAACGACTTAAGTGTTAAAAGAAAATGGTTCAAGGAGAAGAATGCATCTTACTATTTCGCTAGAGCACAGTTTAAAGAAGAAGCGATTAGACAAGGTGAGTTAAGAAACAATACGGCGATGTTTAAGTGGAACCATTGTTTCCGTAAAAGTCATTATTTCTTTTTTTTGCATCCTATCCAGAAGACTCAAACGGGTAACAGGAGCAAGCAGCTGCCTGGATTGAAGATTGAAGGCAGATGAGATGTTAAAAATATTCTTTCTTCTATTCGATTAAGGAAACCTTAACATTTTGCGGCATTGAACCGACGTCAAATATGTGATCGTTCCACAGAAAGTGGTTTGGAACACACACAATATACTTAGAAGTCAAACCTGTTCAGTTCCCTCGATGCATGCACCACACATGGAAAGTGGCATAGGGAAGGGACTATGATATGCTTGAAAAACAGAAGACATTGGAGAATGCTCTCAAGATCGGAATTCAATGAGCTTATCATAAGCTGTCGCTGTAGTTCTACATTCAAGAAACAGGGTTGTTTTTATATGGAATCGAATATGAAAAGCTGAGGTTACTGCCGTCAGCCAGACAACTAAGCTGATTATAAGTCTTAGAGAATAGACGATTCAAAAAGATGAGAAAGAGAGTCGTAAGCAGAAAAGAGTCCTGAGGCACTCCAGCATTAGTTTTGTGAATATCAGACTGAAAACATTCCAAAATAACGGTATAATGGAATGGTCCAAATGGTAACTTCTAATCCGTCGAAAAAGCACAAATTCACGCATTATTTATTTTTCTTTATTTCCATCGCCTTTTCGTTCATCTGTCGCATGTCATAATATGGCGGCCGGCGCTGGCTGATGGCTCGCATCAACTGACCGTGTAGCATTTATATTTTCACATTCGTGTTCCGCGGTGTGTGTGGTGTTTTTATCAGTGTAGGTATTGATATAACAGTTGTTGTGCACTTGATCGTGATAGACACTCATACAGCTAGTGAGTCAAATAAACCGGTAAATAAGGGAAATGCCAGAAATAGTGCAAAATGCCACTGATACGGAAAAAAGTTTCACTTGCATCGTAGTTTTATACAACCACACAATTTTTTTCACTCAAAACGATTTAATTTTGGGTTCCACTGTTCGGTGAGATCTACCAGTAACATCACCAGTGGACATATTGCTTCAAAAACCGTACTATCGGGAGATGTTTCTGATGATTTATCAAACCCTAGTGCAATTCTTCGGTAGTTTCAGGGGAATTAAGAAATGCTTCATTTCGCTTTATGGTCAAAACAGATCTGCAGAAAATTATGTGCAGTCAAAATAATTTACACAGACTCTTATGAGACAGGCCCACCCAAAATATGCAGGGGTTGCAGTGACTGCACGATGCCTCTATTTCTAAATTGGAATGCCTTACTTAATTGCAGTCACAACTAATGAAAAATAAAATGCACGACTGGGTCGCACGAACTTGCTCTTATGATAAGCAATTGCGTAGTGGCTGCATTATATGGATATTAAAAAAAAATTAAATAATTTCGAAAATTCTTTTATTTTTTAAATTAGTTTAAGAGTTTTCTCGGAAAAACTAAGTATGCAATAAAATTTCAAAGCTATACGGCAATCTAGGAAAAAAAAATATTGAAAATCGTTGGACCAGTTTTTTTTTTAAAAGGTTATTTTTGAAAAACTTTTTCAAAAAATATTTTGAAATTTATTTGAGTATGCAAATATATGGAAATCTGTAGTTTACATTTGAAAAATAATTTAAAAAAAAATCAATGTACACGTTTCCAACATATTTCGAAAACCAAAAATTTTTTTGAAAAAATTATAAAAAATCAAAAAAAAAAAGTTTTTGAAAATTTTGAAATGCCATATTAATAAAATTATGAATGACTTCCTGTGGCCAAAATTTTAATTGAAATCGAATGTATAGTTTACGAGAAAATTTGATTTGAAAATATTGGTTCTATGAGAGGTACCGTTATTAGACAAATTTTGAAAAAAAATTTCAAACCAAAAGATAGATTTTCTTGCAAAAATAGCATTCTGAAAGTTTTATCAAAATCGTTAGAGCCGTTTTTGAGAAAATCAATTTTTGTCTTCAAGATTGTATGGCAGGTGCCGTTATTTTTGGACCTAGAGCAAAAATAAAAAATACGTTCCGAGGGACGGCCAAATAAATCCTAAATACCAAATTTGAAGCAAATCGGCCCACCCGTTCAGCCTCCAGAGGCGCGAACAGACAGACAGACAGACAGACAGACAGACGGACGGAATTCCCAGACCCACTTTTTTCGACTTCTCCATCATCGTAATGTCATGTGTGATTGTTATCTCAAATTTTTTTTTCTGCACGAATCCATAACTTGCCTTATAGTACCTATAATCGCAAGTAAAAAATGCAAATATTTTAAATTTGGCATTACTTATTTTGACAGTACCTGACTTTCTTCAAACAAATGCATCGGTTATTCGCACGCACGAGTGTCGAAAATTACACCAGTTTTGAGTGAGTCAACACGGTTGAATTTTTTTTTTAACTGAAAAACTGTTGAGTTAGGTGCTAGCCAGACAACTTTAGTGGAGTAACAATGTTGTTTAAGGGGGACTGACTACGAAATAATAGTTTTTCCTGCAAAAGTTGGCCATTTACATAAGTTTACCAACCTTTTTTGAAACTGGTGACACTAGTGCATACGAATAGACAAAGCTCCAGCATCGGTAACATGTGGGTCAGTAATAGTAATTGGCACAGGGTACCTAGCTATTCCATGCAGAACAATTTGTAAAATATTTTTGAACTTTTTCGCTTTGTTTTTTGACCGGTGTCAATATCTGTGTTTAATTTCTCTTAGCAGAAGCTAAAGCATACTTATTCTTGGCACTCCGATATCAATTCAGATCCATTATGCTCCCCAAGATTGTGTAGGGAAGGGATTAGCGGAAGGAGGTAAGGGTGAATTTAATGGGATAAAGGATGAGTGTCTACGTATATATGGGGCTTTCCTGAACCAACCTCAATTCTGGATGAACGATGAACCCAAACATTCCAATCAACAGGGGCAGTTGAGACCTGCTCAACTTGAGTATTTACTCATTTTTTTTTTTCTTTGAGAGGTTTGGTTGTAGAACCATCGATACTTGACAAGTGTACTTATCCGGAATTATTGGATTTCGTAAGAGAACTGATTGTCCAATGTCAGTTGCGTTTCAGGCAGGCTAAGTAATATCAACATCAAATCTTTCCACTTCTACAGATCTCAGAAAAGACGCAAGAATACCAGATCAATACGCAATACCTCTTTATTATATTAATTTTAAAGTCGCCTATGACAGCGTGAATACGAACCAAATATACAGAACCATGTCAGATCTTGGCATCGCTGGTGAACTCGCTCGATTGTGCAAGAAAACTATGGAGAACTAGCTCTTCTCTATCATATCAAGGTTGTTAAGAACACCACTGACTCATTTAATGTCGAGAAAGGCTTAAGACAATGTGACGTGCTATCATGTAACCTTTTCAACAACATTCTTGAGGCAATCGTAAGCAACTCGCATGTCAACACCATCCGGTACGATTTTTTATAAATCCGTTCAATTACTTGGATATTCTAGATGATATTGGCATCATTTGAAGAACGATGTTCGCTTTCAATGGAGCATTCACAAGTATTAAAGTGAAGGCGGCGGAAATATGTCTGGCGGTTAATGAAGATAAAACAAAGTATATGCTGTTCTCGGGTGCGGACCATGATCACCGTAGACTCGGGCAAAACGTCACAACGGACAGATCTAACAATTTGAATTTGTCAAGGAACAACATCAGCTAAGAGATCAGTCGAAGAATCACTCTTGCCAGTAGCTGTTTCTTTTGAAAAACACTACAGTGGCTTAAACAGCTGGAAGTGTATGCCCATCGAGTTTTCAAATCGAATCCTGGGAGCCAACGCAGTACTAGGAGACTCCATCTTAGGTGGTAAGATCAATTGAGAAACGACCTCAACGAATTTGGCGTTCGTAACTGGAGGTAACAGGCTAGGGAACGGACTGTAGGGGTATGTGTGTTTGTGACCGTGAACCATGATATGGACTGCCTATCCCAACTTAAACCAAATTGTCTGTCTCACACCCGTTCTTAAACGTGGGACAAGATCTGAGTTTATGACCCGGTTCTCTTTCCAGCTTTCCCTTGTTGGAAAATTCGTCAGATCCACTGGATTGTAATAAAACGCACTATCACCGCAATATAAATTCGCAAAATAAGCAATTCCGTCCGACCACCGCACATTAATTGAGGATTTCACTCCTCCCCGACCGTACCAAATTAGATAGATTAGATTAGATTAGATAAGATTTTTATTTCACACCAAATATGTACACATAATTTTTGTTTACAAAATCATTTTGCATGGCTATTGCCGTCTGCCTGATTGACTACAATTTAACAATTACTTTAAATTTTAATATACACAAGTACAAAGTTTTGCTGATTTTATCCTTTTTATATAAATATAAGAGTTCTATTTGATTAAAAACATTCGTTTATAATATTATGTCGATAAAGCAAAGCAATTTTACAGTAAATAAATATTTTTTTTACGTTAGCTCCATTGAGAAGGGACAACATTTGTTCATCCGTCAAGTAATTGGATCCAAAAACATCTCTCCTTGTTTCTCGTAATACAGGACATTTTCCCAAGAAATGCAGTGTATCTTCCCTTTCTTCCAGATTGCATAGCCCACAGATGATAGGCAGGTCGTTTCGATGCGGTATATAATTTAACTTCAGTAGCTCCCCCCGGATTCTCATCATCATCGATATCTCCTCGCATTTGTTTTGATCATTAAAATAATTGTTTTCGACCAAATTATGATTAAGTTGACTGTATACTGACCGATGTATGGAAGTTGCTGCCTCATCAAGGTATCTTTGTCTGACTTGCTCGTCTAATTTTCCAATAAGATTGTACAAAATAGGTTTCCAGTTGCTTATGTCCCTCTCATCCAACGTGATACCACAGCCTTGAGCTAGTTCTAGCCAGTCCTCGTACCAGCTTGATCTGGATTGAATAGCATAAAGGACTACTTTCCTAGGGAGCCGATTCTCTGGCATTTGAATGACTTTTAAAACATAATCAACCTGCAGCTTAAATGTCTTTATAAATAATGGAGAAAGGCCGGTTTCCAACATAAGCATATAGTTCGGAGTATTAGGTGGAAGTCGAAAAATTCTTTTGAGATAAAATCGCAGTAGCTTTTCTACACAATCATATTGTTTACCACCCCAAATTTGCGCAGCGTAGAACATAATGGCCTCAGACACCGCTTCAAACAACCTATATTTGCTGCTATGCGATAAATGGCTATTGGCAAAGCAATTTTTCCACGCTGTATTTATTGCTGTTTTTGATTTCGTAAGTTTTTCCTTAAGATGACGCTCCAATTTAGGTTTTTTGTTATGATAACCCCAAGATACTTATATTCCTTGACTATTTCGACTTCTTCATTTCTAAAATTCCATTTCTCATGTCTGCAATTTAATCCCCCTCCTTCTTTAAATATCATTATTTTTGACTTGCTCAAGTTAACATCAAGGCTCCAGAGACTGGTGTAATTTTGCAGTCGGTTGATCATGAGCTGAAGGCTTTCAGGTGAACGCGCCAACATCACAATATCATCCGCAAACAAAAGCGCTTTGATTTGAATACCCACATATTCCACTCCACCTGGCAAATAATCAACAAGATCCTCGATGAAGAGCGAAAATAAGATGGGACTCAGAGAACATCCCTGCCTTACTCCAGAACAAGTTTGAAACCACTCCGAGAGCTCCTCACCATCCCAAACTGCTGCCCTAGTATTGTCATAAAGGCTTTTTATCAATTTTCCAAATTTCGATGACATTCCCATATTATAAAGCTTGTATAGAAGTGCACCCCTATCTATCGAATCGAAGGCTGCCTTAAAGTCAATGAAAAAAGCGTATAGTTTCTTTCCTTTGGAAATGTAAGTTTTGGCAATGCTGCTTATAACGAAAATGTGGTCAATAGTCGCATATCCCGATCTAAAACCAGCTTGGAACTCCTTTATAAGGTTGTTGGCACTAATCCAATCATTTAGCCTACGATGAAGCAAATTTGTAAATATCTTATACGATGCGTTAAGGAAAGATATACCACGATAGTTTTGGGGATCCGAAGTAGCTCCTTTTTTATGGATAGGGAAAACCAGAGCTTCCTTAAATCGCTGTGGAACATTTCCAGTGTCGAGGATGTTATTAAACAAGACAGTAAGATCATCAATCAGGTCAACAGTGCCATATTTGTAGAACTCTGAAGAAATTCCATCTGAACCTGCTGCTTTTCCATCTTTTAAGCTGCACAGTGCTTCCATAATCTCATGAAATGTGATTGGGCAATCAAGAACGTCATTGTCCAGACCAGGTACCGCAAATTGGAAGGAAACACTGCTAGTTACTGGATTGAGGAGTACCAAATTATATTGCACAATCAAATACTCGATTGCACTCAAAAATTCATTTGACAACAGAGCATCCTCCCCTCACCGAACGTATACCAGCCAAACCGAAACCAGTTTGTCCACTATACTTATTAAATACAAACAACAACCAATGGGAGCTACAATATACTTCCGATTAGCAGTGAATGGAATTTTCCATGCATTTTTGTCGTTTGTTTTTTGATTATCACTGTCTTGTATCTGAAATATGCATAAGACAGTCAATTTGATTCTGTGCAAATCGAGTCGGTTGCTGCCCGTGACCATGTACCAATCTTGAGAACAGTGCCCAACTCCAAAATTTTAACAAGCTTAGAACCCAAAGTTAACGTCAGCTTTCAGGTTTAAAATTAGTGTCCGCTGCTACCTCAGTAGAGAGTTTAGTATCCGCTGCCGCTGCTATCTCAGTCGAGAGTTTAGTGTCCGCTGCTATCTCAGTGTCAAAGTAGATTAAGCTTATTTATTTGAATACTGAAAATTGTAATAATATAAACCACAAATTATAAAGAGTGGCTTTGAACTTTTGTTTCATATAATGTACCATTTTAAGGAAAATTTAGTATAGAAATAATTCTAAGAATATGTGAATAAGATTAAACCTTAATCTAAAGATTCTGTTAGTAGACTCTACTGGAGCCGCTGAGCTTACTTCAGCCTAAGATAAAAAGCATATCTCACAGGGTGGAAATCCTTGCGCGGTGTAATGAAGTCATTGAAGAACTTAAGTATGGAAATGATTTGATGTTATACTGTCGCTATAGGGTCACTTTGGTGTGCATTACCCCTTAATCAACTACTCTGTGAATTCAAACCAAGTACTCGTTAGATTGCCCAACGAAGTCCTATCCAATTCAGTAGGTTATATATAAATAATTGATATGAGTACAAAGTCTCATCTCAATCAGACATTCCTTTAAATAGAACGGTTCTTATTTGCTCCTCTTTCACTATAGATTGTAAAATTCCCACGCGTACTCTTGTTCCCCAAGTGTTGTGTATCTTTCGATAAAAAATCGAAACTCTAAATAGGTTCAGAAACAGAAACACACATGCCAAAATTGCCATCCCTTACCTATAAAAGCCAAAACATAAGTGTTATTTTGTTCCTTCCACCCTAAACTGTTTTAGTGTGTAATTTCTCCTTCGCCTTTAAGTTATTTACCCACTTGATCGTTTTACTTTCGATAAGTAGTTATCTAATCCTAAACTTAAACCAAACTGCAGGTGCTTCCATTTTCCGTCCGTCGTCTTCGTCGTCGTCGCGTCGAGTCGAGTAGAAATGTTTGCCTTTCTTTTTTATTTTTTTTTCATCTCCATCCGAAAATTCTCACATTGTGGCTTTATAAATTTTTTATTTGACATAAAATTGCTCTCAAAATGTTCAACTCTCAACTTCAAATTGCCATCCCTAGAAACCAGAGTAAAAAAAAAAATCCACAAAAAGTTTGAAAATCTATTTTGCATGTCTACCTACCACCCTTGAAGTTCCCCAAAAAATAAGGCAAAAGGAACCACACACACACACGAGGATCCCAATGAAACCACTCAACTACAAATCGAATTCATAAATGCAACCAACCAGTCCTTTCTCCCTCACTTTGTTTAACTCGTTCCTTGGTTTTTTTTTTTTTTTGTCTAGTGTTCCCTGCTAAGGACATCTTCAAACCACACACACCATAACACCACAGTCTCTTGGCCTCTGGGATGATAGGTTTTAGATGATGATGTGGGGACTCGGGAGTCGGGACTTGGGATTGCGGAGTATTAGAGAAGGTTCAGTATAAAAGATTTCTGCGTTCGTTGGTTTTGTTAGTTGATGATTGGTTTACTTGGTCAGTGTTTTGCGTGTTGTTGAAAGTTTTTGAACAAACAGGACGAAACAACAGCAAGAATAACAAAAAAAAAAAAAAAAACACAACAAATAACAACCTCAACCCCAACCCCAACTCGAACCCCAACCCCTTCCCTGTCCTAACCAACAAAGAACAAACGATAAAATCGAAAATCGAATGTCGGGTTCGGTTCTAACTACTAGCTATATGGACCAGCAGGATAAAGAGGGATGATTTCTGATAGAAGGAGAGGGTGGGAAAATCAACAGAACAACGACGAAGAACGGACCGGACTATGGCGACTGTACGAGACAAACATTTTAAAGCATTTTAACCCCAAGCAGTAGCCAGAGCCAACACAGAGTATAGAGAATGGGGCTTTGAAAATTTTATTGACCAATATAAGGTTTTGAACTTTGGTTAGCAATTTTAGTCTTGCATCCTTTTTCGCATCCCTTGCCTCGCAATTTTTTTTTTTTTATATATACAACACACAAGGACGAAAAGTTTTTTTTTTTTTGTTAGAAATCACAGCACACCTGGATGTGAGAGTCGTGTGCAATCTTCACAGAAAAAAAAAAAACAAGGACGAAACACACAAAAAAAGCCATGTGTGTGATCAGATTGAGTGGTTTTGAGGGGGTTAAAGTCCTTGAGTAAGGAGTTGCGAATATAAAAAAAAATAGGGACTTAAAATTCGTTAAAATCACTGTTCTAGAGCGTACAAGGATATTAGCCATCATATATATAGCGAGCCAACTTCCCTCTCTCATACCCGAATCCAGAACCGCATTGTGTAAGAAGATAATGGAAAAAGCGTGTTTGCACAGTTTCCTCCTATTCTTTAAGAACATCTTCAAATAATTACCGTTAATCATAAAAAGGTTTTCCTAATACTTTTTTTTTTACCAGCACAACAAAAAAGATGGAAGGAAAAAAGTGTTGGGTACGGGTAGATTACCTAGTCGTTCCAGGTGAGAATTTGGTAAAAACGGGTAAAAAACTTGTTCTGGAAGTTTGTGAAATCCATTCATTTGCATTGCTAGATGTGTGTAGGAAGAGTGCGCTGTGCGGGAACAGAACTTAAATTGACGATTATTTTTGATGGCTTCGGATGGATGAAGTGGTTGGAATGATAGGAAAGCATGGCGATGTTATGAATGTAATATATTTTTATATCTATTTTTCGAGTTGAATAAAGTAATTATCTTAACTTTTGATGATATTAAAGTGAAAAGAGAAAGAAGGGGAGGGGGTGGAAATTGGTAATCCTGCCTAAGGAATTAATGAAATCCTAGTGAGTATATATTTGGCAGATGACGTTGGAGTTCATTTTGTTTTGTTCTAGCTATATTGGTAATGGTGTTAATGGGGAGATAAAAAAGCGTTTGAAAAGCTAACCAGTTTAATGTAAGAACCTGGGAACCAATTAAACACAATAAAAGTGTTAAATGTCTTATTAGGTTCTTCATTAATTGCGGAATTTGAGGTTGTTCAATTTAGAGCAGGTTGGAGTACTTATGTAAGGTTAGGCTTGCAGGCTGATGGAAGAAAACAAGTTCCACTAT
Organism: Platycheirus albimanus; assembly: GCA_916050605.2. NCBI lineage: Eukaryota > Metazoa > Arthropoda > Insecta > Diptera > Syrphidae > Platycheirus > Platycheirus albimanus. Next base: position 58,411,719 of record OU696696.1, read on the forward strand.
AAGTCTATGCATAGACCCATTTTGATACCATTCTGAGGGTTAACTAATTCTTCATCTTTACGGCAATACGTCTCAGATATACCCCTCAATGGACCAACATTGGTATTCCCGCATGGCTACATGTAAACTCATGCTAAAACAGGATGCCATGAACAAAACAAATCTTAGATGGGCAAACTTAACCACTTGTCTGGCGACCAAACAGATCTGGCCAAAACTGGATCCAAAGCACACCAAATGTTTGTTATCTCTTGACAGGTCTCACCTTAGCTCCTTAATTGCTATAATTATTGGTGTTATAATGGAATACTATCTTATAGGAAGACATGCTTATAGACTAAGCGTTTTCTCGAAAGATTTATGCAGAAATTGCATCTATACGAGGAAGAAGAAGAACCTATAACTCAACTTCTTTGTTCATGCCCTGATTTCTCACAAAAGCGAAAGCTACTTTTAGGAGATTTCTTCTACAACTTGTAAAGTTGGTTGGTTTTGGTACCAACTGTTATGATACTTGTAAAGATCTTTGATGCAAATCGCTTGCCATTCAGTAAATGCCTCAGCTCAGACCTCTGGCTAAACGCACTCAAGGTTTTGTTCTAAGAACTATCAAGTATTATTCCTTCATGATCCTTTTAGTTAAGTGTTCGCAAAAGTGATCCCTTCACAGATTTTTACAGACATCCACTGTCCCCATCGCTTTATTAAAAGTTCCAAACTAGTGAGGTAGTGCCGCACCTTCATAATGTGGTATCACAATGGATCTAGCATTACTTGGTCTTAGTGTTTCAGTCATTAGCTGACAGCCACTTTAACCTAACCTAACCTATACTCGCTTTTGAGCTCCTTATAGCGTTTCCAGTCCCCCTGGTGAGCCTGCACGTATCGGTTATTGAACTTTGCGGCAACTCTTCTTAAATTGCAGAAGCTTGAGCAATGATGTAGGGAGTGGGTTATATCCTCATGTTGGTCTTCGGTATTGCAGCCTCTGTAACGGTCTTCTTCAGTTAGACGTAGTATTTGTGAGTTGTATCAAAGCAAACATGTCATCTACAATTTCTGTCGTTTTGTGAAATTGTTTCTGATTTTTTTTGGTTGTACTTCGGTCTGAGTTTTCTTGCAATCCAAAATTGTCCATTTGGTGCTTGCTTCTGATAGAATTGCACCTGTCACTTTTTGATGTGGAGATCATTGGGCAGCAGGTTTGCAGTGGGTGTGGTCAAAAATCAATGAACCCATTTGGAAGTAATGCTTCTTAATTACCTGTGGGCGCGATACCTATTCACGGTGGTGGCGGGCGCATAGGATCCATTGTAGACTATATTGCCTCAAACAACGGACCCCGTCCAGTATCTTACCAGTTGCTTCCAGCTATCTGAATGTCAAGTTGGTTGGTATTGCCGGTATTCACATGCAAGTTGCGTCCGGCTGCTACAAAAAGGATGTTGAAAAGGTAACAAGCCCGTCAGCTTGCCTTTAGAATTTCCTCAGAGTCATCCTACAACATAAAACGAGCTAAGCAGGTATGTTAAGTTGTTAGATATATTCGGTTTTGTAAGTATCAGTGCAGTGTAGAAGAGAAGAACAAACCACGAACTGTATGGGCCATACAGTTAAGGTGACCAGTAAAACAAACTGGAAAATAAGTGCAATACGCTTATATGGATCAAACAAGTGGAGGACGACCGTAACCAACTTGATGTGCATCAATGGTGGCAGATAGCTGGAGACTGAAGTGACAAGTGTGCAATGTTGTTTAAGAGGCTGTGGTCTGCAATGGACTGATATCACAAAATTTGCTTAGGAAGTTCAAAAAACAATCAAAGTGATGCAAAGTTCTAGCTCTTAACCATTTAAGAAATCTTATCATCAGGTCAGAACGCAATGAGTAACAAGACCATGCAAGTACCTATTTTCCACTCAGTAGTGTATTTTGTTTCCTTTCATTAGAAGCCGATATCCTTTTCATATGAACAAAATCCAAATTCTTCAACTACTGTTTTGAATACTGTGTTACCCCGAGGATGCCATCGTTTTAAATCAGGAAACCATTTTGCCCAGTACAAGACAAAATGAAGCGCCACGCTGGGGAATCCGTTATTTGAATATTTCATGCAAATTTTTATGTCTGTTGCATAGTACTACTAAAACTAAAAGTCGCGTACATGTCTCTCTGTTCCAATTGCGGCACACAAAATTGGTAATTTACAGACGCCGGGAGATTGTTTAACAGCAACTTCTGTTAACCTCTCTTCTCTATGTTTCTTGGTTTAAAAACAGTCCTCTAAGGCCAACTTCTTAACGTGGATATTTTACAGGTATGAAGAAAGCTTAAACCGACGCAATCGATAGGAAAGAGTACAAATACACCTTAGAAGCTAGCTAGCAAAAGTTTTTTGGTTTTCTCCGAAGAGGCAAGAAACGTTATGGTTGTATAGAGATGTGTTCCTGAATGTGTAATACTTTATTTTCCTTTTTAGTTGTGATGTTCAGAAATTAAAATTTGATGAGTATCTGTAGATATCATCTAATCTTTCACCCCCCCCTCCCCCCTTCAGTTTTCTAGTTTCAAAAAAAAATCAAGCATTAAGAGATTTGTCGGTATCCCTTAAATGAGCGTATTTTATAAAAAGGCCCCCCAACCTGACGACTGAATATACGAATACGAACCATCCGCCTAATCAGAATTCAGATCCACCTCACATATGCCATTTTCAAAACCAAGTAGATGACGCCGAATGCGTGCCACCCTGAACTGGTTCTGTGATGCTCTCGTTTCGTCGATATCCAGTGTCGTTGCCAAAGAAAGCGTAAATTCAGGGTTGAAGAAGTTTGTAACAGTTTTTTTTTTTATTTCTCTCAAAGAAAGTCTAACAGGTTATTTCATACTTCAACGTTCAAACCTGGTGAGTCTGAATCTGAACTTAGTCTGAGAGGACGCTTAAGGAAGAGAAAATCAATGGCGACAAATGGTGTTGTGTAAAGTTTCTTCTTATGCCGATTTTTATTCGTCACGTTAGATCAATATTTTTTGATCTGACAGCTAAATTTTATGTTCTTTTGGTCAACAAATCAATTTTTTTTCCGATCTTAGATCAATATCTTAAATCTCATTTTTTTTCGAGATTTAACACATACCACAATACTTTTTGACATTTCTCGAACAGCAGATTTTGAAGTTTTGTTTTTGGCATTGCGACATTGCGAAAATTAAATTTTTTGGTGTTAAGGAAAATTCTTTTTACCTAATTATAAAATAAAGTTTTGTTTTTGGTAAAAGAATTCTTTTTAATTATAAAGTGAAGTTTTGTTTTTGTTATTGCGAGAATTCAATTCTTTTGGTAAAGAAAATTCTTTTTAATTGTTATTATTATATTTTCATTAAAGAAGTATATGGAATTGAATAGATTTATCAAAATTTCCATGACCTGTGAAAGAAGTAGCGTAGGTTTAATTTGTCGGTAGTGTTTGTTTAACGGAAGAGATGCGGAAAGTAGCGGGCCTACAGGCTTTGTCTTAAAAGTTAACCAAAGTTAACTGATAGAGATTCTAGTGTCGCCGACAAAGACTCCTTCAAACCCTTGGAATTTGCTCCCAAACTCATATGTTTTGTGGAATAGATCACAGGACGTGAGAAAAGTGGAATCTTTATGTGTAAGCACTTGCCAGCGGGTGGAATATCAGCTCTGTAGATTACTGAATAGCACATTCATTTCAGTCTCTGTCTGTCCATGTCGGGACTCAACTTCCTTTAGTAGCTTCTGATAAAGTCCCAGAGCTTTACATTCGCTTATAATACAGTAACATAGTGGAAGACATGTATCCGAATTTTCAGACAAAACACGCCTGCAACAGCCGTAGATCTTGTAGTTTTGATCGTCGGTCAGTCAGAATCAGACAGTATTCTTGATTTTCCTTCCCTGTTCGCACCAGATCAATGTGGGGGAAAACCAACTGTTCAATATAGTCGGAAATGGCTTCGTTTCGCGGGTATTTTGATTTCAAATACGCTGTGTTGGTGCTCATATTGTAACCAACCAACATACAGACTTGAAAAAACTTTGGACACTGGGACTCTGATGCTTTCTTTTCTTTTTCAGCTGCTGCGCGTCTGCTGATTTTTTAGCAGCCTCAGTTGAATCCAGTAGATCATCTATAGGCGGTTTTATTATTTGAGGACTATCTATTGAGCGTTTGGAACGCATCTTGATGTTATTATTGTTTGTCGTCGTCGTCGTCGTCATCGTAGTCATTGTCGTTGTGGGTACTTTACTATCTCCAATGAGTTTGTTCAAATGCTGAACTCGCTGACTAGTCGCCACTGGTAGAGGTGGTATCATTGAAGACTCATCGTCGTCGTCACTGCTGGAATCTGTAGACCCATCATTATCGTCTTCACCTTCCAATTTGAAACTGCTTAATACTGGAGCCTTCAAAGTTCAATGCAAGGTGCCGTATTTCAATATTGATGAAAAGCTATCCGGGACTTCCGATATTCTTCTCACGAAGTCCTTACGTTTTTCGGTTAATGTACGAGACAGTCTGACTGAAGATTTACCATCGGAGTCAGTAGTGCGATTGCCCATTTTTTGCTTAGCCTTGATTTTATTTTGGAAAGCCGCATCGACAAGGATTGTTATCTAGAACAAGGAATGGAAAAAAAAAACATGACGTCGTTAATATTTAATAAGAAACGCTATTCTAAAAATAACCAAATCACCTCATCGTAAGTTTTGCCAAGGGATGTTGTAGTGCCGTGTCGGTAGTGGAGCCTTCAGAATCTTCAATGCTGTCGTCGAAAGCTGTGCACTGTGAATGGAAAAAATAAGGAAATTGGTAAATAAGTAGTTCGAAGTAAATGGAAAATATCGATTGAAACATTCTAAAATTGTTGAAAATAAACTTTTTCATAATTTTTTTTACTTACTCGAATTGTGCTGGAGAAGGACATTGCCACCGCTCAAATAAACCAATTAATTTCCCCACATAAACAACGGAATAATTAATTAATTCGTTCTCATTAATATTTTCCGACATCATGAATTTAAATTTGAAAACAAATTTCACTTTTGTTGTGACATTGTCATTTTGACACACACACACAATTACAAAAAAAAAATCAATCTCGTTTCTTTTTTCATTTGCACAAGAAAAATCAATCTGACAGTAAAATCTAGAAAAAAAATTAATCTGACAGTAAAATCTAACGTGACCAATAAAAATCGACATTAAAGTAAAACGCTCCACAAAAATAAACGATTGCCCGAACACCGGTCCGAAATCCAGTCTGACGAACAGCTGACCATAAACTTCAAAACCGAAACTTAGTCAGAATTCTGTGTAGTATTCCAAGCAGCGTACCTTTGGTTGAGATTCCTAATCCTGTTAGCTCTATTGGAAATAGAGCAAAGTGTCAACTGTAGGGACGTCAAGACAAGCCTGGTCTCAGGTTCTTAACAGTTTTTTATTTGAACAATATATTTACAATTCACTCAACATAATGTTATTTCTTTTATAGTAATGATTGCTTTTAAATTTTTTGGCAAACAAGGGGCCTAAAAGTATACAGTGTGTTTGCTTAATATATAAACAATATATAGGTATGTGGAAACTGTTTGCAGTCCTAATTAGAGGTTAGGAATTGTTTAGTATACAACTTTAAATTTGAGGTCACGCATTTGCATTTAACTTACTAAATCAAAGCCAATTAAATTCTATTAAAAAATAAATACTATTTATACCTACTTTACCTACTTGCTACAAGTCTACTTATCATATAGCAAACAAAATAATCTAGTTTGTATTTGAATTTTAATTTTGATATGTAATGACTTTTTGACTTTTTGAATTTATTATTATTATTATTAGTTTGAATTTTGTGAAATAAACATTAAGCGTCTTTTTTTTGAATTCTGAGTTTTATTTCTGGTGGTTTCCAGATATTTCTATTTATCTTTGATCCGAACAGGAATAGTATTGTAGTGATGGTTGTTAATAAACGGCAGCGATAGCTTCGCGATTATTTCTTCTCACCAAGATTACCAAACGTAATCCATCAGCCCAGAAAATTTACATTGTAAAGAACGAATTTAAAAAAAAAATTCTTTTTCTCAATAACTTAATCATAATTATTCTATTAAGCATTCATTACACTCTCCATCTTCTCAAAAAGGAAAATAAGAAAGAGGAAATAATTACGCAATACCCCCCAAAGACCACTTTAAAGGAAACCTTCTTAATCGCACTAACTAATTAAAAGCGACGCAATGCCAAAGGACTTTTTCTCCGAGAAAAAAAAAAAAAAAAAAACAACAACCCACGCCAAGCCAACCAAAGTGCAATATAGTTTTCGTTTTATCATGAGGAACAACTATCCATCCGCATTCCTCCTCCTCCTCCTATACCGCCATCAAAGAGCTTATGTCAACTTAAGTTTCCTTCGACTTTGCCTTTGCATTTCTTAATGTTATTACTTCCTTTTCCGACTTTTCGCTGTTTTTCTGGTCATGGTTTTGCTTTGCAAGCACTTGTACACTATTTGCCTTGGAAAATGTTTAACACTTCACCAAACTATCTCTCCTTCTTCCTGTCCCTGGGCTGGGCTGGGTGTTAGAGTTGTTCTTTGCTAAAGGGATGACGACGGATGCGGACGCGGACGGTTGGTTAGGTCGGTGTTCGGTCGGTCGTTGAAGGTCGAAAGGACTTGGACTTTCCTTAAAAGATTTAATTTAATTTACTTAATGGTGATGACTGATGAGTTTTAACAGAAACAATTTAAAAAATACTGCGTTTGTTTTGTAGAGAATAAAAAAATTTATCATGATATTGCGTCTTTGGAGAGTTGAGTAGGTATAGGTATCACAAGGACTTACACCAATTGTCATCCCTCTTTCATGGATATAATCTATCCCAAATCCTATGATCCCCAAAAGTAATGCAAGGACTTGAGATATTTATGTGTCCCAATTCGAAATGGAATCCCCGAGCTCCGGTCCCACCAGAGTGGACAGGTATAAAGATCCTTGTGTCTGTCGTGAGTGCCCTCAGGTATTCCATCTGCCTTCTTATTATTCTTTTATGTGACGAAAATGGCATTTTGAATCTAATAAAAATATATAATCCCTAGTCGGTTTCTTGGTTCTCAGTTCTCGGTTCTCGGTTCGCAATTCAATGGATGCCTCTCGCAGTTCTTGGAATTCCAAAGAGTAAGTTATCATTTCTATTACTTTGAGTATTATTTGTGTTTGTTGTTGGTTTGGCTGTATCCTGTATCCTGTATCCATAGATACTCTCGTTTGAATTCGATTATATTTGAAGAGAGTTTTCTTTGTTTTTCAAATGCTTAAAGCACCTACACAACATTGTGATGATGTGACTGTGAGGGCCACTTCTTGAAAAGGTTATCCATTAAAATAAACAAAGAAACTCTATACCTACAGCCATCCAAACACAGCATCGCAGAATATTGAAGGTATCTATTGAGGTGAATAATATTTTGTTAGTTCAAGGTTTTTGTGTTTTCATCTGAAATAAGTGTTTCACAAACAAAAATTATGTCTTTTAATATATCTTCTGTAGATAGGAACCTATGTATGTATCTAACAAAAGGTATCCACAAATAGTTGGGATATTTGGGACAAAGTATACATAACAAATACTTCAGAAAGTTTATTTTTCCTGTGAAACTAAATTTCAATCGAAAAAAAAAATATAAAATCATCAGTTTCAGTTATTTGAATGCTAAGCTATATGGATCATTTTGAAAACGGGGTAGGGCTAAAAAAATGATTTTTTTTTTTTAAATTCAGTTCTCAATATTATGTTTCACAAAGTTCTGTAACTGTTAAATTTTTAAAAAAGACAAAAATTTAAATACCAACCAGTGGCGTTGACTCCATACAAGTCGATTCCCATCGCCTTTCCTTTTATATTTCTCACTCTCAAGCCAAATAAATTTTTTTTTGCAACATGAATCTAAACAAATCATACAACAGCACAACATTGACATTTGGAAATCCGTCAAAGTGGTTTGCCTTTAAAATAGCTCTTGAAATTCTAAATAATAAAAGGAAAAAATAAATAAAATCAAAAAAAAAAAAAGCCAAAAAGTTTTAAAATTCTTTAAGTGTTAGCTTTATAAAGAAGTAAAAATTGGAGTAAGTCATAATAACATCACTCTTTATTTAATAATAAAAAAACCCATAAAAATAACCTCACTTATGCACAAAAGAATACGCGAAAAATCTTCGCCTGATAAGAATCCTTCCAAAAAACGCCCCACTGCAGAATATAGCTTCACTATGGCCTTCTCTGGTATAAGCATCGATCAAATGAAAGAAATTTTGAAGGACAACAATAAGAAACTAGTAAGCGAACTAGTCACTAAATCCGATTTTCACATGCTGTATTCAGAACTGACAGATTTAAAAAGCAAGCACGAAGAAGTTTCTGCAAAAGTCGTTTACTTGGAGAAGCAAAATAGGCTACTAGAGGCTCAAATAGACAGACTCGTACAAAAAAGCTCAGAAGATAAGTTGATACTGCATATTCCAACAGAAGCCAACGTCGATCCAGTCGAAAAGGCTGTTTTAGAAAAAGAAGAAAATATATTTAACAAAATGTTTCCTAATCATAAAATAGAATTTAATGCAGCTGTGAAAACGCATTTATTTGGTAGAGGAAGTGGAGGCGAGCTCTTTGGTTATCGCAAGCAGTTAAATGGGGTAGATATTAAGCTCAAGAAAATTGAGGATACAAGATTTCTGGAGCTAAAATACAAGGAAAACACACATCACATCATACCTATCTACTTAAACTGTAGCCACTGGCAACTTGATTATGATAAGCTTCGAGATGCATTAAATTGCTTAGGACCAACACACCTAATGCTAGTTGGTGATTTCAATGGTTTGTCGCAAAACAACTTTGTCTCAGGAATGGTAACATCATCAATGCAGCTTCATCGAAGATCAAAAGATGAAATAAGTGATGCTAGAGGCGATGCAATTCTGGATTTGGCTGACGCATTTGACTGCAGAGTTCTTAATGGAAGCTGTGTAGGGGACTCTCTTGGTGAATTCACTTTCATAAGAGGTTCAGCGAGTTCAGTAATCGACTACTGTTTTTTGTCAGGTAACTGGTTGACACAATTAAGTGATTTCCGAGTGACTACAAAAACATTCTCTGATCACATGCCTTTGGAGATACTGTTTAATATCACTGGAAGTCAGGAAGAGGCAAATAAACTTCAAGCAGAACCAATCCCGAAAATAATATGGAGGGATAGACATCTTGAGTTGTTTCAACAGAATTTAAGTGCACAAATTGAACTATCAAGGGTTTCCAGTGTATCGGTTGACATTTATAAAGTCGAAAAACTAACAGAAATGATACAAAATACAGCACCAAACTTCTTTTACGCAGACACGTACACCAAGAAATTTAAACAAAAGTGGTTTGATGACGAATGCAAAAAAGCAAGAGATAAATCATTTGCATTCCTACGATTGTTCCGAAAAAACAACAGCAGCTTGATACAACCGCTTTACGCAACGGCTAATAAAAGATATAAAAGTATATGTGCGGCTAAGAAAAAAGCTTTTGATCTAAAAAACATAGAATACATTAATACAGCCAGATCCCCTGCAGAGTTTTGGAAAGCAGTGAAAGTGATCACAGGAAGAAGAAATGCTATAACAGTGGGGCTTCCTACAAGTCAACTTAAGGCACACTTTATGCAGCTCCTCAACGAAAAGCAATTTTCTCCTCCAATTCTATACGCTGAACCTCTTATTTTAGACGAGTACTTGGATACACCAATAACTTTGCATGAAATAGAAGACGCCATAAATAGTTCAAAGCTCAATAAAGCACCAGGAAAAGATGGAATCTCATTTGAATTTTACAAAAACTCTACAGCTGAGTTTAAAACCTTACTCGCCTCATCTTTTAACAGAGTTTTTGAAACAGCTGAAGTTCCTCAGTCATTTCTAAAATCAATAATATACCCGCTACATAAAAAAGGAGATTACGAAAGCCCAGCTAACTATAGAGGAATATCGTTTCTCAATACGTCGACTAATCTGTTTTCAACTATACTGTATAAAAGGCTTATTCAATGGGTGGAAAGCAAACAGATTCTGCAGGTTTTTCAAGCTGGATTTAGGAGAGACCATTCCACTGTGGATCAAATCTTTTCACTACTCAGCTTAGCGGAGATCTACAAAAAAAGGAAGACAAAACTCTATGCTTTCTTTGTCGACTTTCGAGCAGCCTTCGACTCAATTCCCCGTGAAGCTCTCTTCTACAACTTGAACCAGATTGGAATATCATCAAAAATGATAAATATGTTAAGGTCTTTGTACCGAAACAATGTTGCGTGTGTCTGGGACGGAAAATGCTTCTCTGATGAATTCGAAACAACGGTAGGAGTAAAACAAGGGTGCGTTCTCAGCACTCTTTTATTCATCCTATACATTAACGACATCACAGATGCTGTTAAAGGCGGAATCGAAGTACAACAGACAAAAATTCCAGGTTTACTGTTTGCGGATGACATAGTCTTCCTCGCAGAGTCAGTTTCATGTATGAAGCTTATGATTAACAGATTGGAAAGATACTGTAACTGTTGGAACCTATCTGTGAACCTAGCGAAATCCAAAATGATGATTTTAAGAGGAGGTGGTGGCAGATATTCTCGGATGGAAAAGTGGACGTACCAGGGAGAAAACATAGAGATAGTGAAGGAGTACAAATACCTTGGGGTGTTAATTACATCAAACACCAACATGAATAAACACCTCTCAGCGAAACTTGCTGAAGCTAAGAGAGCAACCAGTTCTGTTTGGGCCAGCTGTGTTTACAAGAAAAGTATTGCACACACTGCAAAGCAATCAATATTTCGCGCAACTACAATTGCAGTACTTCTTTATGCAGCACAAGCATGGGGATATAGAGCTTTTGAAGCAGTGGAAAAGTTTCTCAGGTACTTCACTAAAAGGTTTTATAGATTACCCAGCAGTACCCCAAACTACATGTTACACTTAGAAACCGGTGTACCGCCAATGTTTTTGGATACTCTTAAGCTTCACTTCAACTATATTGAAAGAGTTTTGTCTATGGAGGATGAACGAATACCGAAAATAGTACTCAGACAGCTATTGTCGGCAGAAGGAGGTTGTGTTCAAGAGTGGAAGAAACTAGCATCAGAGTGTGGAATCAATCTATCTTTTGCATCCAATGAACAACAGCAATCGTTAAAACCACTATTTCATGAATTGTTGAAGAGAACCGGAAACAGATTGTACGACAACTTCATGGAAGAAGCCCAAAATTCACAATACAGAGCATTATATAGTAAATTGAACCACTACTTGAACGAAAAAAGTTACTTTTTATCTTACCATTCAACGGAATTAATAAGCATGATATTTCGTTTAAGGGGAGAAATGTTGAGCCTCAATTACATTTCTCACCGTCCAGAGCTACCTATATTATGCTCATGCTCATTATGTAACCGAAGGGAGAGAGAAGACGTTTTCCACTTTATTGCAGTCTGCCCTATTCTGAAAGAATTTCGAATTCATTACTTTGGAGTGCCATCAATTGACTTTGAGGAAACACTTAAAATCTTAAATGGATCATATGGTTGGGACATACTTTATAAATTCTCTGTTAGAGCTTTACATTATCGAACGTGCATTGTTAATGAATATTTTTGAAAAACAAAAAACAAAAATTGAAATATACAAATAATGTCAGTCTGGTAGACGGCCTTCGGCCAAACCAATAGGCTTAAGTTAAACAATTGTAAAAAAAAAAGGAAAAATGTAAATTTTTATTTATTATTTTCATAAGTCAATAAACTAAACTAAACTAAACTAACATGCTTTTGGCATTGTTCATTTCTTCCCATACAATTTGACGCTTTTTTGTGTCGAGGCTAAGGTTAGCTCATCGGTGTCCAGGGTGTATCCAAAAGAAAGCGAAAACTTCAGATTTTAGAAGTTGCGAACTCCAAATTGTTTATTTTAAATGAAACTTAACAATGTATTTCATATAATATTTTAATTTAACATTTTCTTTAACAAGCAAAATTAAATGAGTTGTTAAATTAAATAACAAATTATTTCACTTTGATTTAATCTTCAACTTAAGACTAGGTCTGTGGGGTTCTTAAGAAACAGTCCACGACATAAACTGGTGGCCTAGTGCCGGTCTAGCGATCCTCTTCGACGAACAGCGAAGCGAAAACGGTGAGCAGGGCTCTTTACGTTATAAATACCAAAAAATAAATAAAAGCTTCTATCTGGTATTCCCATACAGCGTGCCTTCGGATGAGAAACGAATTCTTTGGTGCTTTTAATTAGCACCGAAACCACTGGCGGTGCTCTCAATTCTGATTTTGCGGTGCATTTTCCACTCCTAGTTATGCATATTTCTAAAAAGACACAGTGTGAATTGTAAAGTTAACATACAAATTTACCTAGAAATATTTTATTCTTGTGCTTCTTGTTGTTTGGCTGGGTTATTGGGATTGCAAGTGATTGCAGTCCATTTCGGTGGTTAAGGGGACCAGGTGTGGCGGGTGTTGTCGGTGATTGTTTTTGTTGTGTGCGATGGAATGGCTTCGGTTGATGATGTTTCTGTGTACAGTGGGTGTGGAATGGCTTTGTTGGTGTTGTCGTATGTGGTGGGAAGTGGGATGATTTAAAAATACATCATGTGCCTTGGTCGGAGGGTGGAAATGTGTAACTTCGTTACAACAATTTACTTAAATTTATCTCATGAAACAAAAACTTTAAAACGAAATATTGCGACTTACGAAATTCATCGCTGGTTTGCAGGATAGAACAGCTTTGTTTTTCGTACATCTTTTACAGTTACTTCTCGCTTTTTATAAATAGTTAAGATCATTGAAACTTTAAGACTTGCCCTTATAAAGTAGTTAAGCAAAATTCTGCTATTGTTTTAGAGAAGCTAATTTTTCTTCGACTAACGTTTTGAAATTTTTCACTCCACGCCACTGGTACCTTACATACAATTATATATAATTTTTTTGTTAATACCATATTTTCAATCATGGAACGGAAACAAAGAACGAAATTTTCTTTCTTTTTGAGATTATTCAATCAGAATTGAAAATAAAAGAGAATTAGCAAAACTTCGTTCTTATTTTTTATAAATCAAATCACATCTTAAAAAAGAAATATTTTCAGAAGATGATGTCAGACATAATTTAAAAACATGAGCGAGAGCTAAAGTACATTTGAAATAAAGTGAACGAATGGATCGCCGAACTTGATCTAATGTGTGGCAGTGTTCTCTTGGGCTGGAGATTTTGAAAAAAAAAAACTGAAAAAAAATCATATGAAATTTTATTGATCACTTAAAAATCACGAGTTAAACCGTTTTCTTTTACTGTTTTGAATTTTTAAAATCGTTCGACCTGTTTTTCTCAAAAAACGGTTTTTTGAAAAACTTTTCGAAAACATATTGCAATTTGTATGACAAATTAAACTTTAAAAAAAAATTGAACTTTTTTTGTAAGCTAAAAAAACTTGTTATAGAAAATTTAAGAATTCACGTTTTTCCGTATTTATAAGGGCTTCTTCATTAACAATTTCATCGAAATCAGTCATGTGGGTTACGAGAAAAAAATCTGATTTAAAAAACCCGGTCCTATTTGAGGTACCGTTATAAGATTTTTAGGGAACGTACACACTTTTTCGGCTTCTCTATCATCGTAATGTCATGTTTGGTTGTCGAAAAAAAAAGTTTTTTTAAGGAATTTTTAACTTGCCTTATCTTTACACAAAAATAAAAATGAAGTGTCTGTTTGTATTTTTCAAATATCAGCTTTTACGAAATGCATATTAGAGAATTATTGTTTTCAATACATTAACGAATTTTGGCGGAACAAAGTTCACCGGGTAAGCTAGTGTAGTAGTACCTATTAATCCCAAGTAAAAATTAAGTCAAAATATACTAAACAATGTCCTGACGGTACCTTATGTGTTGGTCGTTTGCAAAAAACCGTACAAAGTTTTACTACGTCTTTGTAGCCAGCTCAAGCAAACGCTGACTTATAGGCAGCACAGTTTGCTGATGAATCGACGTTACCTATTATAAATTATACCGATATACACAAATCTGCTTGCCCGGATAGTAACTTGGCCATAGATTTGAAGAAGTGTGTCTCCACGCTAAAAAAAATAATACTGCGTTAGCAGAACGTGTTTCCACGTTTAGATGAAAAACCTTGTTTTGTCCAGCAGGGTAAGATAAAAGCGGATCTTCATCCCCCCAAAGTACCGACCAATTGATCTTACGTCCTTTCTCCCCAAAGTCATGGAAACTCTTATAAATCATCACAATCAGAAATTTCTGAATAACCGGCAATAGTTTCACAGGTATTGGGATGGAACCAATTATAATATCGTTCTGGAAAAAGTAGAAATGCGTGCACTCTGATAACCGCAAAATAAAATCTGGTAAGCCTCAACCCCAAGGCTCCGTTTTGTCTCCGATTCTTTTCCTAATCCTTAGTCGGTAAGAAATCTAAGACCAAATATCATTTATAAAGATTTGCAAAAAAGTCGGAGACAAAACGGAGCCTTGAGGCACACCAGAATTGATTTTGTGGTTTTCAGAGTGCACGCATTTCTTTATTCTCAAAAACGATGTAAGTATGGGTTTTCTGACGACAGTACACTCTACTTTTCATATTCGTTTCCAGATACACAACCTTGAACCTTTTCCCTCGGATATTTATTTGTAATGGCAGCGTTTAATAAGCTCATGGAATTCCGTTCTTGACAACAATACTTAATTGGAAATTGTCACCAGCGTGGAATTTCAAGCTTCAAAAACTCAATGCTTCGTCTGATGCCGTTAAAGCAAAACCCAAACTCCTTCACCACTGTCCATGAGTGGAATTGGCGTCGTGGAAATTGAATTGTTTTACGTCCTAACGAACACATATTTGACGTCACCAAAAATACCAAGAAACGTTCAGGTTTCCTTAGTCCATTATATTTTAAGGTGCTAGGAAAGTTACAAAGGATGCACATCTCCCAGTCTGGGGGACCAGGCCCTAAAGTTGTTCGCTTAGAAGAAAGGAGCTGGAAAGCCTTCAGTCAGTAACCCACTACCAGGAATGCAAGAGCTAGCGTTGGCCCTTTAGGGGCTCATCCACCACCTCATCTATGTAATTCATTTCCCTGGCTAGTAGTTAAAGGTCCCACTCCAAATGACGTTTTGCTCCAAAATATGTCGAAGTTGCTCATTGGATTGTGTCTACCATGATGACTGCTGGTGAACCCGCTGGTTCATTTATTTGGAATACATCCGCCACTCGCTTTTTTTCTGACGGGTTTATCCAGGTCGGATGACCCGAAACAGAGAAGCCCTTCAAACAGGGCAATAAGTGTTGAATTTTGTCCATGTTTACCAATCGCGATTATAAGTTTGAAAAGTCATGTCAGAGTGGAATGCAATTTTTTAAGGAATATTTTGTATGGAATATTCAATGGAATGGAATATACAAGTGGATCTAAAGTGTATTTTAATGGATAAAATCATCTCAGAAGTCAGAAGTGCCTCAATAGGGAGAAGACAGTGTGTCTAATATATTATATCGAATGCGTTACTTCGAGTGGGTTTCGATCTAATGTCCAAAAGCTAAAACATCGATTAACATTTCTTTCCGGATAAAAAAAAAACAAGAAAACAGTTTTTTAACTAGTTCTCGCTTCCGAGAACGATTGCTTATATCCGATTCATAATTAAATACGCCTTATTTCCAAAACACTGCCAATCTTGCATTGTGGTTCTTTTCATACAAATAATGACCATTTTGAAATCTCCACCCTTACCCGAATATACTTAAGCTGAATAAAATGTATCGAGGTCTCTAACTAAATTGTCCAAATTCCAAAGTGTGAAGAGAAAATCCCTTTCAAGGACCTTGGTAGCTGTGCTAATTGCAAACACCATAAATACTGGACATACTCGTGCATCGCAGAAGCTCAACTATTAATCACAAAACAGATTAAACCTTCTTTACCCTAAAATTTCTTCGTCTTTGTTAATCACTTCAAACCAAAATTAAGGTTAAACGGTCCGTTACACATATGCCCGCAATTAATTTGTCCTCCCGCCCGAACTCTGTCCACGCAATTTGTTAAGTGAAACCAAACCAAAACTTTTGCTCCATAAACTTAATATTTTTACAAGAAGTGCAATGTCCTGGCCATAAAGTATCTTTTAGAAGCAATAAAATATCGCAACCATTTGGTATCTGTCCAAATGAACATTTGTTTCTTCTAACCCACAAACGTTGTCCTCGCATTCTCCATATCTCAGCATGAAATCTACATACGAGGCTGCCATTAATAGCTGTCCTTCCTTTCCCATCGCATAGTATATGTAAGAAGGATAGAAGGAGGAGGTAGAGGTGGAGTCAGCAGAAAATGTCAGCATTTGCAATGTGAGAAGCAAAAACACTGGGATTCCCCCCTCCTTTCTTTTGAGGACATCTTCACAATCACGCGGTATTCACTTCACAAATGAAAATTGTTTCTTCAAGTAGCATCCTTGTGAAGTGAAGGAGCAACTATACATAGTTCTTGGACGAGAAGTAGAAGTATATTTATCTACAACGAATGGTCAATTGTCGAGTCAAGTCCTTGCATCCTTGTGTAATGGAAGAAGATGCCAACTTTATACCGAAAACCTAAACGAGAAGAATTCCCAAGAATCATTGAGCTATCGAGTCGAGGGCGAAGAAGAAGGAATCAGAATAGGAATCGGAATCGGAATCGGAATCGCAATCGCAATCGGAATCACTAAAAATTCCTCCTCTGGGGATAGGTAAATAAGATAAGGAGACTCATTAAATACAAAAACTTTCACACCAAGAGCCAGCCAGCCATCAGCCAGTCAAGGATGGGTCTGTTCTGGTTCTGGTGTGTTGTATAGGTTTGAGAGGCAAGCGTAGGATGCCAAATGATAGCAAAACTAAAGATCCTTATCCAGGAGTCGAACGTCTGGCAATCTGACGATGATTACGACGATGACGATGACGACGACGATGACGACGACAATGACGCAAAGTGATTATTGGCATCAAAGTAGAAGGAGGAGAAATCCACTTGGCCATCATCAGTGCAGGATAAGACCAGAGTAGGGGCTCTGCGGAACATAGAACAAGGAATAAGGAACATCATCGGACATGGACACTTGCTTAGTGCCCTTTAAGTTCTTCCAAATGAGTTTGTCGTTGTTTTAAATGAGAACTTCCGTCTGTCGTGCAGCTGTTATCGTAGCAATAAAATTGCATTTTAATTGTTATTGCTATGATTTGATCATTTGCTCAGACTTAAACTCACACTGAATCCCACAGAGATCCTTAATAGATAAATGAATGAAAGAAAGGGACAGCAATAGCAATAGCATTCGTATTCGTACATGTGTGTGGATGAGATTTTTGAAAAAAAAAGATGTTTTAAAGTGACTTAAAATAAAATGAAGGGATTTAAAACTTACTGTGGATAATTTATGATGGCATGTAACTCGACTGCAATATATAATTAAGGCAGTTCTTTGTTCCAGATTTTTGGGATCATAAGTACCAAGTTAAATGGAGCTTACTGAATAATCTATTCTTTAATTCTCATGAGTGTTCTAGTATATATTTTAATATTCAAGCCAAGGCTTATAGAGATAAGGATAATTAGTTATAACGGTACGGAAGTGGAGAAAAAATTAGGTGGCGCCATTAGATTTGTGTTCATCCCGTAGGCAGTGAATGTAGGTCATGTTACACGTAACTATAATTTTGTCACCCCTTTTTTAAACTGTATGGTCAGACTTGTTGAAAATTGTCTTGAATTTTTTTTTTGTTGGGTCTGTTCACGGTGCACAATTTTTCAGAATTAAGTCGCGTTGTGAACTTCAAAAAACATGACTGAATAATAGTTCGAAAGAAATAATTTTGATTTTTTAAGTGAATTGTTCGGATACATATTTGTATGTTTGCATTTTGGTCCCACGTTGGGCGCCAATCGATTTACTTCATTAATCATCAAAAAACAATTTTCTATGATCAAAGTGTCGCACGAACTTGCTCTAATGTGTGACAGTGGTCTCTGGGCTGCACGACTGGATCATACGTACTTTCTCAGTGGGTGCAATAGTATAAGATGAAAACAAACTTTTCAAGCAATATGAAGAAAGAACTCATGTTTGAAAAATTTGGAAAAAATTCAAAAATTGTGATTCAAACTTACGTTGAAAAACCTTTAATATTTAAAATAAAGATATCATCTTTTGGGTGCTATAAATGATATAAATGTATGCCTATGGCCAAATTAATAAAATTATTAAGACCAATTTCCGTTAATATCATATGTAGCCAAAAACTAAAAAGGCTCGGGGAGCCTTTTTTGAGTAAATTAGAAAAAACGAAAAAAATGGCCAAAATCTAATGGCTCTTTGTATAGGAGGCGCCATTAAAAAAAAAAGAAAATGAAAAAAAATCAATGCCATCTGATAGGAAACAAAGTTTGAGTGAATTCGATGCAACCGTTGACAACTTATGGCCATTTGAAAAAAAGCCGTTAAGAGCAGATCTCCGTTATTAGCATTTTTCGCCAAAAACAAAATCGTTGGAGCCATTTTTAAGCAAATTAGAAAAAAAAACCAAAAAAAGTTGGCTAAAACTCAACGGCTCGTTGTATGGGAGCTACCATTTAGAAACGCTTCACGAAAAATTTATAGAGCCATCCAATAGAACACTATAAAGAACGATGCCAAACGAAGTTTGAGTCAATTCAATCAAGTCGTTGCGAACTTATGGCCACTTGAAAAAAAGCCGTTAAAACATGATTTTCGTTACGACCATTTGAGCCAAAAACGCAGTTTTGTTAGAAATGTTTAAAGTAAGCTAAATTTTGAGTTTAATCAAAATCGTTAGAGCCGTTTTCGAGCAAATCCAAAATGAAAAAAACCGTTACGAAACAAAAAAAATCTCGACAATGGTTTTTCTTCAAACTGCTATCTACCAAGTTGTAAGAAAATCCGTCAAGCCATTTAGGCTGTAGCATGATGTGACAAAGCGCACATTCGCACATCCGGTCAGACGCACAGACACCCATACCTCCTATGGGACCAGTTTTTTGAAATCAGATTTTCTCTTAAACCCTTTCACGGATTTCGATGAAACTTTTAATATAGGAACCTTTTTATAGACGAAATAATATGAATTTCTAAATTTTTCAAAAAAAGTTTTTTTGGGTTTTTAAAAAAAATGAATTTTTTTTTTACTTTTGGTTTTTTCAAAAGGCTTTGTTCAAATTTTTTTTTAATTTTTGTTTTCTGATAAGAACTTTAAACCGCAAGATGTTGACATACCCAAAAAAAAATTTGAAATGTTTTCGAAAAGTTTAAACAAAAAAAACGTTTTTTGAAAAAACTGGTACAACGATTTTGAAAAAAGAAATTCCTTAAAATTTAGAAAAATAAAAGGAATCTGATGACTTACTTTATTTTCTCCAAAAAACGTGTTAACTATTGATTTTTAAATGATTAATAACGTTTCATATGATTTTTTCATTGCTTTTTTTTCCAAAATCTCAAGGTTGGGCAGCAATATTTAAATTTAAGTCCAGCAAGCCGGCTGGACCGGGTTAGATCACGGGTGACGGAGAGGTCTTCCAGATAGCGGGATATGAATAACCAGATAAGATTATGCCTGACGAATGGAACCTCAGCATCTTCTTGTCTTTCCCATGCACAAGAAAGGAAACATGTTATCCTGCTCCAGCAGAAGAGGTATAAGTAAGTCTTCTATTCAAGGTTTTTCCTAATTCCCAAAAATATTTTTGAACGTGATACTTGGCTGTACTCTAAGATAAAAATCGTTTTACAGTATGGGAATTTCTCAAGAATAATTTTTAAGAAAACTCACCTCGAAGTCAAAAATTTGTATGGGAAATATTTTACCTGTTCCAGGTTTTTCCAAGTATCAGATTTATCGTAAGTTATTCCATAAAATTATTGTCTTTAATTTTTATATAAAGGGTGTTTTTTTAGAAGTGTGGTTTTCAAGAAGAAACAAAACGCATATAATTTAATGTTATGGCCAATAATTTAGCTTTATTATAAAGATAGCTATAAGGGTTTGCCATTATGTTATAAAAATGATTTGGGCAAGTGGCCTCCGCTGCTGGCTCGAATAAATTCCTGGGAGATAATGTCGACCGAAAATTGAACGCGCAGCGTCGTTATTCAGGAGTAAGTATATTCATTATGAAATGGAAAAACCAAACTGAGAATAAGTCAAGTAACAGCTGTCAAAAAGACCAACTCCGAATAAAGTATTGCCAGATTGAAAACCACACGTCTAAAAAAACACCCTTTAATATGGTTACGTTCACTCAAAAAAAAGGTAAAACGTTACATAATTATATTACGAATTTTTGGAGAAAATTTAACTGAAAGCCAAAAAAATTAGCATGAGCAAAAAAAGGAACAAGCCAGAAACTGGATATCCCAAGACCGAAAGGAGATTTCAAACTTCTTTAAATGTATTTTAAGAGGCTAAAATGTTTCTCTCAAAACAAGAAAGCTAACGTAATTGGTATTTAAACCGCGCACTTACCTTAAACATTGGCCCGAGTACAACAAAGTAAGCCTTTCCTCGAATCCCCGATTTCCAGTAACAAGTATGGACTTATTGTCCAATATCTGTGTGGTTTTAGGCTAGGCAAGGTAACCATCGATCAAATTTACACTCCGGCAAATTTTAGAAAAGACTCAAGAAATCCAGTTCGATACTCAAAGTGTAGAGATCAGTCGAGGTATCATCCTGGTAAAGTCTTCTTTGAAAGGACCCAGGATGCACAATGCAAGACACCTTATCATTCCCGTTCTGCTGTATGGGGCAAACGCGTGGACCCTGGCGTAATATAATATTCTTCATGCAACAACTAATTGTGGAAGAGAAGTTTCAAGTGGCATTAAACTCGTGCAAAAGCTGAAAAAAACAGTGGTATAGATGGCTGGGGCATGAGGAACGTGAGCAAGAATATGCACCAAAACACTGAGTCTTCAGTTCCAACCCTGAGGGACAACGCAGAAGTGGAAGCTGGAAGACCCCAGACTTAAGAATTGTTTTCAACGCCCAACAATCTCTAAGACCTAAAAAAGAAGCATTAAACTATGCTCCGGAGGCAGCCAGTCCAGAAAATTTAATCTGTTTTTTCTATTCACAACAAAACCCTTTCTCTGCCTTTATTTTGAATTAAAAACCAAATCAAATTGACCGATAATAAATGATGCAATGATATCACAAAGAATTGCACATAAATTTATCAAAATCATCCTGTTTAAAGGAACAAACAAAAAAAAGGGGAAGGGATAACTTAAAAGAACAAAACAGGAACAGCACTGTCCTATGATGAAATGAAAAATTACTTTTCTCTCTCAACTTCCTGCTTCGACTTCGTTTGTGTCGGGATTTTTTATGTTTTTACTTTATTTTCTATCCTTTTTACTTCCGGTTTCTTTTTTTTAACATAATCATTTCCATCATATAAATATAAAAGCAAAGCAACAAAGTATACCATAAAGGAAAATATTACAACAACAATATTACAAAACACAAAAAAAGAGTCCTTTCTATGGATTTCGCTCGCGAATAAACCTAACCACTGTTCTGTAGTAGATAGCATCACTGGCTGGCTGGCTGGAGCGAGCTATATGGTTAAAATGGAAGTTCTGGAATTTGTTGTCTCCGCTGGCAGGATGTTATGGATAGATGATTTCAACCGGATGCGAACCAACCTTTTCCCTCAAAAAAAAAAAAAAGTATTAAATAAAAAACTTAACGAAAGCATCTGCAACGTTAAAATGAGATTTATCTTGATTTTGATGGCGCAAGCAAAAGGGAGATCACCTAACGGTGAAATTTTCATTTTCACAATAATAATAATCTAAGGATATGCAATTTCATATTGTTTCCAAATCTCTTTCTTGACGGCAGACAAATAATAAAAAAAAAAATCACATTTAACTGTTCTTGCCCTCATTATTTTTAAATATTTCATCAAATATCTGATTCCTTGTAGCAGCCAGCGCATTTAAGGATATAAAAACAAAAAATAGGAAAAAAAACATTGCCTGTCGCTGTCTGCGAGGATAAAAGTTTCTCATCTGATTGTCATTGACGTTGCATTGTCTTAAAGTGTGCGCGGGGGTGCACAGACTTTTCGAATGAAACAAAATAATTGTGTAATGCGAGCCATGGGGCGAGGGTAAGGCGGGAATGGATGGCATGCTGGGGCTGGCAACAATATTGTTCGCAAAAAAAATGTTTAGACCGTTAAATCATTTTAATGACTTTTTTGTTTAGCAAATAATGGTGGAAAAAAAATTCAACAATAAAGTTTCTGCTATTTTAACAATTATTAAGGACATTGTTGATTATTATTACTTTATTATAATTTAATTGTTAACTCTGAAATTTGATCTTATTCTTTTGGTTTTAGTGATTTTAATACCGTCATTAAAAATTATGGCCAGATACTCTGTGCCTCAGCCTCAGATGATGCCATATAATAAAGTCAAAATTAGGTAACCCCAAATCCAGATTTTGAACTATTTTGCAATTTAACTTGCGATTGTACATATGTATATGTAGGGAGGTACCGCATAAGACAAGTTATGCATTAGTAATTTTTTGTTTTTTTTTGACAATATAACACGACATTATACAATGAAAGAGAAGCCGAAACAAGTGGGTCCAACAATTTTGTCTGTCCGTCTGCCTGCATCGGAGCCTATAGCCTAAACGGCTGAAGCGACTTTCTTCAAAGGGGGTTTTGGAATTAAATGAATTTGAAGTTTTTTTACTCATGGTCGCTTATATAGCTATCAGTAAAATTATGTCGGTAAAAAATTGTAATAGCAACGCTTCCTGTCTTTTTCTTCTTCTCTCTGATCTCAAATGTATCAGTAATTTATTTCCGGATGAACGAATTTTTCCGGATGAACTAAACAGTAAGAAAGAGTGATATGACAATCAGCTGATACGTAAAATGAGTTTTTGCCAGTAAAATCTAATTATTGATTTTCCGTAAAAAAAATACATTACCGAATCAATATATTTTTTCTAAAAAAAATAATGTATGTTATTCGCCACCTATTGGTATATACTTATTGTTTCAAAACACATTGAAACATATTAAATACTACAAAAGAAAATTTTTACTGATGCGTTTTACTGATCGCTATAACTGACACCTAACTACCTGCCATACGATTTTTTATGAAAAATTCATTTTTCTCAAAAACGGCTAGAAAATTTTTGATAATACTTTTCCTTTTGCGAAGACTTTATGTTTTGGTTGAAATAAACTCACCAACACGGACACTTGGCCACTCTAAATATTGCTGTAAGTCCCCCATAAATGTCTTCTTCTTCTTCCCCATACACGTTGTCGACCATCTGGTGCACGTAAGGCAATTCTGCACTCATCCGTGAACAAAACTCTACCCTATTGATCGTGAGTCAAATTTGCATGGTTTATCAAATGGAAACCGAGCTTTTTCGGTGCTTACTAAGGAGCTGTGGACCAAGTATTGGCCCTTCGACTTCTCCATGCGTCTTCTTATTGCACGCTCGCTTACTTACTGACTTGAAGCTGCTGGCGGTTCCTTAAAATGCATAGAAGGTACAATAAATCCCGAAACGAAGTGCATCGTTCGATATGCGACATTATGTTATAAACACTCAAAATATTTGCCATGGGATGGTAATAGCTTGGCCAAGATTCCGTGCCGCTGAGTGCAGAGTGCAGGAAGAGTCTTAGAACGTGGTAACTCCCTTTAGACCAATTTTTTTTTTTTTTTTTTTTTCAAATCAGATTTTTTCGTAAGTCACTTGATTGATTTCGAAGTAATTTTCAATATTAAAGCGTTTTTAGACCAAAATAATACTAAAATTCTTAAATTTTTCAAAAAGTTGTTGTTTTTTTTTTGGGTTTTTAAGGAAAAGTTAAATTATTTTTTAATTTTTGGGTTTTTCAAAAACGGTTTTGTTCAATATTTTCAAAATTTTATTAAAAAAAAAAAATATTGGAATATCTAATGCTTTCGAAAAGTTTTTCAAAAAGAAAAACCGTTTTAAAAAAAAAACATGTCCGAACGATTTTGAAAATTTTGTTTCTTCAAAATTCAAAACAGTAAAAGAAAAATTCAATATTCAAATCCATATACCAAACCTCTCTTACCTATACTCCAAGTTCAAAAGTGAGCCAAAGTATTATGGAAGTTGCTGGAGGCAGCATACCATATAGCCACCCTCACTTTTAATACGCCGTAATTTGTTCATATTATTTAACTTCCTTTGAAGGTAAAATAGACAAAAAAATATATGAAATTTGACGTTGTATCACGTCACCCTTTTTGGTGTTAATTTGCTACGGAAATTTAGTAGACCACATGGAACAGGGGAAATGGAAACAAAGCCGACTCGGCCATATTTCGTTCGACATTAAAACTGTTAAAATATAGGCGCCAATACCTGATGACTGAATATTCATTAAGCGGAGCAACAAAGTGAGCTGGTTAGACTCCGAAAACGCAGGTAAACTCCATTCGTCCCGAGAAGCGGGCCACCGAGATACATTCTTTTTCCATAATTTTTTTTTTATGGAATTCAATTTCATTCACTCTCACTTCGATTTTTCAAGACCTTGTTGATGTGGTCGGGCTTTAACTCACGGATTGTTTAGATGATATTGGTCTTAAGTACTTGAATTGTTTCCGGGTTGTTGGCAAAACACCGGTCCTTCACGGTTCCCCAAACAAACAAACAAAATTCAAAGGGGTAAAATCGCAGATCCAATATGGCCAATTGACATCGCCAAGAAGGCTGATAACGCGATTTGAGAATTTGGTGCACAAAATATCGACTTTTGCATTATATTTTTAGCATGGCGCGCCATCCTGCATGAACAATCTAAATCCTTGTTTTGGTTTACATGGCTCCGTAACGCCCACCATTGACCGAAACATAATACCGAGCTACATTTTCTAAGAAAAATGATCCAATCATGCCAACCCCTCCACAATCCGCACCAAACTTTCACCCTCTGTGGATGTATTTTCTGCTCGACAATAAAGTGAGGGTTTTTACGCCCCAGGTGCTCCAATTTTGTTTATTTAAGTACCTGCGAGATAAAAATGCGCCTCGTCAGAATAGATCAGTTTAGATGAATATTCGCCCAAAACCGGTGTCCAATTCAAGCTGTTCTAAAGCCAAAACGGCGAGGCGATAGCGAAGTGGATGGTCGTGCGTCTTGAATTGCTGAGTCAATTGGACCTTGTAAGCCAATAATCCGTCTTGTATACTTGTCCAGAATTCTCCTCAGACTATAGTGCGTGTAATGTTGAGATCGGTATCCAGTTGATGTTCGTAAACTGAGTTTCATACTCTCGGCTTCAGCAGCCACATTCTCGACTATGCTCACCGTGGGACGAAAGCAACGTAGACCATGAGTGTTATCCACTAGCATACTATTCTTACGCCGTATGTGGAAGGTTGATCATTTTGGACAAAACTTGTTTTCAACGCCTTTTTTGCACTTGCTAATGTAAATTTGTCAAGATTGTATCAAAATAACATGTAACGGGTGATTTTTTAAGAGGTTTAGAACTTTTTTTTAAAAAAAAACACAAAAAATTCGAAAAAATGAATGAAATATTTATTTGAATCGATAGTTTGAACCTTGCAATTTAATGTTTAAATATAATTTCATGCAAATGTTGACCGCGGCTGTGTCTCAGGTAGCCCATCCGCTGAGTCCAATTTTGGCATACTCTTTCACACATATCGGCCGGTATCTCACGAATGAATGCATGGATGTTGGCTTCCAGTGCGTCAATCGAAGCGGGCTTGTCCCTATAGACATTAGCCTTGACATACCCCCACAAAAAATAGTCTAATGGTGTCAAATCGCACGATATAGGCGGCCAATTGACCGGCCCGAAACGTGAAATTAACTGTTCACCAAACTCGCCTCGCAATTGCGCCATTGTTTCGCGTGCTGTGTGGCATGTGGCACCGTCTTGTTGAAACCACATATCATGCAAGTCAAGAACTTCCATTTTGGGCAAAAAAAGTTTGTTATCATCGCTCGGCAGCGTTCACCATTGACAGTTACGCTGCGATTCGCATCATCTTTGAAGAAATATGGCCCAATAATGCCGCCGGCCCATAAACCGCACCAAACAATGGCTTTTTCGGGATGCATTGGTAGCTGTTGCAATGCTTCTGGCTGATCTTCACTCCAAATGCGGCAATTTTGCTTATTTACGTACCCATTCAACCAAAAATGAACCTCATCGCTGAACACAATTTTTCGATAAAAAAGCGGATCCTCGGCCAGATGAACATTTCGAACCGAGCACGAATTTTGATAGTAAAATTCAATAATTTGCAAGCGTTGTTCATTTGTAAGACGATCCATGGTTAAATTGCAAACCAAACTGAAGCTGTTTGACAGTGACACAAGGTACTAAACACACGTCAGCTGTCAAAACCAGTGTTGCCAAAACCAAACCAGCTAAATAATCACCCGTTAGTTCTACCCAGAATACAAATGCATGTCCGTAAGCACTGAACCTGAATCATATGATAAGAGAGACCAATTTCTACTTACGCTACCCTCAGACGCTAAAAACGGCTGAGACATGAACATCAAATAAACATCCACGCTCCAGCTCGTAAGTTTTCTTCAACGGTATACAAAAGGGAGTTAGTAGTCAAAGTTGGACTCCGTCTTTAATGGTTTAACTAGAAGCAAGGATCAAGACAATCAAGATTAAGTGACAATGCATACTCAAAAAGTTATCATTTGGTCTGGGTTTTGTGCCGGAGTCATTGCTATGTACTGTAAACGAAAGCAGCCGTCAACGTCAATGACAAGCTCCACAGAACGTTGATATCCATTCCTTATTGCCCAAATAGAACCATATAAAACTAGATGATGTTTGGCAGCATGGCCGTCTTAGGCCATACCGGGGCCCTTGGGCACACAAGAATTCGGGGCCCTATTGGAAAGTTGAAAAAGTGAATGACAATGTATGCGGATAGGCCACGTACAGCAGACCGTGCAAAAAACAGGGAAATTCGAGATTAATCCCACAGATAATTGGCCTTTCGATTTTTCGATTGTCATCGCAAAGGCCAATATAAAGGGAAACTAAATTTGCTTGAAGTGGAATGAAAGATCAGTTGGAATAATCGGATATCGTGGGATAAGGACTTCCGTTCTTTTGAACCTTGTCAATTTCAGCTGTAAATTAAGCAGCAGAGCTCCTGGCACATTAAGCGAGCTCAAAAATTCCTTCGGATAGTTGGTCACTTCATCTTCGTCGGTCACGCTGTAAAAGGATTAGTGTGAATGAAGTTCTACAGCAATTTGACTTTGAATTATGAAATTCAAGCTATCGACGTTTTTATTCTTCGCTGCTAGTATTACCCGTTCACTAATCCAATCAAGATTTTCATATTTTTGTGCAATTCCGGGAAACACTTTGTTGACGAGCCCTTCCTTTGAGGAGGATGTGAACTCTCAAAAATTTGCGAGAACGATATCAATCCAGTCAAAACAGGAACGGGAATTCGGCCATTGTCAAGCGCCAGCAGTTGTCTCGATAATACGTCAGTTGATGGATAGCTCTGCAATGCGACTCTCATGTTCGTAGTCAATTTCAACATCTTCTCTCGAATCACTTAAAAATCTTTTCATCGTTCGGTCACTTGCCTTAAAGATCGTTTATGCGCCATCGTGCAGTTATCATAGATGACGATTTTGCATTCTCGCATCAATTTCGCTTCCGCCGAATTCCTGGTCATTGTGCACGTTGGCTTGTCAATAGTGAGAAGATTCATATACAGCTTCAAAGCGGAGTGTGCAGGTCGACCGCCTTCCAGCAAGGGGGCACAATTCCAGAGGATGAAACAGCCAACTCCATCTGAGATCTTGACCGAATTGTTACCAGAGAAATTCACAAACTGAAAAGTGGATTTGATTTATCCTAAATATTTTACAGTTTTCCAGAGAGCACACTTGTTGTATAGTGTAATTGAGTATATCAGCCTTTCGGGGCCCCCGTCTCGATAGGGGCCCTGGACACGGGCCCCGTGTGCCCATATGGTAAAAACGGCATTGTTTGGCAGGACGGTGCGTATGTTACGGTGCCGTGACACTTGGCCATGCGTCATATGGCCATATTTTGAAATATATGGCAATATGACACTTTCAAAATGCGTCATGTGGCCATTTTTCAAAATATCGGATCTTTGAGGAAGAGTCATTAAAATTGGAAAACTGCGATCAGTACCACCGTAAGAAGCCAAGCCAATTCATCAGTACATCATAACGTTTTATGTACGAGTCTTAAAAATGATATCAGAAAGATGATGGCCGCCAGCAGCGATACATTGATGAAGTTGGTTTTTGAAGTATTCCGCCGTATTTTCACACATTTCGACCGGTATAGCGTTAATTTCTTCCTGAATTGTCTCTTTAAGTTCTTCCAAGGTGGAGGCTGATGTTAAAAACCTTTTCCTTCAGGTAGGCCCACAAGAAAAAAAAAATGTGTGCGTGTACTAGTGTACACATGTAAGAAGTGAAACTTCTTTGGCAAACTAATTTTTATTTTTTGCACTGCATTAACCGACCAGTGCAGCTTCTTAAGACCGCTTACCCGCCTAACACATTTAATATTATACACATCACATTTTTCATATCAACCTTCCAGCGCTCATTTAACCACATACCAAGTCACATCCCTGCTACCCGCCAATTTAAAACCATCAACAACCTGCCTGCCAATGATTCCAGATGAAATATAAGAAATCTCACTGGATTCGAAATAAAATCCCAATTTTGTACTGTAGGGGGAAAAACACCATATTTTGTTTAAAAGAAAGTTTAACACTAAAATCCTACTCAATGCATTTTTCAAAAAGAAAAAAAAACCTTAGACCCGCACGTTTGCACTTGTGTCAAAAATTTGATATCCCAGTTTCAAACCGTAGTCAATTTGATCGCATTAAAGTCAACTCGTTAAGTTTGCGCATGTAATTAAGTATTGAAAGTACACTATTCAGCTTAAATTCAATCGATTTAGCACCAGTTTGAAACTGGAATTGCAAAACGGTTTATTCGTGTAGGGATACCCTTATGGAATGAAATTAAAGTCTTGTATGTTTTTATTAGTTACCTAGATTATAAAAATAACAATTGTCATTATTCGGTTTTCGGGAAACAACAAAAAAATTTTAGTTTTTTTTTGTAAAAAATGCTTACTGAGCTCAATTACTATTTTTTTGTAAGTCAAACTTTAAGCCTTAATTGTACATATTTTTATTTTTGCTGATAAAATAGTTTTTTAATATTTATGTATGTAGGTACATATGTACCTATGTCGTACTGAATTATCCTTAAAATAATATCACCCCATAAAATAACAATCCAATCGGAAATTTTCCAACCATACAAACCACCAAGAATTTTTTTCCCACTACTTTACCCACCAAATAGTTTTTTTCCAACCATTTTGGCGGGAAAAACAACCAATCTGGGAACAATGCGGTGACTGCCTACAGTGGTTATACGAAACAGTTTTGTCTGCTACGACACAAATAATGCATACCGTCTCTGCTACCCACCATTCTATTTTTAACCATCAGCCGCCGACCTTCCTACAGCTGATATGCAGAACCAGTTTGTGCTATTATAAAACAAACCTAACCTAACCTAACCTATAGTTCTCTCCCCATGGCACTGTGCGTGATGCCTGATGCGACGTTAGCTCTATATCACTCTCTCTCTCTCTCGGTCTTTCTGACTCGCTTGCTCCCTACTCTCGCTCCATGGCTATGTGCAGTGATGGAATCAAAACAAGAAAAAGATTGCGCGTAACGAAAAAACGTGACGCGTAACCGAAAAATGTGACGATAAATTTTTTTCCAACGCCGATAAAGAAGTTTCACTTCAAAAAACACAAATGGTCAAATCCTGTGAGTGCGGGCATAGATTTTCACGACGAAAGAACGAATAATTTCAAAAAACCTAAACGGAAGGCGGAGTTTCGTTGTTCACCAGACCAAACCATGGTAATGACTGATAACGGCCTGACGAAATGAGACCATTATCCATCAATATCATACTATCCCCACCACACGGGAATTTCCAACCATTCAAAACTGCCCTGTTTGATTTGCCGCACCCTGTATAATGTTTGGCAAATGTAGCGTGCTCCTGTGGCTCATACGTCATACCACACAAACCTTTAACAGACGAGACATCTTGAATTTTATTCAAATAGTATCATTCACACTTTTCCTGACATTTCCTTACCTCAATTTACGAATCGTTAAACCCCGTGGCATGGGTACTGTGTCGGACTGATACGCTGAAGGTTAAGAGTTCGATCTCCGACTCCACCTTAGTTTCTTTTTCCGGGAAACTGCTTCTTGCTTCATGTCATAGAAAGTGGCGGTTTATTATAGGTCACTTCTATTCCTGCAGAATATCAACGCACACACAGGAACGGTTGAGAGTGTAAGTCACATGCCCTGCTTGGAGCTGTTCCAAATGTACCAAATCCTTTTTTTTTTTTTCAATTTTCAAATCAAAAGGCCAGAAGAATCTGTTCTTGTTAGACACACTATGAACAAAAAAAAAAGAGTCCGAAAATTTCCCGCACTTTCAAAAATAATTGAGGGAAATTCTTAATCCACGTTTAAGTATCCAAACTTCAAACTGCACTCGATGTTTGCCTCGGTGACTTTTGTCGGAGAGGAAACAATTGCAAAAGTTCTTTGCCGGATAAAAGTATAATATACAAGCAAACTCACACATACACACACACTTATATAAACAGAGAGTTGAATTTCACCCATTGACATGCGGCATCCTTTAGAGAAATATAAAATGCCAAAGGAGTT
This sequence comes from Platycheirus albimanus, assembly GCA_916050605.2. Classification (NCBI taxonomy): domain Eukaryota; kingdom Metazoa; phylum Arthropoda; class Insecta; order Diptera; family Syrphidae; genus Platycheirus; species Platycheirus albimanus. The sequence goes on from OU696696.1 coordinate 58,442,746, forward strand.
CAGGTTGAGGATTTTTTTTTTTTGCTGTCTTCCTCCAAACAATTCTGGAAGGAATTTAAAATCGAATCACATTGCAGCAAAAATTTCATTAAAACTTTGTCTTGAGATAGTTTTTTGACATTTTATTTTTGTACTTCGTCCTTGATATGGGTCCCTACTACTCTATCCTTTTGGTGCATTTGTGGGTTAGTTTTTTTGGTTTCCAACTAGAGTGTGGGTGAATCCCTTTTTGAACTCAAAAAATTACATCTCATTCACTCTTTACACGATTAGCCATCTTAAAAAGGAAGAAAAAAAGGATCTCGAGATAATTGCGTTGCTCTATGTTTTTTAAGATTTATAAATTCATTTTTGCCTCAAGACCTTGATTGTTATCGTCGTCAGAAAAGAAGGGAGTATAACGCACACTCAAAGGATTTTGCTATATCATAATCTAGGACACGCTTAAGTTGGTTAATTATATACCAAAGAGCCAGCAAGAAGGCAAGGACTAATAAAAAGTGGCAATGACGCTCGGTTGTATAGCTGACGCGAAAGTGTGTTTGCAACAAATAATTAGAAACTTTAGCAAACAGGACCTTTTTCAAGTTCGCCCTTTCCGTCACTACACCACTCCACTCGTCCCATATAAGAGACGACTTAGCAAAGAGAATAAAGATTTTTTTGGGAACAAGTTGTTTTAAAAGGACTTTTGGTCTTCTAAATAAAGACACAACTACTTAACTCTTCATAGACTCACTTGTGTTGTAGTGTAGGTACTGGTACCTACTACACTACTTAAAAACTTGCCCCATAATTACTGTGTCAGTATTATAGTGGAAACGGAAATAGAGATAGAAATAGTAAAAGAAAGAGAAAGAAGACAGTGTTTATGGGTGTGTTTGCATTTTGAATTATACCTACTAGCTATAGCTACTATGCCCATCATGTTGATGAGATGAGGCTGATGATGCGACGACGATGCTAATGAGCCAACACTATAAGGTCCTGGCAGTGAAATGATAAGGCGGCAAACATTCAAAATTAGCATAAATTTAGTTCATAGTTGAAAATATAAATGTTTAGTTGTTTTAGTTGTTGTTGTTTTATCTTTGTCTTTGTGTCCTTCTTGATGTGCGATATGGTATTGTGATGGTTTTGGTTGATGCGGTTGGTCGGTCGGTTCGGTCTTCGGTACTGGATATCCACAACCCAACACACCAAGAACTATCATTTAAATATTATAAAGGAGCAAAAAGTTTTATGATTGCTTGGTTGGGAACTGTTGGGAAAATGTATACAAATACAATTTTATGATGTTTTTCTGTTCTGTTGTATATTTCGTTACGAGTGCTTTCGTTGCTATAGTATAGTTGTTGATGCTTGGTTTTAAAAATAAAGCAAATTATAGAAAATTATGAAATCAGCAATAGAGTCATTGTTTTTTATTATAAGCCATTTTTGAAACAACGCTGACGACCGACGACTGACGACCGATGACGATGGTTTAAATATTTTTTAAATGAGCTTCTTGCCAAAGTCTTGGCTTGAGTTGGTGCGGGTCACTATAATTTTTGATTGTTAATGAAAATTTTTAGAATGTTAATCTAGTTGGAATTTCGAAACTTATACTTTGTCAGAGATTAACACTTTAAGATATGGTTTAATGGTTTTTTTTAACTTTTGAAATGGTGATGAGAAATACTAAATGACTGTTCCATGAACAAAAATGCAAATGGAACCTTTTCTAATTTAAAAACTAAAAAGTTTGTGAGAGAGAAGTCATTGTCTTTATGCCAATGAATCAAAAATTATTAAAACTGATTTAAACAGTTAGGATCTTGAAAACGAAGAGAGATACAAAGAGAACCCAACAAACAAATTTGCTTGTAAAATGTTCAATATTTTGAATTTTGCAAGTAAAAGCTTGTATAAGGCTGGTATGTATAATGCAAACTATTTCAAGCCAGACACATTTCAAACACTAACAATCAAAACAAAATAGCTTCTATAAGGCCTCTTAAGTGAGTTTGAAAAGTCAAGACTTCCCAATTTAACTTGTACCTATAGGGTAATTTTTTTTTTTCAATTTGGCAAGTGACAGCTTGTTTAGAACTTGCATAAGGCAAACTTTCTCAAGCCACACACTTCAAACGTTGAAAATGTATAGAATAGAAGTGAGTTTCAAAAGTTATATACAAGGGTTGTTGGTAATGGCTCAGATTGGCCGGTGTAAGCCTTCATAAGTTGTTACCTGACAATTTAAAATATTAAAGTTGCTGTAAGGCTCTCCACGACAAGTCAATGTAAAAAATTTGAGTAAGGCTTGCCATTCAAGGCCTTGTAAAAAATAAATTTCAGATAATATCAAGAGTTTAATAGACAAGTAAATAAATAAAATGGGGAAGGTAAGTATTGATCATCGAAAAGCAGAGAAAAAATTGATTCCAAACTGGCTCCTGCGTTTTTGACAATCTCGTCTCGACAACTTTGAAGCAATGCAAGTTTATTCCTTTTTCAATTTTCACTGCACTTTTGTACGATTTTTAACTGAAAACTTTCCGATTGAGATCATCTTATGCGAGTATAAAACAAGGCATTACAAAAGCCATTTGATGACATGGCCCTTGTAAGACCTTTATGTAAACATTTACGGCAAGCTGTCATCAAAAATGTCTTTTGTAGGGTCCATTTTAACACTTCAGGCAAGCTATGTGCGGTAGTTGTCATGAAATGTCTTTCTAAACAAAGCTAATTGCACTTCATAAACGGCTATTGCTGCTATAACATATGCCAACAAAAGTTTTATAAGCAGTTAAATAGCTTGCGCAATGTGTGACAAAATGATTTGCATAAGGCCGTTTTTGTTTCTATAGCAGTATGAAAGAAGCTTGTTAAGAACCTTATAAATACAAGCTAAATTTTAAGTTGGGTTATAAACTAAGGTTAAAATGGCCTATAAGAATGCTGCTGGAATTTTTTTTTTTAATGAGAACTAAAAAAAAAAATTCTCTGCTATAAGGCTCTCTTCTGCAGTTTAATACAAACAACTTGTATAAGGCTTGCTTATAAGGGCTTATACAAACTAAATTAATCAAATATCAGAGCTTTAATAAGAAAACTCTGTCATAGATAAAACAAGAACGGTAAATTCTGCATATCGTAAAAAAAAAAAAGAATTGCTAACAGACAAATAAGTAAATAACGGAAAAAAAATTAAAAGGTCAGAAACCTACCAAAGGCAAGTAGGGAGAGTCCTTGGTCATTTCTATTTATTTGTCTTGCTTCATATCATTGGCATTATTTTCAGTTTCCTTTTACAAATACATAATTCAAGCATTAAATAAAATGCACGACAGGGTCGCACGAACTTGCTAAATTTACATTATTTCGAAAATTCCTTTTTTTTAATTAGCTTTAGAGTTTTCTCGCAAAAGCTAAGTATGCAATAAAATTTCAAAACTAAATGTCTATCTTGAAAAAAAAATATTGAAAATCGTAGGACCTGTTTTTTAAAAAAATAGTTTTTTTTTTGTTTGGAAAACTTTTTGAAAATATTCTTTAAACGAAATTCAAAAAAAAAAAAACACCAGTTCCATAAGTATTCAGCAAATACATTTATTTATAATTTTTGCAAAACATTTAATAAGCAGTTTTCAAAACATTATTTTTTTAATTACATACTTGCGATTAGGTACTATAAAGGCAAGTTATGCATTCGTCGAAAAAAAAAAGTTTTGAGATAACAATCAAACATGACATTACGATGATAGCGAAGACAAATAAAATGCACGACTGGGTCGCACGAACTTGCTCTAATGAGTGACAGTGGTTTATGGGCTTGAGATTTTGATAAAAATAAAATTTTCAAAATTCTTAAATAAATACTTTAACTAATTTGAGCTGAAAAAAAGTACGCCATTTTATTTCTTGGATAAATTTGAATTTATGAGAATAAATTTAGAAAAATCTGTAGAGCGGTTTTTGAGAAAAAAAGTTTTTTTTGAATAACTTTTTGAAAAAAATTTTCAAAAAAAATTCAAAAACGCCAGTTCATAGGTATTCAGCAAATACATTTATTTAAAATTTTAAAAAAAAAATTTAATAAGCAGTTTTCAAAATATTAATTTTTTAAATTTTTTTAAAGATTGGTATGCAATACAAATTGAGCTACCTACAGCTATATGTGTGTGAAATTTCGAAAGAATCGGTTTAGTCGTTTTCGAGTTAGTCGAAAGCAAAAAAAACGGTCCTATGGAAAGTACCGTTCTTAGCCATTTTTTAAAACTTTTTTTTTCAGCCATATGATTGGTCATACCATACAAGACTGATTTTTTTAAATAAAAATCGTTAGAGCCGTTTTTAAGAAAAATAAGCTTTAAAATAACGGTTGTATGGCAGGTACCGTTATTTTTTGAGCTAAATAAAAAATTTCAATTTCCCCTCTGTACAATACCTAAAAAAGTCTATATACCAAGTTTGAAGCAATTCGGCCAACCCGTTTGGGCTGTAGGTCTACATACATACAGACAGACAGACAGACAGACAGACAGACAGACAGACAGACATACAGACGGACAGAATTTTTAGACCATCTTTTTTTTTTTTGATTGTTATCTCAAAACTTTTTTTTTCGACGAATGCATAACTTGCCTTATAGTACCTATAATCGCAAGTAAAAATCAGTGTTGCTTTTTAGGTACGACCAATCATATGGCTGAAAAAATAGTTTTAAAAAATGGCTAAGAACGGTACTTTCCATAGGACCGTTTTTTTTGCTTTCGACTATCTCGAAAACGACTCAACTGATTCTTTCGAAATTTCACACACATATAGCTCTGTAGATAGGTCAATTTGTACTGCATACCAATATTTCAAAAAAATATTTTTTTGTATTTTTAAAAGCATTTTTAAGAAAAAAATTTAAAAAATATATATTTTGAAAATTGCCTATTAATTTTTTTTTTCTAAAAGTTATAAATATATGTATTTGCTGAATACCTAGGAACTGGCGTTTTTGAATTTTTTTTGAAATTTTTTTTTTCAAAAAAAACTTTTTTTCTCAAAAAGGGCTCGACAGATTTTTAAAAATTTATTCTCATAAATTCAGATTTATCCAAGAAATAAAATGGCGTACCTACTCCTTTTTCAGCTCAAATTAGTTTAAGTATTTATTTAAGAATTTTGAAAAATTTATTTTTATCAAAATCTCAAGCACCTAGACCACTCTGTCACACATTAGAGCAAGTTCGTGCAACCCAGTGGTGCATTTTATGTTTTTGCACGAATTCATAACTTTCCTACAATCGAAAGTAAAAATTGTAGTTTGAAGTCACACCTGATTTCAAAATCTGATTTTTATCTGAACAAGAGGAGCATCCCAAGAAATATGTTTAAGGTACGCCTTCCATTGTGACACTATGATATTGGATAATACAAACATATAAATTATAAGAACAGAGATGAGCATTCTGCTAAGCCCGATGTAAAGATTGGTTCCACTGTGAGGTGAGATAAACCATCAAATCAACAGTGGACCTAATGTTACGAAAACCGGAGTGCCTTTTATTAAGAAGTACCCGACTTTCAAGATATTCCGGGATCTTATAATTTTTCAACGTTTCGATGAGCTTGGACAGAAGGGACGCAAGTGCACATGGCCGGTGGTTAAAGAGGGATAGAGGTCAGCCTTTTTAGGATAGAAAAGCACAGGCAGTGGTTTTTTCCAGCCTAGAAGTACATTAATAAACTATTTACGCTCTCAAGGACAGGATAGAAGTCGTATCACTTTTCAAGGGTTTTCCACCGGGTTAGGTACGATTTTCAGATTTTGAAAATATCGATTTAAAAAAATCGATCATAATAATGTCGATAAAGTCGATTGGTAAAAATACCGACTGATCAAAATGTCGACTCCTTTTAAGAGCGGGTTTGAAAATATAGACTCGTAAGATCAGTGTTGCGCCCCTACTACATTTTGAGTGTTTTTTGCTACATTTTTTTAAAGTCGTTACGCACGCTTAAGAAATATTCTCAAAACATTAAATTTTTTCAATATTTAAATTTTGCATTTTCATAGTCTGGATTTAAAACTGTCAATTTTTTTTTGATCAACCACCAGTCGACATTTAAAAAAAAATTCAATAAGAATTTTTTTTTTTAATTTAAGCTCACACACAAAAAATTTAACTTTATTCGGGGTTTTACCATTTTTATAGAAAAAAAATACACCTAAATACGAATTCATATCAGCAAAGTTTTTAGATATAAAAAAAGCAAAAAAAATTAAATACAAAACCTTGGCTCAAAGGCAATACAAAAACATAACTTCAGCAGATCTCGAAATAAAAACCCAGACAAAATTACAATATTGAAAGCTTTTTGCTTTGAAATGCAAATTGTAAAGATATTAATATTTTTTTTTTCGTTTTTTTTTTCAAAAAGATATTTTTAAGACAAATTTTGAGCTGGACCACTTCACTTGGTCTGTAAAGATAATCATCAAAGCGTTACTGACGCCGCCCGTCACTACCGCCATCACCACACTGCTGCCGCCGCGCCGCGCCACCACAACCGTCAGAAAAATGAATACAGTTATTGCAAAGAAAATTCCTTTCATATATATAATACCACACCAACTCTCACCAACCTGTCATTCCCACACAAATCCATTATTCATGGGAACATTTTTATTCCTTGTTTCTGCTTTGTGTTTTCAATTTGACATTAATAAATTTCCCATTTCAAGTGCAAAACGAATACAGGATTTCGGTTCAGTGGATATTATGGCTAGAGAGTAGAAGTAGATAGATCCTTTCTATAACGTGTTCTGTTTATCCATCCATCTATCTTACGGCATATTCATTCCATGTCCTGATGCCACATGCACCCTACTCCTATATCTTTTAGTCCTGTGCCTAAGCCTGATAGGGCAAGGTATTAATGTTTTCCATATATACCTTCTCCTATGCCAGTGCTCAATGCTCATGTCCTGTCCAGAGCAGTGAATCCTTACATATTCCGTACATGGAACATGAAAGCGTTAGCCAGCGCTGATCCAAACATAGACAGGTAAAATATTCCAAAGTAACAGCGAACCGACAGAGTACCTGTGTGCTGTATGGCGTACGTGTCCTGGAAATTGTCTCGTTTTGCTCGGATTAAAAATCCCGCTATAAAAATTTATGTTTTTTTTTCGGTTTTTGATTATATTTTTTTTTTTTTTCCTAATACAGATATCTACCACAAAAAGCAATTTGCTGTCCTTGATCCTTCCCATGCTGATGCTGGCTGCCATCGACTTTTTAAAAATGTAAGACGAAAAAGGAAGTTCGTCTGATGTGCTTTTTTATTTTCGGCCGTAGCGTAGGTTGGATGCGGTCGTCTAACTCAATTTTTTTTTTTTCTTAGTTGAAAGAGCAAATTTAAAACATTGCTAGTTTTTAACATTTTGAGAAAAGCTGAAAAGATTATATTGCGGTATCAAATCGTATCAATCAAAATACATGTTTGATAAAAGTAGGTGAAGCAGAAGGACAAGGTCAGCGCTTTGAGGTACATCACTAATAATGAACTTTGACAGGTGATTGCGGCCATATTGCTGAAGCTACATCTGTCAAATTAGCTGTCATTTGTTAAGTCTTTCTTGCTTAATCAAATGAAATAAACATGTCCAAGTTATTAAATTGGTTTATGGAAGTGGCTTTCCTGTTCGAGCAAGTGAACAATCCGCCAACACCTTTTCTTCAACGACCCCGAAGATAAGTAAACACAAACCACAAAAAAAAAAAACTGCAATGAAAGCCAACATAATCAATGGAGTTGGGTGGAATTCGGGTTTATTTGTGGAAGTTTCTGATGAGCGTCACTTAGGCGGACTTTTGCATTCAGGGGTTCTGATGACTTACTCAACGTTTGTTGTAGTATTCCAATTCCAAAGATTATAAATGTATTATAACTATCAAGTTCCGAAAAATATTTTCTAACCAAAAGAGAGACTCTGTCCTAAGAAAATAGCATTCTGAAAGTTTATCAAAATCTTTATAGCCGTTTTCGATAAATCACAAGTAACATTATTTTTGGGATTATATTACAAATTGAAACGCCCAAACAAATCCTAAATACCAAATTTGAAGCAAATCGGTCCATCTATTTAGGATCTAAAGGTGCTAACAGACATACAGACAGAAAGACGGGCGGAGTTTCCAGACCCACTTTTTTCGACTTCTCCATCATCGTAATGCCATGTCTGATTGTTATCTCAACATTTTTTCCACTCACCCACTAGAACTTATAAAATCGGAAGTAAAAATAATAGTCACTGCGGCGTATGAGTGATATAAACTCGAAATATAATGCACGGCTGGGTAGCAAGTAATTGTTAGAAAAATTTATAAGAAATTTTTAAGTTTGTCAAAATGGATCTATAGTTTTCTTAAAAAAAAAAAGTAAAATTAGTTGTAATTTAAGAATAAGAAGGAAAACTGTTCCTAGATAAAAAAAATATTTAAAATCGTAAGAAAAAGTTTAATAAAATACCCGACTGGGTCGCACGGACTTGCTCTTATGAATTGTTTAGTATATATTAAAAACAAAGTGCACGACTGCGTCGTACGAACTTGCTCTAATGTGTTAAAATGGTCTTGGGGCTTGAGATTTTGGGAAAAACGCATTGAAAAAAACATATGAAATTTTATAAATCACTTAAAAATCAAAATTTAAACCGCTTTTGGAGAAAATGAAGTGAACCATCAGGTTTCTTTTACTTTTTTGAATTTTTACGAAAAATTTTTCAAAATCGTTCGACCAGTTTTTTCAAAAAACTGTTTTTTTTTTTGAAAAACTTTTCGAAAATATATTAGAAATTTTTTTTGAGTATGCCAACTTCTAGCACTTTGTAGTTTTTATCACAAAAAAAAATTAAAAAAAAAAAATAGATTAACCAGTTTTTGGGAAAAACAAAAATTAAAAAATTATTTTAAAACTTTTTTAAAACAAAAAAATTTTGTTTGAAAAATGTAAGAATTTATATTATTTCTTTTATAAAAGGGCTTCTTTATTAAAAAATTAATCGACATTCGTCAAGTGGCTTACGAGAAAACCGCGGATTTCAAAAAACCGGTCCTATGGGAGTTACCGTTATAAGACTTTTCCTCAAAAATATATTCTAACCAAAACATTAAATTTGCACGAAAAACACTATTCAGAAAGTTTTATCAAAATCGTAGGAGCCGTTTTCGAGAAAAATAAATTTTTCACTAAAAATCGTATGGCAGGTACAGTTAGTTTTTGCTAATTCCAAAAAACCCTCTGTAGGACGTCATAACAATACTTTGTAGTTTGTACCAAGTTCGAAGCACATCGGTCCAGCCGTTTAAGCTGTAGGTGCCGATACAGATGGACAGGCAGACAGACATACAGACAGACAGAATTGTCGGACCCACTTCTTTCGACTTCTCTATCATCGTAATGTCATGTTTGATTGTTAGAATTTTTTTTTTACGAATGCATGAATAAACTTGCCTTATAGTTCCTATAATCGAAAGTAAAAAATATTCAAAATCGTAAAAGAAAGTTTAAAAAAAGGGAAAAGATTATATATTTGAAACATTTTCGAAATTTTCGTTTTTGAAATTTTCTAAAGTGTGCCGAAACAATCGTAGTACCCCGTGGCGTAGTGGTTAGTGTGTCGGACTGCCGCTGAAGGTCCTGAGTTCGATAACTGCCGACTCCTCCTAAGTTCTTTTCCGGGGTACTGCCTCTTGCGAGGAAGTGAAAAATCCTTCAAAAGTAATTAATGTCATGGAAAGTGATTCTCTGTTAGCCGTTCGGATTCAGCGGTAAATTGTAGGTCCCTTCCATTCCTGCAGAATATCAACGCACACATAGGAATGGCTGAGAGTGTAAGTCACAGGCCCGGCCCCGTTTGGAGCTGTGGTGCCAACAATTTATTTATTTTTCAAAACAACCGACCAATCTGACCGTTCCGAAAATATATAAAAAACTTCATCTTATAATTTTTAAAATTCAATAATAAGGAATTTCATCGAAGCTTGTTGGAACGAAGCAAATAGAGAAAGTTATCAGCATAACCCAAAATCAAATCTTGAAAATCAGGAAACGTTAAATAGACCAGTTGATAACAAGAAAACTGATGCTCTGAGTTAATTATTAAGAGGTAATATTATATATTAACAATAGAGTTTGGACGCAGAATCTTCAAGATATTGGGGAAGCCATTAACAGCTCAAATCAAAATAAAGTTCCTGGTAATGATCGAATTCCAATTTTTGAATTCTATAAAAATTCTACGAACGAGTTTATGAAATCTCTCACTGTAGTTTATCCTTATCTTGGAAACAGCTGAAGTTCCCGACAACTTTAAGAAATCAATTATTTTCGACCTACACAAAAACAAAAATGGACTACAAAGATGCAGCCAACTATACAAATTATTTTCGTTTTGCATTTTTTGTTTGCAGCCTTTTATAATACAAAGAATAAAAGTCAATGAGTTCAAGAAAAGAACGTTCTAAAATATTTCCAAGCTCTGTCCAGAAAAGTTAATTCCAGAATTGACCAAATATTTCCAATAGGTGTATCAACCAAATGTATTCGAACTTTGCACTGTACGATAATATAACGGAAATTATAAATTTCAGAAGAATTTGAAACAGAATGGTGCATCATACATAGTAGTACTTTTGGCATTGTATATATATACTATAGTACTACCACTTGAGGTGCGCCATCTATCGACGAAAAACTAAGTTCTAGAATACCATGGGAAGCAACACTTACTTACTTACTTAAGGTGGCGCAGACAGTCCATTGTGGACCACGGCCTCAACCAACAATCCTCGCCAGCTAGGCCGGTCCCTAGCCAGTGGCCTCCAGTTGCGCACACCAAGTTGGTTGAGGTCGTTTACCACTTGATCGCGCCACCTTAGATGAGGTCTTCCAGAACTGCGTCGGCCCTCCGGGTTGGAATTGAAGACTCGTCGGGCAGGAGCGTTTTTGTCCATACGCTACACATGGCCCAGCCATCTAATCCGCTGAATTTTCAGCTTCTTAACCAAGTCAATTTCGCTGTATAGCCCGTACAGTTCGCCATTGAATCTTCTCCTCCATACTCCATTGATACATACAGGCCCGAATATCACCCGAAGAATCTTTCTCTCAAAGCACCCCAGCCTGTATTCATCCGATTGTGTCAGTGTCCACGCTTCTGCCCCATACAGCAGGACTGGGATGATAAGGGTCTTGTATAGTGTCTCCTTGGCCCTTTGAGAGAGGGCTTTGCTACTAAGATGCCTTCGCTAAGAAGGATAAGAAACAGCGATTGGCAAGAGTGATTCTTCGACTGATCTCTTCACTGAAGTTGTTCTGAGAGGTTTTAGTGAAACCCAAATAGACAAAGTCCTTGACAACCTCAAAGTTATATCTGTCCATTGTCCATGGGAAGCAACAACTACAATTAAAATGGTGGAAATTGTTTTTGTTGCTTCCCATTGTATTCTAGAACTTAGTTTTTCGTCGATAGATGGCGCACCTCAAGTGGGAATACTATAGTTTATAATATGCAATGCCTTATTCCATTGTATAAACTATATTACTCTTAATAAGCGGAACGTTAGGTGTGCCTTCGCCATCTATGGACGAAGTTCAGCAAACACGTGATTGGAGAGTTATGAGTGGTTTTCTGGTTTTTATCTATATTGCCATGGGAAGCAAAAACAACAATAGAAGGCGATTGATGTAAAGTAGATAAGACAACTAGCGCCACCATTGACGAAGTTCCGAACTAAAAAATCTTGTTCCCTTACCTTATTCTTCGTGCTGTATCTTAATAAAAATATCGATGACGTTAAAGGTGGTTACAGAATAACAATGCCAGCTTTGATGTGTGCGGACGACATCGTCATTATATCTGATTCTGTGGATGGGCTTCAGCATTGTATTTAAAATCTATAGTATTCCCAAGAAGCGGAACGTTTTGTGCGGCATCTATGGACGACGTTCACAAGCTTTGATTGGAGAGTTATTTGAGTGGTTTTTGTCTAAACTCCATGGGAAGCAAAAACAACATTATATGTAAAGTAGATAATACAACTAGCGCCACCATTGACGACGTTCAGAACTATAATAAAATGTTCCATGAAATTACTATAAAAATGTAAATACAATGGCTTCAGCTAATGATTAACAGACAAGACATGTGTATTCTAAAAATTGGAATTTATTAGTTAACTTAGAGATCCAAAATGATGGTGTTCAGAGATAGTATGTTATGCAAACTAAAATGTAAACATAACGGGTCATTCGCTATACAAAATACGTGTACTCAAGTTGGCAGCGCTTTGACACCTATCAAACTCAGCTGTCATCCAAAGTGTCATAATAGAAGCTGAATGTTTTACATTTACGATAATGGTTCACTTAACAGTAGAACATGGCGTTGAAATTATTAAAGTTTACTATAAAAGTTGGGGTTCAAACAAAGCCATTGTGAAGAAATTTAAAGAGAGTGGAAGCGTTATTGATGTCGTAACTCGTAAGGTCTGAGAACTAAGATCGACTAGGATAACCCAATTAGTGTGAAACATATCATGTGATTAACCTAACAGTGCAGAAAAGAAATGAAGAAAATATCAAATTTTCATAGCATCCCTTAAAAGTTGCAAAACCATTACAATGCCAGCGTCATTGTTCTAATACAGTTTTCATACATAACCAGTGCTGTCAACTGTAAATCCATCAGAACAAACGACAACTTAAAAATTGAATCCGAAATGATACCTACTCGAAGTTCTTCATACAAAAAGGCTCACATAAGACTAATTCTCATCCCATTAAGATTTTAAGACTGAATATTTTAATATTCTCCCTGTTCCCTATTTATTTACCAAAATCAATTACCAAGGATTTACATAGCAAAGTAAATTTTGGAATAATATCCAAAAATTACTCTAGCCCGGAAATTTGTTGTGTATTGTATGTGTATCATGACGATATGTGAGTGATTCAAAAAAAATTGTATACTTTTCATTCTGAACATTTTATGTCAATCATTCTTTATCCATCAAAAATATAATATCCATAAGGACGAAGATGAAGCTGATATGTACTATGCAAGAATAAGGAAACATAATTATTTATTCTGTCTTTATCTGAGATATTAGGAAAACCCACCCTCTATGTCTATTTTCATAATACTCTGGTTCTGCTTTTTTATTCACATATTTTGTTCAGATTAGACAAGACAGGTCTCAAAATTTTATAAATCCTTCAAACGAACAATACCAAAACTTTATTCAAACATCAAAATAATCTTCAAAATGTTAGTCCTAAAACTTTTGATACACATCCATAGAAAATTTATATTTCAAAAATATATTTTATGAAAGACACCATCACATATACATACATACATACGAGTTCGAGAATATATCGAATTCCCAGAGAAGGAGTAATAATAATGTTCACACTCTCATTCTCGCATATTAAAGGGGCTATCGTTAGATCCTTGTTACGATGGGACTTTAAAATCAATTTGTAAGGATTATTATTCCAATGAATGTGTGTTTGTATGTTTGTTGGAGTATTGTGCTTAGTTATCAGTTGAGTTGAGCTTAATCCTGATGTGTAGAATATGACGTTGAATTTGGGATGCCTAATGGACATAATAAAAAGACAACATAGGCCCCGAATTTAGGGAGAGAATTTTTGGGTTCTTTTTTTATCTATGAAGTCGTTTGGTTTTAATAAATATTAAAATTCTAATTTCTCTATTTTAAGGACATTTGCATGTTTGTATAGTGACAGACGTCAGGAGTCCTTCTGTATTAAGAATCTTAAGTAACATGTCCTTGACCGATTTCCCCTATTGATTGCACGTAATTGATGAAACTTTGAAGTCACTCTTAATTAAACCACTGCAGTCTGCAGTGTGTTCCAGTGATTTACCAAAACCATTCCGGGAAATTAATTAGTGACCCGATTGGCCTACAAAACAAAACACAATTGGATTGGATCTCAATAAAGGATTATTGATTCAGGTGTATGTTATTTAAAGAGAATAGTAAACGTAATCAGGGCCTTAAAAAAGGTACTTGTACTGTAATCTCTTTGTGCATTAAGATGTAATGCTTTCAAATGCTCACACTTCCGCAACAGACTTACATAGTTTTTGAAAAGCAACTCTCCTTTTAATCAACGCCTAGGATAAAATTAATCTAAATTTAAAATTTCACAATCCATAAAAACATTTGACAATATGCAGGCTTTTAAACTCGACACATACTCCACCATAATGCAACTGACAGTCCTACACATTCTGCTAAACCATCAGATAAAGAAATATGCCTTGAGAAACGGAAGTTCCTCAATGAAAGGCAGCACGGGTTTCTTAGCAATAGGTGCACTGATGGGTGACTATGATGTTATATCTCACCGAAAAGTGCAATTAATTTTTCAAGCAAGCAAGAGAAAGACTTAAGCTAGCATTAGACGGTCCTTGTAATGGTCATTGCAATGTCCCGCTGACATCATTATGACATTATCTGTCCTAAAGTCGACATGTCGTGTAATGGTCATTGTAAAATGCGGTATTTGAAAAGACACACCCAATGGCCAGCATAATGTCACGAATTTTCGGGTCCTTGCAAAGACCAACTACAATGACCGTCTAATGGCATTGCAGAAATGAGACGCGAGGACCAATTTTTTTGACAAATGGTCTTTGCAAAGACCATGTCACAACAATGCCAATAGGCAGGCATATCTACTGGGACATTGTTGCTTGGAATGGAACTTTTCATTGTTTTTTTGTTGTTGTTCAATTTAAATGAGCTGCCAAAGTGACAGATCAGATTTTGACAATCTGGCGTGTATTTAGCTTTGTTCCCACTCTGAACTTTCTGTAATACGCTACTTTCTTTAACAGAAAAATAATCTAAGAAAGATATAGGATTTAAAGAAATAAAGATCAAACAAAAAGAGCAGAGAAAAACAAAGGAAATTATTTATTTTTTTAATGAATTTGTTTTTCGTGGGTGAATAGCTAAGTAACGATTGCGAAACAAAATTCCATTTTGTAAATACAGAAATAACCGAAAAATACTCTTAAGTTATGGTTAAAGTTCAAACCCGTTTTTTTCGTCAAATGTCGAAATCGGATAATGTGCAGAAAAAAATATTTTTACTTTTATTATGGATATTCATGCAACCTCTTAAGACAATCGTAAATGTCATTAACGTCAGAAAGTTTCCGGCATCGTAAGCTAGTTGTCAAAACATGTATGACAAATCTTTTACGACAAATCGTATCTAAACTGTACGACACGAATTTATGTCATAAACTTTGTCGGTAACATCCTACAAAGCGTAAAAGAATTTTAAGGTATGCTGAGTTCGTAAGTGACGTCACAATCATCTGATTTTGTTAAAACATTTAATTTTTAACATTTTTTTAAACATTTTTATATTAATTTCTCGTTGTTTTTTAATACGTTTTTGATTTTAAAAGTTTTTATAATCTCTGAATATTTACTTTTAAAATCTGAATTTTAAATTTTTCTTCGTTTGAGGAACCAATTAACAATAACAGATAATTGTGACGTCACAAAATGCCAAGAGTATTTTGGGTGAATCAATTCAACATGCCTGATATTTCTGTGTATCATGACGCTTAACAAACAGCTGATTGAATACGAACATAGTTTCACTAAAACCGCCTGTTGCTGCGCACAAATGACGTCACAAAACGTGGTCAAAATTGCAACAATAAAGCGAAATTTAACATTTGCTTGCACACACACCAAAGCAAGCGAAATCCTTGCGAATATAATAAGCGAAACCGAGTAAATAATGCTATAAGTCAGTCTAAAAGGAGGTACTTGATTGAAAAGTTAAATCCAACTCTTGAATCCAATATCCTGTGGAAAAATTTAAAAGAAGCAGGAATATGTAAATCCACAAAAGCGCCGAAGTGTTCACTTAGTGCGGAAGAAATGCGTTCATATTTTGCACCTTCCATTTCAAATCCAATTTCCTTTGACGAATTTAGTGAAAATGAAAACAGTTCAACCTTCTCATTTCAATGCGTGAATGAGTTTGAAGTTTTTGAAGCAACCCGTTCGATCAAATCTAATGCTATCGGTCCTGACAATGTTTCACCGAAGTTTATTAAACTCATTATGCCCATGATTCTTCCGTTCATTGCACATATTATTAATTTCTGTGTTTATAGTGGTCAATTTCCTAAAGACTGGAAAGCTGCAAAATCGGTCCCCATTCCAAAAAAAAAGGCAATCCTTGTGTTCCTTCTGATTCCAGACCAATTAGTTTGCTACCTTATCTGTCAAAGATATTCGAAAAATTAATGTACAACCAACTGGTTAGCTAAATCAACCCTCAACAACTAATTTCAAAATCTCAATCTGGCTTTAGAAGCAAACACAGTTGTGAGTCGGCAGTTATAAAAGTAACTTCAGATATTCGATTTGCTATAGATGCTGATATTATTGGTCTTTTGGTATTGCTAGATTTTTCAAAGGCATTCACAGCATTCTTCTTGCGAAACTCAAAAATGTTTTTAAGTTATCCACTGCATCTCTTTGTCTTTTGAGGAACTATTTGGGAGATCGATTTCAAACGGTTGAGGTTGAAAGTGGATCCTCTGCACCCTTTTTGGTGAACTCAGGAGTGCCACAAGGATCTGTTTTAGGACCGCTTTTATTTTCGCTTTTTATAAACGATCTGCCCAATGTTGTCGAAGACTGCTTAGTTCACATGTATGCTGATGACGTTTTGATTTATAATACTGGCCCAATTGGATTGAGAGAAGATTACGTTGCTAGAATTAATAAGGATCTGAATCGTATTCAGCTATGGGCAAATGCAAATAATCTTAGACTTAATCCATCAAAGACTGTTGCAATGATTTGCTCCCATAATGAAATCAATTTTAGTGAATTTCCCTCAATTGTTCTTAACGAGGCCGTGATTTTAGTATTAATAGTTCCCTTAAGTGTTGTGATGCAATCTCTAAATCGATTAGGAAAATTTATGCTGGCCTTCGTAGTCTTAGATGCTCATCTCATATGCTTTTACCTGATATGAATTACGTTTGGTTAAATCTCTTATAATGCCATTTTTTATGTTCAATTGCTCTGTGTACCCGCGTTTGGATTTTGAATGCAAGCGAAAACTGAACGTTGCCTTCAATGATTGCTTAAGATTCATATACAGGGTGATTCACGAGCGTTGTGCCAAAAAGCTAGAGCGTGTAGGTTGAGTTGAGACAAGAAAAAAATCGTATGGGAGGGGGGTCTATTCCCCCCCGTTTAGCCAGGAGGGGCAATTTTCTGAAAAATTGACTTATTTTGTTAAAAAAAATATTAAAAATCAACGGCTTCGTTTACAACACCGTGTTATACCTTTTTGGAAAGCCAAAAACTTCTTCTTTCATTTCGTTTTTAAATTAAATTGTTTTGGTGAATAGTTCAAAAAACATAAATTTTCAAACTCAAAATTTTGAAAAAAAATTTGAAAAAATAATTTTAAAACTAATTTTTTTTTCAAAATTTTACGTAATTAAGTATAATTTTTGTTCTCAGAATTCAACGCTCTTATTAATGTTTAATCCAACACTGAAAACCGTATGGCTCTACGACTTTTTGCTGCCAAGGTATTCAAAAATAACCGAACCTGAGAACAAAAATTATACTTAATTACGTAAAATTTTGAAAAAATTAGTTTTAAAATTATTTTTTCAAATTTTTTTTCAAAATTTTGAGTTTGAAAATTTATGTTTCATTTCACACTTACTATGATTTTAGAAACATTCTTAAGATACATGATATTATATATGGCAGATGTCCGGAATACTTAAAAGATCCGTTGCAATTCGCTCAAACACAAAGAGGCCTTAAGCTCATTCTACCGCGCTTTGCTCACACAGTTGCAGAGCGATCTTTTTATGTGTCAGCAATCCGACTATGGAATAATCTTCCAATCGAGTTACAAGTAACCTCAAACTCCTTAAACTTTAAGACGAAGCTACTCTCACACCTCTCAAATTAATTTAAGTTCTTTATTTATTTATGTTGTGATTATTACATTAATAAGAATTCTCCCTAATCTTATCTTTTAAAGTTATTTTAAATTTAAATTTTGTTAAATTCAATGTATAAACTTATGTTCTTCTTTTCCCTTTTATATGTTTGCTATTATTAATATTTTTGTTCATTTGTTCAAAACTTGTTAATGCTAATGCTAGGATACTGCTTTTAAAAATGTTTTCTTTTTGTGTCCATTGCAAATTTTGATTTGAAATAAACAATAAACAATAAACATTGGCGAGCACTTTTACTTCCACGATTAATGACGCTAGTGTATTTATGCATACGTAGCGCGCCATGTATGTTTGTAGATTCTGGTAGTACTTTTATAATAAATCCTGATTCACTCTTGACATACTTTTCCAATAAAAACAAAAATTTATATTAGATGAGATTTGTGATGAGAAGTTTAGCATCGCCATGTCCTGTGGAGACAATGATTTTTTGCAGAAGATCACATCCAATGCTAGTATTTCTTTATATGCAATTTTTAATCCATTCTGTAAAAATAGTACTATAAAAGACTCAGTCTTACTTGTACTTTCCAATAAAATTGAATTGAATTGAATTGAATTGATCACAGAATGGGAACGTCCCTAATGAAACGTCAAATGAACTTTTAACAATGCCCAATTTATAAATTTCGTGTGATGCTCAAGGAAAAAAATTACCTTTTTCAGTGCGGTTTCATTCACCACCAACTGTCAAAGTGGGTCATGTCGTATACTGGTCATTGTTATGCTTGTCCTTGCAAGGACACAAAATTATAAAAGTAAAACTGACAAATTTGCTGGACATTGTGTTTTGGGATAACAATAACAGATTTGTTTCATGCGTGTATTGGTCATTTTAGCAAAGACAAGGTGAACAATGACCATGTACTGACAGCACAATGACATATTTTCTGTGAAGTCAGAGTGTCATTGCAAGGACAATTTACGTCTAATGCTACCCTAAGTCATAACTTCTTGAGCTTTCGCGAAGTCAGCGAGAGAGTGACAACAATCCGAATAAAGGCCAAATTCCATCACCTAAGCCTCATAAGTGCGCATAGGCTCATCCATTTTGTAGCGGCGAGAAAATATGGTGGTAAAAACACGATTCAAACGTCTCGACATCCACAAGGGCACATGACGACAATCTCCAGATGGTCTAGATCGTGCAACCAAGTCGACCATGTTGCGATTGGCGGAAGTCACTCCTCTAGCATTCTGAATGTCTCTACATTTTAAAGAGCAAACATAGATTCAGACCACTATAGTTGGTTCAAAAGTTAAACAACGGATATCTCTATGTAAGCTCTCTTAGGCGAACACCAACTGCGCCCCGGAAATTCAATGTTGGACGACTTCAATCGGAAGGGACCGCCACTGCTATGCCAACCGCGTATCCCTTGAGCTTGCAAGAAATCATTCGACTGATGACATGAACCCGGAAGACCAATCACAGCTATGCCAACAAGCCATAAGAAGTGCTGCGTCAGAGATTTTGGGCTTCTAAAAGCCTTGCTGCTCACAAAATCATCTCCCGCTGCTTTGAAGAGTTCAGCCGGAAAAGGCCACCCACTTCAACAGCCTTATTGGACTTTTTTTTAGACATCGATAACCGAACTTCTTCCTTGTCGGGTGGACGAAAGAATTTGTTCATGATAGTCCAAATCCAATGGATTTCTTCCTGCAATCGATTGGTTGATTTTCAGGTATTTTTTGACGTGATAACGTCTAATAAATCGGTTTGGAATATATGGGCAGCACGCACAGTAAAATGTCCAGTCACAGTCACAGTCACAGTCACACTGACGTTACCTAGCTGCTTTGATAGCCTAAAAAGTCGTTAAAGTGGGAGTGGAGGGTGTTGGGTGGTTGGTTGGTTGTGGTGGGAGTGTATGTGGGGCAGGCGGGGGGGGGGTATTGGTAGTGTCGGGAAGAGGAAAAATTATCAAAAATGGTGGGTGGTTGTAGCTGGTTTGGGTGGTGAGACAAAAATTGTCAAAACTAATGGGTGGTTCCTTGGTGGGATGGGTGTTTGGAGTTGGGGGTATTTGGTCTGATTGGGGGAGGGGGGGGGGGTGAAAAAATTGCCAAAAATGGTAGGCGAGTAGGTTGGATTTGAGGCAGGATTTGGTGTTTGGGAGGGGATTGTCAAAAATAGTGGGTGGTTAGTTGGTGGTGGTAAAAGGAAGGGAGATTTATTGTGTTGGGGTGGGAAGAAAAAATTGTCAAAAACTGTCAAAAATGGTGGGCTGTTGGTTGTATCGTGGGGTGGGAGGCCGATGTTTGAGGAGAAGGTGTGAGAAAAAAAATCAAAAATGGTGGTTGGTTGTAGGTGGGGTTTGTGGTTGGTGGTTGTAGGTATACTACCTACATATGAACTGTTTTGTGAACCGGTTATTACGTAAAACTATCGTCCGTAAACCGACTTTACAGACAACCAATTTTTTTTTTTGCAAACTTTCATCACCGATCGGGCAACTACTACGACAGGCATTCCCAAGATCATCTTGACAGGTTTCTGTTCAGGCTTTATAATACCTCTTGGATGTTTTCTGAACCCTCTGGTAGAACTTTTAAACATGGCTTCTAACGTAACACCCCCCTAATAGATTCAACCGCTTGCCAATGTTCCTCCTCCTTCTTTTGCAGGTAGACTGCTAGAGTATCGCTCTTGGCAGCTATGGTTCTGGTCTGCAGCATTGACCGTATGAGCCAGATGTTTTGTTGTGGTCATCTGATGAAGCCCAAGATAGTAGTAGCTGTATTTTGATGGCAAGTTTGCAACGTTACCAATATTCCTTTAGGTTGGCGCAGGTACCAGGACTACTGAAAAGTAAGACGAGAAACGGTTGGCAAAGATTCTGGTGGTCTCTTGCGAATGCAGCTTCGCGATATCAAATTTTCTCACAATAGCTGCTCCATACTGCGGTGGCTTGGAAATCCAAATTACCTCTTTAGCTACTACCAGGTAGCAGAGCAAGTCTATGTTGGCCCTTCGAAGAGAACGTACGTCCAAGCCATTGGTGGTATGGTGGCTATCGACCGTAATATTTTTGGTTTGGTTAACGATATGTTGCTCAGGAGGCCAACGACTTCTCATTTGTATACAGAGGTTAAGTACTTTATGATGAAACTGTTACCATCAGGAATCGTTGTCTTGAAGGCTGTAATACCAAAGTTAGCTTAGTATACCTTTCAATTCGACGTTAAAGTCGCCAAACATAATCTTAAAGTCATTCTTTGGGCAATTATCCCGAGAAGATTCTTCTCAGTGGGGCGAGATTTTATAGAATCTGAGTTCAATGCGGATGGTGCAAATGCGTTCTACTCGTTATCTTACGACACCCTAATAACTGGACCAGACATTTTACTGTTCAGTAATCCAGTACGGGGATGTGGAAGGTACCATTGTCTCATTTAGGGCTTACCGGCCAATGTTTCTATTTCACACACCTGACAAGAAATAAAGGGGCTATAATGGCCTTTTTCCAATATGGCGAAGATGCTAAATATGATGACTGCCATTATAACTGTTGACGCCACCACGCCACCGCCGCCATTGGATTCAATTACTTTCTACTCCTTCTCCTAGGCTGCTCTGCCTTTTCTTTGACAGGTTCATCTAGGTCTCCTGAGACCCAAAACATTGCAGTTAATTAAAGTGTTGCAATTTAACCTTGTTCAACACCTTGTTGTACCGTGGACATGACCAGTGCTAGGTACTAAAGCTACCTAGCACTACCTAGCTAACAAAATTAGCACAATATTGGTGTGTATGAGTATCACCAGGTTGACGGCAATCAGGGCCTACTTTGTGAGAGTACAGCACCACTCAATTAACAATTTAGCTTGTATAAGGTCCAATTTCCTTAATTTAGAAAGTAAAAGCTTGTATAGAGCTTGTATTAGGCAAACTTAAACAAGCCACAAATTTCAAACACTCAGCCACCGGATACGGCTACACGCGGCTAGGTGCAGAAATAAAATTTTCTTTTAAATGACTTACTCCTCGAAATGCAAGCATTTTTTTACTAAAAAATATAAATAAAATGCTAAGTACCCATAACTTACTGTAAATTACAAACAAAAAAAAGACGGAAAAAAAAGGCAAGTAGGTACTGTGAATATCCGCGTGTCGAGCGGCAAAGCGACTATTGAATTAAAATATAATTTCCCAGATGAATGCATTCCGCCAAAGATGCATTTTTCTTCCCAGATTGTTGATTCTTTTTCCCCATTTTACATTTTTTATGCAAAATAAAAAAAAAAATTAAAACTTTTATTTTTTTAAAACCACTTGGAAAACGAATGCATGCACACAACAAAATGCAAAGATAATGTACGTTGTAACTCTCAAGAAAATGCAAAAGGCACCCTCAGAATAGACCCAAAACCCCTGTGAAAACAGCTTCAACAATTTTCTGTCGCAACCAGGCATCCCTCCTTAAACGAAACGAAAATAACCATATTCCTTGATTTTCACAACCAACCAACCAACAACCACCTTCCAATTCCAACAAACAATTATCATCATCATCGTCGTCGGTCGTCGTCATCATCGTCATCATCGTAGAAGTAGTCGTCGTCGTCCTCATCAGTATCCTTGTACCAGACTGTTTTAGGGTAAAAAGCCATCGGCTACAGCAACAGAAGTAGGAGCAGAAGCAGGAGCAGCGGCAAAAAATGCCGGGCGGGTGGACGTCTTTAAAAGCGTCTCTGTGGTCGGTCGCGACGCATGGAGCGGTGCGACCGACGCGACGCGGCGCGCGGTGGGAAGCGGGATAGGACAAGAACAGGAATATAAATTAGCCCAGTGCATTTTGTACTTGAATTTTCCAAGTCGTTAGGCACGATCTTGTTTTTCAGACCTTAATGACTTCTCCTAAGAGCTGCTGCAGTATAATTATAGGGATATCTAGATTTATATTATGTGATTCTTTCTTCAGCTAGCAATTATTATTTTTACTTTTTTTTTTGCGTTTTTATTTTATTTTGTAAAGCAATGCAATGCGGCAGGGATAAATTTGTGTTGCGGTGAAGGACGATGGAAAAGTCAGATTCAACTTCAACGCTATAGAGAAGAAGAAGCATAACCATCATTTTCTTCTCTTTCATTGAGGTTAGGGCCAAGAAACCTTCAATAAATGATGACGATTCACATTAAAGCTGCGTCTTGTTGAAAGTTCAACTCATAGAGGAGTAGGTATATTTTGTCCTTAATAAGGTCCTTATTTTTTTTTTTTTTAGAAATATTAATACATCTCTGTGTTGAATTCCCTTTGAAGTTTATATTTAAGTTCAATTTATAAAAAAAATAAAAAAAAAAATAGAACTCTACACCTACCACGTGTAAATTCTACACAAATACACATTTTTAGTTAAAGACTCCCTTAAATGTGTGCCTCAAAAATTTAAAAATAGTAGTTAAAGCCCATTTAGGCTTCGTTGTCAGATATTTTTCGACTTCACATTACTCCACAGAAAATAGTCTAGCGGGCTTTAACCACACGATCTTGGAAGCCCACTCACAGGTCCGAAACGCGAAATTATGCGCTCACCAAACTTTTCCTTCAACAAATCATTTGCGCCGTTTTTTTTTTTGAAACTACAGCTCCCTCTACATATGTAAATGTGATTCAAATGCAGGAACGAGAAATTCATATGTCATGGCTCTATAACTGTCTCCATACTGACTGTAACCCTCTGGTCAACATCGTTTTTTTATAGAAGTAAGGACCATTAATTCCACGAGCCCATTAAACACATCAAAACGTCAATTTTTCTGGATGTAACGGGGGCGCTTTCGGTCGGCTTAAGGATTATCTACACTCCACATGTTACAGTTTCAATTGCTCTAGTAGACAATTGGAGTCAACCATAAAATGGATTTAGTAAGCGCAATTTGCACAATTTGCATGCGTTGTTCAGGCGTCAGTCGATTTGTGATGAGAAAGTAAACCAAAAAAAATGGACGACTAATCTTTGTTATAAAATAAGCAAAAAAGTTCAAATTCTTCGTTTAAGAATTGTTTATGTCCCGTATTTTGAGCATATTGAGCAGTGTTCTAAAAGATACGTTAATTATGCCAGGTATTTCGTTAAACTTTGACCACCAATTAAATTAAGCCGTTCATTAACAGATGTCCGTTAGTTTTTCTTTAAGCCACGGCCTAAAAACACAGTTATCTTTGAAATCCTCCCAAAACATTACTTACAGTTTAAGTTTTTTTTGGGAAATTTGTCAAAATCTAAAATATGTTCTCTAAAACTGAAACGTATTGTGGCTGTTATAAAAGATATAAAAATTAGCAAGTCTGAACCATTTTGTGAGTGCCGTTGTCAACTATTGGCCAGTTTAATATAACCGTTAAAACAAAATTTCCCCTTTCTTTCACATAATTAAGCCAAAAACTACAAGCGCATCTTTTTTAATACTCTGCGGGCGTATCGCATACAAAGATAAGTCTAAATCAAAGGAGAAAATTTTGAACAAATTATGATACAAAAAAATAAGCGAGAGCTACATTACGTTTGCAACGAACTGTTGGATACCCTATTCCCCATATTTATGTGTGTGTATATGCGTCTGTCTTCCGCAAACAGCCGATGTTTCAGAAACAAAATTCTTCTTAAGCAGACAGAAAAAAATTCAATAACATTAATTTTCTGCGGTGTGATGTTCAATTAATGCTGGCGCAATAAACAAAAAGGCGTGCGCCACGCCCAAAGTTAAAACGTATTGCCAAGGCAATTGTTATGAGCTCAGTGACATTCAATTTTATTCTTGCAGATCGATTTGAACAAAACAAGACAAAACTTAAATTTTTAAAAATTAGATTTGGAATGGAAATAGCGATTATGGGTGTTTTTAACAATTATTGGACCACACTCTGCTACGTAATCAAGGAATATAAATCCAAGTGTTCATCTGTTTACTTCAAAACTGCGACCGATAGTTAAAAAACGTTAAAAATATTAATGCATAATACGACTTTTGACGGAAACGCCCCTTAAATGTGGGCGTGTCTTAAAAATTTGAAGCACTAACTGCACTTTTTTCAGTATTTAGGCATATGTGTAAGACTACAGCTGAATCGAGTAGTTTTTAAACAATCTTACCTGAACAATGGTATTTTACCAAAATCACGCCTTTAAAAATGGGCGTATTGAAAAAATTTACAAAAGAAAATGTAGAGATATATTTCTCAAATAACGAACGGAAGGAAAAAGGTTTAAATTAAACATTGGAAATGCCTTAAACTCTTAAGGCTACGTTTTTCGTTCTTTCATGAAAAGTAGGCGTAAGCCACGCCCAAAATTCAAAAATTTCTTTTCATACACAAACCTTTTCGTTTCTATTAAGAGATGCAAAATTTTGGCTTGGGGGTTAATTATAAATACCGTTTATTTACAAAAACAATTTTTTTATAGTTTCTAATGAAAAGTGGGCGTCAGCCACGCCCAGAATCAATTTTTTTGATTTCATACACAAGATGTTTATGTGCCAGTAAGACCCACAAAATTTAATATTTTTCGCTTTAATATAACAATTATTGTTATTTTATAAAAACAATATTGATGGTTTTGTATGAAAAATAGCCGTAAGCCACGCCCAAACTGAAATATTTTTATTTGATTGGAAAACAGTTTACCTAAAGCTTACGTGTGCAAAATTTTAGCGTTATGCTTTTATCGTAACTGTACAAAAAAACATAATTTAATTTTATTAAATTGAGGTTGTTCAACAAAAATGGCGATTGTGGGCGTGTTTGTGGGCGGATTTTACCGGTTCAAGAACTTAGCCTTACTCTTGAACCAAAGATTAAATATACAAAATTTCAGCTTTCTAGCTCGAAAATTGCGACCTCTAGAGAGTATACATACGGACGGACGGACGGACGGACGGACGGACGGACATGGCTTAATCGACTAGGCTTTTGATTCTGAGTCAGAATATATATACTTTTCTATACCTAACGGTATTATTTCTCTATGTTACAAACTCCACACCAAATACAATATACCCATTCTATGGAATAGGGTATAAAAATCTACTATAGCACTGTCAAAGTTAAACGTGCGTAATTCGTAGTGCAAGGTGCAGCACAGAAAGTAGCTGAAGTTCAAGTTGACTCGACTCCAACTTTATGAACGTGTTGCGCTGCGAAACAACGACAAAATAAATGGCTAACATGATGTTTGTTTCTGTTCAGTGCTACTCTATATTGTATTAATGCATGCTGCTTCGTGAGCTATTTTTTTGGACGTTAACTTTGACATTGCTACGTGCTACTGCTGCAGCTACACCATTGTGCTAAGGTAAAAAATGGAACATGACGTTACCTTGTTACCAAGATAGAGAAGCCCCAGACAAGTACTTTCCGCCATACGTTCCGTAGCGCGCCATCGCGTCGGTCTATGTGGATGTGCAGACGTGATCTTTTTCTCGTCATGCTACGGCCTTAACTTCTTGTCAGATTTTCTTCAAACTTCATGCTTATAAGAAAAACCGTTGTCGATGTTTTTTATACCCTATTCCATAGAATGGGTATATTGTATTTGGTGTGGAGTTTGTAACATAGAGAAATAATACCGTTAGGTATAGAAAAGTATATATATTCTGACTCAGAATCAAAAGCCTAGTCGATTTAGCCATGTCCGTCCGTCCGTCCGTCCGTCCGTATGTATACTCTCTAGAGGTCGCAATTTTTGAGCTAGAAAGCAGAAATTTGGTACACATAATTTTTGGTTCAAGAGTAAGGCTAAGTTCTTGAACCGGTAAAATACGCCGACAAACACGCCCACAATCGCCATTTTTGATGCAGAACCTCAATTTGGTAAAATTAAATTATGTTTTTTGTACAGTTACGATAAAAGCATAACGCTAAAATATTGCAGACGTAAGCTCTAAGTAAGCCTTTTTCCAATCAAATAAAAATATTTCAGTTTGGGCGTGTTTGACGCCTATTTTTCATACAAAACCATCAATATTGTTTTTATAGAATAACAATTGTTATATTAAAGCGAAAAACATTAAATTTCGTAGGTATAACGTCTACATAAACATCTTGTGTGTGAAATCCAAAAAATTATTTCGGGTGTGGCTGACGCCCACTTTTCACTAAAAACAAAAAAAATTGATTTTGCAAATAAACGGTATTTATAGTGAATCCGCAAGCCAAAATTTGGCGTCTCTTAGTAGAAACTAAAAAGTTTGTGTATGAACAGAAATTTTTAAATTTTGGGCTTGGCTTACGGAAACTTTTCATGAAAGAACGAAAAACGTCTCAAAAAATTAATAATTTTAATTTAAACCTTTTTCCTTCCGTTCGTTATTTGAATAATATATCTCTACATTTTTTTGTGTACATTTTTTCAATACGCCCACTTTTAAAGGCGTGATTTTGATAAACTACCTTTGTTCAGGTCAGATTGTTTAAAAACTACTCGATTCAGCTGTACTTTTACACATATGCCAAAATACTGATCAAAGCTCAGTCAGTGCTTGAAATTTTTAAGACACGCCCACTTTTAAGGCGCGTTTCCTTCAAAAATCGTATAATGCGTTAATTTCTTAAGGTTTGTAACTATCGGTCGCAGTTTTGAAGTAAAAAGATGAACACTTAGATTTATATTTCTTGGTTACGTAGCAGAGTGTTGGCCAAGAATTGTTAAAAACACCCAGAAACGCTATTTCCATTCAAAATCTAATTTTAAAAAATTTAAGTTTAGTCTTGTTTTGTTCAAATCGATCTGCAAGAATAAAATTGAATGTCACTGAGCTCATAACAATTGCCTTGGCAATAAAACGTTTTAACTTTGGGCGTGGCGCACGCCTTTTTGTTTATTGCGCCAGCATTAATTGAACATCACACCGCAGAAAATTAATGTTATTGAATTTTTTTGTGTCTGCTTAAGAAGAATTTTGTTTCTGAAACATCGGCTGTTTGCGGGAGGCAGACGCATGCAGATACAAAAATATGGGGAATAGGGTATCCAACAGTTCGTTGCAAACGTACTGTAGCTCTCGCTTATGTTTTCTTTCAGTATGCCCTATCTAAAAAAAATTCGTTAGAAATATTTTGGAAGCGGTTTTTTTCCAAAAACGTCTGGAACGATTTTGGTCATACAGGTATGTGTCTCATTTATTTGACCATAAGTTGACTAGGAAATCTCATGTTCAAGAACTTAGTATGAGTATTTGCAATTTTTCAATCGTATGCATTTGAAAAGATTGACGTACAGACAATATTTTGTCTGAGCTTGTGTCTAGAAAAAGCTACTTCGCCTTACACATAAGTAGCTTCCACCCCTCTTCCTTATAATGCACAACTACTGCATCTTTGGACAATATCCACCCTCCTTTCTCAATCATTTTCCCACCATAAAACCTTTTTAATATCTTTCAACCGAATTCTGGCAGACATTGTACTATAAATCACTTAGCAGGTAGATAGGTACTGATTTTAAATTCTTAACGATAATTTTAATTACATCCTCTTGCCCTTCAGCAAGTTTGTATGCATTCAGGTATAAATTTCCTCTTGTGTCGTCACTTGAGAAAGCAAAAATTCAAGTTGCATCCTTTCTTCGAATGAGGAAGGACTCATTGTGTAACATCTTGAAACATCAGCTTAAAAACTCATTTTTGCGTTGCACTTGGAGTTTCTTTATCCTCTTGATAGCAATATCTTGCATACACACAAAAACACAGCTAAACAATACACCTTTATCTAGGTTAGTGTAAAAGATGTAAGGCATGCCACACACGTGCGATTTAAAGATTATTAGTTGAAATTGTTTTTAAAATAGCTAAAAGGATTCATTTCTGTAAGAAACAAAAGCGGAATGAAAGAAACTATCTCGATCTCTAGCTTGACGTGGCCCTGGCCAATTAAACACTCCAAGAAGTTGGGCGGCTCCCTATAATTGGTTGCTCCACCGAAAACGAAATCGAGCCAAGGTATTTAGGCTTCGAACTTCCTCTTGCAAAGCGTTTGAAACTTTCCGAGCTACAAAGGACTTTTTATCCACCTGGGAGAGGATCAATGCTTTTGCACCTTATAGCCGCACCGTGAGGAGGAGCGTTTTGTACAAAATGTCTCCTTTGTTCTACTCGATAGAACTGAGCCCAAAGAAACATCGATTAGCAAGAGTTAGTCAGCGATTGATTTCGGCGCTGATGTTGTTGCCTGTAGTTACAGCAGTGCCCTACCCAGGAAGGCAAATTCACTGACTACCTCGAAGTTATACCTATCAATGGTCACGTCCTGACAAAGTCGCTCGGTGGTGAGATTGGACTTTTGTTAATGGAAGCATATACTTCGACTCGATGGTAGTGAAAGCACTGGATACTGCTCGCTTGTTCTCCCTCACGTCAATCTCGCCCGAAAATCTAGAAAGTTGTGTCGTTTTATTAAAAAAGGTGCCCGATATATTGGCATGGGTGTTACACATTACATTTTCTAGCACAACAATTTTGCAACAGCTGCATGACAGTTGGTGCGGTGGTTCGTATCGATGTTAGCTATGGCTCTATGCAATAGCTCCTAACGTATTAATTCCTAATGAAATAAGTCCTAATGAAGAAATTCCTAACAATGAGTGCAATAATTGCTAACACGAATAAATGAAATAAGTCCTAAGTGGGGATGTAATATCTCCTAATTTAAAAATGAAATAAAACCTAACGTTAGGATTTAATTCATAATGAATTAATTCCTAAAAAAAAAAGGTGAAAGAATTCCTAATACAATATTTGTGTTAATGTATGTTAGCATAGTTGAGTAACATTTCCTTGACTTCTTGTTTAGAAGGATAAATAAAAAAGGAAATACCTATATAGAAATGAAAAACATGATTAAAAAATATATCTTCTCGGGAGTCCGCAGCGGCGGGCGCGACGGGTGCGACGGACGCGAAGAACGCGCCACCACGCGGCGCGACGCCCCCCCCCCCGGGCGGGTGCGGCGGGCGCGACGGGTGCGACGGACGCGAAGAACGCGCCACCACGCGGCGCGACGCCCCCCCCCCCCCCCCCCCCGCGGACTCCCGAGAAGATATATTTTTTAATCATGTTTTTCATTTCTATATAGGTATTTCCTTTTTTATTTATCCTTCTAAACAAGAAGTCAAGGAAATGTTACTCAACTATGCTAACATACACTATTTTCTAAAAAAAATATTGAACGCAACTTATAAAATGCAATTTTAAGCGAAATGAAATAAGTCCTAACATTAATGAAATAACTCCTAACATAAATTTTTAGTGCAATATTTCCTAATTAGTATTTATTTCATTTCCATGGTCTTAGGGGTTATTTCATCATGAAATAACTCCTAACTATAAACAATGCAACAAGTCCTAATTTTGATGAAAATAAACCTAACATTTAGGTGTTCCTTCATTTGTAATAACACCTAAATTTGTATGGGAATGTTAGGTTTTTTTTCATATTTTTTTGTTAGGAGTTAATACGTTAGGAGCTATTGCATAGAGCCGTTAGCTATATTCTAGGGTTTTCCCCAGGAAGTTGCGTAAAGTGAAATGGTAAGGACTTATCAGATCATCAGCAAGCGTCTTGACATGTTTACATAAAACGCTTAATTTTGGTCGGGTGGACGTAGCTCATGGTCGGCTTTGTGATGGGTGCTTTTTTCTTTCCAGCCAGGGTTTTGCTCGCTGAATTGCCAGGGTCCGTTAGTAAAGAGAAACACAAAACTTTAATTAAGATTCTTTTAAAAACTCAGAAATTATTAATTTATTTATGTCCTTAGTGGCAAAATATTTGGTAAGTCTTTCATTTAAATATTTCACAATTATTGTTCCTTTAAATTTTTACATACAATAAAAAATATATAGTTAAATACTTCGTTCACGACTTTACTCATCAATCAAGCCATCTGGCTGCACAGGTGGAATCTGCTGGCTTCTTCTATGGACTCCTGCTGTTGTTTCTTCGGGTCAACGAATTTCGTGTCTATTACTGGTATTTGCTTCCTGGGGGACAACGATTAGTTAATATATTAAACAAATCTTATTACCTCAAGAAACTACAACTATAAAAGTTGCACACAGCAGGCTTTCGTTCTGGTAAATCGGAAGGTATAAAGGCCCCTGGTTGGCAACTAATACTTAAATTCTCTAAATTAAAGCAAACAATAAACTTAAAATCCCCTAAGACCCCTTACCACTGGTGGGGGGAAGTCAAAGAGGTGAAATACTAAATAAGAATAATTCTAGAATAAATGATGAATTTCTCCATGCTTTTCGGTTTTTTAACGATTTAACGATATTTATTGAACAATATAATATTTACAATTGATTCTTATTCTATTTTACTTATGATACTTAAAAAATATTTGTTGGCACATTAGGGGCCTAACTATATACATTGATAATTTTATAATACATTTTTAAAACAAATTGTCATTAATTATACTTATATTAATAGTCAAGTGGGGGTATCCATCTCGGGTTGATGTGTTGATGAATTGGCTACTAGCCACGGTGGTAAGTTGACGCTGCTTCCTCGTAAAACTGGATAGCCTCGTCGTCGTTAAATGCTTTTCGGTGTATTTTCTTGGCCTTCTTATCGTTTTTGGTGGCAGAAACATCGTGTGAATTATAAAGGGAAAAGTCAATTTTCAATGCCCATGAATATCGAGTTTTAATGGTATAGGCACTTCTCCTATTGTAAAACGCTTTGTTGTTGTTGTGGTTTCTGCTGGTGATGTTGGCAGTGCAATGAATGGATCATGTGACCGAGTTAGCCGCATTGAAGAGTATTTTATTGAATTGACGCTTCGAAACAGCTTCTAAATAAACTAGTACAAGTTGATCTTGGGCGGGATGATTGCTGTCATTGCCATTTAACTGGTTAAAGCTGTCCCTCCAGACAGGAGGCTGACGTCGCCTGCGTATTTACCGTAGTATTTCCATCAACATCTTTGCCGGGTACAGGGCGGCTTGTGACTACTGATTTTGATTTCTTCACCCTCCTTACCTCAGGGTGGTGGTCAACACTTAATTACTTATCTCTGTTATGTGAGCACAGACTCGGCGCGGAATTTCATACTTAATAATTGTCAGGTGTCCACGAAAAGCTTACTTTCATACTGTTTTACTCTTTCGCAGGAGCTTTACACCTCTTTTCTACTAAAGCATCTTTGCATTTCCTTGAATTCACGCTTTTGATAATCTCTTTTCTTTCTCCTGAGTAAGCGTGTCTCATCGCTCCTTCGTTCTATGAAGAGATTTCTAGTTGCTCTAGTATCTCTATGGAGCCGCGGCTTGTAGTCCTTTGTTTTGGATTTGTTTGCCTCAGCAGTGACGCAGCCCTTCTTATGGCTTGCTGACGCAGTTTTCTTTAATCTGGTTCATATCGTGTTCATAATGTTCGCTAAAAAGGCTATCTTAAGACTATTTGAAATAAAAATTACGCAATATTCTAACTGACCCAAAATTAAGGAGGATAAAAGTCTGTCTATAGCTGTAATTTTTTTACATCACAAGAGCACCACTATTTCGATGTTGAGGTCATTTTTCGTTCAATTATTTCATCCTTATTTAAAGCAAGAATATTCCATAATAAAAAAAAAGAAGAGGACATTATAAAAGTTTTAATGGCAAAAAAATGGCACATTATAATGACAAACAATTATTTAAAGCTCAACAGCAACTATAAGTTTAAAGTTTGGTTTCTGTTTTCTTCACCAAAACACCAATGATATAAAATCCAAAATTGGCAACTTGGTGATTTTGGAACCCTTCCTTTCTTTTAAATGTCACAAAAGTATTCCATACTCTGATTATTTTCAAAACCACCCGTGTGTAGGAATCTTTACTTTCTTAAAGAAAAACAAAGTTATTTCAGCTCGATGACCAACGGAAAAAATAAAAAAGGAAAAATGTGTATCAAAATCCTGCTTCTTGGAAGAAGGAGTCATAGTCCTTCGTGCGAGTTTTCTCTAGTGCATCAGAAAATTCTTCTTCACTTTTTTTGTTGTTGTTGTTTATGTTGTTGTTGTTCCTCATATTTTTTTTTGTCTTGCGTATTTGTTTTCCAGGCGTTACTTTTTCTTTTGCACTTTGTTGTTGTTTTTCTTCTTATTCGGAATAAAAGTTCTCACTTCAAAATTGTGTAGAAGCATAGAATATACAGAAACTACACTATACACTCTTGTGTTAAAGAGTTTTACTTTCAAAAGCTGATGTAACGATTTTTATAGTCCTTAAGGTGGAATTATCCTTTACTAGCCGTGAGATAGAAAGAGAGAGCGATGTAAGTCGAAGGAACACAAGCTGAACATTTATTATTTTTATATTCCTTTTGTCTTAAACTTGTTTCCATGTTTTTTTTTTTTTTTTTTTGTAGATACATATATATTTTTAGTCAAGAACAATTACTTTTTCTGCCAGTCCAGGATCAACAGGACTGCTGAGAGCCCTTCAAGCGCATAGTTATCAAAATAAAACACAATAGGAAAAAAGGATTTTTTTTGTTTGGAATGTTTCTACTATCACCTCCTACGGGGAGTGAAAAGTAGTGCACAGATGTTTTTATATCATGGCCTAGTTATTTTTTCCCATACCATAGGAAAGGTCCATTAAAAAGTTAAATTTATTTAATAAATTTAACTTGAATTAGATGAAAGAATAGATTTTCAGTTTTAAAGAGGTTGAACAATACTTAGGTACAAACAATTGATATCCAAAGAAAGTGCATTCTAAATAAGTTCCACGCTAATCATCTATACGTCTCAGAAACGAAATGTGTTAACTTTCTACCGTTTCTTTCGTGTTTTTTTGGACATTAGTTTCTTTTTAAAGCATTAAATATTTTGACATTGAAAGCTGGACACCGCTCGAAAACTTGACAAAAAGTCAGCGTCATACCTCCGCGGAACGAAAAAAGTCGCTTAACACTTAAAGAACGTTGGGAAATATTGAAAACTTATTTCCAAACTGAGTGCGCTGTGTAAACCAAACAGTGTGTTTTCTAAAAAGAAGTTTTGGCCGAGGCACCTTCCGCGACCAAATTTTGCGTACCAAATTTTCTAATTCGAACTTTTTTTGTGGGGAACCGTGTAGGACCGATATTATGCCAACAATCCGGAAATGATTCTAGCAATTGAGGCCAATATCAAGCAATCCGAGAGTGACAGAATGCGATACCGCGAAGCCAGGCGCTGTAGCCACTTGAACAACGTTGTGTTCCATAATTAATAGGAATGTTTTCTCTTACTAACAAGGATATACCAAATGAACAAAATTAAATTTTGTTGAATTAATTAAATTTTTTAAAAGAAACTTGTATTTGGCCCCCCTTTACATATTGGTGTACCGCAAGGCTCCGTTCTGTCTCCCAATCTCTTTCTTATTTGCGGCAACTTTTCATGTATGGTTTTTAAGACTTTGTAAGATGTGTCCTTTTTTTGTCTATAGCTGAGGTAGCTTCAGCAGTTCCAGGGTCAGCCGAAGAAAAGACGTAAAACTCCGGTTAAGGAAAATAACACTTTATTTATTACCTTTAGTTCAATAGGTTTTAGGTTACAAACAGAAGTTAAGTTATTTATTACAAATATACGTTATATAATCCAAGTAATATTTATAGGTTCAGTTTAGCAAATATATTTTATATAATTCAAATAATATTTATAGGTTCAGTTTAGCAAATATATTTTATATAATCCAAATTATAATATAATGAACACAAGAATTCTGTAAGCTTAAGTCTAACTTATAACTATATTCACGGAACCAATGTCCGGCTATTACACGGAACCAATGTCCGGCTATTACACGGAACCAATGTCCGGCTATTACACGGAACCAATGTCCGGCTATTACACGGAACCAATGTCCGGCTATTACACGGAACCAGTGTCCGGCTATTACACGGAACCAATGTCCGGCTATTACACGGAACCAATGTCCGGCTATTACACGGAACCAATGTCCGGCTATTACACGGAACCAATGCCCGGCTATTACACGGAACCAATGTCCGGCTATTACACGGAACCAATGTCTGGCTATTACACGGAACCAATGCCCGGCTATTACACGGAACCAATGTCCGGCTATTACACGGAACCAATGTCCGGCTATTACACGGAACCAATGCCCGGCTATTACACGGAACCAATGTCCGGCTATTACACGGAACCAATGCCCGGCTATTACACGGAACCAATGTCCGGCTATTACACGGAACCAATGCCCGGCTATTACACGGAACCAATGTCCGGCTATTACACGGAACCAATGTCCGGCTATTACACGGAACCAATGTCCGGCTATTACACGGAACCAATGCCCGGCTATTACACGGAACCAATGTCCGGCTATTACACGGAACCAATGCCCGGCTATTACACGGAACCAATGTCCGGCTATTACACGGAACCAATGTCCGGCTATTACACGGAACCAATGTCCGGCTATTCCACGGAACCAATGTCCGGCTATTACACGGAACCAATGTCCGGCTATTACACGGAACCAATGCCCGGCTATTACACGGAACCAATGTCCGGCTATTACACGGAACCAATGTCCGGCTATTACACGGAACCAATGCCCGGCTATTACACGGAACCAATGTCCGGCTATTACACGGAACCAATGCCCGGCTATTACACGGAACCAATGTCCGGCTATTACACGGAACCAATGTCCGGCTATTACACGGAACCAATGCCCGGCTATTACACGTACGAATGTACGGCTAAATGCGAGATAGATCTCGACTACAAGGAAGGTATAGGATCGGTAGGAATTTAGGAACGGTAAGGAAAACGGACAGGATAAATATTCTGCTGCACTCGTAAAAGCACAGCTTCAAAATATTAGGAATCTCTCGGTACACTGCGTACCCCTGGTGTTCCGGTATTGGAGAAAAGTCTTTGGCTCTGAATAGTATTCCTATAAATCACCATCGAGATTTTCCTCGAATTTCAATGTGCTAAATCACATTCCTTTATGGAATATATCAACAATAACTCAGTGTGAATTATAACCACCAAATACAAATTCACATGTAAAAACGCTACTGGTTTGTAAATACATGGTCATGTGACCTCAGACACTATATTAAGCTGTAGTGTGGTAGCCGGGTGCGGGTGCAGGGGTGCGGGTTGGGGAATGCCTTCGTCACTGTGGCTATGAACGACTGTGTTTAAAATAATTGATAGCGGTGGGAAAAGAAGAAGGTTTTTGTGGTTGTGAACGACTATGTTCATATTAAATGATAGCGGTGGAGGGAAAAAGAAAAAGGTGACTTCGTCACAACTTGCAACCCCTGTTCTTCGCAATATGTAACTGTATCTCTCCAATCACCAACTTCCCAAC
The DNA here is from genome assembly GCA_916050605.2 of Platycheirus albimanus. Lineage (NCBI taxonomy): Eukaryota > Metazoa > Arthropoda > Insecta > Diptera > Syrphidae > Platycheirus > Platycheirus albimanus. Next base: position 58,479,195 of record OU696696.1, read on the forward strand.
CCACTTACAACCACCCACCATTTTTTCTCACCCCTTCCCCACAAACATCAACCTCTCACCCCAACCATCAACCGCCAACCAACAGCACACTATTTTTGACAATTTCCCCCCCTCCCCACAATAAATACCCCTTCCTTTCCATCACTAACCACCCACACCACCTAAGACCACCACCAACCACCCACACCAACTACAACCACCAACCAACACCCCACTATTTTTGACAATTTCCTCCCAAAACACCAAATCCTACCCCCAAATCCAACCACCATTTCTACCTACAACCATCTGCTACGCAACCACCATTTAAGACAATTTTTTCCTCATCCCCTCCCAACACCAAATCCAACCACCCACCACACCTACAACCACCTTCCACTCACCCACCATTTTTGACAATTTTTTCATCGCCCCAATCAAATCAACCATCCCAACCACCTAAACCGCCAACCACCCAACCCACCTACAACCACCAACCAATCACATACCATATTTGACAATTCCCCCTTCAAACCATACCAAATTCTCCCTCAACACCAAACACCTATCCCACCTACAGCCACCAACGAACCACTTATTACATTATTTTTGACAATTTTTGCCTCACCACCCACACCAACTACAACCACCCACCATTTTTCCTCAGCCGGACACTACCCCCCCCCCCCCCCCACCCCCCCACACACACACACACCACCATCAGCCACCACCACTTACAATCATCAACCACGCAGCACCCTCCCACTTTATCGACTTTCTAGGCTATCAAAGCAGCTTTATAACATGACTGTGACTGTGACACTTTTTCGTGCATGCTGCCCATATATTCCGATTTATTAGACGTTATCACGCCAAAAAATTAAGATACTGATTTTGCCAGATGCCAAGGTAATTTGCTTTACTTTTACTCACCAGTGTATCTCCATTTGCTCCAACAATCCCGAGATTGCTACCGTTCCTTCTCGTATCTCTAGAAACCTTAGACCAATACATAGTTTTTCATTTACTGGAAATGAAGTAAACATTGGGTCTACCATCGGAGAACACAGTCTGCCCGACACTTCGCGTAAGGAACTCTGGCTTATCGACCTTGCTGCAAGGCAAAGTGCCAGTGTAGCCAGCATATTAATTTCACACACCTCGATATACGCATGGAAACTTGGCGGTCTCCTACCTTCAGCCAAATCGCTGAAGGTAGGAGAGTAGGAGGAGTAGGCAGGTGTCGCAATAATGCGACGGATCGCAGTATTGAGCAGCTTCGCGAAATCGCAAGAGACCGTCAAAACCTTGGCCAACCGTGTTTCCTCTAACTACTTCACAACAATGGAACTTGCGCCAAGCCCAAGAAAGACGGCCAAGAACGATTATGAGGCTTTAGGCAATGCTGCAGGCCAGAACCAGAGTTGATAAGAGTGCTAAAAGCAAAAAACAGAACTAGAAACGAAAGTGCTTGGAATCTATTGAGGGGTACTATGTTTGAAAGTTCTACCAGAGGGTAAAGCTTTCATATAAGGGTTATACAGCTCGAGCGGAATCCTGTAGAGACGAGGGAGGGAATTTCATAGAAGATGCGCTGTCGGTGATGAGTATTTGGAAAGAAGACTTCTGCAAATTGTTGAACGGCGAAGACAACTAAAAAATCGCTAACAGGCAAAATGATGAATTCGATTTGGCCGATGATGACCAAAACTTGCGTCCAATCTACCAAGAAGAAGTTTGGGTAGCGATATCTAAACTAAAGTCCAACAAAGCTGCTGGAGTGGATGGCCTTACGGCATGAACTCTTCAAAGCAGCAGAAGATGAATTGGTGAGGAGCATACACCAACTCATCTGAACATTCGACCCCAGCATAGTGTGCCCTATCCACAAGAAAGAAAATACTCTGACCTGCGCCAAATACAGAGGTATATATAACTTGCTGCGCACAATGGTGTAGCTGCAGCAGTAGAACGTAGCAATGTCATACTTGATGTCAAAAAAAGTAGCGCACTAAGTAGCTTACACGCGAATACAATGAGTAGCACTGAACTCAAACAAAAATCATGTCTGCCATTTTGGTTTGTTGTTATTTTGCAGCGCAGCACGTACGAGAAGTTGTAGTCGAGTCGACTTGTACTTCAGCTACTCTATCTGTTCTGTAGCTGTTTCTTCTCATTGTAGTCGTGAAATACGATTTACGTTCATTTAACTTTGACAGTGCTACATACTTTTGCTGCAGCTACACCATTATGCTCAGCCAGTAAGAGATAAAAATGTCGCCTATAAAATCTTGTCGACTATTCTATGTGAACGTCTGAAACCTTTCGCACGTGAACTGATTGGCCCCTATTAGTGTGGTTTCAGTCCAGGAGAGTCAACCATTGACCTGTGTGACTTTTACAGATTAAATAAGAATTATAAACCGATACGCACCACTATTTTATTTCTTTAAAGTCACCTTTATCCTATATGACAGATTGAAAAGAGACGAGCTATACAGAGCCATGACACTACTCTGAATCCCTGATGAACACGTTTGATTCTGCAAGATGACTTACTATCATGGAGAACTCGTGCTGCTCCATTAATGTTGTTAAAAACACCACCGAAACTTTTGATCTCACATGTGAGGAGTCAGGAGCACCACTCTTTAAAGCGCCATTAGAAAGCACTGTAATAATCAAACCCAAGAATATAAAAAGGTCTTCGCAAATCAACCAGTACGGCACTCGTGCACTGCTTTCAAAGGTTGTTGCATCCGATGTCAGAAACTAGCTAAGACGCAGCAGGAATTGTGACCAGATCTGCCTTAAAACCAAACTGGGCTTCCGCTATAGTTAATTTGTTTTGTCGAATTGGTTTGAGCACTTTTCAGAACTTTTTCGAATACTTTACCGATATTCGGAAGAAGACTTACCAAGCGTATATTTGCCGAATGGGAGCTGTCTTCCTTGCTCGTAAGAGGATGAGACACAAGTGTCTTATAGCGCATTTGGTAATATTTATTAGTCAGTACGTTGTCGAACAGCGTGGTTATGGGTTATCATCGATAGCTTCCATTCTACGAAAGAAATGATTCTTTCAGCTATCTTCAGTTATCTTCGTCTACTCTATGTAACGCAATAACCATTATTGTCTTCACCGCAGGCATCAACACTTCAATAGTCCAGCCTAGCTACAATAGGGATCAATTAATGTTGTCTTTGATAATCTAAACTTCTGCTCATGGACTATAGGACAGTTGGCATCACATCTAAAAATCATAATTTTAATAAAATGAAGCAGCTCAAAAACTTAAGATTTTTTTTGACAACCTTAGCATCCTTTTAAACCTGAACTGATTTTGGCTAAAAACTCTTTTTAGAAAAATTGAAACCGTGTTATTTTCTGATCCCCGTAGCATCAAATACTTTATTTTCGATCAAACTTTATCCTTGCGAGTTAAAATAATTTATAATTCCATTTTTTTTTTTTTTTTTTCATGTAGAAAAAGATTTACATTTTTCATAAATCCAACCCTTATCACAGTGACTTCAACGATTCTCAATTACCTAGACTAAAATCCGCGATAAGGATGTGCTCTAGTTAGAAAAAATCCTCTTTATCATCTTCTAGACAAGGTCCTCGCAATAGGAAGGAGTGCAGAAAAAAAACGTTTGTCACCAAAAATAATGATTTATTACAAAGTTTCCTTCTAATTTATGACTTTGATAATGTGTCAAATGTCGTATCCTTCTAATCCGTTCAAATAAAAAAAGTATCGAATCCCCCTAATCATCAGACAAAAAAAAAAGGACCCACCAACTTAAGAACTTTAAAGATTAATGTACTTTTTTCCACAGAAGACGCTGACTCTTTGCTCGCTGGCTGGTGGCATGGTGGGAGCGGTGGTGTGGGAATCGATTTAAGAAGAAAAATAAAAAGTAAAATGCAAAACAAGAAACTTATCTGTTTTGAGTTCGAACTTCCTGTTTCGTTTCGATTCCGGTGTTTTTTTTTTTTTTTTTTTTTTTTTTTTTTGAATTAATGTTACTATTATCCTGTTATTGACTTTTTCCATTGTCGTAATCCGATTGGAAATAACTTAGAGCTACCACTCTTCCAATTCCAACTGGCTGTGAAATTTTCCTTACAACCATAAGCAACACCAAGGACATGACAGCCAGCCATGGAAGATAGAGTGCATCTCTCATCCCAGAATTTCCACTTGTATTCCCTGTTTGGTGTTGTGGTAATCGAATTTTGTTGTTGTTGCTTCCTTTTTTTTTTTTATTTTTTTTTTTTTTTTTTTCTTGCCTTCAACTTATATCTAAAACGAAAGTCCCTACTTAGCGAAAATAAGACGAAGAATAACAACAACAAGAACAAAAAATATGAAAAATCGAGGAAAGGAAAACCCAAGGTATAGACTATACCATAGAGATGGGGTTTTTGGGTAAAAAAAAAAAATGGCGGGAATGGAGTCCAGAAGCTAGACTTCCTTCAAGAAAAATGTATTTCTTGTTTTCTGCGAGAAAATTGATTTCGAAACTAGCCCCACACCCGTTCAGTTCGCGACAGGGACATGACGAACATAACGACGATCAAGGGAATGATTATGATGGAGTAGAGTGCAAGAACGTGCATTGCAGGGCTGGATTTACTTTTCGAAACTAATGAAGAAAATTATGATCTAATGATGGAGTAACGGTCATTTTATGTTCAATGGTAAGAAATGTAACAATCTTCACATTGTTCAAATTTTAATCGGCGTCAGAATTTCAAAAAGGGATTTCTAAATTTTGACAGGTGATTGCGGCCATACTGTTGAAGCTAAGTCTTTCAAATTGACTGCTATTTTTTAAGTGTGTATTTCGGAATCAACAAGGAGAGTATTAACGTTCAACAACATGTACAAATGATAACAAAGTTATTTACAGAAATTGGGTCTTCTGTTCGAGCTTTATTTCGGGCGCTCCGCCTATTTAACGAACGTCATACTCGTCAGCTGTTGTACGTCAACTAGGAATTTTTTTTAAATCGAAAGTGCCTGTTTGGGTTCGATTTCTGGCTGGCGGGATCATCGGTCGGAAGGACAGGCCATCACCGTCAACAGCTAGTGCCGATTGCCACATATTCCGTGAAACATTGGGCATTTTGAACAAGCGATTTCTGAACATGCTTAACTTCAACCCAGGCGATGTGGATTCCTCACTGAAATTGACCCTCCCTCCCATAGCAGCTAAAATCAAGAATAATTTTCGAAAACAGCTTTAAAGAATCTGACCAAACTGGTTATACAGGGTGTTTCCTACTTTCATTGCAAAAATTTGGGAAACGTTATATGAGAGTGTTTTAAGAAAAAAGAAATCCTCAGCATATTGCGACATTCAGTACCATCTCCCTCTGTTCCTAACACGAAACCTAAGCTGTAACCATGACTGAAAATTATTAGACTGAGCTTCTATCATGACAATTCATCCCTATGTTACCATTGATCATCCAACAGATCTTGCAAATCGAGGACTTGATTTAAAAAACTGCTTCGTTATGTGTTGTCATCAAGTTTTTTCGCAGAAAAAAGTTGACTAAGGCCCACAAGCTGCTCGATATGTTGGTAGAGCATTTCCACGTTTGACAGACATGTAGCAGCATAGATTTCACGTTGGATTCAAATAGATTCAACTTAGATAATACGAAGCGATATTTGTGTGGAGTTCCACACTAAAGAAAGTATTCTGAAAGCGATGCCTCTAGCATCAAGAGATCTCTGGATGACGTTGCGATTGGATCAAAGTCCTTCTAGAAATGGATGCACATGACGAAGAGCCGCGTTTGATACTACAATAAGTATTCAAATTTAAAAACCGATCACTGCGAAATCCCGCGTGGTACCTCTTGAGTGTAGACCCGATTCTGAAGTTTTTCCAGTCAAAAATAAAAGTTGATATTTTCTTTCAGAAATACAGGAAAAATGTTACACCAATTATTACAGTTCTTGAGATCACCTTTTCTACAGTGCGTTTGCTTCACGATAATTTCTTCCTTCTATTCTTTGGGAAAGGTTTCAATTTTCCAAATATACTTAGTAAGTATCTCAAGCAGTTATGTCGTCAAGTCCAGATGGTTCTTATTGTTTTTCAAGAGAAGGATGGTCCCTATTTCGGTACATGTCGGAGGGTCAGTAAAAAAGGCTCTGGAAAACCTACGTATGTCCAGCTTACACTGATTCTTATTTTGTTTACACAACATAGATTCCACTTTTTTCTTATTTCCAGTTCTTTTTGAGTGAAATTTCCATTTCACTGTGATTTTATGCTTTATGAAACGAAAATGCGTCACGACAAAAAACAAGCTTAAATATATAGAGAATTAAGCCAGCGAGGGAATGGGATAGAATAAATTGCAAGAATTTTATATTCTAAGTTTCTTCTTTGTGCCATTATACGAACCCTGCCCACTCTCCGTTACTAAAGGGTGTTTTCTTAGAGGTAAATAATTTTGAAACGGAATAAGATAGATAGATAGATAGATAGATACAATTCTTTATTTCATTACATTTGTGAATACATTGATTATGACTTAAGAATTAAGACATGGCTTAAGTGCCGTCTGCCTGATAGACATTTCACATACGTTTGATAGTAAATCATGAAAATTAATACAATGCGATTAAAGAACATTTTTTGTTTAAATAAAAATATAAATTCTTTGAAAAAAGTAAAGATAGGATGTACTATTAAAAATTTTCAAAATATTAGTATAATACAATATACAAATAATGCACATTGTCAATAGATGCTAAACAGTTTTTGATCAATTTTAATGATTTGAAACATAAAATGTACAATTTTAAAATGATTTGAAACAAAAAAAGGGCTAAAAAGCACTAACTGGATATGATTTTAAAAGCTATTGCGGTAATTAAGAGCATGCTTGCAAAAATTAAACAAATTTTGCCATCCCAATGAACCATTTAACACGTCATAACACTGATTTAAAGACAAAAAGCTCTCTTGGAAATGAAGACGACGTATTTCCTGTAACAATGGGCAAACTGCTATGAAATGATAACTATCTTCAATATCTCTTCGATTACAGAGATGACATATCTGCGGTCGATCACTTCTATGAGGAACAAAGTTAAGGTTTAAAATTTCAACTCTTGCTCTAAAAATGGTACTTATTACCTCTGCCGAGAGTTCTTTTCGAAAGTATTTGGATTCTGTCGACAGTTGGTGATTCAAATTTCTATAAATATTTCTGCTGACTGATGTTGATGCTCTGCTCAAGTTCTGTATGTAAATTTTCTCATCTATTTTTGCAATGAGTTTGGCGAATATACTTTGCCATTCATCCAGATTATTCTCACTTATAGGAAAACTTGTTTCGTGAACAACAGCAAGCTCATTCCATTCCTTGAAAGGAGATGAGTTCGTTCGAAGAAGCCATTGCATAATTGACCTGTGTAGGCCATTTTCTCGTCGCATTACTTTGGTTAGGTAGTCTGAATGTGCCTTAAGATTTTGAATATAGATAGGAGCTATACCAGATTCAACATGAATGGCATAAGTTGGTGTTGAGTTCGGCAACCTAAACAACCTTTTAAAAAATAGTCGTTGGATTTTCTCGAAATCTTCCAGGATTGCGTATCCAAAAGCCTGAACTCCGTAGCACATGCACGTGTTCACTGTGGCAGTAAAAACTTGGTATTTGGAAGCTAGATCAATATCCTGGTTTTTGAAAAAAGTGTGCCACATCATGTTCAGAGCTAGCTTAGCGTCGATACTCTTCTCCTTAGCATGTTTCCGGAAGTTTAAATTGTCAGTTATCAAAACTCCAAGGTACTTGAATTCCCTGACAACTTCGATTCTTTCCCTATTGAGGTGCCAGCGTTCTTCAGGTAGCCTTCTACGTTGCCTAGCTTCAAAGACCATGACCTTTGTTTTTCCTGGATTAATTTGTAAGCTCCACGTCTCACAATATTCTTGGAGTCTGTTAATTTGTAGCTGTAATGTAAAGGGGTTATCAGCTAGCAATACCAGATCATCAGCATAAAGCAAGACTTTCACCAGAATTTCCGCAAAATATACACCTCCAGGTAAAGCATCCACGACATCGTCAATATACAGCGCAAACAAAATTGGACTAAGAATGCAGCCTTGAGGGACACCTGCAGAGGTAATGAACCATTCAGACACGTTAACTCCATCGCATACTGCTGCACTTGATGATGCCAGCATGTTGGAATAAAGTTTCAAAAATTTCCGAGATAACCCAAGGCCTCCCAGCTTGTAGATCAACGCTTGTCTATTAATAGTATCAAAGGCGGCTTTGAAGTCTACGAAGCAGCAGTAAAGCTTCTGATTTTTGTCCAAATATTTTTTGGCAATGCTGATAAGAGCAAAAATGTGATCCACGGTTGAGAAACCCGGACAGAAACCAGCTTGAAATAAACTTAAACAATTATTGTTCTCGATCCATTTAGTTAACCTTTCATATAAAATAGATGTCAAGATCTTTCTAAGCGAATTTAAAATAGTTATGCCTCTGTAGTTTTCAGCAAGTCTAGCATCCCCTTTCTTAAAAATGGCAGTAATGATTGCTGTGTTAAAGCTAGGAGGTATACAAGATTCGCAATAAAGTTTGTTAAAGAAGCTCACAATATAGCTCTTGAACTGCGATGTAGCGTTTTTGTAAAATTCCACAGGGATTCCGTCTATCCCCGGTGCTTTGTTATTTTTCATTTTCAGCAGTGAAGCTTCAAATTCACTTAAAGAAAATGGGGCATCCATTTCAAGCACGCTGTTAAAAGGTGAAGCGTAGCTAAAATTTGGAAGATTTTCATTTGCTAAAAGCAGTTTTTTAAAATGTAAAGCTAATGTATCGGCTTCTAGAAAGTTAGTAGTGGATTTATTACGATAGCATCCCCCAAGTTCCCTTACATTCTTCCAAAATGCTTTTGAATTTTTGCATTGGACTAAGTTGTGAGCAACACTTTTAAGATAATCACACTTTTTAGCTAAGCATAATGCTTTGTATTCCTTATTTTTTTGAAGGTATAAGTTTTTGAAAAATATTGCATTCGTTGACCTGAACAAATTCAAATAAATAAACGATTTCTTTCGTAAGCTCTGGCATTCCTTATCAAACCATTTGTTTGCAGTTATTAAACCATATTTATTAGATATTGCGAAAGGAGCTGCAATCCTGACGGCTTCTGTGATCCCTGATGCTATTTGGTCGACTGAACCTATTGATTGAAGTGGTAGCAGAGGTTGTTGGCGATTTAATAGAGTTTGGTAAATAGGAGCTTTGTTTTCAATCCATTTAAGTTTATTAAAATTGTTTGATGGCCTTTGTTGTGCTTCATTTATAAAGCACGCGGTAGCAAGAATGGGAAAGTGAGAGGAAAAGCTGGCTGCTAGAACTTCAAAGTCAAGAGTAGAACTTAGCCATTGACCTGACACAGTGCAGAGATCAATCACTGAGTGTCCCTGGGAACTTACAAAAGTGTATTCGCCATTTTTGTCGCCATTAGAAACTCCATTAAGAATAAAGAATCCAAAATCTTCCAAAAACTCCGTCAGGACTTTTCCATTTCTATTAAAAGTACCATCTTTAGAGTGTCTTAGATCGGCGAAAGCAGTTTGGTGATTGAAATGTGAGATGGTATTTTGATAGCTACCAATTCGAGCGTTTACGTCACCAATCAGCATAATGTTTTGTAGCGAGTGGTTATTTAAAAAATTGAAAAGATTATTAAAATCATTCTGCCAGTTGTTGCAGTTCAGGTACAATGGTATAATAAAATATTTAGTTGAGTTACTAGAAATCTGTATAACAACTCTGTTTTCAATGTGCTTAAATTCTACAATATGTCCTACGCTGCATAATTTGATTCCATATATTGTGCCACCACTGGCTCTACCCAATACATTGTTTCTAATTGCAGGAATAAAAGTTAACTTAAAACCCTTAAAATATTTATAATAATTATGTTCATTTTTTTCCTCTATAAATGTTTCTAATAAGATAATTATATCAAATTTAAGTATATAATTAAAAAATTCAGGTAACATGAGCTTACTTTTAAGACCTGTAACGTTGTAAGAGAAGATTTTTAAATTTAAAATATTAATAATGTTATGGTTTTGGCAGACGGCGGTAGCACCCTATGTTTTATTAGGGAAATTATTGTTCGTTGGTTGACTCATAGATGGCGTTGACGTTGGTTGTGGGTTAGAGACATCGGATACTGATCTCAATGACGTTCCCTCGCTGCAGTCAAAATGAACCAAAGCACCTTCCCCGAATAGTTGTTTGATAGATGTCATCTCGTAAGCAGATTTGACAACTAAACCACGAGAGTTTTTGTAAACAAACGTATTTTGGTTGATTTGAAGCTTATCGCCTTTAATAAAAATTTTAGCAGATGGATTAGCCTGTAGAAGTTGCGTTTTAATTGTATAAAGTGATTGTCGCTTTTTCCTATACATTAGAGATTGCTCGCGGTGGATAGATATACCAGATCCCCTTAGCTGACTCGTCGATGACATAATTTGATCCGCAAGATCTGCCGACTGAAGCTCAAAGATCACAGTGCCTCTTCTAGTGCTTGTATTCAAAAACTCTCGTGTTGATTTTATTTAGAGATCTTCGTTGTCTCGCAGTTTAAGCAAACCTTTACACGTTTGTGTTGCAAAGTCCACTGCATTGCTTCTTTCGTCTAATGGCACGTGAACGACAACGGTGTTTTCGTTAATCTTACGTGACATCGTTTCTAATTGGGATTCTAAAAGGTCACACCTTTCAGTCATTAGCGCCAATTTTTCAGTTAGTTTGCCGTTCGATAACTTAAGTGAATTGATTTCAGACAGTAACACTGCAATGTCAGTTTTTGTAGCAATTTCTTTCATTTTTTCACTAAGACATTCATTGAAAATCTGTTTCCAGTCAGGAACAGATAGCTTTCCTAAATCTCCCTCTGCCATTACGATGGAGGATGATATGTGTTTTTTCAATTTAGTTTCGTGTTCGGGGGAAGTATCTGCTATTCCTCTTTTGTTACGCATATATGTGTGTATGTATATGCAAGCCGGGCCCTCCAAATGTATTTTTTTTTTTTTTTTTTTTTTTTTTTTTTTTCTCAATAAGATTTGCCTACCTTATGGAAAATTGGAGTATGTACTCGTAAGTAGGTAATCCTTTTAAGGTGACAAAAACAAGTGCCTTTTTAATAAGATTCAAGGTTAATTATATGGAAGATATATTAAAAAGACACAATTTACTAAAAAAAACTTAAACAATGCCGGGAGCTTTAAAACTATCGCACTTTCACTTTTGACAGTTGAAATGTCCGAAACGGAATAAAACAATTATGATTTTTCTAAATTGACATGAAATTTACTTTATCCGAAAGATAATCTTCTGGCACTATAACTTATAAATATGATTTTTTGGCATATGACTATGGCGGTATGGACTAACTCAGACGTAGTCTAATTTGGAGGTCCAATTTTCGATGACTTTGTCCAAGAAATTTTGCCGTACCTATAGGTATCGGCAATAATGCGTTGAAGGTTGTCCTCTAAGTGGTCAATCGTTTCGGGCTTATTGGCTTAGGCTACCAACTTCACATATCCCCACAGAAAATAGTCAAGCGGCGTTAAATCGCACGATCTTGGAGGCCAATTCACAAGACCAAAACGTGAAATTATGCGCTCACCGAACGTTTCGTTCAACAAATCAATTGTGGCACGAGCTGTGTGACATGTTGCGCCGTATTGTTGAAAACACAGCTCATGCACATCATAGTTGTTCACTTGATGGACGAAAAAGTCAGTAACCATGGCTCTTATAGCGGTCACGTTCTGGCCCGCATAGTTTTCAAAGAAGTACGGACCAATTATTCCACCAACCCATAAAGCACACCGATCAGTCAGTTTTTTTTTGATGTAACGGTGTCTCAACATACACTTCAGGATTGTCATGACTCCAAATGAGGCAGTTTTGCTTATTGTCGTATCCATTCAACCAAAAATGAGATTCATCGCTTAACGAAATTCGCTTATGAAAATTGGGAACAGAACCATGATTTCAAAATAAATTTTGCACAATTTGGATGCGTTGTTCAGGCATCAGTCTATTCATGTTGAAATGCCAAACCAAACTTAAAATAAATCACTTGACAGCTGACAAAATGGCCGCCAGTTAAAATAGTGTTGCCATTTTAAAGTATATGTACCTCTAAAAAAGCATCCGTTACTTGTACTTAGTATTGTACATAATGTGTTGGTGCCGATATATTTCTGAAGTCAGTGCTTGTTTATAAGCATGTTAGTGTGTGTGTCTGTGTATGTGACAACGTATTTTATTAGGTAGTTCCGCAATTAATACATTTTGCAAGTATGTGAAAAATTGACTATAAAAGAAGTCGTTCATCCCATTCACTCATAGGTTTCTGTTCCCACGTTTTACCCCTAGTGAGAATTAAAAAAAAAAAAAAAAAAAACAGTTTTTGCATTTCAAAATCTGAAATCTTTTTTAACTAAGAGGGTGGTATCGTTCCTATTTGATGAAATATTTTTTAAAATAACGTTCTAGGCAATACATAAGATATTAAAAAAGTCAGTTAAAAATCGAGGCCTTGTTCAACTAAATTTTAATTAAATGCGCCCCTGGTCGAAGTATTTTTGATTTACCTGTACCGACGCCGAAACCGATGTTATATTTTCTAGTTGCCAGCTACCTTTCCTTCCGAAATTCGTTAGGTGCGGCTTCCAGCTTCCTGAATATATTTTTTTCTTTTCGCTATTCATCATAATTTTGGAGCAGGAACAGAGAACAGGACCAGAGGCCAGCTCGCAAGGGTAACTTTTGTTCCCTAGCGTTACACTACTCTACTCCCACACTTTCAGACGCAGCACCAGCAGCGTAAGCATCGGCACCAGCATACTCGGCGGCCTTTTGATCTCTCAATAAGCTCACACGACTGTGAAATTTTTCTTTTTTTAATTTTTCCGTTATTTTTTTTTTGTGTGTGAAAATGTCGGGGCTGTGGAACTTTTACTTCAATAAAAACGACAGCGCCTCGTGTGGTGGTGGTGGAAGTGATGGCATACGAGGAGTTGAGGGCATGCGGTGGCAGTCGCTGAATATTTCCGCTGTGTTAAATGTGGGTAAAACGATGTCACCCCGCAGCATCGATAGATGGGATTTCTTGTTGTTGTTTCCTTGTTGTGGCCCATGTGGATTCATGATGAAAATTGGGAGGGGAAAGGGGGTTGTTGGTAAAACATTTTAAAATGAAAAGAGGAAATGGTTAAATGAGTGAATGGATGCGGTGGAAGGGAATGTTCGGCTGATGGTGTGGCCTCTATTTTCAATCCGCCATTCACTATTGAGTTATGGTGGCACAAAATGATTGCCGGCATAATGATGTCGATGATGATGAGGGTGATGATGAAGCTGATGTGGAAAGTGAGGCATCAAGGACAAAAGTCTGATGATGATGGAAAGGGAGTAGTAGAGAACAACACAACACGGTCGTCCTTGCGACGACGACGACGACTTTGGCAGCAGGCTGTGCTCTGTTGACTGTTGGCTATAGGCAGTAGCTATGGCTATGTATGATGACGCGCTGGGGTGATGGTAATGACAGAGTGTTTAAAAGCGGAAATAATTGAATTTGCCAGGTCGATGTTGTTTCGGTGCCGCGCTGAGGATTTGTGAATTCATTGATCTATCGATTGCTGACATTGAGGGCAATTTCCGATGAAATTTGTTTCTATGATTCTTTTGATTTAGCTCGCACCAACGAGCGCACCATTTTATTATTGATTCAAAGATTTAATGAACAAAATTCAAAGAGCTGGAGAAAGTTTCAAAGTTGGTGGTTTTCTTTATTTGGCGAAGCTATAAATAGCGACAAAACTGAAACAGTCGTTCCAATTTAGGAGCTTAAGGAAAAATATCACAAAATGTTGTGGTTTCTTTTCTGAACGGAGTTTGGAAAAATAAAAAAAGGACATAATACTTTCATAGGATCAATTCATTATTGTCAAATCTTATTTTCGAAACCTCAGCCACAGACATAAAGATACAGACCGCCAACTCGCTTTCCTCTTGCCTTAAACACCCTCAAAATATTTTATTGAGCGCTGTATTTATAATATATCTGCCTGGCATTTTTTTTTTTCGTGCATTGGTCTCCCATTTAAAATGCACGGGAGAGCTTAAGAGAAAGCTTTAACATACTCAAAATAAAGGCAAAGAGAGAAAATATGGAGAGTTGGCGGTGGCCATGACAAATAGTAAAGCTGTATCTGAAAACAAAAATAGCTGTAAGTATCTCGGGCTAGTGCTTACTATTCCACGTTGTGTTCTCGAAACAAAATTGAAACTCTGGCTTGAAATTTGAAATTTTTACGCGTGCAAACTCCCAGTTGGAAACCACATCACATTTAGCATTTGCTAAGTCCGTTTTCCATAACCTTAAATCTGAAAATGACTCACGAATTTTCTTAAATAATATTATATTAACATTTGAAAAAATATGAACTTAGCCTTTCTTACTTTTAATGCAATATCTCTCAAATGGACAAAGCCTTGTTACACATAAACAGAATCATAAAATGCACAAACAAATTTGGCAGACGCTGAGATTTGGACCTGACACGTAGGTCTTGAGATGCGGTCAGGTTCGTATCGAGACGCATGAAATGTCAATTTAAAAAATATTAATTTTTTCAAACAAATACCTTAGACACAAACCTGACTGTCTTGACATGGGGCTTGGTTCGAGTCTACACTATATTTTCAAAATATAATACATTTCATTCGTCGACTTATAATTCGCAGTTTTTTTTTCGTCGTCGGACGAAACAGATCAAGCTCCAAACTCTACTATTTGTATTTATTTATTTATATAAAAATATTTATATAGTTAAGTAAGTAGAATTATTTATTCATACAAATCTGAGGTTGATTGGAGGGCCCGGGTTCGGTTTCCAGCGGCTGCCATAATTTTTTTTTTTTTATTATTAATTTTATCAAATTGTGCTCTTGGTCTTTGCAGAATGATAATGTTCGGACGCTAACCGTAGTCCCAGATGTAGAATATGGTAGATGAGGGTAGAAGATGGTAAATGGAAGAAGATGGTTGATGGTAGAAGATGAAAGACTGTAGAAGATGGTAGAAGATGCTGGATGGTAGAAGGTGGAAGAAGATGGTGGATGGTAGAAGAGGGTAAAAGGTAGAATATGGACGATGGTAGAAGACGGTAGCAGATGGTGGATGGTAGAAATTGGTGATGGGATAGGATGGTAAATGGAAGAAGAAGGTAGACGGTATAAGATAGTAGATGGTAGAAGATGGAAGAAGAAGGTAGAAGATGGTGAATGGTATAAGATTGTGATGGTAAAAGATGGTAAATGGAAGAAGATGGTTGATGGTAAAAAATGGTAGATGAAAGAAGATGGTAAACGGTAGAAGATGGTAGATGATAGAAGATGGTTATGGTTAAAGATGGTAAATGGAAGAAGAAGGTTGATGGTAGAAGATGAAAGCTGGTAGAAGATAGTGGTGGATTGTGAAGATGGTGGATGAAAGAAGATGGTTGATGGTAAAAGATGGTAGAAAATGGTAGATGGTAGAATATAAACGATGGTGGATGGTAGAAGATGGTATATATAAGAAGATGTTAAATGATAGAAGACGGAAGAAGATGGTTGGATGGTAGAAGATGGTGATGGTATAGGATGGTAGATGGAAGAAGATGGTTGATGGTAGAAGATGGACGATGGTGGATGGTAGAAGATGGTATATGGAAGAAGATGTTAAATGGTAGAAGATGGTTGATGGTAGAAGATGAAAAATGGTAGAAGATGGACGATGGTAAGAGATGGTAAAAGATGAACGATGGTAAAAGATGGAAGAAGATGCAAGATGGTAGAAGATTGTGGTATAAAATGGTAAATGGTAGATTATGGAAGATGGTAGAAGATGGTAGAAGATGGTAGAAAATGGTAAATGGTAGAAGTTGTAAGAAGATGGTGATGGTATAAGATGGTAAATGGAAGAAGATGGTTAATGGTAGAAGATGGTGACCGCCAGAAGATGGAAGAAGATGGTGGATGGTAAAAGAAGGTGATGGTATAAGATCTTAAATGGTAGATGGTAGATGTTAGTAGATGGTATATGGAAGAAGATAGTTGATGGTAGAATATGGAAGAAGATGGTGGATGGTAGAAGATTGTAAGTGAAAGAAGATGGTAGAAGATATTAGGTTGAAGAAGGTGGTTGATGGTAAAAGATGGTGGATTATGGTGGAATATGGTAGATGGAAGAAGATGGTAATGCAAGAAAATGGTTGATGGAAGAAGATAGTAGAAGAAGATAGGTAGAATATGGACGTTGGTGGATGGTAGAAGATGGTAAAAGGAAGAAGATGCAAGATAGTAGAAGATGGTGATGGTATAAGATGGTAAATGGTAGAAGATGGTAGAAAATGGTTGATGGTAGAAGACGGTAGACGATGGTAGAAAATGGTTGATGATAGAGGATGGAAGAAGATGGTTGATATTAAAAGATAGTGATGGTATAAGATGAAAGACATTAGAAGATGGAAGAAGATGGACGATGGTATAGAAGATTGTGGATGGTAGACGATGGTGGATGGATTAAAATGGTTGTTGGTAGAAGATGAAAGATGGTAAAATAAGATATATGGTGGAAGGTGCTAATGAATTATTATCACTGGCGTGGTTTACTATTTTGTCCGTATTTCTGAATTTATGGGCTGCAATAATTCTCGAAGTGATAAATTTAGAAACGAGATTACACTTCCTCTAGAGGCACCAAGCGTAGTTTCAGCTAAACGAATTATCCTTGAGCAAGTCCTTTTATCAGGTTAATCGCTAGGGGCATCTCCAGGAATATATTGGCTCTTGTCAATGTTTTTTTATATATCCTCGAAAGAGTTTACAAAATGGGTTAAAATTGATAGGAGAGAGAAGCACTATGGAAACATTTCGATCACTTTATTATTTGTCATGTCTTTCCTTATGTTGACGCTTCTTCTTCATCAAAAAAGGTCACTTGAGGGAGCCAGCTGCGAATGGCTATGTTAATAAACAAAACTGCTGCATTCGGGTTGCAGATATACCTAAGCTAACTGTTAAGTCGTCTTATGTCTAGGAAAACTGACAGTTTGTGATAGTTCTTGGATCTGTGGTAACAATAAGATGGTGCAACATGTCACACAGCGCGTGTTACAATTGACTTGTTCTGGGAAACGTTTGGTTAGCGCATAAGTTCTCGTTTTGGACCTGTGATTTGCCAGCAAGACCTTTAGATTTAACATCACAAGAACATTTTTGAGGGGGCATGTTAAGTCTCTAGTCTACACCGCTACGCCAGGTATGATTGACTACTTGGAAGACAACATTCGCCGCATTATTGGCGATATACTTCCCCAAATACTGCATAAATTGGAAGAAAATTGGACCTCAGGATTGGACTACATCCGAGCCAGCCACCAGGAATGATATTCCAATAAAAACGGGTAAGAACTGACTTTCAAACAAAGTAAGATTATGACAATCAATTCAATTTTATGTTTGTGCACTTTAAGGTTAGGTTGAGCTTAAGTCTAACTCCCCTTAAAGCCTGACTACTTATTTAAATCTAGCTATGTGTATTTTAGAACAAGACTAAAAGCGCTCTTAAAATAAATAAGAGGACACTACCACTATTCCTATGTTTTTAAAGAAGTTATCATAATGTTTTGTCAAGTCCACATAATAAACAATCCTGCCTTTGGTTAATAATGAAGAAGTACATGTAAGCAGGACAAACCTAAACCTATACCTACTCGTCCTCATAATGTTTGGACAAAACAAAAATAAACAACTTTATTCTCCCTTTGAGGGGGAGATTCTACATAAATATAAAGCCACCTTGTAACATCTAACATAGCCTATCCCTGAGAAATTTTCTAAGCCCACCACATCCACTTAATTGCTGATATATGATAGCATGGCCTATTGAAGAAAAAACAGTTAATATACAACGTGTCCCTCTGTTCGCTGTATCTATATAGAGGCTGGAGGTGTTCAAATCCTTGCATTAAGCCAATTCAGTGGAAATACATCTTACAGAGCTAACACCACCCGGACTTACACTCTTTATGTCGCTTTTTGCAGATTATCAATGAAATACGATCCAAGGCTTTTCTAGGCTAAACAGAAACACCATCGTCGTCGTCGTCGTCGCACTATCCAATCCTAAATCCGCAGTTGTATCCGAGTATCCCATAGTGAGTGCGAGAAAATTCTAGCTACAAAAAGCCCACTATGGTTGTCGCTGTGCGGCGCGGTGTATGGTTGGTTGCTGTGCTGACTTTTCAAAAGAAACACAAGAAATTCTTATCACGGATGACCCCATTAAGGGAACTTAGCCGCAGCAACTATGATGTGTATGCCACCATCCGGATCATCTACATCGCCATCGCCATTGCCAACGTCGTAGTCGTCGTTTGCGTTGTCGTCCTTTTAGAAGCCATGTCCTGCTATACCATACCAACTCAATGTGGTGGCCTCCCGCTTTCGCTATAATATGACAACCAAACACATACAAATACCATGCCAGGGATGTAGTCTATTCGTATATACGATAGTATACAACAAGATGATTGTGAATCCGATTCAGATTGAGATTCTATATGTGACGGTATCCTTGAAAAATTGCAGGCTTAGGACCCACTTTGAATATGATTATCTGGAATATCAAATGTGGATATATTTCCATGTTGCTACTCTTGCTGATATAATACTCTCCTTATACACATATAGTATAGAGTGGCCTGTGATTGTCCCGAGCCCGGCGACCGCACACGTATTATTATATCCACTTGCAATCTTTTTTGTGTACCTAAGCTCAATGGAACTGGAGCTGGAGCTGGAGATGGAGCTGAAGCTGGCGCTGGTATTTGAACATTTATATTTGCACATAAATATTGCGCAGGAAATTTTATGAGCGCATGAGGGATGCCAGAGATACAACCGATATTATATTATGAACTTCTTCTTGTTCTTATATGCCCCATGGTCTTGGTTCGGCGGGCTCTGTTCGGTTCCTCTCTTGAGTCCTGATAAACTTAAATAAATAAAATAAGATTATTTGACATGAGGGTGCGCCAATACCGGATAGATTATGGGTTTTTTTTTCTCCCTGTTCTTTGGATACATTTTGTGATGTGGAATCTACAAATAATAAAATAATCTGTAAGATATTAATATTAAATCGATTCTCCAACGGGATTAACCCTCATAGTCATAAGTTTTGAGTTGTATTTGATGCGTAAGTTCGATTTGGTGGGTGAATGGTGAGATGAGGTTGTTCTGAAGTGGAGATTTGTAAAATTTCCATCCAAAGCTGGGGATTAAAGGTTAATGAACTGAATCTCGAAAGTGGGAACTGAGCCCTACCCCTTTCCTTGTTTTTTTGATTCTTTTTAATTAAATTTGTGTTCTCGGGACATTCCTTTACCGAAATAAAAAGTTCTACAAAATTTGCCTGTTCGAACCTCTGCAATCGATTTCTTTACTTATAGTGTTGATACTTTATTTGATAGTTTCCAAGATTTTTTAATTCAATTTTAGTCATCTGCCACACAATCCTTAAACAAAAATTTAGTTTCTCTAAAAATGGCTATAACGATTTCATTAGCACTTTCTCGGTACTAATTTGTCAAAACAATCGTCTCCTGGTTCAAAAGTTCTTTTCGGTAACTCGCACTTAACCGCTTTTCTTTTCAAACCAGTTTTTTGTTTTCGTATTATGTATTAATATTATAAAATTAATACTGCCTTTCAAAATGTTCAAAAACATTATTTTTACTTGCCATTATAGGCAATAATAAAACAAGAGTTATGCCTTCGCGAGACTTTTTTTTTTGACAATCAAATATGACATTACGAGTTCAAAAATTCTAACCGTCTCTCTGTCTGTATCAGCTGTACCGATTTACTTTAAAATTGGTTGATAGTAGTCTTATGACGAGGGGTTTTTGGAACGATTTTAAATGAAAAATTCACTTTTCTCAAAAAACGGCGAAAACGGAGGAAAAAATTGTCTTATATGTGGTTGGTTGGCGGTTTTAGGCAGTAGCGGATTTAGGCCTAGGCCCGTGAGGCCAAGGCCTAGGGCGGCAAATTTTTAAGACAACTAAAATTTAAAATATATTGGGTTTTCTGTGTATGAAACTAATCGCAGTAAAATCATATTTTCTTTTATATTGCTACCAAAACAAAAAAAAAAAACAAAAAAGAAATTCATAATATAAAACTTTATGCCACATTCTGTGCTTAGTTTAGCATTTTTCAGTTTTTATTAAGGCAAGATATGCATATGTAAAAAACATAACATTACGATGATAGAAAAGCCGAAAAAAGTGGGTCCGATAATTCTCTCTGTCCGTCTGTCTGTATCGGCACCTACAGCCTAAACGGCTGGATTGATTAGCTTCAAACTTGGCATATAGTTTTATTATGACGTCCTACAGGGGGTTTTGAAATTAGCATTCTAGCTCTAAAACTAACGATATACCTGACATACATATGACTTATAATGAAAAACTTATTTTTCTCAAAAACGCCTCCTACAATTTTGATAAATTTTTCTGAATGGTGTTTTTTGTATAAACTTTGTTTTGATTTAATATATTTTTCATAACGGTACCTTCCACAGAACCGATTTTTTTCAAATCAGATTTTCTCGAAAGCTTTTTGACTGATTTCGATGAAAAATTTAAAGTAAAGGCCCTTTTATAAAATAAAAAAAATAATATTGCTTCTTCAAATTTAAAAAAAATTGTTTGAGTTATTAAAAAAAATTTATTTTTGATTACGTCAAATTTTATTTTCCAGAACTAGGTATAAATTCCTAAAAAATCGCATTCTCAAAAAAATTTTGCATATGTTTTCGAAAAGCTTTTTAAAAAAGCCGTTTAAAAAAAAAAACTGGTCGAACGATTTTGAAATTTTTTCTTTGCAAAATTCAAAACATTAAAAGGAATACTTGACGTTTCCCAAAAAACGTTTTAAGCAGTAATTTCATATTTTTTTTCAAAATCTCAAGCCCCAAGACCACTGGCACACATTGGAGCAAGTTCGTGCGACCCAGTCGTGCGCTTTATTTTATTAGCAAAACAAAAAAATAAATAATATTCAATTAAGTCCACATTCTGTGGTTAGTTTTAAATAATAAGTATGTATAAGGTAAAGGAACACAAATAATTATCACATATATGAGCATTAGCTCTAGGATGATAATGTTCAGTTTTTGAAAAAAAAATATGAAGAAACAAGAAAATAAAGAATAAAAACCAAAAAAGCCTACTTAAACAATTAATGTACAGATAAATTAAAGAATTGGTCACATAAAAATAATAAATTCAGAATAAAAATTTTTGCAGAGAAATAGAACTGAAAAAGTGAAAACTGCCAACATAATAAGTTGAAAAGACTTGCATGAAAAGAATAAAACTTTTTTTTTAACGTTTGACATTTTGTTCTACATTAATTTCTATTACAAATACTATCTCTCAAAGAAAATCAGAATAATCGCAGTAGAAACAGCGATTATAGTCATTGTTTGGAACACAATTTCAGATCGTTTTAATGCTGTTAAAACAAATTTTTAACAATCGCAAACTGACTTATCAAACGTTTTCGAACTTTATGATTCACTTGCTTCGTTAATGTTAAGGGATTTTTAACTGCAAGTTTTCACCAAATTTGGTGAAATAAAAATGTTTTAAAAATAAAAAACCAAACATTTTGTTAATTGAATTTTTGACATACATTATGTGAATAAAAAAGTACTAAAAACACTGTAGATCTTTTAATAACCTAAAAACTATGCAATTTAACTTTTTTCCATAGGACTTGTAGTTTTGCCGTAAATAGAAATAGACCGTTTTTTTCCTTAAAATTACTTAAAACCCCCCTCCCGCCCACTTCCCGACCACAGATCGATCGTAATTAATTTTTCCTTTCATAATTGATATATTCTTTTCCTTTTCCAACTGGTTTCACCCTACTATAATTTTTTTTTTTTTTTTTTGGTTTTCAAAAATTATCGACCTTGGTCTAATAGGCAAGGATGAAGATACACGTTCTGTATCAAATATAAGTGCTTTTTTGCATTCACGTGAATTATATGATATCTATCTAAATAAAGATATTGCGTTGTGTATTTATAATATAATTTAGACATAAAACAAAAATTAAAGAAAATGTATTAACTTCCTAAATTAACATTAAACATACTACTAGGTATTATTTTTTTTTTTCAACGAGTTCTCGTTTCTTTAACAGTGGGTATTTTCTCCAAGAATACATTATTCAATGCTTTTATTCGACGGCGCATACATCGGATTAGGGTTCTTACCACCGCACCGTGTAGTCCAAATTACTCCACGCTTCTAGCAATGCAGATTTCAAAGCACTGAGTGTCTCTAGTAAGGACGACCAACTTCTAACCCTCCATGCATGTCCCAAACATGTTCAAAAGCATTCATGTCCAGGCTCGTCGCAGGGCGATCCATAACGGTGATTTCCACCTCTTCCAAATAATCTGTAACGCATGCACCTGGCGACATGTGGCCAAGCATATATTCCTTCATCAGTAAGAGGTTTTCACCAATAAATGGTGCGAAGGGAACGCTTTATTCTTCGAGCATGTTGTTTGCGTAGTACCTTGATTTTACCGATCCTTATACGATGCACAGCTCCGTTTTACCGAACCTTTCAAGATGTTTTCCTTTTGGATAGTCTTTGCTTAAGAGAATCTTTGACCTGGTCGTCTCCAGAACTCTGCTCCAGTCAGGCAAGGTCCAAATTTGGTAAATGCGTTTAAACTCTAATTGGCACCGCTTGTACTATGCCATCAGCCGCGGTACTTGACCGGGTCTTCTTGCTCTCAAGCTACCTTACCTTCCACTAATCGTCGCCTAGCCGTTTGAGCATTGACCGTTTTGGGCCTGTGAGTCTGTGCAACCGCTTTTTACCTTTTCGAAGACTTTAAAAGAGCTATTATCGGTCATCTCTGGCAGAAGTTGCTCTCGGCCGACCTTTATCTTGACGCTGAGTGAAGAAGTTTTTTTTTCTGAACCTTTGGATGGCTTTTCTGGTGGTTGGCTCTAGTTTTCTGTTAAAGAGAGCTACATGCCACACACTCCGTCCATTCTCAACTTAGGACTTCTTCGTTCTTCTACAGTACCCCTAAGAAGAGAAGTAATCCACGGCAAAAAAACGGGTAGGCCTAATGCCGGTCAGCTATCCACTGCACCCAACAGCGAAGTGGAAAGCTAAAGCTGACAAAAACTTTTACTTTCAAAAACTTGGTGAGACTTCTGCTGGTATTCCCCGCAGCGTACCTTCGGTTGAGATCTCTATTCCCGGTACTCTATTTGCAATAGGATCTTCACCCAATGGCTGGGAGGTCAAGTCTAAAATTTCATGCAAATTTTACTCCTACTTATGGAATTTTACTGAAAGGAGATACTGTGAATTATAAAGTCAAAAAGTAAAAATTCTTGCAAACGAGCAAATCTCCTTGCTCAGTGGATGTTTGTTCATATCTTTCTGATATACGTGTTTGCAAAGTGGATGGTTGCCCTCATCGGCGGTGTGGAGTGGAGGGGCGATCGGATTAGTTCAGCAGAATGCAGTGTGGTTATTTCGTCACATGATGGTGATTCTATTATCTTACTAATATTATAAATGTGAAAGTTACGATGTTTGGATGTTTGGATGTTTGGATGTTTGGATGTTTGGATGTTTGGATATTTGTTGCTAACTCACGCCAGAACGGCTAAACGGATCTGGATAAAATTTGGCACAGAGATAGCTTATAGTCTGGAATAGCAGATAGGCTATTTCTTATCCCGGTAAAATGTATGGTTCCCGTGGGATAGATTTGTTTTAATTTTTGAAATTACACCAGAATGGATGAACGGATCTGAATGAAATTTAGCACAGAGATAGACTATAGTCTGGAATAGCATATTGGCTACTTTTTATCCCGGTAAAATGTATGGTTCCCGTGGGATAGATTTGTTTTAATTTTTGAAATCACACCAGAATGGTTGAACTCATCTGAATGAAATTTAGCACAGAGATAGATTATAGTCTGGAATAGCATATTGGCTACTTTTTATCCCGGTAAAATGTATGGCTCCCGTGGGATAGATTCGTTTTAATTTATGAAATCACACCAGAATGGCTGAACGGATCTGAATGAAATTTAGCCCAATGATAGATTATAGTCTGCAATAGCATATTGGCAATTTTTATCCCGGTAAAATGTATGGTTCCCGTGGGATAGATTTGTTTTAATTTTTGAAATCACACCAGAATGGCTGAACGGATCTGAATGAAATTTAGCACAGAGATAGATTGTAGTCTGGAATAGCATATTGGCTACTTTTTATCCCGGTAAAATGTATGGTTCCCGTTGGATAGATTTGTTTTAATTTTTGAAATCACACCAGAATGGCTGAACTCATCTGAATGAAATTTAGCACAGAGATAGATTATAGTCTGGAATAGCATACTGCCTACTTTTTATCCCGGTAAAATGTATGGTTCCCGTGGGATAGATTTGTTTTAATTTTTGAAATTACACCAGAATGGATGAACGGATCTGAATGAAATTTAGCACAGAGATAGACTATAGTCTGGAATAGCATATTGGCTACTTTTTATCCCGGTAAAATGTATGGTTCCCGTGGGATAGATTTGTTTTAATTTTTGAAATCACACCAGAATGGTTGAACTCATCTGAATGAAATTTAGCACAGAGATAGATTATAGTCTGGAATAGCATATTGGCTACTTTTTATCCCGGTAAAATGTATGGCTCCCGTGGGATAGATTCGTTTTAATTTATGAAATCACACCAGAATGGCTGAACGGATCTGAATGAAATTTAGCCCAATGATAGATTATAGTCTGCAATAGCATATTGGCAATTTTTATCCCGGTAAAATGTATGGTTTCCGTGGGATAGATTTATTTTAATTTTTGAAATAACACCAGAATGGCTGAACTCATCTGAATGAAATTTAACACAGAGAATTTGGGGATAGATTTGTTTTAATTTTTGAAATCACACCAGAATGGCTGAACTCATCTGAATGAAATTTAGCCCAATGATAGATTATAGTCTGCAATAGCATATTGGCTATTTTTATCCCGGTAAAATGTATGGTTTCCGTGGGATAGATTTATTTTAATTTTTGAAATAACACCAGAATGGCTGAACTCATCTGAATGAAATTTAGCACAGAGATAGATTATAGTCTGGAATATCATATTGGCTACTTTTTATCCCGGTAAAATGTATGGTTCCCGTGGGATAGATTTGTTTTAATTTTTGAAATTACACCAGAATGGATGAACGGATCTGAATGAAATTTAGCACAGAGATAGATTATAGTCTGGAATAGCAAATTGGCTACTTTTTATCCCGGTAAAATGTATGGTTCCCGTGGGATAGATTTGTTTTAGTTTTTGAAATTACACAAGAATGGCTGAACTCATCTGAATGAAATTTAGCACAGAGATAGATTATAGTCTGGAATAGCATATTGGCTACTTTCTATCCCTGTAAAATGTACGGTTCCCGTGGGATAGATTTGTTTTAATTTTTGAAATCACACCAGAATGGCTGAACTGATCTGAATGAAATTTAGCACAGAGATAGATTATAGTCTGGAATAGCATATTGGCTACTTTTTATCCCGGTAAAATGTATGGTTCCCGTGGGATAGATTTGTTTTAATTTTTGAAATCACACCAGAATGGCTGAACTCATCTGAATGAAATTTAGAACAGAGATAGATTATAGTCTGGAATAGCATATTGGCTACTTTTTATCCCGGTAAAATGTATGGTTCCCGTGGGATAGATTTGTTTTAAAAAAAATGCATGCTTTTAACAATTTTGGTTCAGTTTTTTTTTAATTCTTTTTTGGTGTTTTTCATAAATTTTTAAGCGGAATTCCCGGGTGGAAGACAGAAAAATGCGGGCTTTTGGCAAAGTTTTTTTTTTCAACTTTTTTATAAAAATGTTTTCCTTTCGTTGAATAAAAGCATCATATTAATTGAACTGAGTCGAAAAATCAAACTCTGAACGAACGTGCGTGTCCATTTGGTGCAAGAATCGTCCACCCAAACATTTTCCAAACAACTTTTAAACATAGGAAAAGGAATTGAATCGCACAACAAATGACATTTTATGTTCCCAAATTTTTGTCAAATGCAGCAAAATATTCAAGCCACAATTTATCAATGTTATCATGTTCAGTTTAACAATCAAATTAACTGCACTTTGTGTGTATGCCAAAAAATTTGTATATTTATACACCAACCGAAACGACCAAAAATATTGCTTATCCGCTAACATTGAGATAAAATATACATATAAATAAATTTAGTTTCACATTAAATACACAAGTGTTTTTTTGGGCGTAGCAACGCGCGCCGGGTACCGCTAGTTTATAATAAATTGAATACACGACGACGTCCCGTTCGGTGGAGGTGGTGAAATTATTGTGGCGGTGGGTGGCGTCAGTTATTTGGTTATTGCAGTGGTCGGTGGGGGAGGGGGCAGTAAGAAATGTGTAACTTCGTTACAAAATATTATACAGACTTTGGAATCATGCAGTATGGTTTAAGTGCGGAAACAATCTGCAGAAGTGAGCAAACATCTGTTGATGCCTACTAGAGATCTGTGAAAATCATTTTCCCAACTGACACGCAGAGAATTTTTGGTAAAAGCCATAGCACATGGCTATCTGCAGATTGCAAGAGACTGTAGTATATTTGATGCGATAAGAGAAATCACATTGTTCATAGCTGCACAAGTAGCGGGACGCTGCGACAGTACTAGGAAACCGTTAATCATCCAGATTCAAACATCAGAAGCGCCCTTCTCTTCTTCGGATACGGATCGGTTCAACAATTTCTATTTGCAAAGGTCATTTATCGAAGGTTTGAAACCACATATATGTCTCCCGACCGCAATTAGATATCTGGAATACCAAATCCCCCAAAATTGGCACATTCGGGTGACTTAGCCTTACTATATCAAGCCATCTCTGCATATCATGGCTAATATTTATTTTTAAAAATGTTCATTATATTTCTCACGTTCCAGCTATTAGTTTTGGAACAATATAGTCAGTTTTTTTGATTTTTTTGATTTATATAAAAATAATGTCATATTACTTGGCCATAAGAGTATACTATAAGCAGACTACGGCAATATTTTAAAAGCCTGCGGCACAGCTGCATTATGTCCTGGCTCAACATTGTTCCTCTTTTTTTTTTAACAAAACCGAACAAAGAAAATGTAATCAAAATCATTTTATGTTTGTTGCAGAAATTGTTCCTCTTTGAGTTCCGTTGTTTCACATGGGGATTAATCCCGCAGAAATGAGACAAAATCCGTGCAGGTAGGCAGTGTATGTATACCTCGATGTCATCCCTACACAAATTGACTCTTGACGTTCTAGTCCTTTTCCTGTCGCTGTCGGCAAAGAAAGCAATAAAAGAACAATGGGGTGCACTTCCCTTTCACAATATATGTATATCCTGCTCACACCACCCACCCATCTGCTCAGGTGAAACCCCGTCCGAAACCCACGACATATAGCAGCGGCTGGCGGCAGCATTGATTTTTAATTACCTGTGGGGCATAATGACAACGTATAGTCGTCGATGTCGTGTTAGCACAAAATTATGACGTTCAGCCTACCAAAAATGTCGCTTTCTCGACAAGTTGAGCCAATATGGTGGCTTACCCGATAATTTGCCGCCCTTAAATTCTCGGCAACAATCCAAAAGAGGCAATCTAAAAATCTACCGCTGGCGTTGGCGCTGGCTGTTTCATAATATGGCATGGCATGGCTTGGCACCATGCATGATGGCAAAAATGTCTCCCACTTTAGTGCCTTGCTCCTTCATAAGGATATACCTTGTTCACCTGCAGATGACACAGCAAAACACAACACAGGGATCCATGTTTATTAGTTTTATGCTCTCTTTTTTTCTTGTCGACTGCTCAACTGCTTGCCTGATAGCTTGCTAGCCTGACTGCCTGCCTGCATATGCTTCACTGAGGACATCTTTTTGTGTCCCCCAATGTACCTGTTTAGATTCTCATTATTGGAAACAATGAAACAACTGATGGGGAAGTTGGATACCTATATTGTGAGTGCCAATAACTGTGCGGGCTGCAGTCCGCCTCAAACGAAATAAGGCAGAACTATATGATGAAGAACATCCACCATAGCCAACTGAACGTGATGGCCTTTGTATCCTGATTCCTGTCCTGAATAAAAAAAAAAAATCAACAAAAAAAAAAAACAGACAGAAATAAACTACACAACTTTTCGTCCTTTGTGTTGTCAAATACCGTTTTCGTATACATTTCATTTCGCCATCGCCATCGCCTTCATCGTCGTCGGTGTCCTCTCTCCTCGTGGTCCTTTTGTTATTTGCCCTTATTTTTTTAATTGTCCTCCGTCTTTTCTAATTGTTTACTGCACAAGGATTTCAATTTACTCCAGGACAATAGGAAAACAATAATCCTCGAAATTAAGTCTGGATCCTCAGTGAATTGCCTAATTAGGTTTTGCCAAAGCGTAAACAAAGACCGTGTGCGCCCACGGAAGATGAGAACGCCTTTCTGATGTAAAATTGACTTTTTTCCTTTCATTTTCCAAAGACAAAATGAGCCTTTCAAACAACAGCAAAAAATATAAAAAAAAAACAATCTGAAAAACTAATTCCAATCAAAATAAGCGGTGTAATTGAAGTGAGGCAGTATTTGGGTAAATTTAACTTTAAGGACCTCATTAGATTTTATTTTATTGAAGTTGAAAAGCATCGTTGCGTCAGAAGTTAAAAAATATTCCGATTAAGTTAAAATTTACTAAACAGAGCTTGATTCTTAAAAAAAAAAGATCGTGATGTTTTGAAACGATTTTCGAATTATTAAGAATCGGAATTCCCCCTTAAACGTTCAACATACCCAGGTAGCTTGATAGATTATCGTCGATATATTAATAATGAAATGTTTAAGAAAAGCACAATTTTTTAGCTAAAATGCTCAAATTTGGTTCAAGAGTAATGCTAAGCTTTTGAACGGGCAAAATACAACCACAAACATGTCTAAAATGGCCATTTTTATTGATCAATCTGTATTTAGCAAAATTAAATTATATTTTTGGACAATTACGATCACGTAAAAAGGCTCAAATTTTATACCTACACACAAGCTTAATATCAATCTTTTTCAATTTAATACAAATACTTGATTTTGGGTGTGGCTGACTTCCAAATTTCATTACAAACTACAAAAACTTATTTTTGCAAATAAACGCTACTAATAATAAAGCCACAAGTAGTGTTGGCTAAACATCGATAGTCTATCGATACTATCGATAGTTTTAAACTATCAGCAATAGTATCGATAGTAAAAAACTATCGATACTATCGAAGAGCACAAATATTTCAACAAATATTTTAATATCAAAATTGAATATAACTCTTTTGAAAATTTGTCTTCGCTCTTCGACATCCCTGTACACTTGCAAATTCAAATTCCAGTTCTTTGATAAACACTGTAGTAATGAGTGAGTTTCTTTATTCATTCCGTATATTCGGAATATATTTTCTTGTTTCTTTATTCAATCTGGAATATTTGGAACGCATTCTTTTCATTCCAAGTGAAGAGGTGGTTTAAATAGAATATGACACTGTACGGGACGAGATGTCAAGTTCAACTCGCTTGACAGAAGCAGAAGCCATAATTGACATACGTCACTACTTGGAAAAATCTTTAATGGACAGAAATTGTTGTTCACTTACGTATTGGAATCAATCAACAAGTAAATTACGAGAAATCGCAATTAAGTATATCTCTGCATTCCAGCTCCTTCGGTTCCTTCTGAACGAAATTTGCCAAAGCAGGAGAGAAAATGACCAAAAAAAGAAATCGCCTCAAAGATAAAAACTTAAACCATTTGCTTTTTATCAAACATAATTCAAAAATGTTTGAAGACTTATTTTATATTTCCTTTTGCTTTTACTTCTACCTATGCTCTGCTCATTTCTATCGTACTTATTATAAACTAACATGGCATTGTTTTATTTTGTTTAAAGCTTTTTTTTTTGTTTTATTTTTTATTTGAACAGAATTATTTCATTTTCACTTTGATTGATTAATGATTTAAAAAAGACTATCGATAGTATCCATAGTTTTTCCGGAAAGCATCGATACTGAAAATTTTTGAATTTTGGGGGTGGCTTTCGCCCACTTTTCATGAAAGAATGAAAAACGTTGTTTTAAAAATTTAAGGTACTACCAATATATAATTTAAGCTTTTTTCCCTTCCGTTCGTTTTATGAAAAAAATATCTATATTTTCTTGTGTAAATTTTTTCAATACGCCCCTTTTAAAGGCTTGATTTTGATAAAATACCTTTTATTTCAGGTAAGATCGCTTAAAAACTACTCGATTCAGCTGTAGTTTTACACATATGCCTAAATACTGACTAATGAACACAGATTAGTTATTGCTTAAAATTTTTAAGATACGCCCACTTTTAAGGGGCATTTTCATCAAAAGTCGTATAATGCATTAATTTTTTTAACGTTTTATTAACTTTCGGTCGCAGTTTTGAAGTAAAAAGATGAACACTTAGATTTAAGTTCCTTGGTAACGTAGCAGAGTGTCTTTCAAGAGTTGTTAACATCACCCATAATCGCAATTTCCATTCAAAATCTAATTTTTAAAAATTGAAGTTATGCCTTGTTTTGTTAAAATCGAGCTGCAAGCTTAAAATTGTATGTCACTTGCCTTTTAGTAATTGCCTTATTGGCAATAAAAAATCCCAACTTTGGGCGTGGCACACGGTTGTTTTTATTGCGCCAGCAAATATTAAACATCGACCACACAAAATTAATATTATTGTATTTTTTTCCGGTCTGCTTGTAAGGAATTTCGTTTCTGGAACTGGACAGCGTCTGGTTGCGGGGCAGGCGAATACACATAGAAATAAAATGCAAGTCCGAGTCAAACGAACTTGCTCTTATGTGTGACAGTTGTCTAAGGGCTTGACATTTGGATAAAAATAATTTTTTTTAAATTCTCAAATAAATACTTAAACTAATTTGAGCTGAAAAAAGAAAGCCATTTTATTTCTTGAAAAAATTTGAATTTATGAGAATAAATTTATAAAAATCTGTGGAGCCTTTTTTCTTAAAACTTTTTGAAACCATTTTTCAAAAATCATTCAACAACGCAAGTTCATAGGTATTGAACAAATACATCTATATATATAAAAATCAATTTAATTTTTGTGTGTGACCTTATTTCTAGAGTTAGGATGGGTGGATTTTTATATATATTCTTTTAAATGAAAGGGACCATACTGTAGATGGTTTAGAAGAAAAAAAATGTTAAAACCGTCAAGCTGAATTTTTTGTAGCCCATTTATAAGATTTGTTCCACTGTAAAGTAATATTTATTCGTAGTATTTATTGGAATTTTTTTCAATAAAATTTAATATTTAATATTTCAAAATAAAAAAAAAATAAAACATAAGGGAGAGCTGTTGGATACCCTATTCCCTATATTTTTGTATGTGTATGCTTGCGCCTCTCGCAGCCAGCCGCTGTTCCAGTTTCAGATACACAATTCTTCTTTAGCAGACAGGAAAAAATTCAATAACATTAATTTTGTGTGGCCCATGTTCAATAACTGCTGGGGTAATAATAAAGGCGTGTGCCACGCCTAAATTTGAGACTTTTTACTGCCAGGGCAATTACTATGAGCTCAGTGACATTCAACTTTAAGCTTGCAGATCGATTTGAACATAACGTACATACATACATACATACAGTAAATTATCTTTAATAATAGTGTATTGTCTTTTTTTAGGGCAAGTATTGGTTTCGTGCAGAAAAAAAGAATCGAGGTTTTAATCAAACATGACATAACGATAAAAAAGAAGCCCAAAAAGTGGTTTTCGACATACCGTACGTCGGTCTGTCTGTGCGGGTGTGCGTCTGTGCGCTTTTTCACGTCCAGCCACAGCCTACACGGCTTGACGGATTTTCTTCAAACTTGGTATATGTATATAGCAGTTTGAAGAAAAACGGTTGCTGAGGTTTTTACTTGCGATTATAGGTACTATAAGGCAAGTTATGCATTCGTATAAAAAAAAAATTTATTTCGTTTTAGCCCGTCTCTAACTGGAATCTTTCAAGTAACGGTTTTTTGAATTTTCTCGAAAACGGCTCAAACGAGTTTAGATTAAACTCAAAATTTAGATAACTTTAAACAATTCTAACAAAACTGGGGTTTTTTTTTTTTTTTTTTTTTTGCTCAAATGGTCGTAACGAAAATCAGGTTTAAATGGCTTTTTTTAAATGGCCATAAGTTCGCAACGGCTTGATTGAATTGGCTCAAAATTTGTTTGTTATCGCTTTTAATGGGGTTCTATAGAATGGCTTTGTAAATTTTTTAGTGAAGCTTTTCTAAATGGTAGCTCCCATACAACGAGCCGTTCAGTCTTAGCTAACTTTTTTTTGTTTTTTCTAATTTCCTTAAAAACGTCTTTAACGATTTTGATTAAACTTTGTGTGTTATATTCCTTTAGTGTTCTTAATAGAACTGCGTTTTTAGTTTTTGCAAAAAATGCTAATAACGCAGATCTGGTCTTAACGTCTTTTTTTTCAAATGGTCATAAGTTGTCAACGGTTGTATCGAATTCAAACAAACTTTGTTTGGTATAGTTCCTTTCAACTCTGTATCAGATGACATTGCATTTTTGTCAGTTATTCTTTTTTAAATGATGGCTCCCATACAAGAAGCCACTAGGTTTTGCCAAATTATAGTTTTTTCTAAATTAATCAAAAACAAATTCCGCCGGTTTGTATTAAACTTTGTATATAATATCGATACATAAAATGTTTTGATGAAAACTGCAATTAAGTTTTTGGCTACAAACGATAATAACGGAAATTTTTTTAAACAATTTTATGAATTCGGCCATAAACGGACATTTATATCATTTATAGCACTCAAAAGATGACATCTAAATTTTAAATGGGACGTACCGTTATAAGACTTTTCCTGAAAAATCTATTCCGAACAAAACATAAAGTTTGCACAGAAAACATTATTCAGAATGTTTTATTAAAATCGTAGGAGCCGTTTTTGATAAAAATCAATTTTCCCCTAAAAATCGTATGGCAGGTACCGTTAGTTTTAGAGCTAGAATGCTAATTCCAAAAACCCGTCTGTAGGACGTTATAATAATACTATGTACCAAGTTTGAAGCAAATCGGTCCAGCCGTTAAGGCTGTAGGTGCCGATACAGACGGATGGACAGACATAGACAGACAGAATTGTCGGTCCCAATTTTGTCGACTTCTCTATCATAGTAATGTCATGTTTGATTGTTAGATTATTTTTTTTTTTACGAATGCATAACTTGCCTTATAGTAAAAATGTGAAAAGTAAGTGCGTTTATTTGTAAGGCTTGCGCTCCTAAGCTACTTAACCGTTTTTAAAATTTTTTAACTAAAAGAAAGCTATACATTATCTGTGAGTTACATAGGCTATACATTTCCTCAGTCCCAACTCTCAACTAGAGATCATTATGAAAATTGAAATAATGAAACCCAAGGTATAAAAAGTATTCCTTTAGAAGTCAATAATTGAAATGCGCTGGAAATTTTCATGCGAATATACATAAGCTGCAAGTTCGTCGGAAAAAAAAAAGTTTAAACGATGACAGCGAGGACCAAAAAAGTTGGTCAAAAAAATCTGTCCGTCTGTCTGTCTTATTTGTTTGCCTTTCCGTCTGACTATATGTATGTACCTAAAGACACCTACAAAAGCCCAAACGGGTGTGTTTAATTCTTTCAAACTAGGTATATCAAGTTTTTAAGGTATTGTACAGAAGGAAAATTGATTTTTTTTGCAGCTCGAAAACTAACGGTACCTGCAACTATAGTTATGTTGAAGCTCATTTTTTCTCGAAAATGACTCAAACGATTTTGATTAGTTTAGTTTTTTATGTATGACCGTATGACCTATCAAATGGCTGGAAACAAAGTTACCAAGAATTGCTAAGAACGGTACCTTCCATAGGACGGGTTTTTTTTTGCTTTCGGCTTTTTCGAAGACGGTTTAACCGATTCTGTCGGAAATTTACACATACATATATATAGGTTAAAGTAGCTTAATTAATACCTAAGTACTACATTCCTATATTTTTAATAAATATTTTTTCGTTTTTTCAAAAACATTTCTCTTTATAATTTAATACATATTTTGAAAACAGATCATTAACTTTTTCAAAAATAATAAGTAGTTACATACCTATATGATAAATGCAGAATACCTATGTATTGGGGGAATTTAATTTCTTTTTGAAAAATGTTCTCCAAAAAATGTTTTTATTCTAAGAATAAATTTTGATAATTTTACTACCATACATTGAAATTCATCCAAAGAATAAGAGTTTCCAAAAATAAATTTTTTTTCAAAATCTCAAGCCAAGACCAATGTCTTATTAAAGCAAGTTGGTGCGATCCAGTAGTGGACTTTATTTTTAAAAATTACTATGGCGAAGGCCAACCCTGTATTTGCCGCGAGCGAAGCCGCGGGTGAAAGCTAGTTTATTTATAATTTTTGAAAAACAATTAAAAAACTGGTTTGAAAATATTATTTTTTTTTTAAATTAAGAAATGCTTTTAAAAATACCAAAAATTATTTTTCTAAAATATTGGTAAGCAGCATGAATTGAGCTACCTACATCTACATATGTGTGAAATTTCGAAAGAATCGGTTGAGCCGTTTGCGAGATAGTCGAAAGCAAAATAAACGGTCCTATGGAAATTACCGTTCTTAGACATTTTTCAAAAAAAATTTTTCAGCCATATGATTGGTCGTACCTAAAATGCACAGATTTTTTAAAATCGAAATTGTTAGAGCCGTTTTTGAGAAAAATATGTTATGTACAATACCTAAAAAAACTCTATTATATATCAAGTTTGAAGCAATTGGGCCCAACCGTTTGGGTTGTAGGTGTCTATACATACAGAGAGACAGACTGAAAGACAGACAGACATAGAATTTTTAGACCATCTTTTTTGTCTTCGCTATTATCCGGAAATCAAGAGTGTTCAGTTATTATCGCTCCATTAAAAATAAAGTGCACGACTGGGTCGTACGAACTTGCTCTTATGTGTTAAAATGGTCTTGGGGTTTGAGATTTTCGGAAAAAGGCATTGCAAAAATCATATGAAATTTTATTTATCACTTAAAAATCAATAGTTAAAACGTTTTTTGGAGAAAATGAAGTAAGTCATCAGATTTATTTTGCTATTTTAAATTTTAAGGAATTTTTTTTTTCAAAATCGTTTGACCAGTTTTTTCAGTACCTATGCCAACTTCTAGAACTTTGTAGTTTTTATCAGAAAAATAAAATTAAAAAAAAAAATGTATTAAAAAGTTTTTGAAAAAAACAAAAAATAAAAACAAATTTTAAAACTTTTTTAAAAAACTCAAAAAAACTTTTTTTGAAAAATTTAAGAATTTATATTATTTCTTTTATAAAAATCGTATGGCAGGTACCGTTAGTTTTGAATCTAGAATGATAATTCCAAAAACCCTCTGTAGGACGTCATAATAATACTATCTATCTTTATTGCTAAATAAATACTTTTAGATCTTAAAATCATAAGACCATGTTTGTGGGAACCAGTAAGTCTGTAGAAGCCTCTGTAGGGACTTTGCTAGCTACTTAAAATCTATGATAATGCTGAAAGATGATAGATTTCAAACAATTAATCGAGGAGCTGCCAACGCCTTTAGTTTGGAGCTAAGGCATTTTGTAGCACTCTTTAAGGACTTTTTAAGTAAGCAATTTGCAGCTTCTACGATCTTACAATAATTTTTGAAATATAAAATATTTAACTCCTCTTATTAATTTATAAGAAATTTTAATACTTTAAACTTTAAACTTGCATTAAAAGGCACCATCAACTTTTTTAAAGGTTAATTGTTTGCAATGCAGTATCCTTAGATATAAACTGCTGTACAAATAAATTATGTTGTTAAAGAGCTCTCTCTCTCCTCAAAGATATACTTCAAATGGTTCAGCACCCTAAATAAACTCAGTTTATGAAAAAATTAAAATATAACTGCTCTTCATAAACACCGCTTATGTCATAGAAAAATAAAGAAACAAACAATTTTCAAAGTTGAGATCAAAAACCGAGAGTAATTAGATTTTTTTTTTTTATATAATTTTATAATTTAATTAATTTGACAAACTTGTTGCCAACGAGGATAACTGACGCTGGATTACTGTATTATACTAAAGGTACCTTTCTGAGTAAAAAAAAAATTGTAAGCAAATTCCAGCGTGCCTATAAAACCATCACACCGTCATCAATTCCTCTCGACGACGACGACGATGACGACATTTTTCTCGCAGTTCTTCCTGCCTGCCAACAGGGCAGGCAAGCACTTGCCTGGTGCTAAGTGCCAATTAGTTGGATAATTAAATTAAATTAACGAACAAAAAAAAAAGTATATCTCAAAAAATTCATGAACCGAATGAAATAAACAAACAAAGACCACCCAAAATGGCTGTGCGGGTTGGGCTCGGCGGGTCTCTATGGCTGTCATTAAGTTTCCTCGTCCTGATGAATCTTTTGTAA
The DNA here is from genome assembly GCA_916050605.2 of Platycheirus albimanus. Lineage (NCBI taxonomy): Eukaryota > Metazoa > Arthropoda > Insecta > Diptera > Syrphidae > Platycheirus > Platycheirus albimanus. Next base: position 58,515,972 of record OU696696.1, read on the forward strand.
ATCCTTTCCTTATGTCCAAGTCCAACGAACGACACGATGGCGATGGCGATACTCGATGGCGGAAAAAAGTGAAGGAAAGTAGAGATATACTTTGCAATGAATATGTAATTTGTGTTTATTGTCAAAGGAAGTGGTGGGGAAGATAAAAATATAGCTATACCAAAGGAAACCTTTTCCAAAATAAAAGCTCAATTTATTCAAGTTTGATGGTTCACAGATACCTGCAGCCGATGAAAGAAGGACAAGCAGGACTAACAAAAACAAAACAGTGACCGCAGATGACCTTTTATCGTTTACCGTCATCGTGCCAAAGGGTTTATTTTTAATTGTGATTGTGTTTTGGTTTTTATTTTCTCGAGATGGAATAAAAGACAAGATAGAAACTTAAAATGTAAGAATCGTCTTGATAGCATTAAGCTTTTACGAAGGTTGGTACTTAATTTTTAAGATAGAAAAGTAAAAACTCCAAAATGGCTTTTTTTTTTTTTTAATTTTATCCAAGAAGATCAATACACTTTGGCATGCATTTGTACCAATTTGCGAAGCACTTTTTTCATTCAAATTGAGGTAAGAAACTCCAAAAGACTCATTTTGAAATAACTAACACGTTCGTACAGAAAATTTGGAGCTACATAGGTACCTTTAGAAGCTTAAATCAACACTCTCAAATTTTATCCGGAAGCAAAACTGAAAGCCAGTAGCACCATTTTATAGTGAGTGATACGGCTTTCAGTATTTTTCCGGTATACAATTTTGCTATAATGTACTATATAACTTAGTACGGGGTGGACCAAATCAAACAGTGCAGTTTTGAAAGGTTGGTACTTCCCGTATGGTGGGGATAGTGTGATTGTGGTGGTCTCATTTCGTCGGGCGGGCCATGTATCAGTCATTACCATGGTTTGGTCTGGTGAACATCGTGGCTTTGCCGTCCGTACGTTTTTTGAAAATGGTCCTACTTTCGTCGGAACTCAGCGTGCTTTCCGGCTGCACTTTAACCTCGCGCATCATGATACCGTCCCTCACCGTAATGTAATCGCGAATTGGGTGCTGAAGCAAAAGGTTTTTAAACATCGGCCTCACACTTTGGAAGAACTGAAAGAACGAATTCGGGAGGAAATTGGTGCTATACCAATTGCTATATACCTTCATCAATGTATCGCTGTTTGCGGCCATCATCTTTCTGATGTCATTTTTAAAACTTGATACATAAAACGGCATGATGTACTGAAGAAAACTAAATAAATATAATTTCTGTAATTTGCGTAGTTTTTTTTTTAATAGCCTTTCAAAACTGCACTTTTTTCTTTTGCCCCACCCTGTACATTGAACAATACATCATACATATAAACCTTTCGGAGACAAGTATCTACATGATGGTGAAAACCGTTTCAAAATCTATGAAGTGGTTTAGAAGAAGTTAGCGGATAAACAGGAGATACACTCGGTTCAGCCGATTATTACCAAACGTCAAAGCGAGAAGATTGGCAAGCTATTTTTTTGCAATCAAAAACCTACATAAAATTGTAAAAACTAAATCTTGACCCGTGTCAACTCTCACCTCACCTCCAATCGAAACCGTCGGCTTATGAAAAAGAGAGGAGAAAATAGAAAAAACCCCGAATAAACATCAAAAAACACTTGCATCGATAGAACGAAAAAAACTGTAATTGGCTTACAACTTTCATGTGGGTGCGGTAGCGTAGTGCGTAGTGTGCACTAGCTCCTCACACGCTCGGCCACTTGTTTAAGTCCAGCTCGGGCAAAAGTTCTTCAAAAATTAAATTGAACATAAAGCTATTAAGCACCTCAAAGAGTCCGATGATCAGGATGGTCCCCGTGAAATATCTATAACTCCAGCTTATTAACTTGGAGTTGGAGGTAGCACAATTCTGAATCGATCGCCCAAATTTTGCGAGAATTTATGTAAGAACAATTTGGTACGAAATATTTTATTGTAACGAAGTTACATATTTCCACTCTCCGACCACACACAACAACACCACCAACCGCCACCGACGAAGCCATTCCACACCCCACCGTACACGGCGACATCATCAAGCACCATCGACGAAGCCACCGCACACTACAAAAACAACCAACGCCACACCAGGCACCCTTGGCCACCGAAATGGACCTCCAACCAGCTAAGCAACAAGAAGCACAAGAATAAAATATTCCTAGGTTGTATTTTATCTTTATAATTCACACTATGTCTTTACAGGAAAATTGCATAAGGAGGAGTAGAAAATGCACTACAAATCAGACCGCTCACGCTGACGTAAAATCACCATTAATTTAAGGAAAAACTATTATTGTTAGACTTGAGACTTTTTTTTTATTAAAAATGTATAAATTAAATACCTCCAAATAACAAATCAGAGCCTCTTCAGTGCTCGCAGATATTTAAACATTGTTAGCCTTAAGGGAAAAAAAATTATTTGAATATAAACTTTGACATGTACATAATATGTTAATTACTATGAGCAAATAAAAAAAATATTGTAAATAAAAAATAATGCTACAAATCAGATTCGAAGGCTCCACTACCACCAGTTAAATCGGTGCTAATTAAACTTACTAAGAAATTAGTTTCTCATCCAAGGGCACGCTATATGGGATTATCAGTCAGAAGCTTAACTTAGTTTTTGGTAGTTATAAGATAAAGATGAAATGTTCGTCTAAGAGAATCGCTAGACAATATCGTTTAAGTCGTGGGTTGTTTCTAATTAACCCCACAGACCTAGTCTTAAGTTGAAGTATAATTGAAGTATTGTATGAAATAATTTGTTATTTAATTTTGCTACTAATTTAATTGTTAAAAATTAAATGAAAATGTTATATAAAATAAATTGTTAAGTTTTATTTAAAAAAAAAAAAAAAATGAACTTAAATTTCATTTGCAAACATCACTTGACCTACCAATCTGCCAAATTTTATAATCATACGAAGAGGTGTTTTTATCTAGCCATCTGTTTTTTTTCTAGGGGTCTCTTTCCGAGTGGATGAAAAACACAATTTTCTCTTTGTCTTTATTTGATATAGCTACCCTGGACATCGATGAGCTAACCTCAGCCGCAACACAAAAAGCATCACATTATCACAAACATATATTCATGTTGGAATAGGGTATCCAACAGTTCGTTGCAAACGTACTGTAGCTCCGGCTTATATTTTTTTTGTATTCTATCTTTTCCTTTCATTTTTACAGCATTTTCGTTTAAATAAAACACAAGTTCAACATCAAGGGTTCTCTTCAGTTCCATCCCACACAGCGGAATACCAAATATTGAATTAAAATACAAAAAAAAAAACTTAAAACAAATTTACACTCCAAAAACACCGCCCAATGTCTGTGTTTCCAAATTTCTCAGAAATCAGTTAAAGAAAAAAAAAAGAAAAAAAAAGAGAACCCTGGTGTTTTTATTATTCTAATCACTTCAATAAATCAAAATGGCTTACATTATTTACATATACAAAACGCAAATTACAAATTTCACCTTTTTGTTAATTTAAGATACAAATTCATTTGTTTTTTGTTACTTTTTGCAGACATCTTGACATCGACCTTGGCGCACTCTTGGCCTTTTAATCAACCCTGCCTGATGGTTCCCTGGAAGACAACCACCGTTTTTTGTATTCAATTCTAAGGGAAGAAACGTTAAACCCGATGTAAGTGCGTCATCATTTTGCACTTTAAGGTTTAAGGTTATCTTCAGCTCACGCATCAACTTTTCCCAGGATACGTGTCCAAAATGTAATTCGCACACATCCATTCACATTCACACGCTCACGCTCTGTTTAGACAAATCGTCATTTGTTGCTGCTGTTGCTGTGCTGCTGCACATTTTGTGATGAAGTGTGTTGTGTTGTCGTTCGGATTGGACATTGGAGTGTGAGCTTGTGGGGTCCTTGCACCACCACCTCCAGAGCCCAGCCCACACTAACCTAGATATAAGTAAAAAAAAAAAAAACAATAATAAATCATTTGTAAATGAAACAGAACATAGTTTTTGTTGGAAGCTTGAATGTTCGATTTCCATTCCATCGCATTGCATCGCATTGCAACGGTCATTAGGCCAGGCCACACGGTCACAGGATCCCCATGCCGTACCGCGCGCCGGCCATTGCGTGCACAGGATAACATAAATTGCTTCCATTGGTGAGATTTGTTTTATGAACCATTCGACACGCGTTTTGCGGTACTTTTGCAAATGGCGGGTGGGGAGAATAATAACTACATGGCAATTCTGAGGAGCGGACGGGGGCGAAGTGTGGAGTGGTAATCATTTTTACAGTCCATAAATGGTGGCACTGCTATATAGCCGCATGCCGCATCCAGCTCGGATCTGGATGATGATGCCCTTAAAAAAAGGATAAGCGGCTGTATCCGCCGGGCAATAATTTGTAGTTGCTGTGGCGCGGCGTGGCGTGGTGACAACGGTATGTTGGGGCTTGGGGATGAGCAAAAAAGAGAGGTTGATTGACGACAGCAATGATAACGATTATGATGATGATTGTGGGACGGAAAGGAGGTTCGAAAGCATGCTAGGAGGGTTGCTGACGTGAGGTGGAGCTGATTATGGTTAAGGTTATGAGATAATCGCCCGGTAAAGGGCTCGTTCAAAGTGTTTTCTCGTCCTTTTATGTATTGTTGCTGGTGTCATTGTTATGGCGGAGTGCGACACGGTACGGCACAGTGATGGGACACGGGAGATATTGAAGAGGAATGGACTGCACGAATCGATTTATGTGTTTATTACCACGTAATTATTTCCTCATTACTGCTGCGCTGGACAAAGGGATGATGGGAGTAGGTATTGTTTTATAATATTCGCCACGGTCGACTGGAGGGTGCGGCGCGGCACGGCGCACGGCCGGCGTATAAGACTGCAGGGTGTTAATTGATTTATGCACACTTGATGTGTATTCGCGTTGCTTCATAGCCTGTCACAGATGTTGGATTTATGTCCATCATGATGTTTACACTTCATAGGGATGGTAGTGTGGCTTAAACACAGTTACTTGGATTAATTTATGCGTTTCCAATTTAACTGGCTCGGCGATGAGATAGGTGCGGTGCGGTACGCGCAGCGAGGGAAGTTAAGTTCCTAAAATGTTTGATATCGCAGTGAAATAAATATTTGTTCTATAAATCGATTCGTGAAACTATAGATTATTTGATTGATTTGCATTTTGTTAGTATATTTTTCCGCAAGAGTATAGGGTGATTCATTTTTCTGTTTCGAAAATAAAGCTAAATAAAACACAAAGAGTGATACATTTTTGATGAAAATTGTATTTAAATTTAAAATTTGGAACTTGACATATTAAGTATAAAAAAAGCTACCTCGGTAAGATTCGCAGCATACGATTCTTTGAGGTAATTTTTAACCACTTTTTACGCACATTTCGGCAATATCTTGGCGATATGTATCGTCTGTGAGCGCCGGTAATATTTTCGCCTATGAGTACATAAAGATGATTTACAGGCCTTAAGGAATCAGTAACGCTCCCACTGTTTTCAAATTTCTTCACAATTTTAACTGACTGTTTGCGTAGTCGGTCGATTGTGACGACGCCATAATCATGGCGTGATGAGCGAAAAGTGTAAAGTTTGAATAAATGCATTTCTAGTAAGTTTTAATAATTTTAACGAATTGTTTGATTATTCGGCAATCCATTACTGTGAATGGCAAACATTCAACTCAAATTTAGACACTTCAGATGACAGCAGAGTTTGACAGGTGGTGTCAAATGCTAGCGCTAATTTACATAACGACCAATAAAAGTTTCAGGCTAGAAACTTTTTTTAGTGAAACTTTTTGAGAGTCTGAGATTTATTGAATGATATCATCTATACATATATAATAAAATTGTAACGGGTCGATGTCTGTACATTGAAGATATAGATGCAAAACTAATATGGGGAGTCTCTATTAGACCCACAGAAGCCAAAACAACCGTTTTTAGAATTTTTGTCTGTCTGTCTGTCTGTCTGTCTGTCTGTCTGTCTGTCTGTCTGTATGTTTGTACGCGCATCACGCAAAAACTAGTGCATGGAATTGAATGCGGTTTTCGCAGATTTATTGGTAGTACGCCAACTTAAAATATAGGCTACATTTTATCGCAGGAAAATATATAATTCTGGTTGTTTTTTTAATATTGCTGAAATCGAACATTATTCAATGAACTCAACACAAAATTAAAAGATTTTAAGGAAGTTAGCGTCTCACTTACATAATAAAATAGTGCCACACTTACCTACGTATACATGAATAGAAATAAGTTAGTCGTTCTGAATAGAAGTTACATCAAAAACATCATAGATGGCGCTATTTACCACCATATAGACAATGCCTCATTCAGCGAAAGCAGAAATCGAAAAATAATGTAACCATAAAGAACGGCGAACGAGCAATACTTACGCCCAAAACTGATGAAGTGGAGCTGCCATAAATAGCAGTATCGGCGCGCAGCATCGTTTTGAAAGTGGGCATTCCAATTAGGTATATTCGTATATTTCTTCAGAACTTAACCCTCCAACTTTGCAATTTAAACCGTTATGATACTTCGAAATAATACTATACAGAAGCCAAAAATCTTACGGCTGTAGAGTTGGTAAGGTATATAGCTTTCATACCACGCATACCCCCCATTTTGAACCGGTTGTGCAAAAACAAAAATATACTGAGATACCTACTTTATTCTAAAATCCACGCGTACGAAGTAGCGGGCAAAAGCTAGTTGTTTTTATAAAATAGTAATTGTTATATTGAAGCGAAAAACATAAAATTTTGTGGGTATTACTTGCACATAAACATCTTTGTGTATGAAATCAAAAAATTTGAGTTTTCACAGAAAACATAAAAAAATTGTTTTTGCAAATAAACGGTATAAACTAAAAACTTTGTTTATGAAAAGAAATTTTTGAATTTTGGGCGTGGCTTATGCCCACTTTGCATACAAAACCATCAATATTGTTTTTATAAAATAACAATTGTTATATTAATGCGAAAAACATTAAATTTTGTGGATATTACTTGCACATAAACATCCTCTGTATGAAATCAAAAAAAATGATTTTGGGCGTGGCTGACGCCCACTTTTCACTAAAAACATGAACAAATTGTTTTTGCAAATAAACGGTAATTTTAATGAATCCGCAAGCATCTTGCGTCTCTCAGTAGAAACTAAAAACTGTGTATGAAAAAAAAATTTTTTTGAATTTCGGGCGTGGCTAACGCCCACTTTTCATGAAGGTACGAGAAATGTTGTTTTAAAAATTTACCATTATTCAATTAAAACATTTTTCCGTTCCGTTCGTTATATGAAAAATATTTATACATTTTATTGTGTAAATTTTTTCAATACGCCCACTTTTAAAGGCGTGATTTAGATAAAATACCTTTGTTCAGGTAAGATGCCTAAATACTGACTAATGCCTAAATACTGACTAATGATCAAAGCTTAGTTAGTGCTTTAAATTCTTCTTAAAAATTTTTAGGGCACGCCCACTTTTAAGGGGCGTTTCCGTCAAAAGTCGTAATATGCATTATTTTTTTTAATGTTTTTTAACTATCGGTCGCAGTTTTGAAGTAAGAAGATGAACTCTTCGGTTTGTATACCTTGTTTACGTAGCAGAGTGTAGTTCAAAAATTGTTAAAAACACACAATCGCTATTTCCTATCAAAACCTAATTTCTAAAAATTTTAGTTTTGTCTTGTTTTGTTCAAATCGATCTGCAAGCTTAAAATTGAATGATGAGCTCATATATAGTGATTACCCTGGCAATCAAATTTATCAGCTGTAGGTTTGGCACACGCCTTTTTTTATTGTGACAGCAGTTATTGTACATCGGCCAAACAAAATTTATTTTATTGAATTTTTTCCTGCCTGATAAAAAGAATTTTGTTTCCGATACTGGAACAGCGGCTGGCTGCAAAGGAGGCGAACGCATATGGATATACATATACAAAAATGTGGTTAATAGGGTATCCAACAGTTCGTTGCAAACGTACTGTAGCTCTCGCTTATGTTTTTATAGCCATTTGTAAAAAAGCTGTCATTATTTTCGTTATAAATCGAACGTTATTCAATGAACTTAACGCAAAATTGAAAGATTTTAAGGACGTTAGCGTCTCACTAACATAATAAAATAAGGCCACACTTACCAACGTATACATGAATAGAAATAAGTTAGTCGTTCTGAATAGAAGTTACATCAAAAACATCATAGATGGCGCTATTTACCACCATATAGACAATAAGTTTGTTCAATGAAGAAAAACTAGATCAGAACAGAACAGAACAGCACAAGTGTGTGAAAACTGTCAGAACAAGTTAGAACAGAAAAATGTAGTTTCATATTTGACAGCTCCTCTATCAGCTGTGAAATTTTAAATTTCAAATAAATCTTTTGTAAAATTTTTAGTTTGCGTTCAAATCTTTTTAATTATAAACTATAAAAAAATAAAATGAATACTTTGGAGGTGTTATTGCAAGAGATGTTAGAAGATTCAAGCAGTTCAAACTTTTTAAGTTAATCGGAAGACACATCCTCGAATATAAATGAAAGTGATGAACTGGATGAGTTGACTCTATCATTTGCAGGCAAAGACGATAGAAATGCAATTTCAAGATATTTGGAAGAAGTAGTTCCTTCATATAATGAAAAAGAATTTATAACCCACTTTAGAGTAAGTCGGGAATTGTACCATGAAATAGTGAACAGATTTGCATCATCAAGTGAGTACAGCGCTTTGGAAGCTGGAAAATCATATTCTCCAGAAATGCATGTAGCTCTCTTTTTGTGGTTTGCTGGACATGAGGCTTGCTGCTACAGAGATATTGCAGATAGGCTTTGCTTCTTTGTACAAAGTTATAAGGAGCCTGCAGTCCTTGTCCAGCCAAACTGCCTTTGTTTTCTCTGAAGCCAAGTCTGCAGGTTCCTGGCTATTGTTTGCAGCTTCCTGCGGGTTGTCTTGTGGTGGATTTAAAATAAAATCCGCGTCCACATCGTTCGGAAAATTCGTTGTCTGAAATTTGATCAAAGTTTTGAATTTGCACAAAACGCAATTTACAATACTCACTATTTTCTAATGCAGATCCCGTTTTTGGAGAACACTCCACAGTCAAAACTTGACCTGATGCGGACCTAATTTCTATTTGCACTTTATCCATTTTAGTTTTTAGTTTATAATTTTATTTTATTTTATATCGTCGCAACTTTTCAAATAATTGCAAAAATTCAGTTTTCAAATAATTTCAAACAAGTCAGCTGACACTTTTGACAGTTCTCACGCACTTGCACCTCCTCAAAAGTAGGTGTAGGAAATATTGTTCTAAACTGTGTTGGACAACTTCATTGAACACAAAGTGACAGATTGTAGAACAGAAAAGAACAGGATTTTTGCTCATTGAACACCAAATTTTGTACTTTTCAGATCTTTTCTGTTCTTTTCTGTGCAGCTCAGATTCATTGAACACACTAAATGCCTCATTCAGCGAAAGCGGAAATCGAAAAATAATGTAACCATAAAGAACGGTGAACGAGCAATACTTACGCCCAAAACTGATGAAGTGGAGCTGCCATAAATAGCAGTATCGGCGCGCAGCATCGTTTTGAAAGTGGGCATTCCAATTAGGTATATTCGTATATTGCTTCAGAACTTAACCCTCCAACTTTGCAATTTAAACCGTTATGATACTTCGAAATAATATTATACCTACAGAAGCCAAAAACCTTACGGCTGTAGAGCTGACTTTATAGCCTTCATACCACGCATACCCCCCATTTTGAACCGGTTGTGAATAAACAAAATATATACTGAGATACCTACTTTATTCTAAGATCCACGCGTACGAAGTAGCGGGCAAAAGCTAGTATTGAATAAAAACAGATTTCCAGAACGCTGCCCATTTTGGTGTTAGGAAATATTAACTACTAGCGGTACCCAGCGCGCGTTGCTACGCTAAAAAAAAAAACACTTAGTTAATGTGAAATTAAATTTATTTATTTATTTCATATCAATGCTAGGGGATAAACAATATTTTTGGTTAAATCCCGCATTTTTTTGTCTTCGACCCGATCGGCCATTCAGGAATTTTCGCTGATGCTCCAACCAGCTAAAAAATTTATGAAAAAACCAAAAAAAAAATGACCAAACTTTCAAAGGAACCATCCCTGGGCTAAACTATATTTACCCTGAAAATTTCATAAAGATCCATTGGGCGGTTAAGGAGTCCATACGCAACATACATACATACATACCACACATGTCTAAAAAAAACACCCTTTACATGCGAACAAAATTAAATTTTGTTCGTTTAACATTTAAAAAAGAAACTTGTATATGCCACCCTTTATATCAGAATAAACATTCGCTAACGATAACGTGGGAATTGCTAACCTTACCGAAAAAATCGGCATCTTTTCACTCGCATGGTTCTAGGTTTAAAGAAAAAACAGGAAACAAGTGGGCTTAAGACTCTTGAAAACCATCAGACGCTACAAGCTTAACAGGGAAGCGCTTGAAGAAGTATCAGCATCCACAACTCAAGAGCTTTTTTTTTTTTATAATGCACACGCGCTCAAGGGGTTTGTTATAGCCCTTTAAATGATAAGTCACAGCGCGAGCGATAGGAAGTTAAGGAGGAAGGGAAAGGAGGTGTCGATGAACATTGGTCTTGAATGTTTGAAGATCAAAATGGCAAGGAAAAATTTTGCCAAGTAATTCATTCCACATTCGTGTTGTACGGCTAAAGAAAGAATATCTATATTTCACGGTACGTCTGAAATTGGGCTCAAGTGTAAGCTGTTGAGCGTTCCTAGCAAGACGAGTATTACGGGGGAAATGTTTAAGGGGTGGAACGCAGCTGGCTACCTCGAGTGAGCATTTTTTGTAAAAGAATCTGTAAAATAAGGAAAGACATGAGACATTTCGACGATGTTCGAGTGACGGAGATGTTTCCATAATGTTTCTCTCTCCTATCAATTTTAACGCTTTTTTTCTGAACTCTGTCGAGCAAGTGGAGAAAAGTTTGAGAAGCACCTGCCCAGAGATGGGAGTTATACAACTCGAGTTTAGGGCGTATGAACGCTTTGTAAATTGTAGCCAGATCAGAATCTTGCATCTATTAAGAAAGCCTTAGCATCTTGCAGCATTCTTGGCAATCTCAAGTATATGATCATTCCAACGAAGATTGTCACTGATACACATACCGAGTACTGAAAGCTTCTCGGCCTCCTCGATGCAAGTACCATTCATGGATAATTGCATAGGGGGTATGTTTAGCTTCAACGACAAAAGACAGCATTGAGTTTTCTAGTACCCCAATTCACAATGCTGTTTAAATCGGAGTTTAATGAGCTTATCATACGATTTTGTTTGAATTATCAAACGTATATGAAAAGCTGAGGGTCGGATTAGAAGTCACAGACAAGAGATCATTTATAAAAATGAGAAAGAGATTCGGAGACAGAACGGAGCCCTGGGGCACACCAGCATTTATTTTGTGGAGATCAGACTTGAAACCGTCTAATACAACTTGTATTGAACGGTCCAGAAGATAGCTTCTAATCCAACGAATAAGAGTATCATCGATACCAAATGCACGCATTTTCGATAAAAGAGCTTCATGCCAAACTCTATAAAATGCCTTTGAAATATCAAGCGCAATAATCTTGCTTTCGCCAAAGCGATGCAAAGATTTGTTCCAATGTTCGGTGAGATATGCCATCAGATCACCAGTGGAACGACTGCAGCGAAAGCCGTATTGCCGGTCATTTAAAAGCTCCCGATCTTCGAGATATTTCTTGAGCTGACGATTTATCAGCGTTTCCATGACCTTGGGAAGAAGGGACCTAAGTGCAATTGGTCGGTAGGAGGAGGGGGAGGAGGAGTCACCTTTTTTTGGGACGGGCTGGACAAATGCTGTTTTCCATCTACTAGGAAAGATTCTTGAACGATAGGAGCGATGAAAAAGCTTACGCAGTGGTTTTGCCAGCGATGAAGAACACTTCTTCAGAAGAATAGGGGGTATACCATCCGGGCCAGCGGATTTGTGTATATCAAGATCTTGAAGAACTCTTGCTACTGTACGAGTGCGGAAAAATACCTGTCCCATATAAAAATTAGCGTTCTCAAGTACAGGAGGGGCTGAGGAAGCGAAGGTCTAATATAGTACATATACTTAAGCCGGGAATTCGGCAGGCTATTTAAAAAAAATATGCTTAACCACGCTAATGACTGCAACTTTTTTTTTCAAGGAAAAGTGTGTGTCCTGGCCAGAAATGCTGTGTTGTTTGCTTATTTCGGCAGCCGATTGGTCCCGCTTTCTACGGTGGGAGGTGCACACAGGGATTTTCCACCGAGGTAGCGTTACGTACGTAGTGCTCTCCAGTACTTTTAGAGAGCATTTCATAGGTCGTGAATTTTATTTTGTCCAAAGTAAAAATTATTTTATTATAGAAAAAGTTTTCCAAGTGTTTCCTGATCCGATGAATTATGACTTTAGTTGAAAACGTAGCTTACATGGAAAAGCCAATGAAGTAAAAACGGCAAGAAAGTCTTGGAATCAGTAATTTGATACAAAAACAATGTGCTTGCTGGAATTCACCCTGACCTAATGCAACAGTCAGCACACACTACAACCTACTTTTTCACTTTGATGAACAATTTTCTCTAAAAATTATAGCCTATTAGATCTTAAAGGATCTTAAAGGAAATTACTTAGTTCCAATCCGTTCATCATTTTTATTTAATTAACTGCAAAAATCAACTTGAAAAATGGATATGATAAGAACGAAGTCATTAACTACCGGTCCGATAATGATAAACATAAACAGGCTTTTATATAGCCAAATGTGGTAATTTTTTGTTCGACTCTCCAAAAGTTTATGTGTTCCTTCTTTGTAAAGGACAGGGTTAGGGTTGTTGTTGATGATGGTGGCCTTCTTCTTTGTTCACTCAGGTTAAATAATTTGGTTCTCGAAATCCATTCAAGGACATTTTTGGCCCTTCCCTTTCCCTTTTCAAAAAAAAAAAAGGATTGAGTATGCTGTTGAGTATGGTGGTTTAATAGAATTGGTTTTACGGTAAATAGGTTCACCTTTCAACACATCTCATCGTCCCACTCTAAATTTTGCCAAAAAGGATACGCGTTGTTCTGTTAGAAATTAATGACCGAATTTTAAGATCACAACCACACCATTTGTGGTTAAAGTTAAAATAAATTTTAGGTAAGTCAGCCTTCGACGACAACGACGAGGATGACTAGGACGACTAGGACGACAAGGTCTATATACTACTACGATGACGACGACGACATACAGAGCGAGGCATTCAGCTATTGGTCCCAAGGGTGTGTTTTTTGTTGTTGTTTTTGTTGTTGTATGTGATAAAAATGTATTCCGAGCATATTGGGTTAATGAAAACCTAAACTAAGGATGAGAATGTTGGTAATTTCTATAGCTCCAAGAATGATGGTATGTGCATGTGTATAAGCATATCCTTATCCATATTATACGCTCTTGGATCAATATAGTTATGTTAAGGCTCTATACGCTATACTATACGCGCCTTGGCTATATCCATAGATATGTGTAGAATTTAGGATATGTGTGAGATTGGCTGTGTCTGGAAGTTATTTTTTTGTAAGTATTTTGTTATACAAAAAATAGATTAAGCACCGCATTTAGGTTTAATTTTGTGGGAATTTAAGATATATGAAGGCTTTTAAATGGCTCTAAGCAGAGTAAATTTTGTATTAAAAAAAGCAAAGAAAAAAGACAACCTTTTGGGAGCGATAAAGCAAGCTATAAAATAGGAACTTAATGACTTTTTAAGTCAAAGATTGGAAAGAGGAAAAATAATTATTGCGTAATACTGAACTCTATCGAAGTAATTTAGTCTTAACTCCAGTTAGGTTTTTCATTTTTAATGAAGGTCATACATGCCTTAGCAAAAGGGGAAATACATTTTTAAATTTTAATATAAAATATACAAAATTGAAATTTTCGAAATACCCAATTCGATTTTTATATTCCAAATGAAAATAAGCTTAAACATTTGAACTCGGACTCAAAAACAAACCGATATACAGATTGTACTGTGAGTCAATAGTAGAAAGTAGTGGGCTATCACATTTCAAATTAAATCACACATTTTGCAATTGCAACATAGATAGCTTCACACGTTGCGCAATAATATTGCATATAGTTTGAGAGCTTCTTTATAAAAGATAAGAGTTTAAAAAAATAATTTAAGTGAAATTGCGTGCTATTCTGGAGCGGATAGTGAGTCTTCAGCTTGGTCTGAGGAAAACTTAATGCTAAAACTCACGACTTGCCATATAGAAATAAAAGTGAAACTTTGGCGAAACCAGGCGGACAATAAAGGTCTGCTTAGCCTTAGCACTAAGCATGGCTTAGGTCAACATAAAATAAAATGCACGACTGGGTCGCACGAACTTGCTCTAATGTGTGACAGTGGTCTTGGGGCTTGAGATTTTGATAAAAATAAATTTTTCAAAATTCTTAAATAAATACTTAAACTAATTTGAGCTGAAAAAAAAGTACGCCATTTTATTTCTTTTATAAATTTGAATTTATGAGAATAAATTTATAAAAATCTGTGGAGCGGTTTTTGAGAAAAAAAGTTTTTTTTGAAAAACTTTTTGAAAAAAATTTTCAAAAAAAATTCAAAAACGCCAGTTCATAGGTATTCAGCAAATACATTTATTTAAGATTTTTAGAAAAAAATTTAATAAGCAGTTTTCAAAATATTAATTTTTTAAATTTTTTTTTTAAAAATGCTTTTAAAAATACAAAAAAATATTTTTCAAAAATATTGGTATGCAATACAAATTGAGCTACCTACAGCTATATGAAAGTGAAATTTCGAAAGAATCGGTTCAGTCGTTTTCGAGTTAGTCGAAAGCAAAAAAAAACGGTCCTATGGAAAGTACCGTTCTTAGCCTTTTTTTAAAACTTTTTTTTCAGCCATATGATTGGTCGTACCTAAAAAGCAACACTGATTTTTTTAAATAAAAATCGTTAGAGCCGTTTTTGAGAAAAATAAGCTTTAAAATAACGGTTGTATGGCAGGTACCGTTATTTTTTGAGCTAAAAAAAAAATTTCAATTTCCCCTCTGTGTAATACCTAAAAAAGTCTATATACCAAGTTTGAAGCAATTCGGCAGACCCGTTTGGGCTGTAGGTCTACATACAGACAGACAGACAGACAGACAGACATACAGACGGACAGAATTTTTAGACCATCTTTTTTCGTCTTCGCTATCATCGTAATGTCATGTTTGATTGTTATCTCAAAACTTTTTTTTTCGACGAATGCATAACTTGCCTTATAGTACCTATAATCGCAAGTAAAAAATGGTGATATCAATGCTTGTCAACTTATCCAATTCTCGCCAACTTGTATTTGGTAGTTCTGTTTTCTGTATTCCCAGACAAGGCCTATGAGAAAATTTTCCACTCGCACCTTTATAATGAACTAGAAATGGAGAAAGCCATTTTCTATTGCTATTGCTTTGCTTACAAACAGCTGTTGCCTAGCGTCGCTTATATAATAGGGTAGGGCAGGGCCCGTGATCCAAACGGGGCAACATTACTATTCACGAGCAAAGCTTCACTCTGAGCAGCGCGTGCCGTACCGATGGGAACAGCTATGGCAGCTGTCCTTTCTGAAGAAAAATCTTATTTTAAACCTTTATTTATTTAAGTTATACTTTTTTTTTAATCTACTAAATAATATTATATCTCAAATTTTGCATTTGTTGTACTTTATAGAATTATTTTTTTCATCACTTTTCAGAGATTGGTCCAACTAACTCTCCTGCGGTAACATATTTTAAAGTTTTTAAAACTTACCCAAGGGACTGTAGGGCTGCTAAAGGAAGGAAACCTCAAAACTGTCTAACATTGTGATTTGTGAACCGTATGTTAGTGCCGGACGCACAACTTCCCTTCAGCTTGCTGGAACACAATGGTGATGGAGTCGTTGACGCAGACGTATCGCATGTCAAAATATTGAATACACAAATTCAATGTTGTGAATACAATGCGACGGATCCGCAAACACAGACGCAAATGCAGACGCAACGCAGACGGAGTTGGTTAACATTTTAGGGGGCTGTTTTCGACCACAATCAACGCTCATGCAATGATTGATGACATCATCAGAAGTTTCCATTAATCATAGATCCCAGATATTTAAAATTTTGAAACTTTTGGGAATCACTGTTTCATTCAAATTAATGTGTGGAATCGGCATGTTGTGTGGGTAAGAAAAAGGGCAGTATGCAGTCTTTTTTGGACTTATATGGGACCCATTTTCCTATAAATCGTCAACCCATTCGTCAAGCACTCGTTTCAGGAATAACTGGTTCACTTTGAGATCCGTCACTTTACCTTCAAGCTCGTAGTCGAGGACAGCTTTAAAAAGCAAGGGAATACTGGACATATTAGTTTTGTGAGTGCTTCTCCTTCCTACATGTAAAAAAAAACTTCCAGTTGATAATATACGAAAATATATGGAGCAGTCTTCCGTCGTTACGATCAAGGAGAAGTTAGAGTATACCGTCATCCATACCATATAATATTGCCTCTCAGGAAGCATTTCAAATCAGTGCCAGATTACTTGATAAGTAGCTTACAGAAACTTCAAATGAAAGTATACCTGATAAGTCGGAATACATTCCTACTATTAACACGCATAAGTAATAACATATACAGACACACGTACCGACGCTTGATCTCTTGTTTTAGCTAAACAATACATATACAGACGCACACTTATTTTCAATGCTAAGCAGAGTAGATTATAAATTAATTTTAGTGTACTCTACTCTGTACTCTATGTCATTTTCTCTTTCGCTTAAGACTATAGATTTATGTGTTTGACTCTTTGTAGTGACGCATTTTCGTTTCATCGGGCCTCGAATCAAAACAATTCTGAAGATGCTTGTGCTAGGAAGTATTAATCATAAATTTTTCCCGACGTCATTTCAAAGAAGTTTCCCCCTCCATGGTCACGGGATAAATTTCTTCGATATACCAGGAAAAATAAATCTATCTATTTCTATATATAAAAATGGATGTGTGTATGTATGTATGTATGTATGTTGTCTATGGACTCCTAAACCGCCCAATGGATCTTTATAAAATGTTTAAGGTAAATATAGTTTAGTCCAGGGATGGTTCCTATGAAGGTTTAGTTCCGATCGGGTGGGAGACAAAAAAAAATGCAGGCCTTTAACATTTTTTGGTAATTTTTTTTTTTTTTTTTTGGTTTTTTCATAAATTTTTTAGCGGTTTGAAACATCAGCGAAAATTCCGGAATGGCCGATCGGGTCGAAGACAACAAAAAATGCAGGATTTAACCAAAAATATTGTTTATCCGCTAGCATTGATATGAAATAAATAAATAAATTTAATTTCATATTAACTAAGTGTTTTTTTTTTTAGCGTAGCAACGCGCTTCGAGTACTGCTAGTTTGATGTTTGATAATAAATTTGCACGATTTGCAAACGTTATGCAAACTTAGTATAAATCAAGTTACAGCTGTCAAAAAGACCAACTCCGAAAAAGTATTGCCAGATTGAAAACCACACGTCTAAAAAAAACATCCTTTATTACGGAATTATTACTAAGAGCAAACATTTACATTAATTATGTAAAACATCGTTTAAGTGGCTGATGCTAAATATCTAGATCCAGGAAAAAATCGTTCGGCCATTTCTAAACACTTAAAAATAAAAATAAATGGTTTTAAGAGAAATTGAAGTTAGACATTTTCTTTTACTGTTTTCAATTTAGGAAATTTTTTTCAAAACATATTCCAAATTTGTGTTGAGTATGACAACCTCTAGCACTCTGTAGTTATCAAACAAATAAAATTGAAAAAATTGATTTAAACGTTTAAAAAAAATAGCACCTATAATCGCAAGTTAAAAAAGCTTAATTAGTGAATGAAGTTGTCAAGCTAGATCCTAACTCAATAGTGTCTCACTTCAAAAAATTGGCGAAACTGTCGATCCTGTTGAGTGCGAATAAACGCTGCCTTTGTTTTGAAAGAAGAACAGGTATTATCAAAATCTGTAGTGCCAGAAACCAATTATTTTAATTTTTTGCAATTGTTGCTGCATTTAATTTCATTACAAACTGCACTAAGTAAAAGTTTTCCCCTACAAATTAAAAGTATATTTAAAATAAAATGTAAATAAGTACGTTTATAAATGTAACGTATATGTTTAAAGATATATTCGACTCATTAATTATTAAAACATCAGCGGTCCTCATCTCGGAATTCCGGTCACTTTAAAGTATATAATCCTGAATGGCAAAGATTGTGCGAGACTATACACACTCTCCCATTCCGAGTATTATACCGAGTACCTACAGGATTGTTTTCCTTTTTACATCTTGCAGCACACAAGGGGCATTATCATCATTGAATAAAAAGAACGATTAAGCAGCCCACACAGGACACAAAAGGGTAGGTATACCTACTTATCTACGGCACGCACTCCATATAGTCAAGGCAAAAAGCATTTTCATGTCGACTCAACTCATACTATTATAGCCTTCTCCATCTCCATTCTCTGTTCCAGCTTTCCTCCTTCCAGCATAGCTCTGGAACGTGTTCTCAACGTCAACTTCAATCATTCAAGTGTCATATTAAAAGAAATCCTTATTCTGGTAGCATACTCACATACATACATGTAGTTCCGTTTGCAAGCCCCAATTAATGGGGCGGTATAAGTGCTTCGGCCATTATATAGTATATAAATGCAAGCCGAACAAAAATGCGGAAATTATATAAAAAAAAAAAAAGCAAACATATAGACTATACTTTAATGTATACGAAAATATAAAGGACTCAAAAACTCACTGACAGTCAACACTTTTAATTAAGTCGTGCGCAAAATTTTCGGAAATGTTCCACGAATGGTTGATTCGACTGTAGGCCCGGTTCGCCGGTTCGTCGGTTCGCCGATTCGGTTCGGTTGGGAACAATACCAACCGCTACAATAGTGGTGCAACCACTGCGCTTTACCGCCAGCAAAGGAACGCATATATCCTTAGCACACAGTCCACACATCATCATCAGGATCATCATCATCCTGTGTGTCTTTTATAGGGGATTAATGTCGGTTCGGGGCTTTATCCGTTTGTGAGCTCGTCTGTTATGCTATTTTTTTTTTTTTTTTTGATTTTTTTTTTTGGTATCCTTGCTATGGAACGACTTAATGAATGAAAATTGTAAGGAATATGGCAGAACAATAATTTTTTGGAACTCACACACATTCATAGGTTTATGTGTGTTCCTGGGCGTTTGCCGAAAAGACAACATTTACAGTTGTACGCAGTATGCAGTGACGAAGATGGCGTCAGCTTTTAAATTTTGTTAAAAAATTGTTCTTCATCATTGAAACCGTCGAGTTGTGGACCTGAACAAATTCTGGAAACCTCTCAAATACTGCAGTTCGCAGACAATTCTGTTGGCTATCATAAACGTAAAAAATTTGGGGGATATAACGGTTCTGCTAAAAGTCACCTTTACCAGTGATGCGACAAGAGACGGAGGGCGATTGTAAAATGAGCCACAAAAAAAAATGCCGTTCACTTAATGATTTTGATAACGCTCGTCAGATGTTTTAAGGTGGAACCATGTTTTCCTATCTATCAAGCTTTGGCACAAAGACAAATCACCCATTCTACTTCCAACACACCGATGGGTGAAGTCTTCATTCCGATGCAAACAATAAGAGATGTGAATACGCAGGAAGCGGCCCCTATCTGCTGCTAGCGACAGTTCAGCTGCGAATAGCTGTTCTCAGGCAAAACTCAGAAAACACAGCAACCAGTACGAAATTCAAAAATAACCGAATATTTGTCTTGAGTTTGGCAACACCTTTAACTACAAGTGGTCAAATGCTTCTCTGGAGATGGTTTGGGACAAAGAAGAGAGGATTATTGTGGTTACTGGATCTGAGAAAATCTTTTGGAAACGAAGACCTTTGAACTGATGGCCTTACGGCTGAACTCTTCAAAGCAGCGGGAGATGACTTGGTGAGGAGCATACACCAACTCATCTGTACAATCTGGTCGGATGAAAGTATGCCTGACGAATGGAACCTCAGCATATTGTGTGCCCTATCCACAAGAAAGGAGATACTCTAAGCTGCGCCAACTACAGAGGTATAAGTCTCCTAAATGTCGCCTATAAAATCTTGTCGGCCATTCTCTGTGAATGTCTGAACCCTTTCGCACGTGAACTGATTGGCCCCTATCAGTGTGGTTTCAGACCCGGTAAGTCAACCGTCGACCAAATTTTCACACTTCGGCAGATCTTGGAAAAGACCCAAGAATTCCAGATCGATACTCACCACCTCTTTATCGATTTTAAAGTCGCCTATGACAGCGTAAACAGGAACGAGCTATACAGAGCCATGTCGCTTCTTGGCATCCCTGCCAAAGTCGTTCGATTGTGCAGGATGACTATGAAGAACTCTCGCTGCTCCGTCAAGGTTGGTAAGAACACCACCGACTCATTTAATGTCGAGAAAGGCTTACGACAGGGTGACGCGCAGTCATGTAACCTCTTCAACATCATTCTTGAGGCAATCGTACGCAACTCGCATGTCAACACCAGCGCAACGATTTTATTAAATCCGATGAATTATTTGGTTATGCTGATAATATTGCCATTATTGGAAGAACGAAGCGCGCTGTCAGTGGAGCATTCGCAAGTATTGAAGTGGAAGCGACTCGAATGGGTCTGGCTGTAAATGAAGATAAAACAAAGTATATGCTGTCCTCGGGTGAAGTAGATCATCACCGTAGGCTCGGACAAAACGTCACAATGGACAGATATAACTTTGAGGTTGTCAAGGACTTTGTCTATTTGGGTTCCACTATAACCTCTCAGAACAACATCAGTGAAGAGATCAGTCGAAGAATCACTCTTGCCAATCGCTGTTTCTTCGGGCTAAGAAGGCATCTTAGTAGTAAAGTCCTCTCTCAAAGGACCAAGGAGACACTATACAAGACCCTTATCATCCCAGCCCTGCTGTATGGGGCAGAATCGTGGACACTGACACAATCGGATGAATACAGGCTGGGGTGCTTTGAGAGAAAGATTCTTCGGGTGATATTCGGGCCTGTATGTATCAATGGAGTATGGAGGAGAAGATTCAATGACGAACTGTACGGTCTATACAGCGGCATTGACTTGGTTAAGAAGCTAAAAATTCAGCGGCTTAGATGGCTCCTGCGCGACGAGTCTTCAATTCCAACCCGGAGGGCCGACGCAGTTCTGGAAGACCCCATCTAAGGTGGCGCGATCAAGTGGTAAACGACCTCAACCAACTTGGTGTGCGCAACTGGAGGCCACTGGCTACGGACCGGCCTAGCTGGCGAGGATTGTTGGTTGAGGCCGTGGTCCACAATGGACTGTCTGCGCCACCTTAAGTAAGTAAGTAAGACCTTTGAACATTGCATGGCTTCTGGAGATAAAACTATATACCATAGAGCAATCGAAACAACAGAAATTAGTCCTGTAAAAGGAGAATAGGGGAGCTTCCAGAAGGTATGGGAGACGAGATAAGAGGATCAGATTGGAGTAATCAGCAAAGAGCGGGGAAGACACTACAGTAAAAACGAAGCTGTGCTGTATAGTATGGACCTTGTACGTTAATAAACTAGTCTAACTAATCGGTTTTGATAGGACTGGTTCTCATTACTATAAGTCAGTAGAAGACCATTTTCAAACTTATTTGAAGATCTTCCAGAGGCATTCAAATTGATCTTCAAACAAGCGCAGGAATAAGAACAGCGATTATTTTAAAAAATAAACCAAACATCAGCTGGACTTGATGGCTAGCACGATTTCACAGTGCTGGATCATGTGTCGATCACATCAACGCCTTGTGAATTATCTGAGTACCTACCAGTGTTTGGCTATTAAGAAAAAGTATTTGATCGCTTTAATTTTAATATTGTCTGTTGATCGCTTGGTAGTCGAGGCACTCCTGGTAAAATTATTGGTATTATAAAAGGTGTTTAAGGCTGCATAAGTGTTTGAATTGCGACATGGTGATACTGTGTCCCTGATTTTGTCCTTACCTGCAGCGGTTTTCATAGTCAGTTTTATTGAGTGCGCACATGTGATCGGTTGGCCAAACGTTATTTCCTCTCGTAAAATTAAATCCTTTTGTTGTATGAATATCTAGCTAATTTGTATCTTAATGAATTAAAACTTAAATTATATCGAATCACCGTCAAGTGAAAGAGACCTGTGTTTTGATTTGATTCCATTCCTTAGACAGCGAATTCCTACATGAATTCTAAATTTAAACATAAGCGAGAGCTACAGTACGTTTGCAACCAACTGTTCTATATTCCCTATATTTTTGTATGTTTATGCGTAAGCCTCCCGTAGCCAGCCGATGTTTCAGTTTCAGAAACAAAATTCTTCTTTAGCAGACAGAAAAAATTCAATAACATTAATTTTTTTAATTTGTATCGAAAATTTTTTTATATTCCTCAAAGAAACTTACGGAATCTACCTAGCTGCATAAATGTCCCAAACTGTCGTACTAATTATGAACGATTTTCTCCCTTAAACAAAATGTTTGAATTATTTAATCTTCTCAATAATAGATGTAATAACTTATTTGACCAATCGTTAAATTTTTCATCTAAATTTCAGTCAAAGTATTCAATTATATAATTGTACTCTTATTATAGACATAAGTACTTATATCTAAAGCTAGTCTTTAGCTATGTAAATAAATAAATTTCGTGTGGTGTGATGTTCAATTAGTGCTGGCAAATTAAAAAAAGGCGTGCGCCACGCCCAAAGTTAAAACTTTTTATTGCCAAGGCAATTGGTATGAGCGCAGTGACATTCAATTTTATTCTTGTAGATCGATTTCAACAAAACAGGACAAAACTTAAATTTTTAAAAATTAGGTTTTGAATGGAAGTAGCCATTATGGGTGTTTTTAACAATTCTTGGACCACACTCTGCTACGTAACCAAGGAATATAAATCTAAGTGTTCATCTTTTTACTTCAAAACTGTGACCGATAGTTAAAAAACGTTAAAAAATTAATGCCTTATACAATTTTGGGCGGAAACGCCCCTTAAAAGTGGGCGTGTCTTAAAAATTTGAAGCACTAACTGAGCTTTGATCAGTATTTAGGCATATGTGTAAAACTACAGCTGAATCGAGTAGTTTTTAAACAATCTTACCTGAACAAAGGTATTTTATCAAAATCACGCCTTCAAAAGTGGGCGTATTGAAAAAATTTACACAAGAAAATGTAGAGTTATATTTTTCATAAAACGAAAGGAAGGGAAAAAGGTTTAAATTGAATATTGGTAGTACCTTAAATTTTTAAAACTAAATTTTTCGTTCTTTCATGAAAAGTGGGCGAAAGCCACGCCCAAAGTTCAAAAATTTCTTTTCATAGACAAACGATTTAGTTTCTACTAAGAGACGCAAAACTTTGGCTTGCGGATTCATTATAAATACGGTTTATTTACAAAAACAATTTTTTAATAGTTTCTATTGAAAAGTGGGCTTCAGCCACGCCCAAAATCAAATTTATTGATTTCATACACAAGATGTTTATGTGCAAGTAATGCCCACAAAATTTAATGTTTTTCTCTTTAATATAACATTTGTTATTTTATAAAAACAATATTGATGGTTTTGTATGAAAAATGGGCGTCAGCCACGCCCAAACTGAAATATTTTTATTTGATTGGAAGAAGGTTTACCTAGAGCTTGCGTGTGCAAAATTTTAGCAATATGCTTTTTTCGTAACTGTACAAAAAACATAATTTAATTTTACCAAATTGAGGTTGTTCAACAAAAATGGCGATTGTGGGCGTGTTTGTGGGCGGATTTTACTGGTTCAAGAACTTAGCCTTACTCTTGAACCAAAGATTATATACACCAAATTTCAGCTTTCTAGCTCAAAAATTGCGACCTCTAGAGAGTATACATACGGACGGACGGACGGACGGACGGACGGACATGGCTAAATCGACTAGGCTTTTGATTCTGAGTCAGAATATACACTGCTCGTCATCAGGTTAGCACACCCCTCATAAGCTTAATATAATTAAACGTGTTGTTGTTGTTGTTAAAATTTAGCTACTTTTTGGAATTCTATTTTTCTCACCTTTGTATAAACTATCATTGGCAATTGAAACCTGCAACGAAAAGACCCCGTCAGACAGTTTTTGCTATTTTTTTTAATTTTCGTTGGAAAACTGTGCTCTATTTTTAGGTCATCAGGTTAGCACAGGCAAATTCTAATTAGTTTTTCTTCAAGAGTTAAATGCTTATGACAACTATTTTTGTGTGTGTGTTCAAGTAGTGTGTTTAAAACAATATGGGTAAAGGAAAATCGTTATCTGTGGAAGAAAAATCGAAAATTGAAGCTTATAAAGAAGTAGGGCTATCAATAAGTGGAACAGCTCGAAAAATCGATAGGAGTCGAAAGGTAATATCCGCATTTCTGTGCAATAAATCGGGATACGGTAAAAATAATAAAGGCGGCCATAACAAAATAATTTCTAATACTGATAAGAGAGCTATACTTAGAGAAGCATCGAACTCTCATAACTCTGCGGCAAAGATCAGGGCAAATGTAGGTGTCCAAGCGAGCCTATCTACAATTCAAAGAGTGATAAAGAATGCTCTACATTTAAAAAGATTGAAACTGAAGATAAAACCCCCACTTAACAAGGCTCGAAAAGAAATGCGCTTGAATTTTGCGCGAGCGCACATGACTTGGAATTCTGAATGGCGCTATGTTGTGTTTTCGGACGAAAACAAATTTAATTTAGAAGGTCCAGACGGATACAATTTCTATTTCCACGTTCTTCGCAAGGAGGAACACCAATTGGATCGCCTTCATAGTCGGGTGGGAGGTGTGATGGTTTGGGGAGCCATTTCTTACTACGGGACACGTGTGAACTACAATTTTTGACTGCAAACATGAATGGAAATTCGTACAAAAACGTACTTGAAACACTGCTTTTCAACATTTCAAAAATTTGTTTGGTCAATTGCCATGGCATTTTCAACACGACAATGCACCGATCCACACGGCCCGGGTGGTTAAAACATGGATTCAGGGCCAAGAAATCAATGTAATGCAGTGGCCGCCTTACTCACCCGACCTTAATATAATAGATAACGTGTGGGGATGGCTGGTTCGTAAAGTTTAAGAGTCCGGGAAACAATATTCAAGCAAAGCGGAACTTATTGAAGGCGTCAAGAGAGGCTTTTCAGCGATTTCTTTGGATTACATTGGAAAATTGTACTAGTCACTTCCCAATCGAATTTATGAGGTCATTCTCAACAAGGGAGGATCAACACATTACTTAATTTATAAAAAATTCTTTAAATTACTAAATAATGTAAGTTAAGAAATCTGTTCATGTCTTAAACGCTTAACTTAACTTAAAGAAAAATGATATGTGCTAACCTGATGACTCAAGTTTAATTTTTATTTATTGTGTTATTTTCAAAAACAAATTATTAAAAAATAATAAAAAATGGAAAAACCATTATTTTTGCTTCATTTAATTACGAATCGAATCGACCACAGGCAACAATAGTTTTAAATTGTTAGCTCATTTCGTTTGGCAGGAATCACTTACGCGAGAAGGTGTGCTAACCTGATGACGCGCAGTGTATATACTTTTCTATATCTAACGGTATTATTTCTCTATGTTACAAACTCCACACCAAATACAATATACCCATTCTATGGAATAGGGTATAAAAAAAAAAGTATTTTTGATATTTAAAAAAAATTAATTTAGTTTTTGACGTAATAATGTCTAATAAATCGGTTTGGAATATATGGGCAGCACGCACGAAAAAATGTCACAGTCACACTGACGTTACCTAGCTGCTTTGATAGCCTAGAAAGTCGTTAAAGTGGGAGTGGAGGGTGTTGGGTGGTTGGTTGGTGACTGTAAGTGGTGGTTGTGGTGGGAGTGTGTGTGGGAAAGGCAAGGGGGGGGGGGGGGGGGGGGGGTAGTGTCGGGAAGAGGAAAAATTGTAAAAAATGGTGGGTGGTTGTAGCTGGTTTGGGTGGCGAGACAAAAATTGTCAAAACTAAGTGGCGGTTGTAGGTGGGTTGGGTAGTTCCTTGGTGGCTGTAGGTATGATGGGTGTTTGGTGTTGAGGGAATTTGGTATTATTTTGTGGCGGGGGGGGGGACGAATTGGCAAATATGGTGGGTGGTTGTTTTGCGGTTGGGTGGTCAGCTGTTTAGGTGGTGGGGATAGTTGATTTGATTGGGGGCGGAGACAAAATTGTCAAAAATGGTGGGTGAGTGGATGGTATTTGTAGGTGGTGGATGGTTGGTGGTGGTTGTAGGTGGTGTTGGTGGTTGTTGGTGGTAAGGAAGGGGTATTTACTGTGTGTGGGGGAGGAAACAATTGTCAAAAATGGTGGGCCACTGTTTGTATGTTGGGGTAAGAGGTTGATGTTTGGGGGGTTGTTGGTGGTTGAAGAGATACAACCTACACATGAACTGTTTTGTTAACTGGTTATCACGTAAAATTATCGTCCGGAAACCGACTTTACAGACAACCATTTTTTTCAAAAACTATTTGATCCATTTTTTTCCTGATAAAAACTATAAAGTACTAAAACTTGGAATACTCTAAAAAAAGTTGGAAAAGTTTTTCAAAAAAAATGTTTTTTGAAAAAAAAAAATTGGGCCGACGATTATGATAATGTTTGTCCTTAAAACTCAAAACACTAAAAGAAAACAGATCGCTTACTTAATTTTTGGTTAAATACCCTTTAGCTAGTGATTTTTAAGTGATTAATAAAATTTCATATTATGATTTTTTCCCTGCTTTTTTTCTAAATTGTCAAGCCCCAAGAGCAAGTTCGTGCAACCCAGTCGTGCACTTTTTTTTTTGATTTTCACTTCATCTGCAGACAAAGTCTTCAATAATGCTTTGTGGCAATGATAGATATGTAGAACATCATCTACAAAAAGATGAAAAGAAACATTGTTACATACTTTTGACAAGCCATTGGCATACAGAAGAGTAACGGACCTAAAAAAGAATCTTGTGGTATCACGGATTGAAGTCTTTTAAATCTTTTTCTTATATCCACTCTTTGAACTCTATTATATGGTATTACATAATCAGGTTAACAGCCCCATAAGACTGAAGCGCAGCTATAATTTGCTGGGAGTCCCTTCTCTACTTTGTATTACTTTTAATTGTATGAAGATTGTATTTTATCCAAATTCATCATAATTTTTACTTGCGATTATAGGTTCTATAAGGCAAGTTATGGATTCGTGCAGAAAAAAAATTTTGAGATAACAATCACACATGACATTACGATGATGGAGAAGTCGAAAAAAGTGGGTCTGGAAATTCCGTCCGTCTGTCTGTCTGTTCGCGCCTCTGGAGGCTGAACGGATGGGCCGATTTGCTTCAAATTTGGTATATAGGATTTATTTGGCCGTCCCTCGGAACGAGTTTTTTATTTTTGCTCTAGGTAAAAAAATAACGGCACCTGCCATACAATCTTGAAGACGAAAATTGATTTTCTCAAAAACGGCTCTAACGATTTTGATAAAACTTTCAGAATGCTATTTTTGCAAGACAATCTATCTTTTGGTTAGAAATTTTTTTTCCAAAATTTGTCTAATAACGGTACCTCTCATAGAACCAGTATTTTCAAATCAAATTTTCTCGTAAACTGTACATTCGATTTCAATAAAATTTCGGCCACAGGAAGTCATTCATAATTATTTTATTAATATGGCATTCCAAAATTTTCAAAAACTTTTTTTTTTTGATTTTTTATTATTTTTCCAAAAAATAATTTTGGTATTCGAAATATGTTGGAAACGGGTATATGGTTTTTTTTGACATTATTTTGTCAGATGTAAACTACGGATTGCCATATATTTACATACTCAAATAAATTTCAAAATAGTTTTTGGAAAACTTTTTCGAAAATAACCTTTTTAAAAAAAAACTGGTCGAACGATTTTCAATATTTTTTTTTCCTAGATTTACGTATAGCTTTGAAATTTTATTGCATATACTTAATTTTTCCGAGAAAACTCTTAAACTAATTTAAAAACTAAAAGAATTTTCGAAATTATTTAATTTTTTTTAATATCCATACATGCAGCCATTACGCAATTGCTTATCATAAGAGCAAGTTCGTGCGACCCAGTCGTGCATTTTATTTTTATCTTAACTTTATAATTTTAAATGCCATCAAAGAAATATTTCATCTGTAGGTTCAAACCTACGCACTGAATTCGTTATCAGAATAATTTTAACGTATACCTCTTATCCTCTAGCCATGAGTGGGTATCTATAAACAAAACAGGATAAAACGATGGACATCTTTTTTCCCATGAATTTTCATCTCCCGAAGGATTTTACTGTCCAACAGTTGCATTAAATGGGACAAATCTCATCATTTTGCTTCGGGGTATAGAGGAATAGAAAAAAAAAGTTGAACAAACCCTAAATCCCACATGTGTGTGGCTTCAGTGGACTTAAATTTTAGCATTTAGCACACATGAAAACAATAGTTTTGGAAAAAAAACATAAAAACACAAATAGAAAGCTTCATCAGCAGTTTAAATCAAAAATAAACTAAAAAGAAAGCAAACACATAAACAAATTATTAACATGGTATATTTACCCTATCAAAAAATGAATTAAAGGGTTTTCAATAAGGGCGGGTATATTGTTCAAATACTGCTGCGCTTCTTCCCCCCTCCTCCCCTGAGCATAGGGTAGCACAAAAGATCTTTCCACCTGTTCCGATTCGCCGCGAGACTGGTCTTTGTTTTTCACTAACGATGACCTCCAATTTGTTTTTGGTCTTACGACGCGTCTGTTACCCTGCGGACTCATTTCGAAAGTTTCAGGTTTAATCAGTGTTTGGCTTATCCTGCATGTCTGCATCCAAATTTTTCTGCTTTGTCCCGTTCCGCAGATCGAAATTTTGATATGGTTTGCGGCATAGTTAACGAAGGCGTACAGTTTGCTCAAGATGTTGGCAGAGCATTTCCTTTTCCATGTTTCAGAAGCGTTTAAGTAGGTATGACCTTCTTAATTTGGTGAATGGTCGATCCGCCATATATGGTCAGTGATTGATAAGAGCCAATGTCTGGTGTCATATCTGTATTTAATAAGCAGCAATATGAGTGATAGGAATAATTAAAAATTACATGGCTACAATGTGAAGTAGCAGCTTCAGCATAGAGAGCAGCTGAAGTACAAGTCGACTCGATTTCACCTTCAAGAATGTGCTGCGCTGCAAAACAACATCAAACCAATATGGCAGACATGATTACACGATTTCTGTTGGAGTTCATAGTGCTTCTCATTGTATTAGTGTATGCTGCATGTGTGTGCGTTACTTTTTTTGACATTAACTTTGACATTACTACGTGCTACTGCTGCAGCTACACCATTGTGCGCAGCCAGTAAAGTATGCGGGGCATATGTGTGTCATTGATGGATGGTTGGAATTTCTTGTCGTTAAGGCGTTGCGTTCTACTTAAGAACTTAGAAGCAGTTTCCCATTCCCAAAGTCGTCTTAGCCCCCAAGATGACTTGAATTGGTTAACCTATGAAATTAATGCGTCCATTGTTATTAGTTAGTTCTTCGCAAGTGTAGTGATTTTAGCTGTGAAAGACATCCTCCTTGTTGAATTTTTTTTTTGACATTTAGCTAATCTGTGACAGAAAAAATTCTTAAACATTGTAACGAAGTTACACCTTTCCTGCCGCCCCCTCCGCATCCGACCGCAATAACCAACTAACCGCATCCACCAACCACCGCAATAGTTCCAACGCCGGCACCGATCGTCACGATGATTCCATATAATTACTCATCTACGATGAATAATAGAACCATCATTAAGTGACGTAACAACAACACAGCCTCCCAAATAACCGCCGCCACCGACCGCCACTCTAATTCCACCACCGCCACCGAACGCCAAGAGGATTCTATACATTTATTCATATAATGAATAATTGAATCACCATCACGTGACGTAACGCCAACGCTGCATGCTATTAAGGAAATTCCACATGCCCCTACACCCCACACCGCTGATTTGGACTGCCAACCACTTCCTAGGACCTAAACCAGAAGAGCAGCCAAATAAATGCATCACTCAAAACGAATAACTCATTTGCAAGTACTTTTAACATTTAACTTTATAATTCACAGTCTCTCCTTTCAGTGAAATTCCATAAGTAGAAGTGAAATGTGCATGGAAAATCAGACTTGATCTCCCAGCTATTGGAAGAAGTTCAATTGCAAATAGAAAACCGGGATAAGAGTTCTCACTTGAAGGTACGCTGCGGGGAATACCAGCAGAAGTCTCGCCAAATTTTGAAGCAAAAGTTTTTTGTCAGCTTTCCACTTCGCTGTGGGTCGCAGTGGATAGCTGACCGGTATTAGGCCACTCGTTTATTGTCGTGGAGCTCTTCCTTTCTAGAGGAATCTCTACTGACCTCCGTTTATTGTCGTGGGGTTGCTGCTCTCGTAAGATTCTCCATAGACCTAGTTTGGAACTACCAGTTTTTTTGTCGTGACTACTCCTTTCCTTAGGAGTAACATAGACCTAGCCCTGCTCAACCGTTTGTTATCAGCTTTCCACTTCGCTGTTGGTCGCAGTGGATCGCTGATCGGCATTAGGCCACTCGTATATTGTCGTGGAGCCCCTCCTTTTTAGAGGAATCTCCACAGACCTAGTATCTAAGGTATCATAAGAATTGAATTGTAATCTTTTATTGTAAGATTATCATTGGGAATATGAAATAATCTGTTAAGCAAATTAAGATTAATAAAAATATTGTTGTTTCGGAGTTCGACACTCTTCAACCCTGAGTTTTTGCTTTCTTTTGGGAACAACCCTGGACATCCATGAGCTAACCTCAGCCTGAGTATAAAAAAGCATCACAAAATGGTGGATGGTTGTAGGGTCTTTGGCAGTGGTGGTGATGGGTGGATGGAATTTCGTTCGGGGGAAATGAAATTGTCAAAAATGGGTTAATAGCAGGTTGTTGTAAGTGCAGGGGTGGTTGGTTGAATTTGGGTGATTTTGGTGTGTGGGGGGTTGTCAAAAATAGTGGGTGGGTGGTTGGTTGGTTATAAAGGGTATAAAGGGGGAGGGGCAAAAGTGTCAAAAATGGTGGGTCGTTGGTTGGTGGATGTATGTGGGGGGTGCATGGTTGGTGTTTCGGGGGTAAGGGGGGAGGAACAAAATTCAAAAATGGTGGGTAGTTGGCTGGTGGTGTTGACAACCAAGTTTTTTTTATCATTATGGCAACAAACATACTGCTGTGTTTTGGAATGTTAGGAAATTACGTTAAAAAAACTCGCAAGTGTAGTAGCTTCAGTTGAGAATGAACAGGGTGTGCGGTATACAGCTCTCTTTATTTAAAAAAATAGAGTCAACCGTTAGAGACGCCATCACACGGTTCAGACAGAAAAACATGACTGATATTTTTCCTACTTCAAATCTTCAAAATGGTAATCAATCAGCGGTTGAACAGTCTCACAGGCTCACAGGCCCAAAAGAGAAAGGGGAGCGACTTTAAATACTCAAAAGGTTAGGTGATAATTAGTGGAAGGTGGTCTGAGAGCAAAAAGACCCGGTCGAGTACCGCGGCTCATGGAAAACCACAAGCGATGCCGATCAGAGTTTGCACGCATTCACAAAGTTTGGCGCGAGGCTGATTGGAGCAAAGTTTTCTTTACTGATGAGTCCAGATTTTGTCTTAGATTTTCAGATGGACGTTACAAAGTCTGTAGATGACGGCAGGTGAGAAATACACTCCCGCGAATATTGCCCAAAGGCAAAACTTCTGGGGAGGTTCAATCATAATTTCTGCAGGAATATCGCTGAGTGGAAAAACCGAGCTGTGCATCGTAAGTATCGGTAAATCCTAGCTACTATGTCAACAACATACTCGAAGACTAAGGCGTTCCATATACAACAACAATGCTAGACCACACGTTGCTAGGTGCTTTATGGATTATTTAGAAGAAGAGGAAATCGCGGTTTTGGATTGGCCTGCGATGAACCCGGACATGAATGCTTTTAAATATGCTTGGAACTTGATTGGAAGAAGGATTAGAAGTTAGTCATCCTTACCGGGGACACTAGATGGCCGAATACGCACCGGGCGCTGAGTCCTCACTTCCAACCCTAACTCTTCAGCAGTTAGGATGACTCCATCTTAGGTGGAGCGATCAAGTGGAGGACGACCTCAGCCAACTTGGCTTGCTTAATTGGAGGTTATATACTTTAAGGTCGTTGTCCACAATGTGCTCTCTGAGCCACCTTAAGTAAGTATTTTTTTACAAAATGATTGGTGCTGTAGCTTAGACCAAAAGTTTTTCATTCCAAATTTAACATTGCCGTGGTCTCATTTGCCCTTGTCAGTCAACGTGTCCTACAATCATCTCCATACAACTATCCAAGGTCATTAAATAATGGTCTAATTCCCTTTAGTTCCAAGTTTGTAAACCACTAGGTTCCCTCAAACAATAATTTAGAGCAAAAACATTTCACTTAAAATGACCCACCAAATAAATCATACCCTATTGAGTGTAAATAGTCACACACAAAAAAAACAAAAAAGGATAAAACTATACCCAAAATGACAAAGTACACTTCGTTCACTTGGCACACGTTAGTGTTGGTAGAATTTATGTAACTAAAATTCACGCTCGCCGCATATACACATGATTCAAATGACAAACTTTGATGCTTCCCTCTGCTTTAGAAGTTACAAATTCATCTCCTGCTTCCACACTGTGCTCTTTCATCCGCCATCATACCAGCAGAGTAGCAGCATCACATATGAGAATAGTTCTTCAAAAAAAAAAATCAAAAAAAAAAATACGGAAAGGAAACAAATCAGTTCTCAAAAAAAAAAAAAAACTTAAAAAAAAATCTAAAGGACGAAAACAACGTTAAAAGCTGAATAAAAAAAAATATTATACTTCCAGGACACTAGATATTTTAACTATTCACTATTTTTGATGGAACGGGAACCAGAAGAAAAGCTGTCCCTTTAGCTTGGCGAACTGTGTGTTGGAGTCTCTGCCCGCCGCCCGTAAAGAATGAGCCCGAGGACCAGAGAGCCAGATAACCGTGGAATCGGATGGCCAGAGTGACGTAGGTGGCTCTGCATTATTCTGTGACCGCACTATTTATATAAAAGTTTTGTCGGGAGTTAGATTAGTCAGGACAGTTTTTTTTTTTTTGGAGCCAGCATCATCTAGCTTGGCCTATTCCCACGGTACACCATATTGCTGGCTAAAAGCTATTATCCTATTTTGAGGACTTTTCGAGCCTTGAGCTCTACTCCGGTTTGTGTTTGTCTATATGTATGGTATAGGGTGGTATTTTTTTTGTCATCCTCCGCCGAAGCCTTTATATGAACTCCGCTTCGTCCTTATAGGAGTTTTTTTTTTTTACTATTCAAAGTTTCTCATGTGTGGTTTAGTCGAAGAGGGAAGGGGAGAGGTAGGAACGTATAAAATCTGTCGATATAGGCGAGTACCGTTGGGTAAACATTTTCAACGCGCGGGGATATGTTGGGCACATATTGCCTCCGGGGAGATGTTTTATATCCTGGCTCAAGTTAGAAAAGGGGAGAGTTTTAAGAGCTTTGCACATATTCGATTGGGGATATGGTGCTCCCTCAAATTTTTTTTTTCGTGTAATGTGCGGATATAACGGTGATGGGTGGGTTGGGATGGGCTTGGGTTTGAACTGGATGTTGTGTATTGTGAGTGTGCGGCATGTTTTGGTGTAAAGTTCGAAATTGGTAGCTATAGCTGGGTGATGTTTTATGGCCTTGATTTTATTTTCTAATACACACGCAGCTAATGGATCTTTTATGTGGCTACAGGCGGATGTAAAGTTAGTTTAACGCCTTTGGTCTATTAGTTTCGTTTTTCAGATTGACTTGAGGGCAATGCGAACATATTTTTATTTTCTCATATGTGTGTGTGTTTGTTTGTGTGTGTGTACAGAAGGATATAATTTGCATAGCATCAATTTAACGGGTATATTGCTATTAAGGCACGAATGTTGTAAAATTTGATTTAGGTGTGGATTGGAATTTTGTAAATTTTTTTTGGCAGTTTGTTAAACGAGATGGAATTTGGGTTTTATGGAAGAAATGATGTATGCGATCCTTGGGAAAAAAAAAGATGTTTTACTTTTATTTATTTTAAATCAATATTGAATCGGT
Organism: Platycheirus albimanus; assembly: GCA_916050605.2. Classification (NCBI taxonomy): domain Eukaryota; kingdom Metazoa; phylum Arthropoda; class Insecta; order Diptera; family Syrphidae; genus Platycheirus; species Platycheirus albimanus. The sequence goes on from OU696696.1 coordinate 58,550,318, forward strand.
TATATTTTTTGCTTTTGTGTTGTGAAACTTTGTTTTTCACGTCATCATTCGAATAAAAAATTTAATAACTTTTCAAACTCCTTGATTACGTCTGTAAAATTTTAAATTGTCTTCTGTCTTGGCAGGAAAGAAAAAAGTCAACAGCTTCAACAGGATAAAGGTTTTTAAGATATTCTATACAAAAATCTGAGTTTCGATGTTGGAATAGGATGCCTCATGGGAGATACCATTGATACCTGAGACGATATAAGAGATCAAAGTTGAAAAGCCGTCAGGTGCTCTGTGCTCCGATGAAAAATATTTCGACACAACCGCTTTGGATGGTTCAGATGATTTCTCTGAACTTCAATTTAAGTGGACCTGCTGGCACAAGAGGAATCAAATGTTAGCACTGAAGGAATACTTGACGACCCACCGCAAACGAGAAACGGACAACAATTTATGTATAGGCAAGTGGAATGTGCGAACATTACACAGCCCACACAAATCTGAACCAGTTTTCAAGCCGAAATAACAGCTCTCCAGCAGATCAACGAGATGGGATAGGACGGGACTGAGAGTAACAAAAAGGTATCACGACTGGCTTTCGCCAAGTCAATGAGAGAGTGACAACGGTCTGATTCAGAGGATAACTAAGTTTTTATCTACGAGTTCCTCGCCAAAACCTACGAGCAGTGTCGCAGGCTTAACATTTAATAAAATTCTCTTAGAAGACTTTAACGCCAACATTGGGAGGCAGGACATTTTTGGTATGATAATCGGAAAGCGCAGCCTGCACAACAATACGTCCATTAAGGGCCTCAGATTCATAGAATTTGTAGCGGAAAGCTAAGCACCACACACGTTCAACATCTCGAAATTCACATGGGCAAATGGTGGTCATTGTGCGAAACTTAGAGGATGGATTCCCAGGGAAGCTCTTAGACGAACATCAATCTGACTTCAATCGGAAGAGACCACCACTGTTTATGACGACCGCGTATCACTTGAACTTGCGGGAAATCCGTCGATTGTTTGAGTCGGAAGGTAGACCTCGATTAAGCTACCTGGTAGTTGGGAGATCTCCGACTGCTTATTAAGGAAGGCCTATTATAGGAGCACCGATGCTCTAGTTGAGCCATCATAAGTAAGTTAGCTGATGCGTCTGGCAAGGGGAAGGCTGAAAGAAAAACGTCTTGGACATGCATTTTTATAATCAAGAGAATTTTTCAGATTTTTTGATGTATCACTCATGTGGATATCATTTCGACCCAAAAAGCTGATTTTCGCGCATTTTGGTGGCCGTCTGGCGAGGGGAAGGCTGAAGGTAAAACGTCTTGGGCACACTTTTTTGAAATCAGGGCACCATCTCCTATTGTTTATATATAAATTTAGGTGGTTATCACTTCGACCCCAAAATCGAAAAAAATGACCATTTTCGAACGCCCACCCCCGCCCCGCCCCCGACTGAAAAAAAAATCTGCCAGACGGTTAAATTTGGCATTATCTTGCGTATATCTACACATACATGTGTATGCATTTTGGTTATCACTCCACTCCCAAAATTTGCTGCCGGCTCTTTTTTTTTTTTTTTTTTTTATATATAATGCACCTGCGCTCAAGGGGTTTGTTATAGCCCTTTAAATGATAAGTCACAGCGCGAGCGATAGGAAGTTAGGAAGGAAGGGAAAGGAGGTGTCGATGAACATTGATCTTGAATGTTTGCAGATCAAAATGGCAAGGAAAAATTGTGCCAGGCAATTCATTCCACATTCGTGTTGTACGGCTAAAGAAAGAATCCCTATATTTCACGGTACGTCCGAAATTGGGCTCAAGTGTAAACTGATGAGCGTTTCTAGCAAGACGAGTATTACGGGGGAAATGTTTAAGGGGTGGAACGCAACTGGCTACATCGAGTGAGCATTTTTTGTAAAAGAATCTGTAAAATAAGGAAAGACATGAAACATTTCGACGATGTTCAAGGGATGGAAATGTTTCCATAATGCTTCTCTCTCCTATCAATTTTAACGCTTTTTTCTGAACTCTATCGAGCAGGTGAAAAGCTGAGGGTTGAGTCGTCAGCAAAACAATTTAATGGATTAGAAGTCACAGACAAGAGATCATTTATAAAAATGAGAAAGAGAGTCGAAGACAGAACGGAGCCCTGGGCACACCAGCATTTATTTTGTGGAGATCAGACTTGAAACCGTCTTATACAACTTGTATTGAACGGTCCCGAAGATAGCTTCTAATCCAACGAATAAGAGTATCATCGATACCAAATGCACGCATTTTCGATAAAAGAGCTTCATGCCAAACTCTATCAAATGCCTTTGAAATATCAAGCGCAATAATCTTGCTTTCACCAAAGCGATGCACAGATTTGTATTGCCGGTCATTTAAAAGCTCACGGTCTTCGAGATATTTCTTGAGCTGACGATTTATCAGAGTTTCCATGACCTTGGGAAGAAGGGACCTAAGTGCAATTGGTCGGTAGGAGGATGGGGAGGAGGAGTCACCTTTTTTAGGACGGGCTGGACAAATGCTGTTTTACATCTACTAGGAAAGATTCCTGAACGATAGGAGCGATGAAAAAGCTTACGCAGTTGTTTTGCCAGCGATGAAGAACACTTCTTCAGAAGAAGAGGGGGTATACCATCCGGGCCATCGGATTTGTGTATATCATGATCTTGCAGTACTCTTGCTGCTGTACGAGTACGGAAAAATATCTGTCCCATACAAAAATTAACGTTCTCAAGTACAGGAGGGGCATTGTTGCTTGCAGGCAACGTAGAACTTGCAGCAAAATGAGCTGCGAGCATATTCGCCTTCTCTGAAGAGCTGACAATAGGTTTATCGTCGACGATGAGCGTTGGAACTGATGATGACGTTGAGTTCTTGACGTTTTTTACAAATGACCAGAAGTTTTTACTGCCTTTGGGACAATTGCAGAATTTTTTGCCGTAACTTCTGGTCATTTACAAATTTCGTTTTATGAATAACGGAGTTGCACGAGTTCCTAACTTGTTTGTGTTTCTTCCGATTTTCCTCAGTTGGGTTGGCTTTGTAGGATCGGAAGCTTACTTCTTTCAACCTGATAGCTTCTTTACACTCTTCGGAAAACCAAGACTTTTCTTTTGGTTTGATACAGTTTGTTCTGTGAGGGACAAAAGTTCTCATTCCAAGAAAAATCACTTCTGTAATCATTTCAGCACTGGCATCAATGTCATTATCGAGGAAGCAAAGATCTCGGTATACCTTCCTTCGAGTGTTGTCTGGCCAGAATAGCGGAGCCAAATTGAATTGTGTACATTGAAGTCGCCCCTAATCACGACTTCAGTGTGAGGACAATGGGAAACAATTCGGGAAATTGAATCTGACAAAACATCTAACTCATCACAAGTAGACATGCTGTCAAGATTCGGACTCCTGTAAAGAAAACAGTAATGAATGATATGCTTGCGGACAGTGAATTTGAGCCACAGGAAATTAAAGTTCGTATTAGAACAATGCCCATATTGGGGAAGGCTCTGGCAAGCAATATCATTCCTAACATAAACGACAAGACCATGGTGGGAAAAAAGTAATGGCACTAAGTTATATCCAAACAAACAAAATTCTGATAAATCAGTGTTCTGTCCAACCTGGGTTTCACTTAATGCCAAAACAGCTGGCCTGTATTGCACAGTATGGGCGTACACAGAAAAGAAATTCTTCCTTAGCCCACGAATATTTGAATATACAACACAAAAATCACTTACCATTCTGAAAATAAACACAAAAAATTCAACTGTCCATATTAATTCCAATTATAAACAAACTGTCCTAGGTGTTATGCCCATAAAACAATTTGCAAACGGGAATTAATATAGACAAAAAAACACGAAAGAAATATACATCAAATGCTACTACCTATCCAATGCAAAACCTCTTGCGATAAGCCTCACAAGAGGCTTGCATTGCATAGAAAGCAACAGTTAAGGGTGGCGCGGGTGGAGAGGATGGGTATTGTTGGATGCTGTGCTGCGGATGAGCGAGGTTTGGTGTATTTTTTTTTTTCTTCTTTTTATTTTTCACTGGTTTATTCTATTTATTTTTTTTTTTCTAATTTTGGGTAACGTTAAGGGCTGAATTTAATTTCTCATTTTAATTTAATTGCACTATGTATTGTATGTGGTAGGTATATGAATTCGGTTTTGGTTTTTTTTTTTTTTTTTGATTATTTTTGGGTGACACACGCGCACAGAAGCAACGCGACCGCACACGACGAGTACTTGATCGACATTGATCTTGGGGCTCTGGCCCAATTTGACTCTGCATGCGAGTTAGCTCGCCGTGAAATTAAGACTTAATTGTCAGGTGTTCACGTTAAGCTTATTCTCATCCTGTTGAGTCTGTTTTCTTTTTTAAATCAGAGGATATTTTGGCATTGACAGTTGTTTCCCGCTCGACCTTAACAGAATGGAAGCACCTATTAACTTCAATAACTGAAATATTGCAAACTTATTTCCAAAGTGAGTGCTGTATGAAGCTCAAACTCAAACATTGCGTTTTTGAAAAGAAGTTTGGGTCAAAATGAAGCACCCAAAGCGCCTGCTGTACGCAAGTCTGTCCAAAAAGTTCGTGAGACTGGTATGCAAATAGACAACGTTATTGGTACACGTCATCGTACGGTGTGCCTGCGGACAGACGAGAATGTGTGGCTGCTGTAGCCGAGAGTGTGAAGCTCAAACTGAAACAATGCGTCATCGATATCGATAAAGCTCAATGTATATAACGCCCCAGCCTTAGATTCAATTGGATCAGGAAAATTGAAAGCGCACGATTGTGGAGTGCATGGTGGCATCATTTGACCATTTTTCTTCAAAAATGGTTCTTGCAGGACGGCGCGCGCACCATGCCACACAGCCCATGCCACAATCGAATTTCCAAATCGTGTTTTCACCCGTCTTAGAACGATGTCAGTTGGCCGCCTCGAGGCTGCAATTTGATACCTTGGGACTTTCTTTATGGAGAACCGTGAAGGACCAACGTTGTGCCAGCAATCTGGAAATAATTCAAGTATTTAAGGCAGATATAATCAAGGTAACCGTGAGCTACAGCCCGAAAGAATCAACAAGGTCTTGGGAAATTGATAGCCAGCCGAGACAGCCACTTGAACGACGTTGTGTTCTGTATTTTAACGGGAATGTTTGCTGTTACCAAAGAAGCCATTGAAAACCTTTAAGTTTATTGCATTTAAAAAAAAATGTATTTAGCCCACCCTCTATTGTGTTTTGACCCATAAAACAAACCCACATACAAATTAGAAACAAATCTAATATCCATACTCAATTCAAATGTTCCCAGAATAAAAGGTTGACTTAATTGATGTCAATGGCATGGCGTAAAAAACACAATTGTCAAAGCTCTTAACCTACTTATTCGGAATCCGAATCAAAACAACATCAAATCAAAAGTGCATCACGAAAACTGATAGGCTTTTCCCCCAAAAATCATCACTCATGTTCAACTTTCAGCTCATCAGCTCCCCCAGTTCTCACCTCAGCGCTCCTGACATTGTAGTGTGTGGTTGTGGCCAGGAATGGTCCCAAAGCAGCTAAAATATTTATTCATAGAATTGCATTTTGCGTTTGAAAATCTGATTTTGAATTAACGCCAAAGTACCTACACAAGCACACATACATTTATATCGAGTGGTTCCGTATTCCAAAAACAAACTTATCACTATAAGAGCCGGTGAAAAAACATGGTGCATCGAGGGAACATGGCGTACGGAGTAGGTGTATATATTGATTGAGGCGCAAAAGGACATTTTGGCAAATTTTGAAAATTTCACAGAACTTTCGTTACCATCATTACCATTACCACCGCCACATCACCATAATCCATAAAGCTTGATCAGGCTTGACAAACATACAAATATGCATGAATGAGTTTAGAGAATTACATAAATCATTGGAACACAAGTGCGTTTCGGTAATTTGCTGGCTTCGAAATGAATCGAGAGCCACAAATTTTACGATTAGGATAGGACGACCTTTATGCTCAATGTTTCATGTTACCATGGCCCATCAGTTCCAACCAACCCCAGCCTTAGTAGGTACATATATAAATGTTTTATGCTGGTGCTCGCTCTGACTCATCTATAATCCTGGTAGGCTATGTCGTTTTGGTGTCATTTTTGCCATCTCCATTGCGGGCGCCATTGCCATTGCCAGTTCCAGCACTATGGACTGGTCATTGGACGTGGATATGTTCGGTCCTCTAGAGTTTAGTACAGTTGGTCTCGTTTGTCACACAAAAAAAGGGAAAATTTATTTCAATGCAAACTACTCTTGGATAGTTGAATGTGAATGATTTGGGTGTTGGGAAGCACCGAACAGACCAGACCAGACTAGATCCGGAGGACGCCTGCTACTGTCACAGAAAGTAAGCACACCCGCGCTTCTGCTGCCGTCAGTTGTCGTCAATAAGGCAAATATATATGTACCTATGTATCTAGCCCCTTTGTTACGGAATTTAGCATTTTGATGATCAAATTTGAATATTTTATGCGAATCCATTAGGCCTTATATTCACGCTCCTATTATTTAAGGATCGCCAGATAGGAATCTATCGTTATAAGTTGTTCTTCATATAGGGAGCATGGTCCTATATACGGAGCATGCAGATGGGCATAGGACAAAATAAAAGTAAGAGGAGATGTTTGATGTGAGATGTTTTTGTGAAGCCATTTTAAATTCCATTTGAAAATGGCTACGAACGCTCTCGGTCAATTGAATTCTTGGAAAAAGCCCAAGCCAATGCCGACCGATAAAATGTAAAAGCCTGCACAAACGTATAACGATGATTATAATGACAATGACGGAAGCAGACAACGAACGACGACGAGGATGATGATGTGGGTACCCGTACCCGCACTATATTATAGGAACCAGTACCTGCTGCATATACATAGGCTGGCTGCGAAGGAATCAAAAATGAGACCGAGAATTGATTCATTGATCCGGTAAGGCATGATGCAGCTTCGAATCATCCAGATGCGTGTTCTGTGGCTATTTTGTGAATGGCGTCACATATCGCATCGACGACAGGACAATATGCGTGCCTCTTAACCCTTTGATACAAAATTTGCATAGAAATGAGAATTTATTTTTCGACAATTGGAAATCAAACGATGAAAGCTTGAGGATTAAGGATGTGTTTGTTGGTGCGTGAGTGTGTGTAGTTTGTCGTATACGTAGGCTCATATAAAATATTTCAATGGAAAAAGGTTCTTTTGGAAACTTTAAGGTGAGGTGAGACTTTATAAAAGTTTAAGTTGTTTTTAAACAGAAAAAGCAAAATTATGATACAAAGGATAAGATCATCTGTGTGGAAGAGAAATTTTACAAGGAAGATGGCTGCCTACCATGTTTTGTTCAGAAGCAGCATTCTTTTAGTCAGCTTTTTCCAACAATTTAAGAAAAATTATGGGGTTTGGCTTGCTTTTGCAACTAAAAAGCCCAATCCGTGACCTCTGATGTAGATTGGTTTAATCTTATGACGGATATTGTGCCCTAGAAAGGGTGAGCTAAATTCAAGTTTCTTTTTAAAAATGCAAGTAATTGAACAGTAACCCATTTTGTCCCTCCAATTTTCCAAGAACATGTTGATGGTTTTGGACTGTAGCTCACGGATTGCTTGGATCAACCAATTGGCCTTAAGTGCTTGAACAGTTTCCACATTGTTCGTTTAACATATGACCCTCCCGGTTCCTTACAAAAAAGTCCAAAGGGGTGAAAACGCAGCTTCGAAGCGTCAAATTGACATTGCCAAGAAGGCTGATTGGCACGATTTGTTAATTTGGTGCTCAAAATATCGATTGTATCATAGGCTGTGTAGCATTGCAACCATCCTGCATGAACCAGAGGTCGTTCAAATCCGTGTCTCCAATTTCAGTACATCATCATCATTATCATCAGAAAATATTGTTTTTCGACCAAAACCGTTGTCCAATCCAAGCAAATCTTATGCCCAAACTGCGAATCAATAGCGGAGTCTCCTCAGGCTAAGGGTGAGCTGTTGAGATCAATGGTGAGTTGATATTCGACAATTGAGTTCCACACTCTGTGCGTACTGAACCGTACGCACGATGGAGACCATGAGTGCCTGGCGCGGCGGGTGCTTTATTTTCAATACATCCCAAGTTGTTGTTCAAACGTAAATCGACCCATTTTATGCCACGGAAGTATGATGCTGACTTTCGGTCGAAATTTCAAGTTGGAAACAGCTTCCAGCTATCAGTGTCAAAAGCATATATGATTTAGAAAGAAAACTAGATTTCCCACCTTTTATAAAGTGACTATATCTCCACTTAAAAAAACATGGTTGTCTGCAAAGTCGTTTTACGGACGATAATTTTACGTGATAACCAGTTCACAAAACAGTTCATGTGTATCATGGTAGTATCTCTCCAACCACCCACCCCACCTACCTCCACCCACCATTTTAGATTTTTTTTCTCACACCTTTCCCCCAAACATCAACCTCCGACCCCCACATACAACAACCAACCAACAGCCCACCATTTTTGACAATTTTTTGCTCACGCCCCCACACAATAAATTTCCCTTCCTTTCCACCAACAAAACAAATTCCTGGTAATCCGAATTCGCTTCACCCCCCCTTACCAAATCTTCCAACACCAACCACCCATTTAACTTACAGCCACGAACCAACCACCCAAAATGTTTGACAATTCCAGATACACTTAATCACCCTCCCTCCTCCCCCTTCACCGCCAACCGCCCACACCACCTACAACAGCAAATCAACCACACACCATTTGTGACATTTTTTGTTTACCCCTTAACCCAAACACCAACCAACTACATACCCACATACAACCACCAACCAACAGCCCACTATTCCTAACAACCACCAATCACCCACCCACTATTTTGTAACAATTCCCCCCATGCACCAAATTCAAACACCTACTCTACCTTCAACCACCTGCTATACTCACCCACCATTCTTGACAATTTTGTCCTCCCCTCCCCAGCACAACTATCTTTGACCATTCCCTCCCCCCAAATCCAACCACACATTAAACCTACAAAAACTTGCCACTCACCCAACACCACCAACCACTAACCATTTTTACAATTTTTTCCTCACCCCCTCCCAACACCAAATCCCCCAAATCCAATCACCTACCCCACCTGCTAATACCTTCCATTCACCACCAAAACTGCCAACCAATCAACCACCATATTAAACAATTCACCCCCCCTCCCCCAACCATACCAAATCCCCCCAACACCAAACACCCATCCCACCTACAGCCACCAAGGAACCACCCATTAGCTTTAACAAAATATTTATCTCACCACCCAAACCAGCTATAACCACCCACCTTTTTTACAATTTTTCCTTTTCCCGACTCTACCCCAAACCCCCCGCCTGGCCCACACACACTCCCACCACAACCAACTTACCACCCAAAACCCTCCCCTCCCACTTTATTAACTTTCTAGGCTATCAAAGCAGCTAGGTAACGTGACTGTGACTGTGACTGTGACATTTTTTCGTGCGTGCTGCCCATATATTACAAACCGATTTATAAAAATAGATTGGAAAAATCAACGATTTGATGTGTAATCATCTTAGTTCCAGGTGTGAGAGTCCAATCTTGATAGACATTTAAACATTGTTAACTTTCGAAACTTCTCAATCTAAATGTTTCGATGTAATCTATGGTGACAGAAAGAGAAAATGGCTTTTCTACAGCAGCTCTTGATAACAGGGTAAAGATGATTTGCTTAATGTCCTTCACCCAGCTCTTCTTGTTGAAACTTATTTGCGGTCTTATTGCAAGAGCTATGACCTCTTCTAATGGACTCATCTTTGGGGCTTACTACCTTAATAATGAATGTTTCGAAGGATTTCGTCTAAGCGGCTTCAACGAAGTTAAATGTTTTCTCCTACCGCACCAATTGGAATGATGATTTTCGTACAACCTGCAAAAAAAGGAAATACCATCACGGGAAACAATAACCACCGCCGCACTCTACTATAGGCTAACCCCGACTACCCTGGTTCCTCTCGCCACTCGCTTGTTTGGTTTGCAAACCGATAAAATTTGCATTTGCCAAAAGTACACCCTTTTTTGTTCAAAATGCTTTTAGAATGAAATATTCACAGGTATTTTAAAATTTAAAATTTTATTTTTATAATTCACATTCTCTTTTTGTAGAAATATTGCATAAGGAGGAGTAATATTTGAACTGAAAAACAGAGAGTCGTCGTGATGATATATTTATCAATAATATTTATCAACTGCATCAACAACATCCCGGCAAAATAGAAGAAAGCGAACATTGTAGCAATTCAGAAGAAAGGAGACAGAGGTTCGGTGTCAGGATATCAGCCAATATCACTGCTAAACAACACCAGCAAAAATCTCGAAGGACTCATTTTACGAAGACTTAAGTCATACAGCGACGGCAACAATACCATCCCAAATATGCGATTCGGATTCCGGGCCAAACATTAGACTCTGCATCCTCTCCTAAGATTCCAGAAGGACGTGTTCAGCACTCTCAGCAACTATCAAGTGGTAGCTCGAAGGCTTTCTTGATATCGAGAAAGGATTTGACAGAATATGGATCAACGGTCTTATCGATAAACTTACTTTACTAAACTCTCCGGCTACATTAATGAACATAATCTGTAGTTTTCTTTCATCCAAATCCTTTTTCGTCGAAATTGAAAACAGCCAGTCAACAACCAAAGAGATCAGAGCAGGAGTAGCTCAAGGATCCAAGCTAGGGCCATATCTTTACAGTATAATCAACTATAATCTTCTGTAGGCGGGTGACTCACTTACATACGCCAAATCGACGGATGCAATTATCGCAGCCCGAAGAGTTGAAGCCCACGTGAGAAGACTGTGGGACTATTACGTGAAACGGTGAAACGGGGCATCAGAGTTAATTCTGTTATGTCGGAGTAAGTTTGCTTCAGAAGACCCGTGCGACACCAAAACACGTTCAGCCACTACTTGCCGCAGTATCATTGTATATAATCCAGATGGAACCCAATTGACACCCAGGCCAATCGTGAAGTATGTACTTTCGAGTCAACATTGAGGAGACGTAAAGCTTCAACCCGCATGTATCAGCGCTCTTCAAAAAAGCCAATTACGCCTTTCATTGCGTTTATCCACTAATGCGGAAAGGAAATGGCCGCAATAAGACCCATAGTAAGATAAGGTTTCCCGGTTCGGTTAACAACATCAAAGACAAGCATGAAAAAGATCTGAGTATTCGAAAGGTAATTGTTAAGGATTTGCACGGATCTTCACTTCGATCAACGACGGCAGAAGTACCCAAGCAACAAACGACTCTACAAGGTAGCAGCGATAACACCACTGGATGACGGAATCGGCTTAAATCTTGGCGACAAACTTAGCCAACCACCCGAACCCTATAGTGAGAACAATCAACAGTGAAGAACGACATCCTGAACCACGATACCTGGACATAACTACGCTAATGAACGAAGGAATTATAAGAATCCACGACGACGAGGCAATCCAGTTTTACGAGGTGGCTAGCCCTACCGTTGGCGGATTACTCTATTACGAATATATTCATGGGAATAGAGATCTTAAACCGGCGATACACTGCTGGCGCTGGGAATACCATACAGAAATCTGGCGAAGTTATTCAAACAAAGTTTTGTGTCAGCCTTCTCTGTTCGTTGAAGTGTATTGCATTAGGCCAAAAGATTTACTGTCGTGGAGTATTTTATCTTTAGAGGAAAGTCCACAGACCTCCTGGGTTTGCTGTTTCCGTAAGCATCTCCAAAGACCGAGAGTTAATGACTCACCGTATATATTTGTCGTTAACACTTTTCTTTTTAAGGGTGATACAAACCAAGCTATGCTAACCGTTTTGTATTCTGGATTTGCATCACCAGAGTTTCTAGTATAGGGTCATTCATTTCGTGGTTTCGAGTTGGTAGCGCTGGCATTTGACACCTGTCAAACTCAGCTGTCATCTGCAGTATCATATTATTCGTTGAATGTTGGCACTGCGATGATTTTTTTTTTTTTCTAGAAAATTCTTATTTTTTGGACCGAGTTTGACAGGACTTTTACAGGCAGATAGCTGATGTTTTAAAACTTTATGAGTAACTAATAATATTTATATGACCCTCAAGTGGCGCGGGGGTATGGTTTTTTTAGAAATAGTATGAACATTTTATGCTGAAAGCGTACTGGCCCCGAGGGATAGAAGAATTATTTGTTTACCTAAAGAAAAGCCGCTAACAACTTAAAACAGGTTGAAGGTGTTCTATCGAAACAAAAGAGTTGGAAATCTGAATCAAAATGGTGAAGCATGTTTATGACAAAACCCCTTGTCATAGGGAAAGAAAAAAAAAAACATCTTCTTTTGAAAATTTACACAACCCCTGTCAGCTTTAAGTTTTATTGGATCATTATGATTTTTTATATAAACTTGTTGCTACCCCCATTTCCAAAGCAAACTCCCAAGCTTTCACCTCTTCTACGACTTAATTATTGCTCTTACTGTATTGGTGTGTCGAAAACCATTAACCACTGCCAACCACTTCATAATATAAAGTATCTGTGTTCAGAAAAAAAAAAAAAAGAAAACACCCTACCTCACAGTGAGAAGCAAATCTGAAAAGAGTTGTAAACTAAAATGGGGCATAGAACGGAGGAACGCTGCCGCCGCGCCGTTAGAAAAATATAAAACTGCACATGAAGCCCGCACACAATTCCCTATCGCATCTACCCTCCCATCCACTACCACCCTCTCACACAACGGCATTCTAACAGTCTTGCAGGAAGATTAATGGTGTGTTAGCGGTTAACTTACAGTAATTGTTTGCGTTATTCCCTAGCCAAAGGCAGAAAATTCCATTACAAGAGCCACCACTAGAAGAAGACTTACAATGCTTCCTCTTGTCACAGCCAAATGACGACAGTGTTACCGAGTGGCTGTTGGGGCAAGTAAAATCAGAATGACAATGCAAAAAAGTAGAAAAAACAAACGTAAAAGAAAAACTTTTTTTTACCACAATCATTCCGTCTCCTGGCCAACTCCCCCTTTCAATCCTCGACAGACTCTTAAAAAAAAAATGGAAGAAGAAAAAAAAACTTTTGTGGTGTAACAAGTAACGAGACGAAGAAGAAATAAAATTCGAATCCTTTTTTTTATATTTTACCGCTTTTGTGTTTTATAATTTTTTTTATTTTTACTTTTCATATATGGCGTCCCTTGTGCATCAGAGGAACTTTCCTCCTTTGTTATCCTTATGTAGAAAGTTGTATGCTGTCATTGTTGTCCTGCCGCGTCACCGATGTCGGTATTATTATGTTAGCCCCGAACGACGACAACAACGAACGGTTAGTTCACCACATCATTCAAATTCAATATGGAGGGCAAGACCCCATCTTACTTAACTGAACAACAAATGTTTGCTGCCAAGGTGAATTTCGCCTTTCACAACAAGACAACATGATCATCGGCGACCTTTGATGGCATTACAATGCGTCTCAAATTTTGCACTCTATGCTGTCGGAGGTCTCCCTATAGTACTTAGTCGCTTTATCGAAGATGAGGTCTGTGACCTACGACAAGTTCACTAGCTACCTCGAAGTTATACCATTCAAGGGTCACGGTCTGCCCAAGTCGGTCATGGGATGCGACTTTTTTTGAGTATTCTAAAGCTAGTGATGGATATACATTTTCCCTACTCACACTATCATAGCTCTGGCATCCATGTACGTAGTGGGTAACTGACTTTGGGTTCTTCAGCTCCTTTTGTGTAAGGAGAACAAAATTATGTAACTTCCCTGCTTAGTAAAAAAAAAAAACTAATAGTTCCGAAAAAACCAAACGGTCTCCGATATGAATGACCTCTTGTCTAAGATAACCTTAGCAAGCTGCACGTCAAAAATATCGGGACCTTATAGAGGCCAAGTCGAACAACTAGTGGAAGGACTTTATAGTATTAAAGCTGACGTTGTAGAAATCCAATAGCTACGATGGAATGGTGAAGACACAAGGAGTATGAGAAACTGTGACACCTTTTACGGCAATCCCCGCAGGACAAGAGGACAGCGGCTATTTTGATGCGGATTTGTGATAAGAGGAAGGCTTAGGCAAGAAGTCTTAGGGTTTCGTGGCATAAGCGAACGCATTGTCACAATCCGCATTAAGTCCAAATTCAACAACATCTCGCTGATCTGCGTCCACGCCCCGACGGAGGAAAAAGATGACACCACTAAAGAAGAATTCCACGATCTTCTCGAGAAGACGTATGATGAATGCCCGAAGTACGACACTAAGATTATTCTTGGTGACTTCAACGCCAAAATCAGAAAGGAGGGTAACTTTGGCTCGACAGTCGGAAAGCATAGCCTGCACGACAACACTTCCGATAACGGACACAGGCTAATCGACTTTGCTGCGGGGTGAAGTGTCATCTTAGCTAGCACATACTTCCCACACCTCAATATACACAAGGGGACCTGGCAGTCTCCTGATCAAAATACCGTCAACCAAATTGATAACATTGCGATTGATAGCAGACATGCCTCCAGTGTCATGGATGTCCGCACTTTCCGAGGGGCCAACATAAACTCGGACCACTACCTTGTTGTAGCTAAAGTGCGAATGCGGATCTCCACCAGACCGCAGAGTCGAACATCCACTGTGAGAAAGTTTGATGTTGCGAAGTTACAATCGCAAGAGACCGCCACAACCTTTGCCAATCATGTCTCCTCTTATCTCTTGACAAGCCCGGCGCCTGCGCCAAACCCAGAGGCCCAGTGGCAACATTGCAAAATGGCCATCAAAACCGCTGCCACGGATGTTTTGGGTTTCATTAGGCGACCACAACGAAACACCTGGTTTGATGATGAGTGCAGGCTCGCACACTTGGCCAAAGGCGAAGCCTATCATGCAGTTCTGAATGCCAGAACTAGAGCTGCCAAGAGCACTTTCCGTGCGGTGTACCAGCAAAAGAGGAAAGAGGAACATCGGCTTTTCAGAAAAAAAAGAGAACTGGAAAAACGAATGGTTGAATCAATTGAGAGGTGCTACGGCAGAAGCAATGTTCGAAAGTTCTACCAAAGGGAAAAGCATTCGTCCAAGGGTTACAAAGCCCGAGCGGAAGCTTGTAGAGACGAGGTTGGGAATGTCGTTGTAGATACACAGTCGGTGCTGAGAATTTGGAAAGAACACTTCTGCAGACTGTTAAACGGCAAAGATAACCAACTAATCGCTGTCAGGCAGAATGATCCATTCGATTTGGATGATGACGAAGAAAGCCTCCGTCCACCCGACCAAGAAGAAGTTCGGGAAGCAATATCTAAATTAAAGTCTGACAAGGCTGCTGGAGAAGATGGCCTTACGGCTGACCTTTTCAAGAGACCATACACGAGATCTGGTCCGATAAAAGTATGCCTGACGATTGGAACCTCAGCATTGTTTGCCCTATCCACAAGAAAGGAGATACTCTAAACTGCGCCAACTGCAGAGAGGTATAAGTCTCCTAAATGTCGCCTATAAAATCTAGTCGGCCATTCTGTGTGAACGTCTGAACCCTTTCGCACGTGAACTGATTAGCCCCTATCAGAGTGGTTTCAGGCGCGGTAAGTCAACCGTTGACCAAATTTTCACACTTCGGCAGATTTTGGAAAAGACCCAAGAATTCCAGATCGATACTCACCACCTCTTTATCGATTTTAAAGTCGACTATGACAGCGTGAACAGGAACGAGCTATACAGAACCATATGTCACTTCTTGGCATCCCTGCTGAACTCGTTCGATTGTGCAGGATGACTATGGAGAACTCGCGCTGCTCCGTAAAGGTTGATAAGAACACCACCGACTCATTTAATGTCGAGAAAGTCTTACGACAGGGTGACGTGCTATCATGTAACCTCTTCAGCATCGTTCTTGAGGCAATCATACGCAACTCGCATGTCAACACCAGCGGTACGATTTTTTTTTAGATCCGTTCAATTACTTGGCTATGCTGATGATATTGACATTATTGGAAGAACGAAGCGCGCTGTCAGTGGAGCATTCGCAGATATTGAAGTGAAGGCGGAGGAAATGGGCCTGGCTGTAAATGAAGATAGAACAAAGTATATGCGGTCCTCGGGTGCAGAACACCATTATGGTAGGCTCGGACAAACCGTCACAATGGACAGGTATAACTTTGAGGTTGTCAAGGACTTTGTCTATTTGGGTTCCCTATATAACCTTTCAGAACAACATCAGTGAAGAGATCAGTCGAAGAATCACTCTTGCCAATCGCTGTTTCTTCGGGCTAAGAAATCATCTTAGTAGTAAAGCCCTCTCTCAAAGGACCAAGGAGACACTATACAAGACCCTTATCATCCCAGTCCTGCTGTATGGGGCAGAAGCGTGGACACTGACACAATCGGATGAATACAGGCTGGGGTGCTTTGAGAGAAAGATTCTTCGGGTGATATTCGGGCCTGTATGTATCAATGGAGTATGGAGGAGAAGATTCAATGACAAACTGTACGGGCTATGCAGCGACATTAACCTGGTTAAAAAGCTGAACGCAGACTCCATATCGAAGGTGACGTTCTTAAATGGACTGGAGACAACTGGCTAAGAACCGGACTACCTGGCGGCTTATGTTGCTTGCGACTTATATAAGTAAGTAAGTTATGATAGAGGCTTCGTATGACTTAAATGCGATTGAATTTTATCAGCCCATTAAAAAGCCTTCCGAAATACATAACGGTACTTTGAAAATAATCGAAGTTCTAAAAAATATTCCTGACTATATTTGTCAATAAAATATTTTTATTAAATTAAATCTGAAATTAAACTTGACAACTTTTTCTGACGTTCTGGCGAAATCCCCCTTTGCAAATCAGATATAAAAACACCAACGACGAATTTACCCAGAAACGACCTGCATTCCTGATTGAATTGGGTATGAGTGTCACGTTGTCCGTTTGAAGTTTCAGATCGAGGGACACGTAAATTGTTAAATGCAAATCCTTGTAGCGTATTGAAATCCCTAGGATTATTTATAGAAAATAAGGTGCATACGAAAGAATGAAAGGAAGTATCTTATGGGCAACCAAGAACCGAGAACAGAGAATTGGAGAATACCGAGAACTGGAGAACCGACATACAACCCCAAGAAGACGAACGAGCAACATTTATGCTTGCATTGCATTGCTAAAGATATTTGCATTAAGGATGCCGTCCAGGTGGGACAAGAACGATGACAATGATGTCGAAGAAAACCTGGGTAAGCACTTATTATGTCATGCAAAGATGGTAGATTTCTTCCTTCATTTATATAGCATATCAAACTGCCGATTAGTATGCATGTCTTTGTGCTGCATACACTAGTATACCTATATAAGTCAGTTTTATTGGGGAACCATTTTGGATGGAGGAATGGGAGATACATATCTTGCTCGTAGGAGTATAATAATGCATGTTGTATACAACAAATTGTCGCAAAAGTATTTCAATGCAATTTAAAGTTGTTGTTGTTGTTGTTATAAAGCCAAGGCGTATGTCCTCTGCAATCTACATATTATACTCCAATGTATGCATGGTTCCTGGTGCCTCTAGCTTCGTAAAGATCTTGGTTAGATAAGATATTTACAGAGAACTTGTCCAAAAAGACTTTCAATTGACAGAAAATGTGTATTGAATATTTTACAATGTTTCTTAGATTTTTTTTTTTTTTTTGTTATTAAGATGGATTGAAAGCCAAATTATTTTGAGAAATCAGGATAATGTTTCGAGATTTCACTCAAGTGCAATACTGAATGAAATGTTTAAGGTCATTCGGTCATGGTCGAATAAAATCCCCACAGATGCTTTCAATTTATGGGTTTTCTGTATTGAAACTTTAAATTGTAATTCTAGTACTTTTTTGTGTTGTATGGTATTCATTTCAGAGAACTGACGAACGGGAGGTAGTTTGCCAGCCAGTTTTCCAGGGGGCTTTTAATAAAGAAATGAAGGCAATTAAGAAATCATAAGCGAGAGCTACAGTTTGTTTGCAATGAACTGTTGGATACCCTATTTTCTATTTTTTGTATGTGAAAACGTTAGTTCCACGCAGCCATCCGCTGTCCAGTTCCAGAAAAAATTCTTAAACAACATTAATTTTTCATCTTCTTACTTCAAAAATGCGACCGGTAATTAATTAAAACATTAATGCAGACTAAGATTTTTACTGAAAATGTCACTTTAAATAAAAGCGAAGTGTCCTAAAAACTGTTAAAAAACATAAAGCGATGTCTTAACATTGAGCATAAGTAAATTTTTAAGCACAAAAATAATATGTGAGAAATTACAGCTCAATCCAGTACTTTTTTAAAATTCTTACCTGAAGAAAAGTATTTTTGAAAAATCACGCGTATTGAAAAAATTTACTAAAAACAAAATTAGATATTTAATTTTTTTATAACGATCAAAAAAATAAAATGCACGACTGGGTCGCACGTACTTGCTCTGTGGGTGCAATAGTACGATGAAAACAAACTTTTTAACCAATGAGAAGAACTCATTTTTGAAAAAATTGGTAAAACCTAAAAAAATTTGACTGAAACTGAAAAAACCGATATACGGGAGCTAACGTTAAGAAACCTTTAATATTTAAAATTAAGATGTTATCTTTTGGGTGTTATAAATGATACAAATGTCCACTTATGGCCAAATTAATAAAACTGATATTACCAATTTCCGCTATTGTCATGTGTAGCAAAAAACTAAAAATGCAGTTTTCTTTGAAGTATTCTATATATGTAACATACAAAGTTTCATTAAAATCGAGGGAGCCTTTTTTGAGTAAATTAGAAAAAACGAAAAAATTGGCCAAAATCTAATAGCTCTTTGTATAGGAGTCACCATTTAAAAAAAGAAAATGAAAAAAAATCAATGCCATCTGAAAGGAAGCTGAAAGAAACTATACCAAACAAAGTTTGAGTGAATTCGATGCAACCGTTGACAACTTATGGCCATTTGAAAAAAAAGTCGTTAAGAGCAGATCTCCGTTATTTGCATTTTTAGCCAAAAACTGAAAATGCAGTTCTCTTAAAAACATTAAAAGAATGTAATACAAAAAGTTTAATCAAAATCGTTAGAGCCTTTTTCGAGCAAATTAGAAAAAACCAAAAAATGTTGGCTAATTACTTATCGGCTTGCTGTATGGAAGCCACCGTTTAGAAAGGCTTCAGTGAAAAATTTACAAAGCCATCCTATAGAAAACTATAAAAATTATGTCAAACGAAATTTAAGTCGATTCAATCAAGCCGTTGTGAACTTATGGCTATTTGAAAAAAAGCTGATTTTCGTTAGGACTATTTGAGCCAAAAACGAAAAAGGCAGTTTTGTAAGAAATGCTTAAAGTAAGCTACATTTTGAGTTTAATCAAAATCGTTAGAGCCGTTTTCGAGAAAATTCAAATTGAAAAAAACCGTTACTTGAAAGGTACCAGTTTGAGCCGGGCTAAAACGAAATAAAAAAAAACCTCGACAACCGTTTTTCTTTGAACTACTAAATATCAAGTTGGAAGAAAATCCGTCAAGCGGTTTAGGCTGTAGCATGACGTGAAAAAGCGCACATCCGCACAGACGCACAGACGCACAGACAGACCGACGGACGGTATGGCGAAAACCACTTTTTTGGGCTTCTCTATCATCTTAATGTCATGTCTGATTAATTTTTTTTTCTGCACGAAACCAATACTTGCCCTATTGACCAAGTAAAAAATGGTTAAAATTGAATATTGGTACCTTAAATTTTTAAAACTATTTCGGCACCAGCCAAGCCCAAAATTAAAATTTTGTAATTCCTACATAAGATTTTTACGTACAAAATTTAAGGCTTTTCGCTTAAATATAAATACCGTTATTTTATAAGAACAATTTTGATGGTTTCGTATGAAAAGTGGGCGCCATCTACACCCAATCTCGAATAATTTTACTTGGGGCCGAATTACGGCATCAGTAAGCAAGTGAATACATTCATACTTTACTGATTTACGTAAACAACACATCGGGATGATAGCATTCGAAGCATCACGTATTGAGCACACTCTTAATTGTACTAGACGAATCTATTCCATTTCATTATGAACGTCATTTAGACATCTGTCATTTACCTATTTTTCACAGCTGTTATTGTTATTATAATAATTAAAAAAAAAAAGTATTTAGAACATTCACAGCTTCTGTATTTGCAATTCAATTTCTTTTAACTTAAACAAAACATTGTGCTTATCCTCTTTAATTTCCAAGAGTCGTTCTTGAATTTTAAGTTTTCTTTCTTCCAGCTCAATGTGTTTCTCCAAGTCTGGAACAAATTGTCGGATAGTATCTTCTCCTTGCAGACCGAGTTTGATTTTGTGACTTTTCTTGGGTGTATATACAACAGCCTAACACTTGTTGTCTTCCTTTGAGCAGAATTAGGGAAAATGTTTCTGGCCAAATCCGGATGCTCTGCCATAAAAGTATGGTGTTGATTTTGTTCAAATTCGACCTAAAACATTTCACATTTGATATTTTGTTTTAATATTATGTATTAAACTTAAAATAACTTACGTTTTATCAGCCAGAATTTTTTTTTTGTATTCGATACTCCATACCGAGCTCGATATCGTAAGCAGTAATGCCAAATGCAAATAATTCAGTAACGTATTGCTTTCCTACGGATGCGGTTATTCGGCCCCTGATTGAGAGAAGATTTACTTAAATCATGTAACAAATTTAAGTGTTGTACTTTGATCGTGACTGTTCCAAAACCTCAATTTAATTTTGACAGATAGAGGTTGTTGAACAGAAAATGCGATTGTGGGTGTGTTTTTAGGTGGATTTCACCGGTACGAGAACTTAGCCTTACTATTATGTTGACACTAACAGCTGTTTCCCGCTCAAAATCTTCACAGAAAATCAGTATCATACCTCTGTGGAACGAAATGAGTCGCTTTACAACGCTTGAACAACGTTGGGACACATTGAAAACTTTTTTCCAAAGAGAGTGCTGTGAAACTTAAACAGTGCGTTTTTGAAAAGAAATGAAGCAACCACACGCCTACTGTACGAAAATTGTATTCGAAAATTTCGCGAGACACTGATTTGCTAGTGGACGACACTCGGTGCGCACAGAGTTTTAGACTAAATTCACGAACATCAACTGGCCATCGATCTCAACAGCTCATTAACATCTCACGGTCTAGCCTGAGGAGAATTTTCTACAAAGATCTTGGATTATTTGCGTACAAAGTCCAATTGACTCAGTAATTGAAGGAGCGCGACCATCCACTTGATCCACTGTGATTTTTGAAGTGGTGGCATCATTGAACCATTTTTCTTCGAAAATGCGGCTGAGAACAACGTGTCGGTTAACGGTGGGTGTTACAAAGCCATATTTATCGTCTTTTTTTTACTGAAATTATTTAAGACATCGACTTAGACAACCTCTGTTTTATGAAGGATAGTACGCCATGCCACAATCCATATTTTACGCACCATATTCCCTAATCGTGTTTTTAGTCGTTTTTGCTATGTCAATTGGACTCCTCGAAGCTGCGATTTGACCCCTTCGGACTTTTTTTTTTGTGGGGAACCGTGAAAGATCGATGTTATGCCAACAATTAAAAAACGATTCAAGCACTTAACCCACCAGTGGTGACCGATCTGTCTGTAAAACCGTGTTTCAACGTTGTTCATATGGGCCCGTTATTTACGTTACCTTTGGCGGGTTAAGTTCAATATCATCCAAGCAATCCATGGGCTACAGCCCAAAACAGCAACAAAGGCGTCAGTTATAGCGACCAGTAAAACGCATCAGTAAACATTTTCTTTTGTAGTATTTAATATGTTTGAATGCGTTTTGAAACAAAAAGTGTATACCAATCGGTGGCGAATAACATAAATTAATTTATTTAAAAAAAATATATTGATTCGGTAATGTATTTTTTACGGAAAACCAATAATTTGATTTTACTGGCAAAAACTCATTTTACGTATCAGCTGATTGTCATGTCACTCAAAATGAAACAATAATTCATTCTAGTTTCTTACTGTTTCGTTCATCCGGAATAAATTCGTTCATCCGGAAATAAATTACTGGTACATTTGCGAACAGAAAGAAGAAGAAAAAGACAGGATGCGTTGCTATTTCCATTTTTTTACCGACATAATTTTACTGATCGCTATAAACGACCGTCAGTAAAAAAGCTCCAAATTCATTTGTTTTCGATTTTTACTGATGCTTTTTACTGGTCGCTATAACGGACGCCAAAGGTATGACGATTTCCATTGACTGTAATCTTCTGGCCGGCACCGTAAGCACCAATGATTCCACCGTCTCAACAATAGCTTGAAGATTATCTGCATATTTGTTTACTGACATCGTTATAGACAATTTAATCTAAAAATGAGGGATCAAAAGCAATGTCGTTTTGAGCCAATTCACGGCGTCAGTTGATTCATGATGAAATGGCTAACCAAACTAAAGATAAATTTCATGACAGATGACAAAATGGCTGTGAATGAAAACACAGCTGCCATTTTAAGTTCTATACCTCTAAGAAAGAACCCTTTATGAAGCTTAAAGCAAAAACTCCATTGGACAGATATATTTCGCTATGTTGTCATCAGATATTCTCAGTGAATGGTCTATCAAATTAAATTATAGTTGCATGATATCTACATCTAATTCTTTCTATTCCGGTCCTATTTGATATAATTTTTTGTGACCACCACCACCGGTTAACAATACCGGAAAGTACCTCACCTCACCTCATCATAATCTGCATTTTTCCAACACCATTCAATCTTCGACCATAGCTTAGGCTTTGTAGGGCCTTTTTCAACACCTCAAACAAGCTATTGGCGATAGCTGCCACGAAATAGCTTGTTAAGTAAAGCTAATTGCATTTCATGGGCTTTTTGCTGCTATAACACCTGCCAACAAAAGTCTTATATGAGCGCCAAAATGATTTTCATAAAGCCTTTTTTAGTTTATATAGCAGTTTTAAAACCTTTTACAAGTTGAATTGTTGGTTGGGGTATCCTCGAGTCCCCACAAAACTACACGCCATCAGTCAGTCCTGTGCCTGTTTCTTATTAACAGAATTGCGATTGTCATTGTTTTATGAAAGGGGGGGGGGTGGCAATGGTACAGTGGATGAAGTGCTTGGTTGCTAACCTAAGAGTTGTGGGTTCGAGCCCCAGCCTGTGCAGCAATTTTTCAATATTCCCCCAGCTCTAATTGGACGCCACCCGACCCATGGGATTTTCTTGAGATAAATATCACCTATCTTTCAATCCATTGTGCCAACAAAAAATATCTTTAATATCTTATTATTCCTTCTAACTAATGCCATGCAGTTTGCATCCAGAAAACACCTTTGGTCTTACAGGCATATAGATAAAATTATTTAAAAAAAAATACAGTATCACATTTCCACTGATCAGTTAACTACAGTTGTTGGAACTGTAAAAGGATCAACCAAAGATGAAGCCAATCTCGGGGAATTATTTGCGTTCTTTGTCATGGTTCAAAAGAAATAACTTCTCGTTTAACTAGGTGTTTACCCGTCTGCGGTGGGTATTATGTCCACAAACCTAAAGATTCGGCAAACATATCTACTTTCTTGGATGACCGGCCACAGGCTTACTGATTTGGTGGACAAAATCCTATTTCAGCTGCCCACTATGCGGGTTCAAACGCTACTTGCTTTGCCAATAGAATAAAAGGAAAGGCTCCTCTTTATGCAGTTCCTCCATTCTTAGGTTTAGGGAACTTTTTATACTACACAATGACAAGATTGAGTCCATACCAGCAAATCCGGGAATATTTGCTTATACCGGCGTTCTTTCGGTTCCTTTAAGCATCAGCTTTACCCACTCTTTATAGCTAGTAGGTGTGCATGACGTATTAGGATTGTCCTTTCACTGAACCCAGAACCATCAAGATGTCGTTAATAAGAGTTCTCCATCTTTTTCATAGAGTAAATAAATACTTCGTTTGAACAGTTAAACTCAATATTTTTTTCTGTTTCAAAATGCAGTAATGGCCGTCCTTCTCTTAAAACTTATTCCATTCTGACTTCTTAAGTACAAAACAAAACACATCACAACAACCACATAATTGAAATAATATCTATCAATTTCAATTTAAATTCCAATAAAACACCCACTCAATCGTTGGCGAATAATTTTCTCTGAATGCACTCATCTCAAATTTTCAATCCTGTCCCGATAACCATCACAACTCTATTACATTTACTCTATATGGATGAAGAAAACTCATCCTTATCACAATTCTTCCTTTAGCCTTATACGATACCACACAGCAGCTCTGTTTACCCTACCCAACCCATGGCCCATTAATTCGTTGAGATATTCCTTTCACCCCAAAAGAAAACATTCAACCCCATGTCACTGTGTGTTTCTTGAACAAAACTAGAAGATCACCATCACCCTCGAACTCGCTCCCACTTTCACATCGCCAGCTCCAGAGCTCCAGCAATAGCAACAAAACTTAAACTATTTCACTCTGAAATCGCCATGAAAAGGATTTAAATTGGAAAACTGAAAACTCCCCCAGGGTATTTATTTGGAAATCCATTACAACGATTCCAGATAAGCCATACGAGGATGCTGAAAGCTCCAAAGATAAACGCTTCCCAAAGAACAAGAAAATAAAACTCTGAAGAATACCAAGATTTTCCTTTAAATTCTATTTTTTTTGGGTCGCTAGCTACATTGGGACAAGTTTTTTTTTTTTTTTGTGTTTCCTATTTTTGTATCTTTTTTCTTTATTTGTTTGTTTGCTCAAAGACTGGAAATTTGCCATTAAAAAAAAAATATCCCCCAGGATTCATGTGGATTCAACAATTGCCTACTATACAAGTCTGTTGGCAGAGAAATTAAAAGGTCGACTTTCGCGACGACGCTATTGTTTTCCAATTTGTTTTCAACTTTGCATTTCTTGGCCTCGTAGCTCGTAGAATGGTATTCCAAGAATTTGTCTTGTGTCATGTAAGACCGTAAGACTTGTCTTTGGAGAATATCCCGATGGCATGTTATTTAGAAGGACTTAACAATGAATTCGATGAAAATAAGGACATAGCTACCTAGTGCTGATGAAAGTGAGACATTCAAACAGAAAGTGGAAAATATTGAGCTTTTAATATAAATGTGCGTTGAAAAGTCAAAGTAACTTGCTTTCTACTTTCTAATACAGTACTAAATATAAACCAAATAAGTTAACAAATAAATGCAGAAAAATTGGGTAGAAAAGTTCAGAATTTTTTAATTAAAATAATTTATTTATTCAACGGATTTTACAATCGACAGGTTTTTTTATTATTTGTGAGACAATTTTGAATCGTTTGTACAAAATTGATTTATTTCTTAAGTACATTTTTTCTTATCTTCACTCTTTGTGCGATGCGAACATACCCTAAGCCCAATTTCTAAACATCAAAACCGTCTGCACTTGGGCTGAATGCGCCCATTTGCTTCAAATACTAAACTGACATGTGAACGTCAATTCGATGACATTTCTGTATATTTTTTTTTTTTGATAGCGCTTTCCCGTTTTAATTTTTTTTTCGGCTACGTCACGGACACACATCGCCTTTGCATTTTTGTTTTTGCTTTGTTCTGCGCTCTTCGTGGCTCTATGTCACGGACATACATGTAGTTTGACGTCAAACGGAAAGGCGCTATCTGCTTTTAGTTCTTGTTCTTTTTTTCACTTTCCCTTGAAAACCTATAATTGAAAATTATTGTTGATTGCCGCCAGTGCTGCCAACCGTATGATAATTATGCTACATGTACCATAATTTGTGCTCCCGTATGATGTATGATTGGAAACCATTATCATACGCGAAATGTATGATAATTTTCGTATTAGACTGAAATAAAAAATTACGCTACTGAAATATAAAAGAAACGGAAAATATGCATTAAATTGAAATTTCTCATCAATGTTCAATGATCGGTTTATGTTGCGTGTACTTGAACAATGAAAAAGACAGAAACTATTTTTTTTTTTTTTTGGTTGAAGGGAATTTGAAAATTCGTGGGTCATCATGTGTGTGCCATTCGAGAGAAGTTAATGAAAACTATTCCAAAGTTCGTTAAATTTTGTGTCATTTTTATGGAATTATATGAAAAATTTTACTTCAGTAAATACCTATTCGTTAAACGAAACGAAAACAATTGTGCATTTGTTCAAGTAAAACAAATCAATTTTACAATGGATTGTTAATTTTACATAATGGAAATCAAAAGAAGCAGGGAATTGACGGCACGCGACATGATTTTTGAATTTATATTAAATCAATTTAGTATTATTTTGTTACAATAAATTCAGAATTTGCTTGCTTCGATCAAATTCAGTTATTTATATAACAAAAATAAAACAAACAACACACATAAACAAAATATGCTTCGTCGAACCTATTCTAAAACGCACCACGCGCCAGTAGAACTGCACTTCAGCACAGTGACGCGCCATGGTTGGATATACTATTGCCAACTTTTGCGATTTGTGCCACTGAAGAGCAGTTCCGCAGACGCTAAATGTAGTTTAGTTCATACAATTTCATACAAAGAAAACGTGCAGTTTAATTGCAGTGCAGTGTCGTTGAAGTGCAGATTTAGGCGATTTTACCTTAAAACTGGTCATGTGTCAACTCGGTTTATTAAGCCAAGCTAGATTGTTCATAAACCAAAACCGGAAAACGTTTTTGGTTTCGGTTTAACATCGACTGTTACGTCGTCTTTGCTCTGCTCTCTGCTGTAAACCGAAAACCGAATAATTGAAATCGAATTAAAATTTTACAATCTGAACCAAATTGTCGTCAGCTGGTTGCTTCTTGCCAGTGTGTGGGGATGTGGATGGCGAAAGCGATGCATGACATAATTTTTTAGTTAAAGTGGTAATATAAAAGTTATTACTAAAATTTTCTGAGTTTTTTATTGCTTGGAAAAAGGTAGTTTTAGAGCAAATGGGTGACATTTGAAACGATATACACTACTCCGCCCAAAATATAGTTCGTTGTCTATCTGTCAAGCTAGGAATTGTCAAAATCCATTGAAGGATGGCTACGATGTCGATGGATTAAGAAACCTCTACAAAACCAAAAAAAAAACCGCTTTTTTTACTGCTCCGGGAAAAGCACTTTTAGAGCAAACGGGTGACATTTGGAACGAAACACAGATGAAAGTTTTGTTATCGCGCAAAAATATTTCGTGTTTGTTTGCAAAAGCCTTTATTTTCAGTTTAAATACTTTGCTCAGAAATCTGAACTTAAAGTATTGATGGACTTACACCTACACGAATTCACAGCCGCCGGTGAATAGGGCAGTCCACGAATACGTCAGTGTCAATCTCTTTGAGGGAAAACAATGATGGCGGCAAGCAAATTTCCGCTTGTTTTCCTGAAACAAAATAAATTTTTTTGCGTATGATAATTTTCCCTCCGGTATGATATAAATGAGCGCATTGTAAGATAATACACTTCGAAGAATATGACAGCACTGATTGCCGCGCTTGTCTAGTCTGGTTCTGGGTTCCGTTTTTTGGAGTTTTGTATGTTTTTCGATAATTTTGTGTAATTAATAAAAATGTTAGTTGCATATTTTATTGATTTACATAAATATTATGTCAAAAATAAATCATTACGTGGCTGATAAAAAAAGACTGCCTGCCCAAAAATGAATGTCAGCCAAAACACCGGGAAGGAAAAAGACCAGTCAGGCAGCATAAGAGAGGTGGAATCAGAATCAGAAGCACAGCTGAATCAGAAAACCTGTCAGCGGAGCAGTCTAATAGCCAGGTGGAAGTACACTCAAGCCGGCGCAGTTGGACAGCGATTACAGCAAAGATACTGACGCTAGCGAGAGCAGGGTAGCTATCAAAGCTGAAAAAGTTTAACACCGTGGGTCGGAAAGCCAGGCAGAGAAGTCTTCCGACACTAATGTGACAAAAAAGGCTTACCGGCAGTCGTAGAGCCCGCCAGAAAAACAGACAGTCAGCAAAACAATGAATCAATTACAGGAGAAAAAAGAAAAGTAAGTCGTTTTATTGATATTAGCATTAGCATAACCAAACATACTAAAGGGTTTTTCAACGCTACAAAAGTAGAGTGACAGTGACATATTTCTTGCCGCTCTTTTGACGTTTCTCTTCAGTAACGTTTGCCATTTCATGATGGAAAGATATACGAGCCAACAACGAGTCGAAATTATTAAAATTTACTACCGGAATTCGGAGTCAGTGGCCTCAACGTTAACAGGCACAGTACAAAATGTTCCCGTGCCAGTGAGACAAAGAAGTGCCCGTACAGTCGAGAATATTGCTGCCGCTGAGGCTTCAGTTGCAGAAAGCCCAAATATGTCTCTCACACGTCGTTCTCAACGTTGGGCATCTCTGCGACGTCGTTGTGGCGAATTTTGCGAAAAGATCTTGGCCTACGTCCTTACAAGATTAAATTGACGCTAGAACTGAAGCCGCTTGACCACCAGAAGCGTCGTATGTTCGTGAATTGGGCTGAGCAACAACTTGAAAATGATTCGGATTTTCATCGAAAAATCATCTTCAGCGATGAGGCTCATTTCTGGCTGAATGGCTTCGTCAATAAACAAAATATGCGGTATTGGTCAGGCAGCAATCCACACGTACTCCATGAGTCATCATTGCATCCCGAAATAATTACGGTTTGGTGTGGTTTATCGGCCGGCGCGGTGGCGTCGTTACTGTGAATGGGGATCACTACCATTCAATGATAACCGAATATTTTTGGCCCCAATTGGATGATATGGACTTGGAGGACATGTGGTTCCAACAGGACGGCGCCACAAGCCACACAGCGAATGTCACAATCAATTTATTGGA
Source organism: Platycheirus albimanus (assembly GCA_916050605.2). Taxonomy (NCBI): domain Eukaryota; kingdom Metazoa; phylum Arthropoda; class Insecta; order Diptera; family Syrphidae; genus Platycheirus; species Platycheirus albimanus. The sequence goes on from OU696696.1 coordinate 58,579,256, forward strand.
AACCAAGTTTGGAGAACGTGTTATCTCATGAAATGGTCCAGTCGCTTGGCCGCTTCGGTCGTGCGATTTGACGCCGTTAGACTATTTCCTGTGGGGCTACGTTAAGTCTATGGTTTATGCCAACAAGCCAGAGACGATTGATGTACTTTGTACGAATATTGAACGCGAAATTGCAGCTTGAAATTATGCCTGAAAACCGTCGAAAATTGGGTTCAGCGTCTACGTTTTTGTAAAGCCAAAAATCTCTTCTCTTATTTTGTCATTAAGTAAAGTTATTTAAGTGAACCATTTTTAAGCATTTATTTTTCTAACTCAAAATCTTGAAAAAAAGTTTAAAATAGCTACATTTTCCACCACAAGAACAAACACAAAAATTGGCAAAATGATCAACTGTGACATCTCGTAAGGCTAGACTTTCTTGTTTTTGTGCAGAAGTAGGTTGGGTTATTTTTGAATAGCTTATCAACAAAAATTAACAGACGATTTCCAGTGTTGGATTTAAAAATAATAAGGGCAAAATTGACAGTAAATATAGTACTCAATTACGTACAATTTTGAAAATAAATTGTATGAATTGCTGTTCCACTTCCGGAAAATTAAATAATTTTTTATCAACCAGGGCTAAAAGAAGGAAGTATTAGGAAAAAGGAAAACATTCATTTTATGTTGCAAATATATAACAGAAGGACAGTTCCACATCAAAAGGTATCAGTCACACACACCATGCAGCAAAAAAAAAAGTGTAAAAATTGATCAAATCGTGCCAAAGAAAAACACAAAAACATCGGAAAATACCAAAAAATTAGAAATATCTTAAAGTCTTTTCGTCGCAGAACATACTTTTCCATTTAGGTACAGTATTGGAACATTTAAATATTCTGTTAAAAAATCATACATGATTTAGAAGTGGAAAAAATTAAAGGCCAAAAAATAATCACAAAACTAATTGTTCCGGAAAATTCGAAAATTATTTCCGAAATAACGAACCTTCAATAATTTTCATTTTTTGTTGATTAAGGTACCGATATAACTTTAAGAAAAAATCTGGCGGTGGTTATTCGAATCTTCGACAAAAAGTGCCATTAAAGGCTTCTGGAATTTTCAACACGATAAAAATATTTTCGAGGAAAAACATATTTCATTCAAGAACATGGTTGGATTCATCGCAGATACTAAATTATTGTCTTGTCATGATGGGCAAAACAAACGGTGGGTGTTCAATCAAAACTAAAAGAAGTCGTTCGCAGTGAATGGATACGTGTGTCACAATTTAAATCTTTCCTCGAAGGCGGCTGCAGCAGAAAAAGAGTTGTTGGGCTTCTCACAGCTACCCCGAGAAATTCCTGGCTCGACTCTGAATGTGCTCTAGCAAACAATTCAGAGGCATACAAGTCGTGGCTCCAGAGGGATACTAGAGCGATTATAAATCTCTTCTTCAAGTGAAGGAAGGATGAGAACCGCTTACTCAGGAGAAATAAAAGATCAACAACATAAAGTCGAGGAGACAAAAAGATGTTTTTTCAGAGAGTAAAAAAAATCAACATCAGGTTCCACAAGTAACCCTGAGCTCTACAAAGATGGGGATGCAAACACCATAGTAGATACGAAGGCGATTTTTGCCACCTGGAGAAATTAATTTAATTAAACCAGTTGTTAAACGCGATGATAGCCTGTACCAGATGACAACCATGAGCTAGATCCGCCAGACCAAAATGAAATCAAAGTCGCCATCACAAGACTAAAAACGGACAAAGCAGCTTGATATCTACGGGTCTACAAGCGGAACTTTCTTAACTCTCTGAAGATGACCTGGATGACACCATACCAGAGGGAGTCAAAAAGTCAAGGTAGACCTCATCGTCGACGCAACGAACATCAACAAGGAGACCTTCTAGACCTTCTAGCAGGAAATTGAAGACGGCAAGCTAGTGACCGAGCCGGCTGGAGAGTCGTATTAAGCAAAGCCTTGGAGTGGCTCTCTGAACTACCAGTATTATCGTTCGCTCTGTTGTTAAGTAGCAATTGGTCTTTTCGTGAGTTTGAAGTCAATGTTGAGTCTAAGCTTAAGAGACACCAAAGGGATATTGCAGCGAACCGTTCTCGTAAGGTCATCTGCATATCAATTTATTCAAACGTTTATGAAGTTTCGCTGGCCAGGCCAGTTGGACAACCTTTCTTGACAATTTAATTAGAACGAACCCACTTGCATTCAAAATAGCCACCCATATACATTAGATAAGTACCATGTACCCTCTCACTCTCACAATGGAATAGAATTCCTTACTGTCAACAAAATATGACACATAGACCCTATCTTGGATGGTGTGATCAGGAACCAGAAGATCTACAAAGAAAATTGATGTACGCAATAAAAGGCAACAGAAAGATGCCTAGGTGTTGTGGTCATTATGATGTGTGTTGTCGCCGTATATTTCAATCCTTCCAACTTGAAATTTAAAACCAATTTCATGATTTCCCCTGAAAATTAGTTTTAACCAAACAAACTTTACGCAAAAACAAGGACAAAGAACTTCTCGCCTTTTGGTCCTTTATTCCTTTCATTTCCCAAAATCATATGAAGGTAGAAGATCTTTTCCTGAAGTGCGGTCACACAAACATTGCCTCTTTATTTGGATGGGAAACACTAACTACCCGAATTCACTTTTAGCCAAAACCAGGAGCTAGCTTCCCAGACAGGCAAGCAACCTGCATTCGTCCTTATCGTCATCAAACCTTGTTGTCACCATCGTTGAATACTCATTGTTTTAAAATGCAAGTCGTTGCCGTTGTCGCTGTCGTTGTTGTCGTCATCGTCATCGTCATATCGTCCTGGTCCTCATCTACAGTTTCGAATTTAGCAAGAAGAACATGTTTATTTTGTGAGTTTTGTTTTCCAGGACTAACTGCTGTTGTCTGTCGTGCGTCGTCGTCGTTTGAAATTCAGGCATTTATGTCTGAAATCTATCTGCTCCTGTTTTTTTTTTTGTATCTCTTGGCTTGGCCTGGATTTTATGTGTTTGGACTAAATGCACGTGGTATGTCTATTGCCTTAAATGATGATGCACGGTATCTTAGCTAGAAAATAGCCACCTCAGAAGAGAAACCTGTACATAACCAAATATGTAGGAATCCAATCAGGATATGCCAAAAGAGACATTTATAAATGACAATGTCCTTGGTCTTGCTTTGCAATGTGCAAAACACCACGATGACAATGCGACGCAAAAAACTGGTGGCAGGTATACGTATTAAATTTCTTATTTCCTTTTGTGAATGTTAGACATAATTTTGTTGTTGTGTGTCTTTGTGAAGGACGTGAAGGATACAACGTTATCTTAAACTGAGTGAAGTGACAGATTGAAAAAATAGAGAAAACATAATACATACTGTATGTACAGGGTGGGCCATCTAGCGGCTTGTTTTTTAAATCATAGGTTAATTTGACATCGAAAGCTTGACCCCGCTCGAAATTTTGACAGAAAGTCAGTAGCACACCTCCGCGGAACAAAAGCACCGACCACCGCGCCTTCTGTTCGCAAGTTTGTGCAAAAATTTAGTGAGACTGGTATGCTAGTGGACAAGACTCATGAATTATCGCACAGACGAGAATGTGGCTGCTGCAGTCGAGACTCAATTCACGAACATCAACATCGATCTCAACAGCTTAATATTTCATTCACTAGCCTGACGAGAATTTTCCAAAAAGCTCTCGGATTATTCGCTTACAACAAGGTGCAGCTGATTTAGCTTCGTTATCGCTTCACAATTTGGGCGTAAGGCAGCTTGAATTGGATAACTATTTTGGGTGATAAATTGTCCTTCCAGACGAGGCGCATTTTCATCTCTGCGGCTACCTTACCAAACAAAGTTACCACAACTAGGGCTCGGAAAACCGGCGCGTTATTATCAAAAAGAGAATACATTCAAAAAAATAGACAGTTTGGTGCGGATTGTTGAGTGGTGGCATAGTTGGAACGTTTTTCTTCGAAAAAGAGGCTGGGAACAACATTTCGATCAGCGGTGGTCAACATTACAGTGCCATGTTAACCAATTATTTCTTATCTAATGATAAAAGAGTGCCATGTCACAATCGATCTTTTACGCACCAGTTTCCAAATCATGTTATCAGCAGTCTTATGGAAGTCAATTGGCCCCCTCGGAGCTGCGATTTAATTGTTTGTTGTGTTGAACCGTGAAGAACCGAATGTTATGCCAACAGTCAGAAAACTTGTAGCACTTAGGGGAATATCATAAAAGCAATCCTTGAGATACAGCTCGAAACCATCAACAAAGGTCTTTTTAAATTAGACTGGTTGAATGCGCTACTGCGAAGCCAGCCGAGGCAGCGACTTGAACGACCTTATGTTCCATCATTAAGGGACATGTTTGTTCTAACAAATAACGCTGTTATGCGTTGTTAAGGGACATTAACATTTAACCCAACATTTGGAGCGGCTGTATTGGATTTGGGTCTGGCTGCTCTATTTACTGAACTTCACCGTATAGCAGCAACAGCAACATCGCAGTTGATTACCGCTGCCTGTACCCGCACTTCTTTCATTACTTTAGATGCAAAGTTATTTCCTCTATCGTTGTTGGATAATAAAATGGTCGATTTGATTTGAGTTCGACCATCAGGAGAGACCTAATGGCTGGTTTATTTTGGAAACAGGAAGTTACACGCTCTCCCCCCAACGATCCAATATGCAGCGACAACTGCCTTAACAACAATTTCTTATGACGTCATCACTGCAATGGTAAGTTAAGTTCACCGACCAAGCAAGCAACGAACAATATTTAAAACAAAATATAACTGCCACCACATGCTGTAATATTTTACCTCAACGGCCACCGAAGAAGCTTAACCACTTCCCAGTTGCCACCACACACAACGAAATCAACTACCGATAACACCCGCCGCACCTGAATGCCTCGAATTCTAATATGGGCCTCCAACCGTTTAAACAAGCATATTCCAGCTAGGTAACCAGAATCACAAAAAAAATACATATTCATGGGTAATATTAAATTTTGTCCTTATAATTAACAGTGTGTCTTTGCAGGAATAATGCATAAGGAGGAGTGAAAATTCCACTGAAAAGTGAACAAGGACAACCGGATTTGAACAACCCGAGATGAACACCCCCACTTGACTCTAATATATAAGTACCAAATAATGACAATTTTTTTTTTTCTAAATGTATTATAAAACACCAATGTATATATAGTTAGGCTAATGTGCCAACAAATATTTTAAGTATCATAAGAATCAATTGTAAATATTATACTGTTCAATAAATAATCGTTATCGTATCGGCAGGAAGTACAGTCTCAAAGTACAGTTACTGAAAAGTGAAAACCAGATTCGAATTTTCTACCAGTTGTTTTAATGCTGTTTAATACACAACACTAAATTGATTCGTTTCTTATCCGAAGGCACGCTGTATTGTATTTTGCATGGGAAATGAGAATACCAGTCAGAACTCAGAAGCTTCATAACTTTTGGTAGAAATTACTGTAAAGAGACCTGCTCAATCGCTTATGTCAGTTTTTGTTTTTACTTCGCTGTTCGTCGAAGGAAGATCCCTAGAACGGCAATAGGCTGAGGCTACCAGTAACCAGTTTTTGTCTTAAATCGTGGATCGTTTGCTTTAGTGCAGCAAATCTTGCTCAGAACAATTTATTCAATACAAGCAACCCGGTCGGGCTTCGCTCAAGTGCAATCAACTTGGGTTTCTGTCGATCTATTTGATTCACCAGCGGAACAAATAAACTCAGCAAAAGAAATCGTGCGCTATAATCTTTAACTATTGGACATGCTCTCTAAGTTTTTTGTGTCTATTTCTGTCACGACTGAAGCAAACATCACGATTAATGGAAGATTCCCTGTCTCTTTGAAAGCTTTGGTGGTCCCTGTCATGACTTATACTAACTTCCCAAACTCTTCAATACCCGTTCTAAATGCTCAATAGATGATGTTTCCCTTTTCCTTCTAGTATACACAAAGGCGTATGCGTTGCGTTAAGAGTGTTGCATACATTTAGGATTGTAAATCCACGTCTAAATATTTTACATACACCTATAGTGCTATGCACGGCTTTAAGTACCATCTTTACATACAAACCTTGAGAAATAAATTATCTACAGCGTGGTAAAAAAATTTTCAAAATCCTTTGCGTGGTTTAAAAAGATTAAGCGGAAAACAGGAGGGCATCTTTTTTATCCTAACATACCTAATAGAACATTCAGTGTATACGTTTACGTTTTCTATTAAATATTCTCCTTTAAAGATATAATATAACGTCTCACTGAAATAGAATTTTCATGGTGATCCAGTGGCCGCGTGAACTCTGACACAACCCCATGCCATGCCCTATTCGTTCTTCTAATTTTAGACATTATTGCTCATAACCTTCGCTTTTATCCTCGCTTCTCTATTTTCTTCAATTCAAAAATGCAAATCAGACAACATTAAAAAAAATTATCTCAAAGATCCACTACAGACGACCTACTTCACATAGAATCTGATCCACAAGGCCTTACCCTAGTAATTTGGCAATAAAATCCAAATTAACCCGCTAGACAAAAGACTCGAATTGAAATTGCAAAACCGCATAAATACCAACAAGCTTTTAACATCAACATCAAAGAGACTACCAAAATGGCCGCTTGAATATTATCCCAAAAAGAGAAAAATAACGCTGTCATGTTATACCAAGGAATCCACTCGTCATAAAGTTGCTTGCTTGCTTAGACGAATTTAATGCGCCTAATAAAATGCACGTTATCCACCCGCAGTCATTGAGAAGCCATCAAATTACAAGGATAAAACCGTGGTGAAAGAAAAAATAAAGAAATATCCTTGAACGCGCATATACCATAAAAGCCAACACAAATGGAAGAATAAGGAATCCATAGAAGCACAATTTTTTATTCACGCTAAGAGGAGTAACGAAAGGATGCTGTCATTGAGATGCTTAAAATGCTTGTTAAAAGGAGCGAAACCAAATTTTATTGCATTTATTCCGTTATTGCTGGTTGCTGGTTGATGGATAAGCAGTCGTTTTTTCTTGATGGAAAATAATGTCAAAATTGTAAAATTCAAATAAAATTTATTTCCAAATTGGTTATTAATGCTTGTATGCTCGTTGTACAAATAAAAATATGACTTAAGAAGAGCTTTTAAAATCTCTAAATTAAGTTGGAATAAAATTTTCTGGTATGTGCAAAGATAACAGAAAATTCTAAAAAAATAATAGATTAATGTTCCGGCTATTTATTTTCTATATGTATCGTAAACTGAAAATTCAAATATTAACCGATCGAAATGAAACCAGAGTAATTTTTATTTGGGAAACCCCAATTTATTCTTTCACTACGCTGGCTCGCTCTAGACTGATCTGAGAAAATAATAATTTTACAGATTACACCGCTCGCAGGCTGGCATGAATATATATTAGTTAGTATATTTATAGAATATATAGTTGATTGATGTGTTGGTGTACAAAGACACTCGGTCATCAGTGCTGTCGTCTTTAGGTTTTGGTAGGGATTTTACTACGTATGGCACCCATACGGAACAATTAATTTAATATCGGAATTGAGACTTAAATAATGTTTTTGAATTAAGAAACCAATATAAAATTAAATGAACATTAAATTTCTACTAACTTACTTCAGATGGCCTAAACCAACATCGCTAGCTTGTCCGGGCCCATTTACCTCCAGTTGCGTAGGCAAAGTTGGTTGACTTCGTCCTGCATTTCATTGCTCCACCTTAGATTGAGTTTTCCAGTACTGTTTGTTCCTCCTGGTTGAAATGAAAGACTCTCCAGACTGGTCCATTTGCTCCAATGTATTTGCAGCTTTTTGGTCAAGTCAATGTCGCTGTGTAGTGCGTACAGTTCGAAGTCAAATCTTCTCCTCCATTATCCTTTTATACAATTGAAACGAATTTCATCGGGAGAAATTTTGTATGTCATATTCCACGGATCTTTCCCAAACAACATGACTAGGTTAATAAGGGTGCTGCATGGTGTCTTGCCTTGGTCCTCTGAGCGAGGGTTTTGCTGGCCGTACATTCCGGGGAGTCAACATCGACTGGAACCACTGCCCAGTTGGTGAAAGACTTACACTACCGGATATCCATTTAAGATCTTAGGTGAACATCAAACACGTCGAGGAAATACAATGTTGTGAGACATTAATCGAAAATGGTATGAACCCATTAATGGCGGCTTTGTCAAAAACTATAAAAAACTCAGCGTCAAAAGTGTTGGGACTCTCACCACCACCCCACTACGAATGTGTTCAGGAAAACAAAGTTAAAACGAAGGCATACAAATCGTGACTCCAGACCGATAGTGGAACGACTAGAAATATATGCACTGAATCAGTTAATCCAGAGGAGAACCATGAGCTAGATCCGCCGGAACATAATGAAATCTAAGTAGAAATAGGTCCTTACCAATGCAGCTTCAGACTTGGAAAATTTACTACCGCTGGTATTGAAATGCGAGGTTCATGCGATTGCCTAAAGAATAATGTTGAAGAGGTTACATGATAGCACGTCACCTTGTCTTAAGCCTTTCTCGACATTAAAGAGGTGGTGAGTTTGAGTATCGATCTGGAATTCCGGGGTCTTTTCTAATATCTGTTGAAGTGGGCTAATTTGGTCAACGCTTGACTTACCGTGCCTAAAACACCACTAATAGGGGATAATCAGTTTACTCGTGAAAGGGTTCAGACGTTCTCATAGAATCAGATTGCCGGAAAAATGTTATAGACGACATTTAGGAGACTTATGCCTCTATAGTTGGCAAAGTTCAGAGTATCTCCATTCTTGTGGATAGAGCACACGTTTGATGAGGTTCGTCAGCCATACTTTCATCTAACCAGATGGTACAGATGAGTTGGTATATGCTTCTCAACAAGTCATCTCCCGCTGGCGCTGCTTTGAAGAGTTCATCCGGAATGCCATTCACTCCAGCACCTTGTTGGGATTTAGTTTAAATATTGCTGACCGAACTTCTTCTTGGTCGGGTGGACGGAGTTTTAGTCCATCATTGTCCACATCGAATGGATCATTCAGCCTGACAGCGATTAGTTGGTTGTCTTCGCAGTTTAACATTTTGCAGAAGTGTTCTTTCCAAATTCTGAACACCGACTATGTATCTACTACGAAACTCCCGCCCTGGTCTCTACAGGCTTCCGCTCGGGCTTTGGAACCCTTGGACGAATGTTTTACCCTTTGGTAGAACTTTCGAACACAGCTTGTGCCGTAGCATCCTGGCAATAGATTCAACCATTCGTTTCCAGTTCTCTCTTTTTATTTCTGAAAAGCCGATGTTCCTCCTTCCTCTTTTGCTGGTATACCGCACGGAAAGCGCTCTTGACAGCTCTGGTTCTAGCTCGCAGAACTGCTTCATAGGCTTCGTTTTTGGCCGTGTGTGCGAGGCGAGCTGGTGGAAATCCGCATTCGCACTTAAGCTACTATAAGGTATAGTGGTCGGAGTCTATGTTTGCCCCTCGGAAAGTGTGGAAATCCATGTCAGTAGTAGCATGTCTGCTATATTGATCGTTATATTGTCAATTTGGTTGACCGTATATGTTAATCAGGAGACAACCAAGTACCCTGGTGTATAATATTAAGGTGTGGGAAATAAGTGCTGCAAAGTCGATTAGCTTGAGTCCGTGACAGAAAGTATTTCTGTGAAGTCTAAGCTTCCGGAATTTCGAGCCAAAGTTTCCCTCTCTTCCGATTTTCGCCTTAAAGTCACAATCAAAGAGCTCTTTTTCTGCAGTGTCATCTTTCCCCTTATTGGCTGCAGATCGTTGAGATGTTATAGATCTTCAACTTAATGCAAATTGTGACATTGCCTTAGATTATGCCACGAAATCTGGATGGCTGCAATGTTGGCTTTGATACTATTGTTAAATACAGAAGTAGTCAAAAGTATTTACACAACGAGCTTTTTTTTGCATTGAAATTCAATTCAATTAAGCTCTTTGTGTGTAAATACTTTTGACTACCTCTGTAAATGGTTTTGTCTTTGGTCACAGTTCGCCTAAAATTATACTACAGTAGTTATTGCTGAAATGATTCTGTTCGATCAATACTGCACTTGAGCATTGTTAAATTTAAAAGCTCTGAGAGCTTTAAAAACATCTTGAAAGTTCTGAATGGTTCGAGAATTGGATCGTTCGAGAACCGTTATACCAGTATAAATAGGACACCTCAAACGGAAATGGAACAGTTTGATTTTAACCGTATAGTGAGGATTAAATGGTGAACAATTATATAAGTGGTGCCAAGATAAACACAAGAAATAAAAAAAATTGAGTTTAAATAAAAGTGAGTTTGATTTATAGAGAGTTGTGAATTGTGATATACAAATAAAGGAAAAATAAGTTTTATTTTTCGAGCCTAAGACTAAAACACTATCGAGGGCTTCCACTAATTTTTCGGATGCACCTGGCCAGTTGAAAGTCTGGATCATCTATGTGGAGAACTGGAATTCATCGTATTTGTCTTATTTGCTTGGGTTTTCATCAGTTTGACTTTCCATATTTGAGTTGGTTGGTACAGTAAAACAAAAAATGACTATTAGCTTTTTAATCTTAAAAACTTGCCCGATGCGGGGCAAAACGTGGGGTCTGAATTTGTCTAAATTTTAAATTTCTTTAAAGATACTTTTTAGCACACCAAGTAGAAAATTGTTTTCCAAAAAAAAAAAAAAACAGAGCCTTAGAATAAAATTTTAAAATCTTTCCAAAACTCATCAACCGTTTGGTAACAACCTAAATTTTTGTTTATCCACCAAAATCATTTCATCACTCACAAAAAAAAAAAAAGTGATGAGTGGATTATTTGTGTAACAATTCATGTTTTTCTGAATTTTTATTTTTTCATCGTCTGCTCACATTCTGGATTAGTGTCTATACCATTCCACGCAAGAACAACCCAGTCACTTCAACAACTTTATGAAGGTCTTGACTGCCACCTATAGGGATGGATACGGGATACCTACCTTTTCACAAAAAGAAGCTGGCTGGAACAAACATTACGATGTTTATCATACATATTTTTCACATATTTTCTTCGTCCTTATAATTTATGTTTTCGTATAAAATAAAAAGCAATTTTATTTTCCATATCATAAATATGCCACGTTTGCGATTCTTTTGCCGTTGTCGTCCTTGGATAGAGAGTTGATGGGGAAAGGACCAGCACCAGCACCCAGTATACCCAGCAGGTGCTCCTACCATATCCACCGCTGCTGTCGGTACACTTATTCCAAGACAGATCCACAGAGAAAGGTCTCGTCGTGAACAGGAGTTTTATACAACAACAACAACACCAACAACAAAAAAAGGAAGAAGATGAAACTTACGGAAAGGTTTCTCCGGAGACAAGATAAATAAAGTCAATTTAATGATTTATGTTAACTTGGGCTTTTTGGTGTTTTTCTTGTTCCGTTCCGTTCTCGTTCTCGACTTATTTTTATTTTATTTTTTAACAAACCTTTTTAACTGAGCAAAAAAAAAGTGCAGAAAGGGCAGTCACAGTCACGCCAGGACTGAAGAAAAAAAAATAAAAAAAAAAGATAAAAAGGAGCAAGCATGACTTAACGTTTGATGGTATTATGCTTACAATGCGATGTAAATGTTGCCAGAAGGTTGGAGTTATAATATGATGCCATATTTATTTCGGATTCACGTAGATATTATTAAAATAATTCGATGTAAGCTGTTTGCGTGTGCGAAATATTTAATAAACTTTTCTAAGAAAAATGCTGTATTTCCTTCTTTCACAGCAGACAAAAAAAAAGAAGAAGAAAAAAAGACATTTTATTTTACACTTTGTTTCATTAATACCTACTTTTCGTGATTTTTCAAAAAAAAAAAAAAATCCCTTCGTTACTTTTAATGAAGCAAGTAATAATCATGAACATTTTTTTCTAGTGTATCTGATGCAAAATCTAGTTAAAATAATTCTAGTCGTTTTTGAAAGTGTTCACAGAAAAAAAGACTAGACAATAGGCATATTAATACGCACTGCTGGAGTCAATGGAAGTTTAAAAACGAAAAGCAACCCTTTTAAGAACCCATTCGGTTAGGGCTTTTCTAGAGATATGAGCTAGAATTGGAGAAATCAATTGATCTTGGACTAACTCCTCTGTGAAGAGCTAGGAGATCAAAATGACTCTTTCATATAGCAGCCGCCTTGATAGCAAGCTAAAGATGATTGAATACACATGAAAGACATGTCATGCCATGAATACCACGGCCGATAATTCCCTATAGGGGCCCAGTGTGGTTCAACCCTCAGCTAATGTCTTCGGGCGTGCCCCTGAATTGAGCTGCACAAATCACCAAAACCGGAGCAAAACATTACTTTTACAACGAGGACCTAAATGGTTTTCCAATAAGAGGTGTTATTTTGAATAGCCCCCGTTGTCGGTAGTTGTCACATTTGTTGCTGTAATTTTGTAATATTTGACAAGTAGAAACTACGCCATTAACAAAAATTGAACGAAACACGCTTCAACAATCACCATCAACAACGGCGTGTATTTGCTGTTTGGGTCCTTGAAATGCATGAAAATGATCCGGAATTTCATCGACAAATCATTTTGACTGATGGGGCCCATTTCCACCTTGGTGGCTACGTCAACAAGAAAAGTTGTCCCATCTGGGGCTCGGAAAACCAACGATTTATTGTTGAAAAGCCTCTTTATCCTCAATGAGTAACTGTTTTTTTTTTTTTTTTTTTTTAAACGGCACACGCGCTCAAGGGGTTCGTTATAGCCCTTTTAATGATAAGTCACAGCGCAAGCGATAGTACGTTAGGAAGGAAGGGAAAGGAGGTGTCGGTGAACATTGATCCTGAATGTTTGAAGATCAAAATGGCAAGGAAAAATTGTGCCAGGCAATCCATTCCACATTCGTGCTGTACGGCTAAAGAAAGGATCTCTATATTTCACGGTACGTCCGAAATTGGGCTCAAGTGTAAACTGATGAGCGTTCCTAGCAAGACGAGTATTACGGGGAAAATGTTTAAAGGGTGGATCGCAGCTGCCTACCTCGAATGAATATTTTTTGTAAAATAATCTGTAAAATAAGGAAAGACATGAGACATTTCGACGATGTTCGAGTGACGGAGATGTTTCCATAATGTTTCTCTCTCCTATCAATTTTTACGCTTTTTTCTGAACTCTGTCAAGCAAGTGGAGAAAAGTTTGAGAAGCACCTGCCCAGAGATGGGAGTTATACTTGAGTTTAGGGCGTATAAACGCTTTGTAAAATGTAGCCAGATCAGAAGGGGTGAAAAACTTCTTGCATCTATTAAGAAAGCCTAAGCATCTTGCAGCATTTTTGGCAATCTCAAGTATATATGATCATTCCAACGAAGGTTGCCACTGATACACATACCGAGTACTGATAGCTTTTCGGCGGTTTATGGAATGGATCGCGCTATCGTGTGATGATTAATAATTTTTAATGGCCGAAATTGGATGGTATTGATCTGGACAACGTTTACATTCAACAAGACGGCACTACGTGTCACACAAGCAACGAAACCATCGATCTTTTACGGGAAAAGTTTCCGTACCGTGTTATCTCTCGGAGAGGTGATCACAATCGGCCAACGAGATCTTGTGATTTAACACCTTGCGACTACTTCCTTTGGGAAAAAGTGAAACATAAGATCTACGTCAACAGCTCAGCGTCGATTCAAGACCTTAAAGATGGAATTCGTGAAGCTAATGAGATCATACAGCAGCCATACTTTGCGATTTGGTGATGGAAAATTTCATGAAAAGGATATTGTTGTGTAAGCGTAGCCGTGGCGGCCATTTTGCTGTTATTGTTTTTATTATTAATGGCATACTCTTTTCTTTACATTAAAATAAACATCCTTTCATTTATCTCAAAAAATGCCATTTTTCTTTAAATATCAAATTATTGGAAAACTCTGTATATATTCTATAGGGCCGCAATGTGGATCATTGACTCCAATTATGTATGACTTATGCAAAAAGATAGAGATGGAAATACAGTTGTAGATACACAGTCGATGGAACTGCTCAAAGATTCAAGAGAAGACCTAGTCAGGAGCCACGGACGGAAGAAAGACTGCTCGCCGATTGGAATCTAAGGAATCACAAAAGGAGACCGCCTGCTTCGCGCCAACTATAGGGCCATAATCCTTTTTTAAACATCTACTATAAGATCATTTCCAGATTTTCAAAAGAGTGCAGTAAAAACCGTGACCATCAGCAGGATGACAGCTCTTTAAGTTTGTAATAAGGGTATGCACACCATTGCAAAAAAGGCGGAAGACCCACTTAACCGGCGACTGTTCGACAGAAAAGTCAAAGACATTAAAATTACCAATGCTCAACAATGTGTGAATTATAATCACGCCAACGTAAATTATTTAGTATGGCCGAGTACGCACTAAAAGTGTCTGACATTAAAAAAGATCGCAATGGTGTGTTTCCTTTTTAATTTATCTGCGCGAAGATCTACGGATTTACGAGAGTTCATTTTCTTTTATAAATCCCACCGTTTTAGTTGGAAACTGGTAAGGATTTTGTCTAACATGAATATTTTGTATCGAATTGTGTAGGCTTGGTACATTGCTCGTAGTTTCGTAGTTTTTGACTTGCGTTTTACTTTTCTACTTGCGATTATGGGTACAATAAGGCAAGTTATGGATTCGTGCGAAAAAAAATTTTAAGATAACAATCACACATATGACATTGCAATGATGAAGAAGTCGAAAAAAGTGGGTCCGACAATCTGTCTGTCTGTCCGTCGGCACCTACAGCCTAAGCGGCTTCAAACTTGGACCATATTATTTTTATGACGTCCTACAGAGGGGTTTTTGGAATTAGCATTCTAGCTCTAAAACTAACGGAACCTGCCATACGACTTTTAGAAAAATATTAATTTGTCTCAAAAAACGGCTTCTACGATTTTGATAAAACTCTCTGAATAGTGTTTTCTGTGCAAACTTTATGTTTTTGTTGAAATAATTTTTTCAGGAAAAGTCTTATAACGGTACCTCCCATAGGACCGGTTTATAAGGTTTTATCGTAAACCATTCTCCTAATTTCAATAAAATCTTGCACACAGGAAGGTATTTAGACAGTTCAATCAATACTGCATTTCAAAATTTCGAAAACTTTTATTTTTTATTTTTTAAAATGTTCTAACAAAAGAATTGGTTTTCCAAATGTTTTGGAAATTTATGGATTGTAATTGTAATTGTAAATAAAAAAAAAACACTTTAAAAAAAAGTGTCTCACTGTTCCATCGTTTAAAATAAAATAAAATAAAAAATATTTTCATTGCATACTTTTTGCATCATATTTAGGGAGATTTGGCAAAAAAAAAAACTGGCACAATGGCCAGTGGGTGTACATGTAAATGCTGTAAGGCTTGGTATTAACGACTATAGTGACGATATTGTCGAAATGAGACTGTAATTCATTTACTATATCAATGCCCAGCTTTATTTCGCATAAGGGAGCGATCCCTAGGCGAAGGAAAATATCCAGTAAAAGGATCAAAAATCTGATCAACTTCCTCGATGCGACAAAATAGGTATGAATAAATCGCTAATCTTGATTAATTTATTATCCCCACATGAAGTACCTACTTACAACCCAAATAATCAAAGGATTGTCAGAGTATCCGTCTGAGAATCATACATCCGGATCTCGCGTATAGATGGCGGGGTTTGTTTTTTAGAGAACCATACTCTTTGGCAGACTCAGTATACCCTCATCAACCAGCAGCCTGCCTGGATGGCATAAAATCTGGAGTACGGTTACATGAAATTGTTCTAGGGTTGGCTTTGCAGATTGAGTCGTTTTCCAGGAGAGTGCTAGCTTATCCCGTCCTTCTCCGTTAAAACTTTTTACTTGCGATTATAGGTACTATAAGGCAAGTTATGCATTCGTCGAAAAAAAAAGTTTTGAGATAACAATCAAACATGACATTACGATGATAGCGAAGACGAAAAAAGATGGTCTAAAAATTCTGTCCGTCTGTATGTCTGTCTGTCTGTCTGTCTGTCTGTCTGTCTGTCTGTATGTAGACCTACAGCCCAAACGGGTGGGCCGAATTGCTTCAAACTTGGTATATAGACTTTTTTAGGTATTGTACAGAAAGGAAATTGAAATTTTTTTTTAGCTCAAAAAATAACGGTACCTGCCATACAACCGTTACGTTAAAGCTTATTTTTCTCAAAAACGGCTCTAACGATTTTTAATTAAAAAAATCAGTGTTGCTTTTTAGGTACGACCAATCATATGGCTGAAAAAAAAGTTTTAAAAAATGGCTAAGAACGGTAGTTTCCATAGGACCGTTTTTTTTGCTTTCGACTATCTCGAAAACGACTCAACCGATTCTTTCGAAATTTCACACACATATAGCTGTAGGTAGCCCAATTTGTATTGCATACCAATATTTTTGAAAAATATTTTTTTGTATTTTTAAAAGCATTTTTTAAAAAAAAATTTAAAAAATTAATATTTTGAAAACTGCTTATTAAATTTTTTATTTTAAAAATTTAAATAAATGTATTTGCTGAATACCTATGAACTGGCGTTTTTGAATTTTTTTTGAAAATTTTTTTCAAAAAGTTTTTCAAAAAAAACTTTTTTTCTCAAAAACCGCTCCACAGATTTTTCTAAATTTATTCTCATAAATTCAAATTTATCCAAGAAATAAAATGGCGTACTTTTTTTCAGCTCAAATTAGTTTAAGTATTTATTTAAGAATTTTGAAAATTTTATTTGTATCAAAATCTCAAGCCCATAAACCATTGTCACTCATTAGAGCAAGTTCGTGCGACCCAGTCGTGCATTTTATTTTTCTATCCCATAACCTCATTTTTACTTGCGATTATAGGTACTATAAGGCAAGTTATGGATTCGTGCAGAAAAAATAAAATGCACGACTGGGTCGCACGAACTTGCTCTTATGATAAGCAATTATTGCTTAGTGGCTGCATATATGGATTTAAAAAAAAATTATATAATTTCGAAAATTCTTTTATTTTTTAAATTAGTTTAGGAGTTTTCTCGGAAAAACAAAGTATGCAATAAAATTTCGAAGCTATACGTAAATCTAGGAAAAAAAAATATTGAAAATCGTTCGACCAGTTTTTTTTTAAAAAGGTTATTTTTGAAAAACTTTTCCAAAAAATATTTTGAAATTTATTTGGGTATGCAAATATATGGCAATGTGTAGTTTACATTTGAAAAAATAATTTAAAAAAAAATCAATATACCCGTTTCCAACATATTTCGAAAACCAAAAATTTTTTTGAAAAAATTATAAAAAATCAAAAAAAAAAGTTTTTGAGAAATTTGAAATCCCATTTTAATAAAATTATAAATGACTTCCTGTGGCCAAAATTTTTTTGAAATCGAATGTATAGTTTGCGAGAAAATTTGATTTGAAAATACTGGTTCTATGAGAGGTACCGTTATAAGACAAATTTTGAAAAATATTTTCGAACCAAAATATAGATTGTCTTACCAAAATAGCATCCTGAAAGTTTTATCAAAATCGTTAGAGCCGTTTTTGAGAAAATCAATTTTTTTCTTCACGATTGTATGGCAGGTGCCGTTATTTTTGGGCCTAGAGCAAAAATAAATAAAATGCACGACTGGGTCGCACGAACTTGCTCTAATGAGTGACAGTGGTTTATGGGCTTGAGATATTGAAAAAAATAAAATTTTTAAAATTCTTAAATAAATACTTAAACTAATTTGAGCTGAAAAAAAAGTACGCCATTTTATTTCTTGGATAAATTTGAATTTATGAGAATAAATTTAGAAAAATCTGTGGAGCGGTTTTTGAGAAAAAAAGTTTTTTTTGAAAAACTTTTTGAAAAAAATTTTCAAAAAAAATTCAAAAACGCCAGTTCATAGGTATTCAGCAAATACATTTATTTAAAATTTTTAAAAAAAAATTTAATAAGCAGTTTTCAAAATATTAATTTTTTAAATTTTTTTTAAAAAAATGCTTTTAAAAATACAAAAAAATATTTTTCAAAAATATTAGTATGCAATACAAATTGAGCTACCTACAGCTATATGTGTGTGAAATTTCGAAAGAATCGGTTGAGTCGTTTTCGAGATAGTCGAAAGCAAAAAAAACGGTCCTATGGAAAGTACCGTTCTTAGCCATTTTTTAAAACTTTTTTTTCAGCCATATGATTGGTCGTACCTAAAAAGCAACACTGATTTTTTTAATTAAAAATCGTTAGAGCCGTTTTTGAGAAAAATAAGCTTTAACGTAACGGTTGTATGGTAGGTACCGTTATTTTTTGAGCTAAAAAAAAAATTTCAATTTCCTTTCTGTACAATACCTAAAAAAGTCTATATACCAAGTTTGAAGCAATTCGGCCCACCCGTTTGGGTTTAGGTCTACATACAGACAGACAGACAGACAGACAGACAGACAGACAGACATACAGACGGACAGAATTTTTAGACCATCTTTTTTCGTCTTCGCTATCATCGTAATGTCATGTTTGATTGTTATCTCAAAACTTTTTTTTTCGACGAATGCATAACTTGCCTTATAGTACCTATAATCGCAAGTAAAAATTTGAGATAACAATCACACATGACATTACGATGATGGAGAAGTCGAAAAAAGTGGGTCTGGGAATTCCGTCCGTCTGTCTGTCTGTCTGTCTGTCTGTCTGTTTGTCTGTTCGCTCCTCTGGAGGCTGAACGGGTGGGCCGATTTGCTTCAAATTTGGTATTTTGGATTTATTTGGCCGTCCCTCGGAACATATTTTTTATTTTTGCTCTAGGACCAAAAATAACGGCACCTGCCATACAATCTTGAAGACAAAAATTGATTTTCTCAAAAACGGCTCTAACGATTTTGATAAAACTTTCAGAATGCTATTTTTGCAAGAAAATCTATCTTTTGGTTTGAAATTTTTTTTCAAAATTTGTCTAATAACGGTACCTCTCATAGAACCAGTATTTTCAAATCAAATTTTTTCGTAAACTATACATTCGATTTCAATAAAATTTTGACCACAGGAAGTCATTTATAATTTTATTAGTATGGCATTTAAAAATTTTCAAAAACTTTTTTTTTTGATTTTTATAATTTTTTCAAAAAAATGTTTGGTTTTTGAAATATGTTGGAAACGGGTACATTGATTTTTTTTTAAATTATTTTTCAAATGTAAACTACAGATTGCCATATATTTGCATACTCAAATAAATTTCAAAATATTTTTTGAAAAAGTTTTTCAAAAATAACCTTTTAAAAAAAAAACTGGTCCAACGATTTTCAATATTTTTTACTTGCGATTATAGGTACTACAAGGCAAGTTATGCATTCGTCGAAAAAAAAAGTTTTGAGATAACAATCAAACATGACATTACGATGATAGCGAAGACGAAAAAAGATGGTCTAAAAATTCTGTCCGTCTGTCTGTCTGTCTGTCTGTCTGTCTGTCTGTATGTATAGAGACATACAGCCCAAACGGGTGGGCCGAACTGCTTCAAACTTGGTATATAGAGATTTTTAGGTATTGTACAGAGGGGAAATTGAAATTTTTTTTTTAGCTCAAAAAATAATGGTACCTGCCATACAACCGTTACGTTTAAGCTTATTTTTCTCAAAAACGGCTCTAACGATTTCGATTTAAAAAATTCAGTGTTGCTTTTTAGGTACGACCAATCATATGGCTGAAAAAAAAGTTTTGAAAAATGGCTATGAACGGTACTATCCATAGGACCGTTTTTTTTGTTTTCGACTATCTCGAAAACGACTCAACCGATTCTTTCGAAATTTTACACTTATATAGCTGTAGGTAGCTGAATTTGTACGGCATACCAATATTTTCAAAAAGTATTTTTTTGTATTTTTAAAAGCATTTAAAAAAAAAAAAATTTTAAAAATTAATATTTTGAAAACGGCTTATACAATTTTTTTCCAAAAATTATAAATAAATGTATTTGCTGAATACCTATGAACTGGCGTTTTTGAATTTTTTTGGAAAATTTTTTTCAAAAAGTTTTTCAAAAAAAACTTTTTTTCTCGAAAACCGCTCCACAGATTTTTATAAATTTATTCTCATAAATTCAAATTTATGCAAGAAATAAAATGGCGTACTTTTATTTCAGCTCAAATTAGTTTAAGTATTTATTTAAGAATTTTGAAAATTTTATAAATATCAATATCTCACTCTCACACATTAGAGCAAGTTCGTGCGACCCAGTCGTGCATTTTATTTTTCCTAGATTGAAACTTTGAAATTTTATTGCATACTTAGTTTTTCCGAGAAAACTCTTAAACTAATTTAAAAAATAAAAGAATTTTCGAAATTATTTAATTTTTTTTAATATCCATATATGCAGCCACTACGCAATTGCTTATCATAAGAGCAAGTTCGTGCGACCCAGTCGTGCTTTTTATTCTTCTATGCAGCGATGAGGTGGAGGGAAACACCCGACAACTTAGAGTGCGAAATTGGAAATGGCAGGCTAGAGGTGGAGCCGTTTGGAGGATAATATTAAACGAAGCTAATTTATTAGCACCACGATTTTCAGAACGATGGAAAAAGATCTACTTAAATGTTTTTTATTAAGGAAGGCAAGATGTTGAAATGGGAAGAACTAGACAAGTCATGTGTGAGGTTTTGGCCAAACTTTTTATACCCTATTCCATATAATGGGTATATTGTGTTTGGTATGGAGTTTGTAACATTGAGAAATAATACCATTAGGTATGGAAAAGTGTATATATTCTGACTCAGAATCAAAAGCCTAGTCGATTTAGCCATGTCCGTCCGTTCGTCCGTCCGTCCGTCTGTCCGTATGTATACTCTCTAGAGGTCGCAATTTTTGAGCTAGAAAGCTGAAATTTGGTATATATAATCTTTGGTTCAAGAGTAAGGCAAGCTTTAGATAAATCTTCTTCCAATTAAATAAAAAAACTCAGTTTGGGCGTGGCTGACGCCCATTTTTCATAAAAAACCATCAATATTGTTTTTATAAGAAACCAATTGTTATATTAATGCGAAAAACATTAAATTTTGTGGATATTACTACTTTCACATAAACATCTTTTGTATGAAATCAAAAAAATTTGATTTTGGGCTTGGCTTACGCCCACTTTTCATGGAAGAACGAGAAATGTAGTTTTAAATATTTAAGGTACTACCGATATTCAATTAAAACCTTTTTCGCTTCCGTTCGTTTCATGAAAAATATATTTCTACATTTTCTTGTGTAAATTTTTTCAATACAACCACTTTTAAAGGCGTAATTTTGATAAAATACCTTTGTTCAGGGAATATCGTTTAAAAACTACTCGATTCAGCTGTAGTTTTACACGTAATGCTCAAATACTGACTAATAATCAAAGCTTAGTTAGTGCTTTAAATTTTTCTTACATATTTTTAGGACACGCTCACTTTTAAGTGGGCATTAATTTTTGAACACTTCGGTGTGTATACCTTGATGGTAACGTAGCAAAGTGTGGTTCAAGAATTGTTAAAAACACTCATAATCGCTATTTCCTATCAAAATCTAGTTTCTAAAAATTTTATTTTTGTCTTGTTTTGTTCAAATCGATCTGCAAGCTTAAAATTGAATGATGAGCTCATACAGTGATTACCCTGGCAATAAAAAGTCTCAGCTGTAGTGGCACACGTATTTTTTTATTGTGACAGCAGTTATATTGTACATCGGCCAAAAAAAATGTATTTTATTGTATTTTTCCCTGCCTGCTAAAGAAGAATTTTGCTACCGATACTGGAACAGCGGTTGGCTGCGAAGGAGGCGAACGCATATGCATTTACATATACAAAAATATGGGGAATAGGGTATCCAACAGTTCGTTGCAAACGTACTGTAGCTCTCGCTTATGTTTTTTATTTTGAAATGCCAAGGTATGCCATGCCATATTGGTATGACATCGTTAGAATTCCCTTCTCAGCTTCTTTCGGCCGCACGGATCCGAGAAGTCCAAATTCCATTGACTTTCCCGCATAGATTCTGCTGAATTTGGCCTGTCTTTTCTTCACCTTAAGGGCATCGGTCGATTGTGGTTTACTCGCAAAGACCGTCGATTTCAAGAAAACCTACAAAAAAGGTGTAGCGGGAGAAAATTGCATGACCTTGGTGACAAATTCAAATCATTCATGCAGAATGTCAATCATGGCTTCCGCAGTTTAGCAAGTTGCACCGTGCTGATGGAACCACATGTTGTCTAGGTCCATGTGGTTTCATTTGGGCCAAAAGAAATTGGTTAGGTATTATCGTTCTCTACCGCTCGATTTTGGGGGTGGCCGCCCCAACAGTTTTCGAAAAAGCTCGCAATAATGACAACATCGAGTCACGTTGTACCAAAGTCCACATCAAACATCATTGACTTTACGTTGATGATTCGACACCTGGTGAATTTCATATGGTTGGTGTCGTCTCATATACATACGTCAGTTTTGTTTTTTAACAGAGCCATCCATCCAAAAATGCACTTTTTCGCATTCCAGCTATTGAATCTTATAGGGGTTTGGGCCCAGTTCTCGACGAAAAAGCTCGTCAAGTTGAAGATCGCGGATTATGAAATATTGGTCCCGATGAAAAATCGATTGCATCGGGTTCTGTTGTACACTTTCACGGATTTTCACCGAATTGACCATCTCAAATTTGGTCATCTGACGTTGAAAACTCGACTGTAAAATTTGAAGGACTACTACGCGTCTACCGTTAAATAATCGGGAAGTGCGCAACGCTTACACCCACGAACACTAATTTTGACTTTTAATTTTAACTTTTATCATTTGGACGTGCTGTTAAATCGTTGGCATTGTGATTTGGATTTGACAGATGTCACCAAAACAATAATATGGCCGCCACAGGTTGCCAAAATCTACCCTAGTCAGTTGAAAAATCCTTTACTTTATAGGTCATCTCTGGTAAAGAAGCTTTGTTTAAAACTATTAAAACGTTCCCACAGCTAAGGCCAATTGCGGTAAATCGGGACAGCACCAGACGCTATTGTGTCTCAAAACTAGGGCCATAAATCTGTGATGGCTAACTTAAAATAACTCTTTAGCAAAAAGCTTAAATGTTCCTAATTGAAAACCCATTTTATTTATTTGTGTGCCATCGTCCCTTCAGAGCAAGGACGTGCGACCATGCCTTTCATTTTCCTTATTATGTATGATGACAAAAAAAGTCCAATCAATTGTAACGGCGAAACTTTTCATCTGCTGCCTCAGCGCAATATTTTGAAAATCGAAATCCTATTAAGCAATATTTTTTCTGTGCAAGGATCTTTCCCATATACACCATCTCCGCCATTATTTTCCACTCTTTTGACCCCAGAAAGCCAAAAACCATTCTTTGAATCAAATCGATTAATAAACGAAAATTGAGGATTTGTTCCAGCAACAGACAGAAGTTAAGCCTTGAAAAGGATAACGAGAAAAAAAACGAAATTCTATCCATCCCGCACAGTTTGTCTGTGTGCCTTTACGTTGGTTAGTTAGTACACTGCTTCCACTTCCAAAAGTTCCAACGTGGCAGTGGCAAGTAGCACACACTATGCTGGAAATGCGGAATATCTATAACATAGACTAGTAACACAGAACAGACTGCCATAATCGGATCTGTGTTCCTTCCGGGGCCTGCCGCGCCACGCCGCCATAGCCTCTCATAAACATAAATTGAAAAGGTTTCTCGCGATAAGCAAAACTTTCCACGACAATCACGCGAAATTCACCCCCTGAGCCCTGAGGCAGTGGGTTGTTCTGGATGAAGAACTGTGATGGTTTAAATGCTAACTAGCTGTAATACAGTTGGCCGTGGCGTGCAGTAAAAGGTGGCTCTGAGGCTGATGGGTGGCCGGGCCGGTAATACCCGGTAGATGATGGTTGATGGTATAAATACATAGTTGCAGAAACGAATCCAGGACCATTGCGAAACGAAATTGCGAAATTCAGTGGAAAATATTCGCGGCGCGCGATTGCACTGATATTTATTATCTACGCTGTGGGGATCATTTAGTTTGGAAAAGTTCCCTGAAAGCAGTCCGTTCCTGCCAGGGCGATAAGGAATCCAAAATGGAACTCTCTGGCTCGCAATATGGAAATATTGGTTATGATTTTTTTTTTGTGGTTATTTTTCTTTTTTTTTTTGTCTGATGTAGTAAGTTGGACTTTTGGTTGTAACAGCTTAAAATATGCAATACAATGAAATCGAAGAATGCCTTTAGGGGCTTTGTTTATATCCTTTTTACAGGATTTTTTTGTGACCTATTTTGGGAGAACTAGAGAGAGGGGCGATTAGTTTTATTAAAAAAGGTTAGTTATTAGAGGAATACTTTGTTGCGGTATAACAAGGTCATGCGTATACAGGGTGTTTTCAAGTTCGATGATTGATTTCGAAAAAGGATTCAGCGCTCTTAGTCCATGGTAATGCACTTTGTTTCCTCAGATTTCAGTTTCTAAGACTTTTACGTTTTTCTGGACTAAGCTCATTTTTGACTTAAAGGTGACTTGTCTCTTAAATCTGGTTGATTAACATTATCGTTTTAATATTTTATCCCTAAAACCCTAAGACTTATCGCATATGGAAAATGGCCTCACCCAACATAACCTGCCAGTCCAGTGCCTAGCAGCCATAGTTGTTTCCAGTTACTCACCCCTAGTTGGATGTGGTCGTCTTCCACTTGATCGTCCCTAATTAAAATGTAGTCTTCCGCTTCTGCGTTGGCCCTTAAGATAGGAATTGACTCGGCCGGCTAGGCTGGTGTGTTTTTGTCCATACGCTCCACATGGCCCAGCCATCTAAGCTGCTGTATTTTCTGCTTTTTAATCAGGTCAATATTGCTGTACCTACAGTTCGTCTCTGAATCGCCATACTCCATTAATATAAAGAGGACCAAATATAACCCGAACTGCTTAGAAGGCTGTGCTTTGTGGAGTGTATGGACGAAAACGAACCAGCCCGCCGATTCTTCAATTCCAAACAGGATGGCCGACACTGTTCTGAAATACCACACATCTAATGTGGCGCCATCAAGTGGATAACGACCTCAACTAACTTCGTGGGCGCAATTGTAGGTCATTGGCTAGGGACCAGTGTCAGAGTGTCAGAGACCACTTTTTTGCCCTACACAGCATAATTGAGATGATAATACGGTCTTATAACGTGTCTCCTTGGTTCTTTTTTTTTTTTTTTGTGATGGTTTTTGTCTCCTAGTCCGAAGAAACAGATACTGGCAAGACGATTCATCGATTGATCTCTCCACTGATATTGTTCTTCCAAGATATTCTGCACCCGAGGACAGCATTACTTTTTTAATCTTTATTTACAGCCAGACCCATTTTTACCGCCTCCACTTCAATGCTTGCGAATGATCCACTGACAGCGTACGTCACTCTTCCGTATATTTCACTGTCTTAAACGGGTCTGGAAAAAATCTTACCACTGGTTGCGTACGATGGATTTAAGAAGGATGCTGCAGAGGTAACATTTGACCGCGTAACCTTGTCTTAAGGCTTTTTCAACATTAAATAAGTCGGTGGTGTTCTTACCTGGCATGAAAACACCATGATAGGAGCCAATCAGTTCAGGCGCGAAAAGGATCAGACGTTCACACAAAATGGCCGACATGATTTCATAGGCGACGTTAAGGAGACTTATAGGAGACTTTCCAGTTCACGGTGCCTCGTTCTGGATAAGTATAACACACAACGCTGAGGTTCAATTCGTCAGGCATATTTTCAACCATTCAGGTTGATGATTTGGAATTTTCTCCTCACCAAGTCATCCCGCTGCTTTCAGGAGCTTCTCTAAGAGGATGTTATCAGCTTTGTTTGGCTTTATTTTAGCTGTCTGAAAAGTCTTCTTACTAAGGTCTCAACATCGACTGTGCATTTACTACGACACTCCCGTGAAGTCCTGAGCTAGGCATTTGTCCTTGTGGCTGTCAACGGGAAAGAAATTTAAGTTAAAAACCTACAAACTTAGAACCAATTTGAGCTTCTTTCAAAGAGTACAACATAGTTTCGGGGCATCAAATCCAAGTTCGATCAGTTCAATTATGTCGTTTAAAAAGGATTCTCCTAAAAAATAGTTTCTTAGTAGCCATCAGGGCATGTTCTAAGGAGATTGGTAATTGTCTACTTCTCTGCTTCGTCCATACCTACAGCTTGTGCTTAAGTCATTTGCGAGCACACCAAATCTCACGGCGCGGCGCGGCGGCGTAGCGTGTCTAGCTATAAGCTATGAAACATTGTCCTGTAAAGACACTACATAATGGAATTAATGTGCTGTCTGCTTAGAGCGTTTAGGATCCAGCTTCAGAAAAATCTGTTTTGTCGCTAGAAATTGTACAACCAACTGTCCACCTAAGATTAGTCCTCTCAGTAGCGTCTAGCCTTAACGAAAATTTACATCCCAGCCATGGGAATACCTAGAAAGCTGGGTGTTGTTGTTCATTGTTTGGCAAGTTGTTCGGCTACAATGGTATGGAAGACGTTAGGAGATACTTAGATTAAGTTAAGAGTACCCTCCACCAAATAATATTTGTTGTTTGAACCCACTGTAAAAACTGGATTTATTCGTCTTCCAGGAGGGAATTTTAATTCCAGAGTGATCCAGAGGCATGTTTACTCGGAAGTTTTTTTTCAAAATGAAGTTGAGGTGCTGAGTAGTCCATGTTAGCGTGCGTGCCCGTATTGTTAATATTGTTTTTCCTTGTAAAGAGGGCAAGTTTTCTTTTGTGGGGAATATCTATCAGGTATTCGCATTGGCACTAAAGCTACTACAAGCTACAAGGCAGTTTTCGGACTATATGCTAACCCCTTGGATAGTGTGGACATCCAAGTAATTAGACATTATGGTCAATCTGGTTGCCGGTAAGTTGATCAGGAGTCCACTCACTTTAAACACTTATTAAAAGGATTTTTCTTAAAAAGTATCCAAAAAAGCCAAACAGGTTTTATAAAAGTCATGAATCATTTCCCAAATCATTTCCATCGAATTAGTAAACACCCTGTACAATAGGTCTTCAATCTTTGGTATTTTCTATTTGCAAGGGGTACCAGGTTATAGGTTTTGCAAGTAAGTTTCTATGAACTTCTATGTATGCCCTTGTTTATGGCAAGTTTTCACCGGAAAATTTATCCTAATTATTTCAAAACAATTTGGAAAGTTTTTGGTTCATTTCAAGTGAAGCATGTGAACGGGAGTTACTTTTCACGAAAATTTGTTATGAAGCCTAGGCAATATATTTTGCTCTGCGTTAAGGTATAAAAGTTAACCACAGTTGAGCCTTTGTTGCTTTAAGCAAATATTTTGTTTCAACCCTGACCTATAGGCTAACACAAATTCTTGAAAATATAATATTAACACGTGTGCTTTGTAAGGTTGAATATTTTTTAAACATGGTGAGTGTATATGTTAACAGCACATGTTTGCGAACGGATTGATACAAACGTAATTTTAAAGCGTTTAAAAATATAAAAATTAGAGGAAAAAAGTGTATGATCAATTTTATGGTCGAAACGAAGTTAAAAAAAAATACATAAGCGAGAGCTACAGTTTGCAACGAACTGGATACCCGATTCCCTATTTTTTTGTATGTGTATGCGTTCGCCTCCCGCAGCCGATGTTTCAGTTTAAGAAACGAAATTCTTCTTTAGCAGACAGAAAAAAATTCAATAACATTAATTTTGTGTGGTGCGATGTTCAAATAGTGTTGGCACAATAAAAAAAGGCGTGTGCCCCGCCCAAAGTTAAGACTTTTAACTGTCAAGGCAATTAGTATGACCTCAGTGACATTCAATTTTAAGCTTGCAGATCGACTTGAAAAAAACAAGACATAACTTAAATTTTTAGAAATTAGATTTTGAATGGAAATAACGATTATGGGTGTTTTTAACAATTGTATAACTATACTCTACTACTACGTAACCAAGGAACACAAATCTTAGTGTTCATCTTCATACTTCAAAACTTTGACCGATAGTTAAAAAACATACAAAAAATAATGCATTTATGGTAACGCCTCTTAAAAATGGGCGTGTCCCAAAAAATTGAAGCACTATTTGTGCTTTGATCATCAGTCAGTTTTTAGGTATATGTGTTAAACTACAACTGTATTGAGTAGTTTTTAGCGATCTTACCTGAACAAATGTATTTTATAAAAACCACGCTCTTAAAAGTGGGCGTATTGAAAAAATTTACACAAGAAAATGTAGAGACATATTTTTCATAAAACGAACGGAAGGGAAAAAAGTTTAGATTGAATATTTTTCATTTTTTCATGAATAGTGGGCGTAAGCCACGCCTAAAATTCAAAAATTTCTTTTCATATACAAACTTTTTAGTTTCTATTAAGAGACGCAAAATTTTGGATTGCGGATTCATTATAAATACCATTTATTTACAAAAACAATTTTTTAATAGTTTCTAGTGAAAAGTGGGCGTCAACCACGCTCAAAATCAATTTTTTTGATTTCATACACAAGATGTTTATGTGCAAGTAATAGCCACAAAATTTAATGTTTTTCGTTCTAATTTAAGCATTGTTATTTTTAAAAAACAATATTGATGGTTTTGTTTGAAAAACGGGCGTCAGCCACGCCCAAACTGAAATATTTTTATACAGTTTGAAGACGATTCACCTATAAAGCTTGCATGTGCAAAATTTTAGAGTTCCTACTGCTTTTGCGTAACTGTACAAAAAACATAATTTAATTTTACCAAATTGAGGTTTTTGTGGGCCGATTTTACTGGTTCAAGAACTTAGCCATACTCTTGATCCAAAAATTATATATACCAAATTTCAGCTTTCTAGTTCGAAAATTGCGACCTCTAGAGAGTATTTATACGGACGGACGGGCGGACGGACATGGCTAAATCGACTAGGCTTTTGATTCTGAATCAGAATATATATACTTTTCCGCACCTAACGGTATTATTTCTCTATGTTACAAACTCCATACCAAATACAATATACCCATTCTATGGAATAGGGTAAGCAAATGTTATTAACAAAGTTGTAGGATAGCAAAAATTGTTTATAAGCGAGTTATTTAATAAAAACAAATTTGCCTTAAATTCAAGATGGTGGCCAGGAGGCCGAAAAGCTCTACGTAGGCACCTAATGAACCCCTCTTATGTCAAAAAAGAAAAAAAACCCTATCGAATTTTTTATATTTCACTCTTTTTACTTGTGAATATAGGTACTATAAGGCAAGTTATGGATTCGTGCAAAAAAAAATTTTGAGATAACAATCACACATGACATTACGATAATGGATAAGTCGAAAAAACTGGGTCTGGAAATTCCACCCGTCTATCTGTTCGCATATCTAGAGCCTAAACAAAATGTGCCGATTTGCTTCAAATTTGGTATTTATTTGAAATTTTCTAGGTGGATCTTTTTCATTTTTGCTCTAGATCGAAAAATAACGGTGCCTGCCATACAATCGTGAAGAAAAAAATTGATTTTCTCAAAAACGGCTCTAACGATTTTGATAAAACTTTCAGAATGCTGTTTTTTTTTAAGAAAGTCTATCTTTTAGTTTGAAAAGATTTTTCAAAGTTTGTCTTATTACGGTACCTCTCTTAGACTCAGTATTTTCAAATCAAATTTTCTCCTAAACTTTACATCCGATTTCAATAAAATTTCGGATGCAAGAAGTCATTCATAATTTTATTAATATGGCATTTCAAAATTCTCAAAAACTATGCTTTTTTGATTTTTAATAATTTTTTTAAAAACAAATTTGGTTTTGAAATATGTTGGAAACGAGTATCTATACCTATATGGATTTTCTTTACATTATTTATTAAGATGTTAACCACGGATTACCATATATTTACATACTCAAAAAATTTCAAAATATTTTTTGGAAAAGTTTTTCAAAAATAACCTTTAAAAAAAAAACTGGTCCAACAATTTTCAATATTTGTATCTCGCGAGCAGCCGCAGCGGTTGACTATGGCAGGCGAACGACAACTTTTTATACTTTTTTAAAATGAAGGCCACAAATAATAATTTTAAAAAACATGTATATTGCACTTTCTGTGAATTTTGAAATTGAATGCAAAAGTGTTATCCAAGCACCCACTTAGGGCGTCAATTTTTGTAAGAAAAATGTGGTACCAAATATTTTCTCACAAACGAACACGTTGAAATAGGGTATCCAACGTACTGGAACCCTCGCTTATGTTTCTATTTGAATTGAGCAAAGGGCTTTTCGAGTTGCATTATTCTCAAGATAATTTAAGGCTACTTTATTTTTTATCGAAACTAGGAGATCTATTGGAATCAATTTTGTTCTATCTTGGAATTTTTCAAAACCTAGGTATACGATTATAGAAGAGTAACTGAAATATGATATTAAAAGCACTTAAGAAGATGACCTGATGACGCGAATATCCGTAGACACTCCTTCTTTTACACTTTTTTGAAGCCCCTTAATTTGCTGACACGAAACATTTGGTATGTTTTTTTTTTATATTTAGATTTAAAAGTTCAATTGAAAACAGAGGACTTTCGTCATACCAACCTGTGATGATCCAATAAACCAATAACCTTGATCCTTTCAAACTACATTATTCAAAAGGAGATATGGCTTGAGAAAACCCCGTACATCTATGGCCAAAAGTATTGAAAAGTATCTTGGAAAACATTTTTTTTTTCACTGAAAAAAGTGAAAACAATCGCACACAATCAGAATCCCCCCAAACCATCGCCGACCCTGCACAACACGAACACGGTAGGTGGCCATAGAAATACAGTTAAGAATTAAACCGATGCCTATACACAACACACTAAAAAAAAGTAATCACCAGGGAAGAATACATTCCTTCGTGAATAGAAACACTTTTATTTTATTAGTGATAAGGGACGAGCTTCCGCCAATCCATCCATATTGTATCTTCCTATACATCCAAGGTAAACGAAACTAAACGAAAAAAAAGAAACACAAAATTGAAATAGATATATATTCAAACATAAAGCCTTCTAAATATTTTCCTTTACACAATTTCTTCCTCCATCTTTGAAAATAAAAAAAAAAAATAAAAAGATATATGAAATAAGAGATAAATCTTCGGCAAAAAAAAGGAGACACAAAAAAAAAAAGAACTTTTCCGAAGTAAAAGAGAAATAATTAAAGCAAAACATTTGCCATCAACTTGAATGGTGCGCAATCTTCCCTCCCATTCCATACCCCATCAACATCAGCCCCATACCATGCCCATTCATATATTCCTGCTGCTCCATATCACTGTATCCTTTTTACATTTTTATCCTCAAATTATTTTTTGCCCGTTCCTACACCGTTCCGTTGGATGCCATCTTTTCTTTTTCTTTCTTTTTTTTTTGCCTGAGGCTAGATTGTAGGAAAAAGAGAACGGAAAGGCAACCAAAAAAATAATAAAAATAAAAAAAATAAAAAAAAAAAAACCAAAGAAGAAACGAAGTCTAAAAATGGAGTCCTTTCACTCCTTTTAAAAGGTGCAATATTCTCTTATCAATTTATCCCTGAAGGGATATTTTCATCACGACATAGGAAAATTCAATTTCAAATGAATAGCTCTAAAAAAAAGTAAAGCTTCCCATACACATAACAATAACAACAACAACAACAACAACAAATGCTGTGTGTAAAGTAATAGCTAGCTGTAGCTGCCTCCTCTCTGGCTGTCAGTATTGTGTATAGGATTTGTCTATGTATGATGACGATATGGCAAGCAGCAACGATGAAGACGCTTCGGTCGCATCGCACGGGAAGGAATATCATTCATACTCCAAAAGACGAGAGGAGCAATCGAGCTCACAATATCCAGGATCCCACACTCCCATGCGCTCACTATTCACTGGCGAAGGATGAAAGAGGATAAAAATCGCTTAACTAAATCAAATATAAACACTATTTTGTTTGGACCCAGCCAGGCCCGGCCTCCTCCATCACCATCACTGTGTGCTATCATCACATCGAAATTAAATTTCTTGTTAAGGCCTCATGGTAGAGGCAGGAGGAAGGAGATGGGCCCATTGCTATTCAACTGACTGTCGTATTATGCAAATCAGCAAGGACATTGTTAAGAAAAAAAAAAAAAAAAACAACAACAACAACGGTGGCATGCTGTCTATAGCTTGGTGTATTAGATGCTTGTCCGTATTTGACTTGGAGGAGTTTTTTTTTGTGTTTGGGCCTTTAACATTGGACAGCGGATACGTTACGTTTACTTTTCTGGATAGAAATGTTTGTCAGTTTTCGATGATACTTTGTATAACCAAATGACAACTGGAAGAATATCGGGCATTAAAAATGATGATAGCAACTAGGCAACTGGGAGTCGGATCTTGTTAATATAGATCATTTTGACAAAAATGTTACAAAACTCAAGATCTTGCCTGCATAGCTGAGATATTATTTATTTAAGTGCCTTGATCGGGATGAACCATTTCCCACTTTTTTAATTGTAAGAGTTGTCTGGCCAACCATCTGTTGGAGGCTTTAAGGTTGGCAGCGTATATAATAAACTACAGTACCCTTAATAAGCGGGGCGTTAGGTGCGCCATCTAGGGACAAAGTAAAAAAACACTTGATTGGAGAGTTAGAGGTGGTTTTTGTCTAGATTGTCATGGGAAGCAAAAACAATAATTGAAGACATTTGATGTCAAGTAGAAACGACAACCATCGCCGCCATTGACGAAGTTCACAAACAGAAAAACATGTTTAATGAATTACTATAAAAATATAAAGGGTGTTTTGTTAGAGGTATAGAACTTTGAAATGGCTGGATCAGTCTTATCTGGAGGACCAACTTTCGCTGACTTTTTCCAACATTTGTGCCCGTATGCATGCAATAACGCGGCGAATGTTGACCTACAAGTGGTCAATTGTTTCAAGCATATCGGCGTGGACTAGCAACTTCACATATCCCCACAGAAAATAGTCAAGCGGCGTTAAATCGCACGATCTTGGAGGCCAATTCACAGGACCAAAACTCGAAATTATGCGCTCACCGAACGCTTCCTTCAACAAATCAATTGTGACACGAGCTGTGTGACATGTTGCGCCGTCTTGTTGAAACCACAGCTCCTGCACATCATGGTTGTTCAATTGATGAACGAAAATGTCAGTAATCATGGCTCTATAGCGGTCACCATTGACTGAAACGTTCTGGCTGGCATCGTTTTTAAAGAAGTACGGACCAATTATTCCACCAACCCAGAAGCACACCAAACAGTCAGTTTTTGTAACTGTGTCTCAATATACACTTGACGATTATCATCACTCCAAATACGGTAGTTTTGTTTGTTGACGTATCCATCCATCCAAAAGTGAGCTTCATCGCTGAACAAAATTCGCTTATGAAAATTGGGATCAACGGCAATCTCATTTCGAGCCCATTCTGCACGATTTGGAAGCGTTGTTCGAATGTCAGTCTATTCATGTTGAAGTGCCAAACAAAGCTTATAATAAATCACTTTACAGCTGAGGGCCGCCAGTTAAAACAGTGTTGCCAACTTAAAGTTCTATACCTCTAAAAAACACCTGTTATATATGCACAATGGCAAAGTCCGAAATGTGGAAAGAGACGAAAAGAAACAAGGAGAAACGAAAATTTTGCTTAAGGTGGTCTGGTGACGTACTTACTTTCTTCTCCACCAGACACACCATCAGCTGATTGGTGTACAATTATCATTAAAGCCAGTTCGGAGAGTTTCCTGCGTTGTAAACAAACTGTCAAACTTTTACGACAAATTGTAAGCGTTTATACACGAACTTGTGTCATTATTGTCAACTGCATTGATGAAATAAAAATTGAGCTCGCACAGGCCAGAGGACAAATTTTAGGACAGTGACCTGTAGTCAAGTGTCATGTTGTTTCATAACAATGTTTAAGTGCCAATAATTGACATTTTTATTGTAAGACCGCACCAAGCGAAAACGCACTTGAGCCGTAGTTAACTACAAAGTTGGTAATCTATCCAACTATATGCCCCAACCCCAACCAGACGTTCTTCTGAATTGCAGTTCCCAGTCAAAGTTAAGCAAGTTGCAAGCACAATCATATTTTCCACTCACACATTCAAACTTTGATAACTTGCCGGCCGGCCAACTGTCAAGCAGGCGAAGTTGCTAATAGTAGCATCTAATTAGTCATCTTGACAGCCATAGTAATTCTGTTTAATTTTTTTTAAATTTCACTGTCATGGTTTTTTGAATGAATAACTTTGCATAACATCTTTAAAATGGCCGCAAGAGACTCCAAAAAAAAAGTAGCAAAGCCGTTGAGCAAATATGGGTGATATTGGTGGCAAAAGGGGCATGATTCTCCAAGTTTCGAAGAGGTGACTGGATGCCTTAACAAAAGAGGGAAAAAGAGAAGGGAAACCACGAAACTGTTATAATTATCGTTCAATTAAGCTGATGTCGGACACCATGAAGGTCGTTGAGGAGTTTAATAATGCCAATTGACAAATATATTAATATATGGCTGTCTGATGACCAGCGCGGGTTAATGGCGGGAAAGTCAACAACAGACGCAATTCAAAGTATTAGGAAGATAACGAGCTATCATATGGGTGTGGGTGGCCCTCAGGCAACTAGGAGTTCCATAAACATATGTGCGGATGAACATGGGCATGTACGAAGGAGCAGTGACAAAAGTAAAAAGTCCAGCTGAAGTCACAGAAGAATTCCAAATTACTGTAGATGTACGCCAGGGAAGCGTCCCCTGCTCTATTATTGCAGTCCTTGACCAGCTGCTTGTAAGTTAAGTGATTGACTCCAAAGTACATCAGTTATTCGTTGCTGACGATAGAGACATCATTAGCGAGGATCTTTTATCCCTGCTTTTGACGTATGGGTGGACGTTTTGAAGGGAAGTGGGTACCGTAAAAGTAAAAAATATTAGTTTGAATAGAACAGTGATTCTCAAATAAGAAAAAAAACTAAAAATATCTGGAATTTTTTATTTATAAAGAAGGAACGTGTAATGACATCAGTTATTGGGTAAGAATGTGGTTGACGAAGTAGCGGGAAAAATGCTCTATCTTCTGAACGAATGGATCACAATGAAAGACGATGTTCAGAACGTATGAAAGTAATCCTACAGCAGCTGAGATGAAGATGCTTCGTATGAAAGCAGAAGCAACAAAGCTTGATCGAATAAAAAGTACAAAAATACAAGTCGAAAATACTATCTGCCAAATATTAGCTAGCACGACCAGCTTAGCGAGGGAGAAAGATAAGAGGCATGCCTAAAACCTCCTGATAAAAACAAATGAAGCGACAGCAGTATTTAGTTAGCCTAAGAAATAGAATGATCCAAAACCGGGAGGCTTGTCAACGCTTTCTGATGTTAACTCGGTGGGCTCGGTCGTTTTCACCTCGCCTTTTTGCGGTTGCACGGGTCCGAGTGGTACAAATTTCAATGACTTTTTCTCGCAGATTCGGCTTTATCTGAGGGATGGCTTGTGTTATATTCACCTTAAGGGCATAGGGCGATTGTGTTGTATTAGCTCAGCCAGCGTTGTCAAATGTCCTAATTTTTGCGGGACGTCCCAAATTAAAAAAAAAAAAAACAATGTCCCACGCGGACAGGCTCAGTCATGCTTTTCGATGATAGCTTGGCAGTGCGTTCAGCGTGCTATGGAAGCCGGGTGGGTGGCACAGAGAACGGTGAACTGGCCTCCCACCTGGTGTGTGCGAACGCGACATCTTATTCCTCAGACTACTGTTTTGTAAAGGACATTTAAAATTCAAATAAAAAGAAAAATATTTAAAAACATCTGCTTAGTCCTACGTTTTTACTATGTCCGGCTTTCGACGAATCCCGCTTTCAAAAGTTTCAAAAACCCCACTGTCCGTTCATGCAGAATGTCGTGGCGTGCCCTGTGTAGCATGAATCGTTGTCCTGCTGGAACCATGGTGGTGATATCCTCACCAACGTCCACCGGCCCAAACTCCAAACATTAAATTAACTTTTTGAGTCACTTGGTAAACCTAATGTGGGTTGATGTAAAGGGTTTTTTTTTAGAGCTGTGTTTTTCAATCTGGCAATACTTTTTTTGGAGTTGATCTTTTTGACAGCTGTCAATAGATTTATTTTAGTTTGGTTTGCCATTTCATAATGAACAGACTTGCCCTTGAACAACGTTTGCAAATTGTGTAAATTTATTACCAAAATAATGGATTGGTTCGCGTGACGCATCACTCGCTGCGTCCAAATTGAGGTCGCCATATTCGTCCAGTAATCTATTCCCTTATCTTTATAATAAAGCTAAATTCTTATCCATAACATTAAATAACATATATGCGTTTTATTTCTTCTCGAAAGCCACACGTCTAAAAAAACACCCTTTAATAATATTTAAGTTAATTTTGAATTTTGATTGTTAGCACAGCCATTCAAATGAAAATGCTCCTCGTCACTATGGATCATTTTTCGACAAAAATTGGAAACTCTCCGAAGAATACACAGTTAACAAACGGCGTTGTATTTGGTCATGAGACTTGAGCTTCTGGGTCGAAGGTCAAATTGCCGACGCGAAATTCGCCAAGTTGATGTTTGGGAAAGGACTCGTCCACGGAGAGGAACCGAACGTTGAAGACTCGATTGTGAAGACTGAAGACAGAGCCTTGACGTTTTCATTTGGGTGTCCTGTCCAATCATGTAAGTTGCGGCTCTAGTAACACAGATTTGACAGATGTCATCAAAACAACATGGCCACCAATTGTGACACCCTTTACGATCCCAAGTAACCACCGCTGGCATAATATGAGACGTATTCAGGGTAACCATAAAATGTTTGTGTTTTAAAGTTTCCAAAATTTTATAAAATTAATTTCAAAAGATGCATAATCGGTTTTCGAAGCATCCATCATCAGAAACATTGATGATTGCCTTGGTGCAGTATGCAGTTTTCTGGAAAATTTATTTAATACCCCAGCCCCAGCATGATGTGATTGTGGAATGTATAGGTATGCTTGCCTTCTCTATAATATTTGCAATTTTTGTTTGAATATATTATATTTGCATTTGCTTTGGTAAGCCAAAAAGGATATTAGCATTGCCGTCTGTGTATTGAAATCGATTTTGGCAACAAGGCTGAATGGCAATCGAAGCGCATATAAGGGAGCGTTTATAACGTCCGTCGTTGTCGTCGTCATCGTCTTCATCATCGTTATCGTGATCGTCACAGAAGTCGTCCTTAAAATGATGTATTTGGCTTTGTGATACGATGGGGATCAGAATTATTGCAATTTTGAAATGTTATACTCGTATGTGGAGGAGTGAGGAGTTGGTATAGAGAGATGGTCGGCAAACATTTTGGAAGAATACATAGAGAAAATGAAATATCTTAGAATTCATCTTCATATTATATAAATTTTGGAGAAAAGCAAATGTTTGGGATTGCAAATGATGCAGATGAAGCTGGATACTTATGTTTTATATGTTGGGATTGTACCTATGTTGTAGATATTCGTATATTCAAATACTTTGTGTAGTTGGAAACGATTGTAAGGTTTCGAAAGCCTTATAGAGTATTTGCAAATTATACATAAATATGGATTGCATGTTTGTATTTATTGAAGCGCACAAAATTCTAATTGAAGTATGACCTGTTTCAAAGGGATTATGTATTTGTTTTTGACTTTATATTGATATCAAAACACATGAATGGTCCAGTCCAGTCAAATAGCCATTTTTGAGTGAAATTTCAGGTAGGAATAATGTTATTTGATTGTTTTTCATATATTTTAGGACTAAAGATTACTTGATAATCTCAAAAACTGGTCCATAAAGGTCCCTTTTAGTTTTATGGGCAAATTAAAGATTTAAAAAGTATTATATTCAATACTTTCTCGATCTTGAAAACAATATTTCAAGTATTTCTGCTATTGACTCAAAATTGTTTGGAAATATCTAATAACTCTATAATTATAATGGTCCTTATCCATTGTTTTTGAACAACCTTACAGTAGAGGTAGATCCTTTATACGATCAGTAAGAAATCGTGACAATCATGCATAGATAATTGATTTTATACCATTCTAAACCAAATAAAATGTTTGGAGCAAAAACCTTAGAAGAAACCATACCAAACCGGAAGAAATAACAAAGAAATACATATCAAAATCGCATAGTCACCTCCAAGCGGTGCCTGCTGGATAGCCGAAAGGTGAACTAATGACGAAAGATACGCTCTGAAGATGACGGTCATGAAAGGGAAAGAAAATTGTGATGAAAACCGTAAATAATGCCTCGGATGACCAAACCAAAAATGTTGACGAAACCCTCCCCCCCCCTCCCCCCGCAAACGAAAAATGTACAACGATTTACGCATATGCACGTGGAATGTGCGTACACTTAAGCCGAGCAGCTAGCCGATACCCTCGCCACTCTCAACGCTGATATAACAGCCCTTCAGGAGATGCAATGGAATGGGCCAGGCCTAAGAACTACAGAGGACTGTAACTTCTACTATGGGAGATCGCGCTTGTTTGTGTGCGGATTCGCTGTCAGAGGAAGACTTCGGCAAAACGTCTTGAGCTTTCGCGAAGTCAGCGAAAGAGTGACAACGATCCGCATTAAGGCAAAATTCCACCACTTAAGTCTTATAACCGCCCATGCCCCTACAGAAGAGAACGACGACACTACCAAAGAAAGTTTCTACGAGCACGAGTTCCTCGCCAAAACATATGAGCAGTGCCCAAAACATGACATTAAAATTCCCTTGGGAGACTTCAATGCCAAAATTGGGAGGGAGGACATCTTTGGTATGACGATCCGAAAACACAGCCTGCACGACACCACTTCCTACGGACTGAGGCTAATCGATTTTGCAGCGGGCACATGGCCATCCCCAGATGGTCGAACCTGCAACCAAATCGACCATGTTGTGATTGATGGAAGACACTCCTCCATCAGCATTATGAATGTCCGTACATTCCGAGGAGCAAACATCGACTTGGACCACTACCTAGTCGGTGCAAAACTTAGGGTACGGATCTCCATGGAAGTTCTTAGGCGAACACCAAACACAGAGGAAATTCAATGTTGGACGTCTTCAATCGGAAGAGACCGCCGCTGCCTGTGCCGACCGCGTATCCATTGAGCTTGCGAGAAATCCTTCGATTGATGGCATGAGCCCGGAAGACCAATGGCAGCTATGTCAACAAGCCATAAGAAGTGCTGCGTCAGAGGTATTGGGTTTTCTCACATCCTTCCCCCAGAAACACCTGGTTCGACTCCGAATGTGCTCAGGCAAACAAAGCTAAAACGAAGGCATACAAGTCGTGGCTCCAGAGAGATACTAGAGCATCCAGAAATCTCTACGTTGAGCGAAGGAAAGATGAGAAACGCCACTCAGGAGGAAGAAAAAAGAACCCCAGCAACGCGAAGTCGAGGAGATGCAGAGATGTTTT
Organism: Platycheirus albimanus; assembly: GCA_916050605.2. Classification (NCBI taxonomy): domain Eukaryota; kingdom Metazoa; phylum Arthropoda; class Insecta; order Diptera; family Syrphidae; genus Platycheirus; species Platycheirus albimanus. The sequence goes on from OU696696.1 coordinate 58,618,734, forward strand.
TGCAGAAAAGAGGTACGAAACTTCTATAAAAGGGTGAAACAGTCTACATCCGGTTTCACAAGCCGCCCTGGGCCCTGCAAAGATCGGGATGGCAACACCATAGTGAAAACGCAGGTGATGTTTTCTTATTCTTTCCATGCATCTGGGTATTGGTGTTGTTATCGATTCTGTTCTTTGCGTTGTTGGTCCGGTTTAAATTCCTGGTATCTGGCTGTCAGATGTCTCGTGACTATTTTCAGATCTTCGTGGTGAGAGCTTCGCGTCGTGGTCTGAATAACAGTATGGTGATGGTAATGGTACTGCACCTTAATCGATGTCTTTATCTTCAGTGTCCACTTCCGCACCGGTTTCTTTATGATGTCGTTCTCGAAGTTGATTTTGATGTCATTTGATGTTTCCTCTAGAAGTTTACACTATAATATATTGATACGACCGACTACCCTGGTTATCAGTCCAGCAATTCAACGATTCCCTCTTCTACTTTTTGTCCAATTTCAAATTTGGTGGAGTGATGCTGGAATTGTTATACTTTTGTGAACATGGCGATCATATGGCGATTTTGTTGATGATTGATTTGGTGTTGCTTGAATTTGGATCAAATATTTATATAAAGCTCTCTCCCGGTCACTCTCCTCACACATAACTTTCTTGAAATACTCTTTGAAAGAACTAACTGTGCGTTCAGATAATCCGTTTGAACCCGGGTGCAGAATTTCTCTAACTCTGTTGACGCAAAATGAGGGCCATTGTCACTGACAATCACCTTTGGCAGTCCTTCAATTGCAACAGATTTTAACAGAGCATAGATCGTGGATGTCGACGTTGTCGATGACAGCTCGAACACAAAAGAAAAACTGGAAAAGGAATCCACAACTATTAACCACATACGAGAAAAGAAAGGACCTGCGAAATCGATGTGGATTATTTCCCAGGGCTCAGCCGCTTCAGGCCACGATGAGTATAACCTACAGGTCGGACATGCTTCTGAAGACTTTTTGGTCGCTTGGATGATGTTAGGAAACCAAATTTATCTGCGCGCTAGTTGCTTCATGTTTTTGCCCCCAATGACCCTCGAAGGCATTTGTAGAAAATTATCTTCGAGTAATCTTGGTATTACAACACAAATGTGGTCCGTTTGCACGAGCAAAACTCTACTGTCCACTCTGAAGTTAAAGAGCAAACTTTCGATTAAAATAAGGAATTGAATTTACCTGCGATGTTGGTAGCGTCCGCGGCCACCCGTTTTTTCTTAAAAATTCACCCCTGTAATTTCAACCACTGTAATTTCACCCCTGTAATTTCAGCTCCTGTAATTTCACCCTTGAAAATTCACCCCTGTAAATTCACCCTTGGAAATTCATCCCTGTAATTTCGCCCTTGGAATTTCACCCCTGTAAATTCACCCTTGAAAGTTCACCCCAGTAATTTCAACCCTGGTAATTTCACCCCTGCACTTTCAACCTTGTAAATTCACCCCTGTAATTTCACCCCCGGTAATTTCACAGTTAAAAATTCACCCTTGGAAATTCATGTAATTCGAAATGAGACATAGATTTTCGTCTTTCTTAGTATGTTCTGCGATTATGTCTGCTCCGATCGGGTATTCTGTGATAACTGTCTCATAAATCTATACCACTGTCAGCATTTCTTTCGAGAAGGTCGAAGTGTCTGCCGTAGAATTAGGTACTGATGATATTTAGTGACACCGAAGATTATTGATAGAGCTTCTCCTTCTATTTGAGAGTATTTTTTCTGACTCAAAAAATTGAACTTTTGAATGAACCAAAAGCAGATGATTTCAACTAAAATATCTAATGACCTAGTTTTCTCCCACAAGTACCCCAAAACGAGCAAAAAGGATCTCCTATTAGAAAAACCGATACAGATTGAAATGAATTTTATATTTGAAAACTAAAAAAATATCCAATTTAAAATGCATTTTAATATGAAGAGCTTTAGGAAGCCAACCATCCATAATATTTCTAACAACATCTATGCGATATTAAAATCGTTTTCAAGTGAAGTACTTCAGATACAGATTCTACCTATAACTATTTTCTATCGCAACGACTACGTGGTCATTCAGCAAACATCGTCTAAATTGAGATTCATCAAAAAAAAATGCTAAAACTATAAAAGTCCTCGAAAATTCAAAGTTCAATTTCACAAATTGCCAAGTGAGCATACAAATTGTGTCCACCATTAGAGAAGGGGTGGTGTGGGGGTGGTTTGAAAAAAAAAAAAAAAACAATTTCTATATTATAAATGAGAGAATTTATTCCCAAGTATGGATTCGTCATAGAATACAAAATATCACTTTTCGAATGTATCTCCTCTTGTGCATATCCTGACCACTGGCACTGCCAACCATCACACAAACACCCACTCCGCAGCCATATGCTGTCCCAGAACACAAATCGAAGCATCCTCGAGAACGGATGAATAATTTTTCCAATATTTTTGCAGTCATAAAGCAACCCATACAAACAAAATATAATGCTAAAGGCGAGGAATAAAAAGAGGCAACAAAAAAAAAACTTCATCACAACGATCTCAACAAATCAAAATGGGAACTGTGATTTATGCAGGAACAAGTAGCGACAAAGGGCAAACACATCTAGATACTAGCACTAGGTACTCTCGTGCTAGCTCGTGAAGTGTGTCATCCATTAGAGGGCGCAACCTGCAATTTTTTTTCCCACCCACACTCATATAGTGTTGTTGTTTAAAGTTTGTCTTGTTTTTTTTTTTTTGTGTCTCCAACTCTTCCTGTGGAAAGATGGTATTTTTTTTTTTAAACTTCCGCGACGCGGTAGATTCCCTGCTAGAAAAAAAATATATGCAAAATTCATTCTGGGCGGACACCAACACAAAAAAACAGGACTAAAGCATATGCATTCGCTTTAAACGTGCGGAACAAGTGCAACTAACTTTTCTGTCTCCAATAGAACGAATTTTATTCATCGCACTCAATAAATATCCTGGAAACTTCTATGCAAACTCTTTCCCTCCCGCCCATTCATATTCTCATTCTCATACTCTGCCTAGCTTGCCTTGCGACTCTGCTGCCTCCACATCCACATCCACAGCCTCCTGCTCCTACAATCCAAATCGCTCTAAATGGATCAATGCATCGAGTTTAAAGAAGATGTAGAGAGGCGCAACGGAAACGGAACAGGCGTCGTATATTTAGGTGATATCTTTGGCTAGGTAGCCAAAGGAAAGTGAGAAAAAAACTTATTCCTTTTCATTCTTTTATTTATTTGAAGAAGTCGTTTCCTTACTTTATTCCTTTTCTTTTTTTTCTTTTTTCTTGTTGAGACATAAAAGGACGAAAGCTCTTCGAATCGAATATAGGGATCCGTTTGAGCGCAAATGTTGATGTGCTTCAGATTTTGCTTTCGTTCCTGAATGATGAATTGAGAAGACACATTTCAATTTGATTTCCAATAAATATAACTGCAGGAAGAATAAATACCTTAAATGTTCTTCATATTGGAACTTAAATGATCCTTTCTCCTCGTGAAAAAAAAAAGTAATATTAAGGCAAGTTATTCATTCTTAAAAAAAATGGTTGTTTGTAAAGTCGGTTTACGGACGATAATTGTACGTGATAACCAGTTAAGAAAACAGTTTATGCGTAGGTTATATCTCTCCAACCACCAACAACCCACCCCACTTACAACCACCCACCATTTTTGAATTTTTTCCCACCCTTTCCCCACACATCAGCCTCTTACCCCAAACTACAACCACCAACCAACAGCCCACCATTTTTGACAATTGTTTCCCCCCCCCCCCCACACAGTAAATACCCCCTTCCTTTCCACAACCACCACATACTATTTTTGACAGTTAACTTCCAAACACCAAATCCTCCAAATCCAACCACGCACTCCACCTACAACCACTTGCTTCTCACCCACCATTTTTACATTTTTGGCCTCCCCCAACACCAAATCACCCCCACCCCCAACATCACCGGCAACTACCCATCCCACCTGCAGCAACCAACCAACCATCTACCATTTTTGACAATTTTTTCCTCATCCCTTCCCAACACCAAATCCAACCACCCACCCCACCTACAACCACCTTCCACTCACCCACCATTTTTGACAATTTTTTCATCGCACCCAATTAAATCAACAATCCCCACCACCTAAACCGCCAATTACCCAACCTTCCTACAACCGCCAACCAACCACCCACCATATTTGACAATTTCCCACCAAACCATACCAAATCCCCCGCAACACCAAACACTCATCCACCTAAAGCCACCACGGACCACCCATTATTTTTGACAATTTTTGCCTCACCACCCACACCAACTATAACTACCAACCAACCACCCAACCAAACACTTACCATTTTTCTCTGCCGGACACTACCCCCCCCCCCCCTTCAACAACCACCGGCACTTACAATCATTAACCCAACACCCTCCCTAACACTTTATAGACTTTCTAGGCTATCAAAGCAGCTATATAATGTGACTGTGACTGTGACTCTGACTGTGACTATGACTGTGACACTTTTTATCACGTCAAAAAAAAAAAAACTCATTCTTACCATCTAATTTGACACTGACACTAAATGACTTAACGGATTTTAATGAAATTTTTAATTAAGACGAACGAAACTGGATGAACACATATTATGTAGGTTACGTTACATCCCAGAAAAATTAATGGTTCCGGTATGAGAGGCTAAACTGAGAAAGTTCATTTCATTTACAGCCAGACCCATTTTCGCCGCCTCCACTTCAATACTTGTGAATTTTAATATCTGCTTGATTAATTCAATTCCTCTTAAGGTATCTAAAAATATCAACTCTGGCCATCCGTGGTACACAAAAGAAATCAAATCTTTACGTTATAGACGAAAATAAGGCTTAGAAGTCTTATATTAAAAATCTCTCAATATCTGATCTTAATGTGTTTCGTGCAATTTTTGAAGAATTTAATTTTCTTTCCAAAAACCTTTACGCAGCATATGTAAGGGAAATGGAAATATTTTTGAAGCTTGATCCGAAGAGATTCTGGAAGTTTGTAAATTCAAAAAAGAAGTCTGATGGGGTATCCAGTCAACTTTGTCTACAAAGATATCCCTTTAAACAGGTTCCTTACTGAGAAATGATTACTCTTGCGGACCTGATGGTATTCCTCCCATCATATTAAAAAAGGGTTAAATTCCGCATTCCACTTCAATTTCTTTTCAAGCTATCCATTAAGTCTGGTAAATTTCTTTGAGTAGGGAAAAAATCATTCATTAGTCTGGTTTTTAAAAAGGGCAGTAAATCTGATATCGCCAACTATAGACCGATTTCCAAACTTCCTTCCATTCCAAAGCTTTTTGAACAAGTAGTTTGTGATAGAATAACGTTTTTCCGCAAAAATTTAATCAGCCATCAACAATATGGCGGTCTATTGTAACGATTTTGCTAACCTTTATGCACAGGTGCTGAAAGGCATTAGAGATTGGGACATGAGCTGGATTGTATTTACACAGACTTCTGAAAAGCTTTTGATCTACTTTTACATGAAATCATTGTCTTCAAATTGAAAGCTTTAGGTTTCGCCGTTCTATTTTTTAACTCGATAAATTCATATCTCCAAAATAGATCATACAGAATAAAGTTCAGAAATTTGTTGTCTAAACCCTTTACTAGCTAAATCAGGAGTCCCACAAGGCAGCCATCTTGGTCCGATACTTTTAATACTTGCTATCAATGATATCCTACCGTGTATTTATTCTAGTGAGATCCTTGTGTTTGCTGACGACATAAAAATTTTTAAGACTATTAACTCTGCCAATGACCGTGTGGATGTGCAAGCTGATGTTGACAGATTTGTTTTTTGGTGCAGCAAGAAAAGTTTTGAACAAGAGATCATTAACAAAGATTAGGAAAAGAATCGGAGACAAAACTGAGCTTTGGGGCAACACCAAAATTTATTTAATGAATATCAGATTGGAATCCGTCCAAAACAGCTCGAATGAAAGGTTATTTCTAATCCATCGAAGAAGGGCATCGTCGATACCAAATGCACACATTTATGATAACAGAGCTCGATGCCGAACTCTATCAAATGCTTTGGAAATATCAAGCGCGATAATCTTACTTTCTCCATAACGATGTAGATTGGTTTCACTGTTCGTGCTAGCGTGCAGAGCTATTGGGGAAATACTATCAGGGCCAGTGAACTTAAAAATGTCGAGATCTTGTAGTACTCTTGCGACTGTACGAGTGCAAAAGAAGATTTGTCCCATAAAACTCAAGCACAGAAGATGACATATTATCATGAATGATACTTGCAACAAACTTTGCTACAAATAAGTCAGCTTTTGCTTGAGTTGCCATGAAGAAGGATGCCAAGATGCGACTCTTTATAACTCTTCTCTTTTCTATTAAATAAAATTTATTTAATTGTATTAAAAGTAAAATATTAAAGAAAAGTTAAAATGAAAGATCTTTAAAACCCTGAGAAACTAGAAGAAGCGGGAATTAACAATGAAAATGGCGCAATATGGCGAACATTTACTTGAGTTTTCTTATCTTTAATGATAATGTAAGGTAGGAAACATTTTTGTCTTTGTGTATTATGTGAGGTAAGGAATATTCTATGGTGCGTTTATATTAGAAATTGAAAGAAGAAAAGCATCAGCGAGCGGCTTTAAAATCGATAATCAGCTGGTGGGTATCGATCTAAAATCCTTTGGGCTTTTTTAAATCTGTGGGGTTCAGACGTTCACACAGAATAGCGGAAAAGGTTCTAGTTCTGGCCTGCAGCATCCCCTGACAAGCTTCGTTTTTAGCTGTTTGGGACTGTCTGCACACATCATGGAACCAGGTATTTCGCTTTTTTGCCAAATGAAAACCAAAACATCGGTAGCTGCATTTTGGTAGCCAGTTTGCACTGTTTCCACTAGCCCTTTGTGTTTGGCCATGCCCAGACTGCATTCGCACTTTAGCTTCTAAAAGGTGTTGGTCCGAGTCTATATTGGCCTCTCAGAAAGTGCGGAACTCTAAGATATTAGTGGCATCATGATCAATTTGGTTGACGGTATGTTGATCAGGAGACCACCATACCCCGTTTAGTATAACGTGGTATAGAAAATAAGTGCTAGCTATGATGACAATTCGCCCCGCAGCAAAGTTGATTAGCCTGAGTCCGTAATTGGAAGTGTTGTCTTGGCAGGATGTGCTTTCAGATTGTCCAGTTAAAGTCACAAAGAATAATCTTAGTATCGTACTTCGGGCATTTATCATACGTCCTCTCGAGAAGATCGTAAAACTCTTCTTTGGCTGTGTCATCTTTCTTTCCAGTAGGGGCGTGGCAGATCAGCACGCTAATTCTGAATTTGAAATCAATGCTGATAAAGACAATTCTTCTTGTCCCGTAGCACAGTTTTTTATACTCCTCTCGTTTTTCCTTCACTTAGTTTATTAAGGTATTAAGTTTCAACGGGAATAATGAACAATATAACGTATTTGACAGATGTCAACAAAACAACATGGCTGCCACAGGACATCAATATGTGTGTCCTAGTTTTCAACGATCTGAAATGAGGGTGCGTATGGTCAAAGCTGAACTTATCCTGCACGTTTTTCGAAAAAAAATAGAGAAGTAAGGGTGAATGTTTATGCGAGTAGGCACGGGTGATAGAACTGGGGCGTTTTATCGTAAAGCTCAATGAGAGATCAGTTTGATTCCCCGAAAACCAATTTTTGCAAACACTTCTCGATATCGCCTTCTTTGCATGTTCTTAATCGGCTGTACTTAATTCAATCTTTATGGTCCTAGTCAAATGGATAGTCCTGTCAGATTAATACCTAGTTCACTGTAGACATTGTTTTTGTTTAATGCTAAGGGTATACTTCCATGTTCATCAAAGCAGAGTTTCTACCTCAGCCAATAGGGTTTTTTTTAAGTGCAGCTTTAAAGTATTGCCTCTGTTTAAGCTACCTCTTTGTCTTTCTGAGAAATCTATAATGTGTCTGTCTGTTCCCAGAGCATCACTAAGCAACTTTGGTTCTAGTGCTAGCAGTTACCAACTCCTTGAAATCTTTGTTCCTTCGCCATCATTATCTTCCTACAAAACACAACATTCCTCGTTAACTTCTGTATAAGGGATCAGACAAATTGATGGTTCCTTACAAAAACTTACCGAAATTTTTTTTAAGGCATTCGATTACGATAGCCCTTATTTATTAAAGCAAATTCATGCGACCCAAAGTCAGACTTCGAAGCACTCTTTTGGCTTTAAATTTGCCAAACCAAGAAAAAAATTAAAAAAATAAACTATTCAATATATCAATTTTATGTGCATCGGTTGGTGATAAATTTATTGAAAGCAGGAATACAATATCTCCGAACATAGATGAAGGAAAAGAACTTTCAGTCAAATACATTCAATAAATGACATCCTTTTTTTTTTGTAAAAAAAAAAAAAAAAAAAAACCTACTCCTCGTGCAATGGGAGGTGCATTACTTTTTGGCTGACGTTTTTGCTTACTTTGTGAAAGATGCCAAAGAGACAGAACAAACTAAAAAATATGAAAATTGTTTCTTATTTCACATTTTTCAAAATAGTTTCATTTCAAAACTAACTATAATTTTATAGACTGAAATGAAATTGTCAGAGTTTACCCCAATATAGTGTATAATCTGCAAATATGTGTATACTGTGTATATACACACCAAAATAAGAGACCAACACAAGGTTCTATTAACGGAAAATTAATATGGCTTCTTTTATAACTTAGCATTTAAAATTTTTTTGGTTTGTAAGACGAAAAGTTCTTTGAGAACTATTCAGAGCAGGTTACAGCTCCTCATCAAAGTTTTTGGCATAATTAAAAAAGATACTTGCATCTTGACAGTTATCAGTGTTCTTATACATACTACATAATGTACAAAAAAAACTATCATAACAATATTTTTATGAGAGCGAGAACTTTAATAATCCTTGTGAATTCAATTGCTTTAGATGAAATACATAACCTTTAAGAGTTAATCAGGTAATGTATAAAAGTGAATCTTTACTATTCAGAAAAGAAGGTGAATCGTATTCTTGCAGCATGATACAACTATCTACTAAGAAATGGCATTTCGCATGATATAATGTAAAACGTCAAACTCCATTGTGTGTCCGTGACGTAGAGCGCACAACGAAACAAAAATGAGAATTGGAAGGCGCTATCTTTAGTAGTTTATCATGGGTTCGGAGTATACGTCCCTTTTGGAGCTTAACTGCCTGAGCACAATGGGATAGCTGCAGCAGTAGTACGTACACTGTCAAAGTTAATGTCAAAAAAAAGTAGCTCACTAAGCAGCAGTGTCGGATAGTTACGCGTAACTTTGAAATTTTAATTAACGGGTGATTTTTTAAGAGGTTTAGAACTTTAAAAAAAAAAAAACACAAAAAATTCTAAAAAATGAATGAAATATTTATTTGAATCGATAGTTTGAACCTTGCAATTTAATGTTTAAAGATAATTTCATGCAAATGTTGACTGCGGCTGCGTCTCAGGTAGCCCATCCGCTGAGTCCAATTTTGGCATACTCTTTCACACATATCGGCCGGTATCTCACGAATGAATGCATGGATGTTGGCTTCCAGTGCGTCAATCGAAGCGGGCTTGTCCCTATAGACATTAGCCTTGACATACCCACACAAAAAATAGTCTAATGGTGTCAAATCGCACGATCTAGGCGGCCAATTGACCGGCCCGAAACGTGAAATTAACTGTTCACCAAACTCGCCTCGCAATTGCGCCATTGTTTCGCGTGCTGTGTGGCATGTGGCACCGTCTTGTTGAAACCACATATCATGCAAGTCAAGAACTTCCATTTCGGGCAAAAAAAAGTTTGTTATCATCGCTCGGTAGCGTTCACCATTGACAGTAACGCTGCGATTCGCATCATCTTTGAAGAAATATGGCCCAATAATGCCGCCGGCCCATAAACCGCACCAAACAGTGGCTTTTTCGGGATGCATTGGTAGCTGTTGCAATGCTTCTGGCTGATCTTCACTCCAAATGCGGCAATTTTGCTTATTTACGTACCCATTCAACCAAAAATGAGCCTCATCGCTGAACACAATTTTTCGATAAAAAAGCGGATCCTACATTTCGAACCGAGCACGAATTTTGATAGTAAAATTCAATAATTTGCAAGCGTTGTTCATTTGTAAGACGATCCATGGTTAAATTGCAAACCAAACTGAAGCTGTTTGACAGTGACACAAGGTACTAAACACACGTCAGCCGTCAAAACCAGTGTTGCAAAACCAAACCAGCTAAAAAATCACCCGTTAGTTACACGTAACTAATGTATCTAATGTAACTAAATGTAATTAACTATAACTAAGAGAATTTTTCAAATTCAAAAACTCACATTCCATGTTAAATTGGAATTTAGAAGTTCCGTCCACAAACCCGATCGAAGATATTGACTACACTGTTTTTTGGCAAAGCTGGATGATTGATATTGCCGTCGGGCCAGCTGCCAGCTGTGCCCACGGCAACCTGGCAAGGAAAACATTTTTAAATTACTATATGTATTTCTGCAAAACAAAATTTAAAAATAAATAAACAAAATAGATCTCGTTTGATTTTCTTTGGGCGAGCCAAATCTGAAATTTTAGACCAAATCTGAGATCAAATCTGAATTTACCATACAAAAATAAATCACAATAAACAAAGAAATGTCCAGGAATCTCAAGAAAGAAGGGAAAACTTTAAATGTAAGTAAAAATCTATTGTATGCTCCAAGAATATAAAATTTTATTAGATTTCCTTTTCATCAGGAACATAGTTATTTCAATATGTATTCCTTGCCAGGTTGAAGTTGCACTTGCTAATAAAAGAATTTTGTCAATAGTCGATTGGGATTCAGGATGAAATGTGATTTTTTTTATTTTTTATTTTTAAGTGTGAGTTAGTTTTATTTAGTTATAGTTAGTTACATTTAGTTACATTAGTTACATTAGTTACACCAAATATTGGGCGTAACTAATTCATATTAGTTACGCGTAACTAAACGAGTAACTTACTTCGTGTAACTTACTTACCAACACTGGTTACGCGTAACTACACGAGTAACTTACTTCATGTAACTTACTTGCCAACACTGTAAGCAGCATGCATGAATACAACAGTGTAGCACTGAACACAAAGAAAAATCGTGTCTGCCATTTTGTTTGTTGTTCACATTTTAGAAGTTGGAGTCGAGTCGAGTCGACTTGTACTTCAGTTACTTTCTGTGCTCCAGCTGCAACCTCACATTGTAACCGTGCAATATCAATTGTACATTCAACTTTGACAGTGCTACATACTACTGCTGCAGCTACACCATTGTGATCAGGCAGAAAGTTTGTATCCGCCCCAAGGGTTATTCAATGGGTGCCGCCAGATTTTGTCAGCCTGATGCCATCATGTTGTTTTGGTGACATTTTGTCAAATCTGTTGTTTATTATTCACTAACCAATGCGTAGGTAATCACCATGGAATGTTAATCGTTGTAACAGCACGTCCAAATTATGTCATTCGGATTCGGACACTAAGGGAAGAACTAATGGAAAACAATTGGTGAATGCACGAACTCATTTTTTTACGTGAGACAATGGACGTCGTTTGACAATCACACATATATACATACATAACATTATTCAGTCGAGAGTGATGCCAGATCCTGGGTAATTACCCATTTCGTGGGTATTTCAAGTCCAACAAATAGCTTAAAGGGCAAAAGAGCGTTTTCTTACCTTCTAGAACAAAAAAGGGATATTTTTATTCTACAGACTAATAGACTATTTAATAAATTTTTATTCACAAACAAAATCAAAACTTTAAGCGAATTCATGCAGATTCTCTGACTGAATGCACTCACTTTTACTTTTCTAAAGGCCCAACCATAATACGCGAAAGAAAAAGTAAGCAAGTGTCAAAACCGAACGAAAAGTTTCGTTCCGATTTGTAAAGTACCTACATCAGTTGCCCATAATAGCCTTTAAAAGTAAGAAGAAAGAAAGAAGAAGAATACCCTTTAGAAAAAAAAGGAATGTCAGATTTTCGTACGTAATGTACGACTCAAAGCGTACATTACGTACGAAAACGCAAGTAAACGAAACTTGCCGAAACTGAACAAAAAGTCATTTCGGGTTGGGTATACAAATCACATGTATTTCTACTGTTTCGTAAGTCAACGTACGTATCATTCTTCAATTATGGTTAGTCCTTAAATCTGAACGCAAAAGAAACTTCAAATGTTGAAAATGTGTTCTAGAATTTATTAAAACGCTCTTTTGCCCTTTTAGCTATTTTTGAGACTTAAAATATACACCAAATGAATAATTACCCACCATATCTGGCATCACTGAGCTTGTATTCCTGCGGGTCTTCAGCTTGTAGTTCCTTCAGTAAAACTGCTGATGTTCCAAGTTCAAGTGTGCCATCCAGCTCCTTACTCCAAGTTTTTTTCTTTTTGTTAACGTCAACTCATCTTCTACTATGTATGTCTAAAATTTCTTGGGAAAGAATTTCTAAAATTATTTTCTTTTGATAAAATGCACGGCGTTGTAGCAAATTCATTTTTATAAACACTTTCATTGTTCTGTCATAATCATTGTTCAATTGTTCATTGTTCAGTTATCTTCAATTGCTTGGACAAGACAATTGAGTATTGTCTGTCAATTGGTCCTTGTAAGCGAATAATCCGAGTTCTTTGTGCAGAATTCTCTTCAGGGTAGGACGTGTTATGTTGAGCTGTTGACATCGATGGCGAGTTGAAGTTGGTGAACTTAGTCTCACACCCTCGGCTACAGCAGCCACATTCTCATCTTTTCGTACTTGACTTTCTGTCAAGACTCCGAGCGGGAAACAGCTGTCAGTGTCAAAATAACCTATGATTTAAAAAAAACACCATAAGATAGCCCACTCTGTATAGTAAGTTTGCAATGTTAGCAATGATTGTTTGGGTTTGGTGCTGGTGTCGGTATTGTCAAAGGGTTAAGCAACACGCATTTGTTGCAGTTGCTGCTTCTCGATTTTAGGCTATACTGAATCCTCGGAAAGTGTGGAAATATCCATATGTGCAGTGCAATGTGCATGCCGGTTATTGATTACATGATTGTCAATTTGGCTGACGGTTTGTTGATCACTGCATTGTATATAGAACCTATAGGACGATTACTTGGGAGTTTTTAGTATTGTCTTGTTTTGCCGATAAGAGCGCTGCTGATGCGTCAAATTTGTGAGAAAGTCACCAAAAGCAAAACCGATTAAAGACACGTTCTTTACTTCCTTCCATCTCTTCCTTCTGCACACATAATCTGAAATGAATTAATGCCTAGTTTTCCCGTCCGTGGCTAACCAGCAAAACTCTTACGTTATAGTACTAAAGGTTCTATAGGTACACCATGATCCCTACACCGCCAGATCCACTTGTGTATATTGAGCTGTGGGAAATGGGAAATAAATGCTAGCCAGCTATGACCACACTTCGCCGCGCTGACAAGTCCGTTACCGGAAGTGTTGTCGTGCAGGCTGTGCCATTGTTTATGTAAAATAAAGTTCTGTTAATAAGTGGAATGTTAGATGCGCCATCTACGAGCTAAGTTCCCAAGCACTTGATTGGAGAGTTATGTGTGGTTTTTGTCTAGATTGCCATGAGAAGCAAAAACAGCAACAGAAGACATTTGATGTAAAGTATGTATGTAGATAAGATAACTAGCGCCGCCATTGACGAAATTCACAATTAAATAAACATATTTTCCATGAAATAACTATAAAAACATATAAACAATGGCTGCGCCTTCCGACTCTCGAACAAAAATTACCGACCGACGGTTAAAATTTGAATTTGGACTCAATATCAACGAATAGTGACAATGCGTTCGCTTATGCCACGAATTACACTTCCTGTTCTATGCTTTTCCTCTTATCACAAAACTACATCCAAATACCCGCTTTCTTCATGTGCTGAAGTTTAGAATGATGGCTTGATTTGTTTGAATGAATATATAAATGAAAGTAAGACTCGTCCCTTAAGCAATCGATTAGGAGTTTAAGAAATCACTTAAATATTCAAAAAAACAACACCAATTCACGGTAACATCCTCGAGTTATATAAAGTATTTAAATATAACATCACTTAAGCCAGCGAATCCCCTCCGTATCCTAACATCTATGTTAAAAATTATTCCAACAAATATTAAAAAAAAAAAAAAGATTCTAACCGATAATGGAAATCAAAGCCTGCAACCTAATACCGGATTAGAATATTAAAAAGAAAAAAAAAAGAACACAAACCTTTTCATCTTCCATCCGCAAGTCCATCCCTCGCATAACAGTCCATTTCACCAAAAACCTGGGTAGGAACCAAAAGCTGCCACAGGCAAACACTCGCTTGCTGAACCAGAACCAAAACCCGTGTATGAGAGGAGTAGGTATTTGATTTATTACATTCCCAGCGATTTTGCCCGTTTCACACTTTAGACCTCAAGGAAGTATGCAGCATCCACCATCAACCAAACCAGGAATCACACACACACACGGTTGTACCTACCCAACCCACCTTCCCCTTTAAATGGACCGAAGAGCACCATTCTTTTGAACACTCTGACCCTATATATGGGAGCTTTGCAAAACAACTGGACGAGAACAAAAACATAAAAAAAAAAATTGGATATATCCTGAAAATGGCGGCAAAAGTTTTCAGCAAATTTCTACGGCAAATTGCAGTTTTACGCTTTCAGCAAAATCCAGCTTCACAAGCATCTCCCAAATACCGATTCCACACAACTATCACTTTTTTTTTTTTTTTTTGAAACGCTGCGCTGGGCTGCTCTTTGCTACAGCACCCTTTGGCTTTCACGGTTTGAAACGTTTGCTAGTGACGAGGTTAAGCAATCGAACACTCTACTCTCGGTCCGTTGTAGTTCCTAATGGCGGCTTATAGGTTAGCGGGGAAGTGTTCCTTTGGCAAATAAGGAGTGAATGAAAAATTATTTATGTATTTCTGTGTGACCCTCTTTCGTTTCAGAGTGTCACTCTGCTGCGTGGGGCGTTACAATAATGTGCGAAGTTTTAGGGGAGACTGGGGCAGGTTGTAACAAGAACTTTGTATTATTAAAAAATTTTAAAATTGTTTGACGAAATCGATGGATTTTCTATTGAAATTGAATTAATGCCTCGTGATTGTTAAATGAGCAACATAATCCGAGCTAACCATACATTTGAACAAACACAGACGAAATTTTAGCAAACTGAATGTGATTCGCATTTTGGGGAAAGAGCAGGGCTTAACCAGAGAAGGTGTGGGATAGTCTCATCTCTCCTCTTCCACCTCGTCCATTAACTTCTGTGAAGTCATTTGAAAAATCACCCTTTCTAGGTTGTCTACCCTTAAGGCAATGTCCAGTTTTTACATCGGTTACGGAGTTAAGATGGGAACTGCTTCGAAATATCAACCATTTCGTGGGTTTTCGACCCAATTCTGGCCAGATCTGTTTAGTTGGCTGCCAAGGTGTAGAGTTTGTAAATATTGAGTATATTTTCCTCATGACATATTGATTAAACTTAGATTTTTGCAGCGATGGAGATACCAATATTCGTTGTGCTATGTGAAATTGGTATTGTAGTTCCAATTCTGGCGGGCTTCTCTGCTCTCTGCAGTTTCCCGGAATGTGTTGTGTTCCGGCACCAAAAGTGGGACAATATCTGCCATCTTCATAAGTAATGAGTGACAATCAATAGAGGTAGCATAGGTGCTGAGCTTGTGGAAACCACCGAGTGGTTTAAGGGCTGCTCGGAGGTCTAAGAAAGAAAATGCTTATTTCCAATGCGAATATCACGTTTAACTTAATTGAACCCGGATAGGACCCCTTTGGTCATCAAAAGTGCATTCAGAAACACGCTACAGTGGTCGGTGGAGGGAGTAAGAAACTGAAATGTATTCCATTTGAGTGAGTAAACGCTGCCATCAATCCCACTTTTAGTTTTTGAGCCATCAGAAAAGCATGAACTGATTCATGCCTCGAGAATTCCAACTCATTCCAAGTGGATTTCGATGGAATGCGGTGATGTTTTCGAAAACCAAGTATGGGGGATATAAGTGTAGTAAGAGTGACTTGGAACTGGTTTGACAAGTGACAAATTCAGAACGATGAGATGTCCGATTGAGTCATAAGAAGATCTATTGAGAGATGACTGTAAAGGCTCGTCGGCCAAGCCAAACGAGTTCCCATTTGATTCGGTTTGAGTTCGGTTCGGGATGGTTTTCGGCACGTCCATACTTATTCGGCTTGACCGGTCAGCATAGGCATAATATGGACGCACCTTAAGACGACGCGAAGATATAAAGGCTGATCGCTGGACTTTGGTTAGATCGTCGCAGTAAGTCACTTTATCCACCATACCATATTTCCACCCCGTAAGTAATCCGTTTATATAACTGCTGTAGGTAGGTATATTATAGCCAGTGGGTAGTTTGGGGGGTTTGGCCCCAGTGGCTTTTCAAACTCTTTCCTGGATGTTGGACTTTCAGTTTAGTTTTATATCTTAAACAAGGCCAAGATTTATTTAGCTCTACCTGAGAAAGTTTAAGCAGTCCCAATTTTGGATGGAGCATTTAGTTGTGAAATTTTGGATTTTATTCTAAAGAGGACAAGTTCAGTTTTGTGGGGCTTACACCCAGTCCACAATTTCTTGTCCATTCGAGATAATGGTCAAGAGCTGTTTGCATTAGCTCTCTCAAAGTTCAGGCATGCTTTTTGGATGTAACAAGGGCAATTTCATAAGTGTAAGCAGTCACTTTGAAAAACTCTGCTTTTAAGCTAACTTATTGCTCGTTGACACCAATTTTCAAAAGAGAAGGGGTTAGGACCCCACCTTGTGGTAAACTTAGAATTTTTAACTTCAGGGCCACGTCTCTCTTTAAAAAAAATTTTTAAAACACTTCCCAAATAAATGTCATAGAATCACGAAACACACTGTTTAAGTGCCCAATTTGCTGAAAAGCCTTGGTCTCCCCTATATGCTATATGCAAAAGTGTCCATGACATCGGATATGACATGTCAGAGTAAGGAAAGTTCTAAGAGCTTGGAATGTAACAGAGAGCAACATCACTATCTATGTGCAATACTGCTGAGTCTGCACTCCATGAATGAATATTTGGGTGGTAAAAGTAAATCCACAATAGATGCACAAAGGTTTCGTTTGGTTGTCGTCATCGTCGCTGGATTACGCATTAGCTGATAAGTGAATTCTTTGGGTCAACCACCATCTTTCATAAAATGCCATCAAAGATCTGCAGAGTGCTCCGATAAAATGGGATTTATGCAGTTAGTGCGTCTGTTGGTAATGGCTTTTATGTCACTTTCACTGTGAAAATTGCTAGTAACGAAATTTTGGAATGTTCAAGGATCTGGAAGGGTTGCAAATAAATATACGAGTACTATAACAAGGAGTATGAAATTTCAAGACCGTGTCACATCAACGTGATTTGACCACAGTTTTTGAAGTATAAATTTCAAATGAAAAATGAAATGTTAATTTGACCGAAAAAAGAAATTTTAAAAGAGGAGAAAGATGAAACATTCAAAAAAGAGTTCTCCAATCTTATCAAGAATTCCTATCCTGTATGCGAAGTACGACACAAAGAGTATTCTGGTGACTACCGGAAAATCTAATAGAAGAGTTGAACATTCGTGGGTCGAAATACTCAGTTAACGAACTGAGGCTTACTTCGCAGCGTTGAAAAGGGTACTTTGCTAGTGCTACTGTAAAAGAAATTTTATATCGCGAAGCTGCAAACACAAGATACCGTTAGAATTTTTGCCAACCATGTCTCAACTTACCTCTTTACAAGCCCGGCATCTGCACGAAATCCAGAAGATCAGTAGCAAAATTGCGACGTGACGGGGGGAATGTGGTAATAGATACGCAGTCCGTACTGTTAATGTGGGATGCAGATTATTAAGTGGGGAAGACAACAAACACTAATCGCTAGCAGTCAGAATGATCCATTTGGACGATGATGAAAAAGACTTCCATCTACCCGTCTAGACAGAAGTTCGAGTTGTGATATCAAAGCTAAAGTTTTCAACAATGCTTCTGTTGCGAAGAGCTTCACGGCCGAGCACTTTAAAGCAGTGGGATGTCATGTGACTGGGTGAGGACCATACTGAAACTCTTCCGTACAGTTCGGTCTGATAAAAATGTAAATGACGAATGGTCCTTCCCACAAAAATCGCGTCTTAGCTAATTGGCGCTTATCTGTAAGCTTAAAGACCAGGTAAGTTGACCACCGACCAAATTTTCACAATTCAACCGCCTACGAAAGCGTGAATAGGTACGAGCTTTATATAGCCATTTCACTGCTCAGCAATCTCGTTTGATCGTGCTGGATGACTATGGAGAACTCAAGCTGCTTCTTCAAGGTAAGTGAGGACACCACCGAGCACAGATTCAGTTAATTTGGAGACTTGCAATTATGATTTCTTCAACATCCTTCTTGGCGCAATCGTTCGCAACTCAGAGTTGATTACGAGCGGTACATTCCGAGGAGACAACATCGGCTCGGACCAGTACCTAGTTGGTGGAATGTTAAGAGTACGGCTATCGATGGAAAATGTAAGTCAAACATCAACTACTCCGATTAAATTTAACGTTGGATGACTTCAATCGGAAGAGACCGCTGGAGCCTATGCCGATCACGTATTCCTTGAGCTTACTGGAAATTCTACTACTTACTGTTAATATTAACCCGAAAAGCCAATATCAGATTCCATAAGAAGCGCTGTGTTAGAGATGTTGGGCTTCTGGCAGCCGCCCCCGGCTTCGGACCTGGAAAATCTACGACCAACGAAATATTCACATTTCACCAAATCTTGGAAAAAACTTTGGAATTCAACATGGATACCCACGAACTGTTCGTCGATTTTAAAGCAGCCTACGACATTGTGTTAATAGAGTTGAACCATATCGTTCCATGTTAAAATTTCGAATTCCGGGATGACTCTGGAGAATGCTCTCTGTTTCATAAAAGTTGGTAGGGACTCCACTGAAACCTTTGACACGACGGGGGCGTCATGCAGCTGCTTGAAAAGGTAATACGGAACACCCCATGCCAGTACATCAGGTGCCATCTTGAATAAATCGACACAATACAACACTTGTGTTTGCGGATAAAACTGGCACAAACGGAAGAACATTGCGCGATGTTAGTGGCGCATTTGCAAGTATTGAAGAGGAGGCAGTGAAAATTGGTGGGTGTAAGAGTGTGGCTGTTAATGCTATCCTCGGGTGTTGAATATTATCACCAATGTGATTTTGGACAAGCTGTTTGGGTTCCATTTGAATCTCTCAAAATATTATCAGTGCAGAATCCATGTATTCAAATGCCTTTAAAATAATCCTGTACCTTCAACTGATGTCTATTTTATAAACTCTGACCCAACGTCGAGTTGCATCCCCCATTAAACTATTACATTTTTTGCACGGGGCTAAAAATTTCCCTCAGCTTTCTTTCTAGCAATACTTTGGGTCTAGATTCTTCCTCACTTTCCGTTCGATTGTCATATTTAAATTTCCAATCCTAAGTTAAATGGCGGCTCTTCCAGAGCACATTAAAGGGTCTCTTGAATCCTTGTTTATATCTGTCAAAACATCAGCTTAAAAAGACAAATTTTTGATTTTTATATGGCCATACTGGGTTTCTTGAACTAGTAGCATCAAGTTGCAAAATTACAATCCCATCAAACTCAACACACCCGTCAGGTTAACGCCGCGCCGATTATTTTTAAGTACAGTGTCCGTAGTGTTAGTAAGCACGTATCCTTACCACTTTATATACAGCTCATCTTTTATTACTTTAAGGGTAAAATACATAATCCAAGGATTTCTGAAAACACCCTCAAATTAAAACATAAAACTGAGAATACCATATTTTGAAATTCTAACAATTCCAGCAAGGACTTTCTACTTTTACAACAAAAACTACATTAAAACCACACTATAATTTTCATCATCAACATGTTTCTTTGAAATAGAAATTCCTACCAACAACAACAGGAACAGCAACAACTTTTGAAAGCTATAAATCCTAAAAGCACACCTCAAAATTTAATATTTTCCAATTGGATTATATATCACGTTCCATGAAGTAAAAAAAAAAAACAGGAAACACACACAAGTCAAAACCACCACATCATCTATACTTTGTACACAATATTCAATGTTTAATGGCATGGTGCACACGTCCTTGTAATTATTGTATACTTGATCCTTTGGCAAAGTATGAAAAATAGTCACCAACGAACGAACGAACAACGTTGCCATCGACATGACACAATGAATTTGAACTCATTACGAATGCAAATTGGTGGCCTCCCGTGACCCCACTTAAACCAAACATACTCCACGGACGCACCCTGTGAAAACTGAATTATTCATAATTTTAGTAAATTCAGCGACCAATTCTTCTTTCCCGGCTCCAAAATTACCCCGTGAAATCGATTGAGATCACACACAACAAAGCAAATCGATTTTCCCCCTTTCCCCACAAAAAAAAAAAAAAACAAAAGGACTCGGGAAGCTTCCCAAAAAAGGACCAAAATACCAGTAACAACAATGATAACTACACAAAGGACAATAAATAAAACAACAAAGTAAATCTAAAATTTGCTCCAAAATAATGGCCCAGATGGGTATTCCTATTCCTATTCGAACTGAACCCGTATATTGGGAGCTATTTGGGAAAGTTATAATAAAACGGTGAACGGTCGGTGTGGTGTGGCCTCGAAGAAGGGGTTCAAACACACGGAACAAAATGGGAGGAAGTCGACACACTTTCGCAAATCTACTTCTGCAATTGTTTTACGTGGAACACTAAGAGAGTATAGACACAAGGAAATGGCCTAATACCGAAATGAATTACATTTTTACTACACCAGAGCTTCTAGCTTCAGTTCAGGAGTAGCATTGTATATAGTTCGAGAATATACGACACGATTTGAACGTGCCAAAAACTGGCATCCAACTAAATTGGCCTTAGGCCAACAAAAAAAAGAAGACCTCACCAATTCACTCTTCGAGTCACCGTCACAGTCACCGACGACGATGTTACCTCCCGGTCCCGGCTCGGCTCCGGGCTCCGGAGAACTCTCAGAATATCCACCTAAAAGTATACAACACTGAATAAAAATTTATTTTCATTTCATTTTAATTTTCGAGTGTCGAACTTTATTTCTGACTCTGACTTGCTACCTCTGGTTCCATGGTAGTATACCCCAACCCTTAACCCCACCCCACCTACCGCATCATGCTTCTCTATCTGAAGGGTGATAAAAATTCAACACTTTTAAAATTTGGGGCGTGGGAGTCAAAGTTGTGAAGTGAGAGGCGTTTCAGTGTGAAAACGTAATTGTTTGTGCCGCTTTTTGATACTTTGGCAGACACTTTTTGACAAGCTAAATGAAAAAGTCCTGTTGTCGGGCGCCAACACTGATTTTTTTTTTTTTTCATTTATTTTTTCTATTGGGATTTTTTTTTTTTTTTTTTGTTGCTTGGTGCGGTAGGAATTTCATTAAAAACGGATTACTAAAGCTTCATTCAGGTGATTTAGGGATTAAAAGTTCGTTTTGAGATTGTTATACCAACACATACATACAATGTACCTTCTATATATTGTGGTTATAGGGTATCAGGGAATTCTAATTTCCATTTCGTTCAGGATGACACGGTGCGCATATATTCGTATCTATATAGTATATTGTACTAGAAGAAGAGGATGTTGGTTACAATTATTCCAGTCGGGTGTTGTTTCTTTTCGCTTCCTTCTTGTTCCATTGAATTGCGTGCGAATTCAATTTCATGGTCTTTTGATTTTAATTGAAGCAAGAGTCGGGAGCAAAGCTAGTTAAGGGGGCCTAACGAGTGTTTTTGTATACCTTGAGAGGACGAAAAAAAAAAAACAAAATAATTGCGATACATGGAAGATTTAAAACGGTATCTAGCACTTTGTCTTTTTTTTTTGCGTTCCAACATTCCAATGGTTTTTAGAAATTGGACGGTGCTCAGCTGTTAAGGAGATTACTTATGGGTTTGATCTGTGATGGTTCATAGATCCTTGCGTTGAAAGGACTTTTTATTGAACAGAAAACAACGATACGTAACTTGCAAGGAGTTATCGTCAAGTTATACCGAAGAAAGGTGATCTCAAGAATCGGAAAACCTGGCTTGGTATCACAATTTTGCCCGTACTTCCGCTACTAATGGCAACTATTGTTCTTGAAATTATAAAATTCAGCATCGAGTCTACTCTCAAGAGGCACCAAGCGGGTCTTCGGAGTGGTCAATATTGTGTTCGGTCACATCAACATCTTTTGAATAGTCCTTGAGAAATCATCGGATTATCAGACGACGACGCTGAACAGTGGACTTACACAGCTTTCCAAATTCCGATGGATTCGAAGTGTGAGGGGTAGTGAGGCAGGGTGATGTTATCTCACCGAATTTGTTTTTATTTGGAGCTCGATGATGTTTTGGCTGCCACGGTTGATGAAAATGAGAGTCTTGGTATTCAATTAGATCTTTTTGGCAAGTTGGACTATGCTGATGATATCTGTTTTATGGCAAACTTGTTCCAACAAAATGAAGAAGCCGTCGTGTGGGAAAATTGACACCAAATATACAGAAAATTGTACGCCAACTGGCATCAACAGAAGCAGGTTATTGTGAGACAGGGGAAAATAGAGGAAGTCAATCAGTTCATCTATCCGGGGAGTTGAGTTATCTGTCACTCGATGATGGAACAGATCTAGATAGAAGCTCGTAGTTATTTCGGAATAGTTCCTTCAGTGTGGATCTCTAAATCAATATCGCTTCGTACCAAGTTGAAACTCTTTAAATCCAACGTGAAATCTGTGCTGCTATATGCCTGTGAAAGGGAGAAGGCTCTACCATCATCTCGAGTGGGTTGCATGCCTTTGTCAACCGTTCGGTCGGTCCGGTGGCCACAAACCATGTCCAACTATGAACTATGGCTTGGGGCTGGTCAAACAAAAGTTAATGGTGCCATCAAGGTATCATGATGACAGTATAGCAAAGCAGTGCTTTCAACGGAATGCTCAAGGTGCAAGACGGTTTGGTAGACCAAGGAAACATGGAGATCAACTGTCAAGAGTAGACTTACCATACGTCAGGGTTAGCCTGACGAGTCATGCTTTTAACACCTCTGTCAGGCTTTTGCCAGGCCTCGAATTTTGTCAGGCTTTTTCGTCTTTCTCAACTAATGGCACTTTTTATATCAATGTAGTCGAACCTTAAAGTAATTAAGTATATTCAGATTTTCCTGCATGCATTCACATTTCTTTGCCAATATTTGAGTCTGGATGCATTCATTGTTTGACGTTTATCGTTGATAAGCAGCGTTCACACGGGGACAGACAATTGGACAGTACTCAACTTGTATTTTCCCAGGTTTTTGAAGGGAGTTGGATGACAAGACAATAATAAGACAAGACAATGACTTTGACGGAAAATTCAAGGGAGAGTCTTTTCGCCCGACTTGAAATTTTTCAAAAGTTTTTCTAGTGTCGGTCGACACGTCGCGTTATGGGATTGACTACGAAGGAGTAAATATATTTGTATTCTCCGATAAAGATAAAAGAGCATTGCAATCTCAGGTCATTTTCAAGTTAAGGGTCAGGCTTTTTGAATTTCGGCGCTGGTAACCCTAGTCAGGAGGCTTACAAAATTCCCGTAGTTCGAAGTCATGGCCACAGCTGAGGTATCGTGCCAGGAACAGATATAGATTAAAGGATTTGGTTGCCGCCAAATGTTCCAGAAGAGTTTAAGTGTTTCTGCCAGCAGAGGCTTCCGGAAAAGAAAAAGAAAAAAACCTAGTGGAAAAAAGTCGGGCATGTGTTTACATGAAATCGTCTAAGGGTAAGCTGGCTAGATTAAGTCAATTCCCAAGGGAGTGTTAGCTTTTTTCGTCCTTTTCAATACAACCTCCCCACTCTTCCCTCCCACCTTCTTCTCCTAAACAATCAAATATGAGCAGAGGTACTTTGTGAAAACAAAGCTTATCTGGTTAATTGGAGTTTATATAAAGGTGCTCGCAATGTTGCAACACTTACAATTCGGTTGTCCAAACGTAACTTTTACTCTTCTAAGCTTAGTTCTTCTGCCTCCTAAAATTCTTCGTGAAATTGGCATGATTGACAAATCCAGTGCATGTTGTACGCTTAATTTAAATGAACTGAATGATTCATTTCTGTTGAGTGGAACTCAACCCAATAGGTTTGACTTTGAAGCGATTCCCGCTACATTTGTGGAAGCCCAAGCTCATTTTGAAATTGTTACTGAGACTGAAGTTATTAATTTTATCATGGTTTTACGTTCAAATGCTGTTGGAGAAGATGGAGTTCCCCTCCAGTTTATACAAATGTTGCTGCCTCAAATTATTAGTCATGTTACACACATCATTAATGCATGCATCATGACTTCAACATTTCCCTTGTCCTGGAAACGGGCTAAAGTCATACCTGCTGCAAAAAAACCTAATGCAAGTTCATACAATGACTATCGGCCAATCTGTATTCTTCCTTGTCTCTCTAAGGTCTTCGAAAAAGTTTTAGCGAGACAGATACAGAACCATCTGACTGTGAATTCCTTGCTCAGCCCACTTCAATCGGGTTTCAGAGCTGGTCATAGTTGTTCGTCTGCAATGGTGCACATTTTTGACGATATTAGAAAATAATTTGATAAATGATTTACTACTCTACTCTGCCTTCTAGACTTTTTAAAGGCTTTTGATAAAGTCAGCCACTCCATACTTTGCTGGAAGCTTCGACATCTCTTTCGTTTTGGTGACAGTGCTGTAAGGCTCATTGAAAGTTTTTTATCTAATAGGTTGCAGAGGGTGGTGGTTGGGAATGATTGCTCTGAATTCAAGGCGATTGGACAAGGTGTACCAGGGCTCTATCCTTGGTCCCATTTTCTTCTGCCTTTACATAAATGACTTTCCCTCTATCTGTAATCATGCTTCTATTCACCTCTACGCTGATGATGTCCAACTTTATTACTCTAAGCCCTTTGTTGATCTTAGTGAGCTCGTGGCTAACCTAAACGAAGATTTATCTTCAATTAACGAATGGTCTTGACTTGAATCCGACGAAATGCCAAGGCATCCCTATTTCTAATAGGATCTTTGATCTTTCTTGGGTGCCTGATGTTTTAATATCTGGCACAAAATTAAAGCTGGTGGAAACTACAACAAGTCTTGGCTTTGTTATAAATCGGGACTTGTCTTGTTATAATCATATCAACGTGGTAGTTGGAAGGATATACAGTTGTCTCCGAAAATTGTGGATTACAGCCAGTTTCACTCCGCTTGAAACACGAAAAAGACTTGTCTTCACGCTTATCATGCCAATAATTAACTATTCCGAGGTGGTTTATAGTAATCTTGATTCATTATCATACCACAAATTGCAAGTGGCTTTTAATGACTCTGTAAGATATATTTACCAGATTCGAAGATACGAAAGAATTTCGTCATTCGCAAATGGTGTCTTAGGATGTACTTTACATCAGCATCGAAACATGAGAAACTGTATCTTTCTTTTCAAAATCATTAGTTCAAAGTCCACGTCTTACCTTTACTCCAAACTCCAATTCAACCGCCCCCTTAGAACTTTCAACATTGTTCCCCATAGACATAAAACTGCGCTCTTAAATTACTATGCATCGCAATAACAATTACTCTTTATAAATTGTCTCCTTTTTTTTAATTTTTTTCTTATCTTTTTTTTCTCTTTCTTTTCATCTTTCCTATAATCTTTTTCCTATTTCTTCATTTATATCTTTACATTTTCTACTCGTTTTCTCTTATTTTTGAATTATTAATTAAACTTAATCTTACCTATAATTATTTTTTGTATGTTTACTTATAATCACAATGCTTTGTTATATTTGCTGTACTATAAAAGACCAAGTCTTAATGTATACCAGTTTCAATTAATAAACTTAAACTTAAACTTAAACATCTGTCATCTCGATCCTGCAGCAGTAGGGGACCTTATTAATCGCTCAAATAGAATATTTACCATGTGAAAAGCTCATGATTTTATCGTCATAATACCTTCACCAAACTCCTATCTTACAGACAAGGATGAGAATAAGCTTAACGTGAACACCTGACAATTAAGTCTTAATTTCACGGCGAGCTTACTCGCATGCACAGTCAAATTGGGCTTAGACCAGAGCCCTAAGATCTACCTCTCGGTAGAATCATAGTACCAATTTTATGGAACATGTTGAGGCATGTCCACACTCTCCTTGGTGAGGGGCGAGGTCTATTTAACACCTCTTGCATAAAATAATAAAATCCGTAGATAATATTACCCAATGCCATATGTTCCCGCTATGGAGTAAACCACAACCACCACGATACTCCCACAAGGGGGCCTGCCTCATAGATAGTCTCCCAGGTGACTCGGCCACCTGGTTGGGCACTATCTCCCGTGGTACCAGAATAAAGCTTTTGGTGGAGCTTCGCAACTGTGAGGTCACTTGCAGATGAGCACCATCAATACTCAAGGCCTGGCAGCCTTAGATATGCGCACTCAACCATCCGCCAAGGTAGAAGCAAACAGCCAAATACGCATACCCAGCCTTCCTCACTTAGCCGCATAAGTTTTACCTTGCATACGTTTCCAGTAAGGAATCAATACTTCAAGGAAAGGAAATATAGCAGCAGATACTCACTCCTATTTCAGTTACAACAATTTCCCTGCCATTCATATTGTTCCCGGGTTGCCACGCGGAGGCGGAGGATAGGCACATCTATCCCTCTCAAGTTCCAACTTCAATCTCAACCACATTCATGATTGGATTGAAGCCAGCTTACAAAATATCGACAATGCTAAGCCCAGCAGGGACCCTAAAGACGAAGACGTGCCGCAGCCTCTACGCTCCAAGGATCTGCCGGAACAGAAGGAGTATCGCAATTTCTATTTGCAGCCTTGGCTAAGCGTTCAAAACATTTAAGAGGGTATAGTTCAAACCCCTATCTTACAGACAGCTCTGATCCAAAAGATTCCCTCTCTCTTGGTCCACATTCAAATACCGTCAATACGTCCAAAAAAATCTACCCTCCTAAATTTACGCCACTAAGATCGTAATGGTTTGTCTACCCGCATGTCCAGGAGAACTTAATTGTTAGTCGCCTAAATTGACCTGAAAAATCGGTCAGGCATAACGGTTAGTGTTCCAAACTACCCCGGTCAAGATTCCTGGTTCGATTTTTCATCCAAGCACCATAATTTTTTCCGGGGTTCTGCAATCTGGCGAGGAAGTATTCAAGCAATCGCCCATTGATTGATTTCCTTAGTTAGAATAATCACAAATCTCGGAAACAACAAAAACAGCAAGGGAGCATATCCAGTTCTGTTCAAGTGCTAAACCTACAAATCAATGATACCGGGATTGAGGACTTCTTTAATACCACCTTTCAGCATCGACCTATGTGCTAGGCCCTAAGCTCCGACTAAGGTATTCCTAAAGCAGCAGTCTCCGAACTTCCCCAGGGGACCCTTCTCAGACCGCTGCTTCTTCTGTTGAATATCATATACTTGAACTTGAACTGTGTCATAAATGATTCTATGTTATCTGCTTTAGTCCACCAAAAATCTAAAGCTCCGTTGCCACTTCAGCCTTGATATGTGCTTAGAACTGCTTAAATGGAAAAAAAAGGACTTATGACTCTTTGTTGATGAACATTTCCTAGATCTTTCGGTTACTTAAATCCTTAAATACGAAAGAAGAATAACAGACGGGCTTTACAACATAAAATCGCCTTCCGTAAATTTTTAAATTTGGAATCAACTTCGCTAAAAGTTCCTCTCCCACATCCCACAGTCCATGATGTTGAAAATGATTACTTTTTATTCCACGAATACAGCAATTCCAAAACAATGATTCTAGGAACATCCTTTAACAGATTGTTGGGATCGTCACAAGCACAGTATGTACCATGTTCCATGTACCTACTCCAGCACTACTCGTTTAATTTAGCCAATCTTAATTTGAATCCTTGTCGCCGGCAGAAAATATTAAATTGCGGTTAAAAATTCCTCCGTTATTTCTTGTTCTTTTTTTTTTTGCATTCTCGATTCCGTCCGCCCGCGTCCATTCCTTTTTCGAATTCAACCATCCACAGTCAGAAGCCAACACTCTTGTGTGAACTGCAAAGCCATGCCAATCACGTAGTTCTTCCAACCAAATAAGTAGTAAAACTGGTGGCGATGCGTCAGGATTCAGTAATGAGAATTGCTTCCCAGAAACAAAAAAAAAAAAAAAAAATGACGAAAACATCTAAAAAAAAAAAACTAAACTCGATTGTAACTACACTCTAACAAGGACGAGTTCTATTGCTATCCGTGTGGTCTCTAGTGCTAGTTGCTCGTTGCTTTTGCTCCAATCGCTCCTCCTTCGAGCTTTCGCAACACCACCGGCGAGGCACGGCACGGGGGCATATATACTCGTACCTACTATTGGCATGACGAACAACTTTAACACAAAAATGGATGTTATGATTTCGTTGGTGTACATATAGAGGATTGTAGTTCACGTCCCGCTGTGGTAACTACTATACTATCGTCGGTCGTTCTCTTCTCAGTGAAAGGATGAAATTGTATAAATTTTACGAGCAGGATGCGTTCGAGTGAATTGGCGCACAAATTGAATGGTAATTTTGAAAAATTAAATTTCCGACAGAGGTTTATTTTCGATGGTGGATTTTTGGAAACAGTGTGTGGTGAAGGATGCAATTGATGAAAAAAAGAAGGAGTTGACGCGACGGACGGACGGGACGTGGAGGAAGATGAAAAAGAGAACTCATGAAGCGTTTGTTAAAGCATACGTACCTACATCAGTGTAGAAATAGAATCCCATGTTGGGCGCCATTTTATACGGAATATTATGTATCCTTTAGTGTGATGTATGCAGTTTAATGATTTAATTTGTAACACTTTGGGTGTGTATCATATTTTTTTTTTGGCAATGTGTTGGCATAGTATAACAGTTTTGAAACAGTTAAATTTTGCAAAAGGGCTTATATATAGTGTAAAAAAAATACACGCTGCTTTACGGATAAAACGAGAAATAGTATTAACTAGGAGCAAAGGAAAATATTAGAAATATCAAAGTGATATGTTGGGTATAGTAATTGGATCAATGCATGTAGGTGTAAGTAGCTACAGGTGCTGTTGATTGTCAATTATACAAGAACTGAACGTAAAACAATTAAGCTTCACGGAAACCTTTGTTTTCGACTGGCCTAGGGCAGTATCACTGATTCAACGCCTGAAAACGCATCATTCATACATGTTTTAATTATAGAAGCCCAAATCTGGACAGTAATTCGAGTTCTAACGAATTCAAAGCTGGCTATCTGACTCTATTCAAAGAATAGTTTCCCAATATTTTCTCCCAGAAATCGTTGTTTCGAGTGATTTGAATGTTTACAATTCTACGTGGCTTCGATGATAACACCTGAAGGTAGGTATGGCAAGTTCATTGCTGAGTTAAACAACTTGACTTGACGATCCACTTCATCTTTGTGTCCGATGCTCGTTGACAATGAAACTCATGTGACCAGTTCCCAAAAGACAAATGTTTTCTTTCCAACATAGTTTGCTGCAATTTCGATTATACCACAGAGTAACATGATTTCTCCTTTTATTGAGAACCTATATGGTTTTATGGGACAAATCTTCTTTCACACGCGTTCAGTTGCAAAAGTACATAAAGAACTCGATATGCACAAATCTGCTGGCCCGGAAAGTATCTAACATTAAAGTTCTGAAGAGGTGTGCTTGCACGCTAGGTTAACCACTGTGTGAGCTTTTCCATCTCCCCTTCAGTACATGTCTCTTTCTTTGCTGGTGTCCCCCAAAGTTTCAATCGGTCTCCGACTCTATTTCTCATTTTTATAAATTACTAGCCTTTACCCGCGGCTTCGCTCGCGTTTCAGCTGATCAAGAAGTAGACTGTAGCTTGAGGAATATAGTCTATCGTAATCTAGCTTCTTCTTCTTTTATAGCTTTATAATTTAATACCTACATTTAACCGTGATAAAAAGAAACCTATTCCAATAATTGACTATGGAAGTTTCATTTACAATTCAACAAACAAATCAAATTTAACTAAGCTTGACTCAGTGCACAATGCAGGAATCCGGATTTCTACCGGTGCTTTTCGCACAAGTCCTATTGCGAGCATTTTAGCTGAAAGTGAACAACTTCCCCTTAATCTTCGACGTGATAGGCAAAGTGCATTTTATGCAATCAAAATCCTTTCCTTTCACAATCATATGGTTCACCAAAAATTTTTCGATGATGAATTGTTTAATAAATTAAGTAATAGACCGATAAGATTTCAATCTTGGGTCACTCGATCAAGGATTATACTCAATAGACTCCATATTCCATTAAACTACAACTTTGACAAGATAAAATTTCAAAAATCTCCTCCATGGCTGAATAAAAATTCTGAATTTAATTTCTCCTTAGCGAAATTCAATAAAAAAGACACTCCAAAGGAACAATTTTTGTCTCTTTTTCTAGAACAATTAAATACAAAATATCTTAACTTCCAAAAATGCTATACTGATGGTTCAGTCTTAAACAGGCAGACGGGTTGTGCCTTCAAATGTGATTCGGTAGAAATGTCGTTTAAACTTTTAGAGAACAATAATATTTCTTCTGCAGAGCTTTATGCAATTCAAAAATCCTTAGAATACTATGAGAACAGTATTGTATCTAACATTTTTATTTGTTCCGATTCCTTAAGTGGACTTCAAATAATTCAACAAATATATCCAACGAATTCAATAGCAATCAAAATAAAAGAATTATTGCATAAAATGCAAAACAAGAATTTTGTTTTTTCTGGATTCCTAGCCATATGGGCTTGGGATTTAATGATCAAGTTGATGATCTTGCCAAAAAGTCAACCGTGCAATCACTTGATAAAACATATCTTTTCCAATACAAGGACCTTAAGCAGCTTATCAAACAACAAATAAAAAACGAATGGAACAGTGAATGGTTATCTCTACCAATGACGAATAAACTAAGATCAATCAAACATAACCTTGGCGATTCTTTCGACTCAATTGATGGTCTTAACCGAAAAGAATCTACTATAATCACCAGGCTTAGAATAGGACACACAAGGTGTACTCATGATTTTTTATTCAATCCGTCTAATGAACCCCCAAGATGTGTTTGTGGCGATGTTCTATCTCTTCGACATATTTTTGAGAGTTGCTCCTTAACGACACATTCAAGAAACTTATTTGGAATCAATAACATTCAAATTTTAAACAAAAATGAATTAGAATCTTTAAAAAAATGTATTTCTTTTCTTAAAAAATTAAAAATTTTTAATAACATTTAAAAACTAAGGACTTATGTTTTAACTTAATTTTTTTTTGTTAAACATCTTTAGAAAAGAACTTAAATTTTTGTTTTTTTGTTTTATAAAAAAAGTAAAAGATACTTTGTGAGTAATAAACCAAATTAGAAATAACTACCTATTGTATTAAAAAAAAATTCCAATTATGATTTTATACTTCACTTTTAAATCACTCGTTCTTTCTAAAATAGTAATTAAAGGAGGTTCTAGTAATAAGAATATTGAAAATGTATTAAGCTTATCTAAGGGCCTTAAAAACCTATTTAGTGTTATGAGGCCACATCAAATCTTTTAATAAATAAATAAAAGAAACCTATAAGCTATACCAGATTATAATCTAGCTCTGTGCTAAATTTCATTCAGATCCGTTCAGCCATTCTGGTGATATTCCAAAAATTAAAACAAATCTATCCCACGGGAACCATACATTTTACCGGGATAAAAAATAGCCTATCTGCTATTCCAGACTATAAGCTATCTCTGTGCCAAATTTTATCCAGATCCGTTTAGCCGTTCTGGCGTGAGTTAGCAACAAACTTCCAAACTTCCAAACATCCAAACATCCAAACATCCAAACATCGTAACTTTCACATTTATAATATTAGTAAGATTTCTTTTCTTAGACTTTTGGCCACTTAGAAATGTGTATAACAAACCCGAGTCACCAAAACTACCCCAGAATGTAAAAGTCTTAAAAGTTCATAATATGGTCACAATATCAGACTTTGAGCGGTTCACGATCCTAATGTACTTGGCAGAATTCGGGAACAAAAACAAAAAAAAAAAATGGCAGACATTTTTTTTTTTTAGTTCTACAAATTTTATTCGTGCATGCTGCTTAGTCCGCTACTTTTTTTGACATATACTTTGACATTGCTACGCCATACTACTGCTTCAGCTACACCATTTTGCTCAGCCAGTAAACAAGCGCCATCAAAATTTCAATCAGAATGGCAGTTTTAAGCTCTCTCGATCATGGAATCCCATCATCAACACCCTATGTTCCATCACAAATCAAACTTAGAACATCAAGTGATGCAGGGAATTTTTTTGCTTCCAACAACCTGCACTTCAACAACAACATCATGAAATAGAACAGCCTACGCACCGCTACATTATGCGTAACCAATCTAACGCATAACCTTACACCAGAAGTTTTCCGGTGTCCGCGCTCAATGTGCCCTTTTGTATGCACTCACAATACCCCACAATTACCCCACATTAAGGTGAATTCAGGAATGAAAAAGTCATTGATCATGGCTCTATACCTGTCTCCATGGACTGTAACAAATTGTAACCCTCTATACTCTACAGGAAAGACAGTACAGGAAAGATAGGGATATATATCTCAAGCACAAACTTTTGTTTTCCTTGAGCTCTTACAGAGTTTCCGTAGTAAGCATTTCAAATTACAGAAAATCTGAAAGAATAGTAGGGCTACCGTCCTTTTTTAGATAGAAATTTTCATTTAATTTGTTTTATTTTATAAAAAAAATAAGAAAAATTTTTATTGTTCCACACAACTAAGCGGTTAGATAAAAGAAGAGTTTTAGAAGGGTACCCCAGTAAATTAAGCAAAAAAAAAACATGACTTAAGCACACAAACTGCACAAAACTCAAATAAAACACCTTTGAAAAATACAACTTACAAAAAAAAACCTTTAGGTACTTCAAAATAATATCACAATCCTAATTTATTAAATGGAAGGTCTGACGGAAGAATCTGACCGCGCGATACGAAAACCTACGCAATTAACTTTTCCCTCAAAGAAAACAGCTTACAATTTTGTAACAGCATTTTAACAAATTGTCCCACACTTGAAAAAGATAAAAATGAAAAAGATCAAAAGAAGATCCCTACGATAACACGCAATATTAGGAACTTTTTTCAAAGCTCTAAAACCAAAAGCTCCGCGAGCAGAAACCCAAGAAAAACATAAGCGGGAGCTGCATGCGTTTGCAACGAACTGTTGGATACCCTATTCCCTATGTTTTTGTATGTGTATGCTCCTGCCTACCGCAGCCAGCCGATGATTCAGTTCCAGAAACAAAATTCTTCTTAAGCAGACAGAAAAAAACTCAATAACATTAATTTTCTGTGGTGTGATGTTCAATTAGTGCTTTCATAATAAAAAAAGGAGTGTGCCACGCCCAAAGTTAAAACTTTTTATTGCCAAGGCAATTAGTATGAGCTCAGTGACATTCAATTTTGTTCTTGCAGATCAATTTGAACAAAACAAGACAAAACTTAAATTTTTAAAAATTAGATTTTGAATTCTTGAACCACAATCTGCTACGTAACCAAAGAATTTCAATCTAAGTGTTCAACTTTTTACTTCAAAACTGCGACCAATAATTAAAAAACGTTAAAAAATGAATGCATTACGACTTTTGACGGAAACGCCCCTTAAAAGTGGGCGTGTCTTAAAAATTTGAAGCACTAAATGAGCTTTTATCATTAGTGAGTATTCATTCATATGTTTAAAACTACAGCTGAATCGAGTAGTTTTTAAACAATCTTACCTGAACAAAGGTATTTTATCAAAATCACGGCTTTCAAAGTGGGCGTATTGAACAAATTTACACAGTAAAATGTAGAGATATATTTTTCAAATAACGAACGGAGGGAAAATATTGAATATTGGAAGTACGTTAAATTTTTGAGACTACGTTTTTCGTTCTTTCATGAAAAGTGGGCGTAAGCCACGCCCAAAATTAAAAATTTCTTTTCATTTACAAACTTTTTAGTTTCTATTAAGAGACGCAAAATATTGGCTTGCGGATTCATTATAAATACCGTTTATTTGCAAAAACAATTTTTTTATAGTTTCTAGTGAAAAGTGGGCGTCAGCCACGCCAAAAATAAATTTTTTTGATGCACAAGATGCTGATGATCAAGTAATACCCACAAAATTTAATGTCTTTCGCTTTAATATAACAATTGTTATTTTATAAAAACAATATTGATGGATTCGTATGAAAAATGGGCGTCAGATACCCAAATTGAAATATTTTTATTTAATTGGAAGACGGTTTAAATAAAGCTTACATGTGCAAAATTTAAGCGTTATGCTTTAATCTTAACTGTACAAAAAACACAATTTAATTTCACAAAATTGAGGTTGTTCATCAAAAATGGCGATCGGGGTCGTGTTTGTGGGTGGATTCTACCGGTTCAACTTAGCCTTACTCTTGAACTAAAGGTTATATAAACCAAATTTCAGTTTTCTAGCTCAAAAACTGCGACCTCTAGAGAGTATACATACGGACGGACATGGCTAAATCGACTAGGCTTTTGATTCTGAGTCAGAATATATATATAAACTTTTCTATACCTAACGGTATTATTTCTCTATGTTACAAACTCCACACCAAATACAATATACCCATTCTATGGAATAATGTATAAAAAACTGAACTATTTACCATACCAGACAGACGCTGGCAACTCTGAAAAATGAGACTACTGATTTTGAAAAAGCTTCCCCATAAGACGTGTACTGCCAATTAGTAATGAACAGAGTAAAGTCGGCATCGTTTTTAAAGAATTAAAGACTTACATATGATGTAACAAGCCCATAAAACACACCAAACTGATTTTTTTTTTCTGCATGTAACGGCCGGCGTCTCAACAATGGCTTGAGGATTATCTACACTCTAAATGAAACAGCTTTGCTAATTGACGACGTGACCATTCAACCAAGAATTGTTGTTCAGGCGTCAGTCGACTCACGGTGTAATTTCAAATCAAACTAAAGATAGATCCTATGGCAGATGAAAAAATCGATGTCAATGGAAACAGCCCTGCCAACTTAAAGTTCCATACCTTTAAAAAAAAAATTCCTCCCCTCACCCTTTTCACTTACTTTTTGCTTAGAAATTTCTCAAATACTAATTTTTTTTTTTCAAACCTTCAGTAACAAGGAATTAGAAAATTCGTCTCCCCCTTTCAACATAAACCACATCAATTCCAATATTATAAAGAAACTAATTTTTGAGATCTTCTTTTCGTTTTGGAAGCCTCGAGACCAGGACTGGGAACAAAACCTAAACAAACTCAAAATGAACTATGACATTTTTTTTTTAGTTCGTTCACCAAACATCTTTTGAGGAGCCCTACCCTACCCACACCAATACCCACACCCAGACCATACTCCCCACTCATAAGCATAATTTTATTAACAAACTTTGTTCCAAACCATATCGCCATCGCCATCGCCATCGCCACACACAAAACGAAGCAATTTAATATTAAAATAGTTCTAGGCCACAAAACCTCCCCAGCGACTAATTTAAATGTCAACAATGATTAAAACCGGGACCGCCTGATGTCACAAAAGTAGACCTCTGAGGCTCTCTGAGGGGTGGCTGATGGCGGCTATGGTATGGCTATATGGCTAGATGATGGCTTCAACTTTCAAGCTATTTATACATACCTACGCACAGATGATAGGAAAACAACTCCTCCTTTTCACTCATTCATTCTATAATAATTTTACAACAAAAGGGACAAATTCAAGGGACAAAAGGACGAAAGTATAGCAACAAAGAAAAGAAAAAATTACACACAGAAATTCAAAACTATCTTTAATATTAAATTCCTGTACACAAACCAACGAACCAGCAACCATCAACCAACCAACCCATAGACCGAAATTCTGTATAACAGGACGAGAAAACAGGACCCGGTCTATTACTCATCTCATCTCATGATGATGGTTTGCTTTAGTTGCTCTCGCACTATTCGCTTTTGCTTTTAAGGATTCTCCAAAACAAATATACTTCAAACCGCGCGTTTCGCAACGCAAACAAACACGCCACAGGGAGTTCGGGGTTTTTGTGGACAGGACTAAACTGAAATTCAGGCTAGGACCTAGGACTAGGCACTGGTGGAAATAAAGTTCTTGCACTGAAAAGAACGCCTCTCTATTATTCTGTTTTCCATTTTAGTTTTTTCTTCTTCTGAATTGAAAGGTAGGGAATAAAAAATATATTTTAACTTAAACTTAAAGCCACATTGCCCAGCACTGACCGCAATGCTCTCAAAATAACTTCCCATCCAGGATTCTTCCTTCAATATAAGGGCTTACATAAGGCTCCGAGTCGAGCAGGTTTAATAGACAAAGACGAAATGCGAAATTCGGTGGCCTTTTTAAGTCATTTAAATGGCAGAAAAAGGGTTTAGCCAAAAATATCCTTAAAAAAAAAAAAACGAAATGAAGCGGCACCAGGCTCACACATGCATTACTGGATTCACTCAATTTAGCAAAAGGATAAGAAATTGGGTGAATATGGGGTTTCCTTTTTAAATGTACGAGTATATGCGAGGGAGAATAATATGTATGTTAGTTGGAGTTGGAACTAAACTTAAAAGACAAAAATAACAATAATTAAAGAACGTTGTCGGACATCTTCCAGTCGAGTTAACAGCCTGAAGATCCTTCTTTGAGTACATAAGGATAATGTCTTAGGTTGTCCTCTTAAATCCATGTCCTTTTTGGGAATTATGTATGGTAGGCAGGTGAATTTCACCAGTGCAGTTTTCTGTGTGGAAGCAGTTTAAAATTTTAAAAATGTAAGTCCTGAACATCGAAAGTTAAATTAACCAACTAAAGATTAATCGATAAAAAGACCCGTAACTTAGAGCTTTCTATATCGTTTGGCACATGGAGTTCCAGCCAAAGTAAGCCTGTGCCTGTGTGGTTTTTATACACAACAACCTTGGCAGCAAAAGCAGACATAGCGGTGCTGACCAGGGTAACAAAGACCCGAATAGTGCCTGAATGCGAATCGAGTTCAAGAAGAAGACCTATCAATCTATCGCTAAGTGTGAGGAGGGCGGAACTATTCAAGAAAGGAACCTGGCAGTCGGCCGAAAGTACATGATACCTGAAAAGTCAAAAAAAAAAATGCAACAGATCTAGGAAACAAAACAGTCAAACTGCTAAGAAAAGCAAGACTTACAGAAGGGTAAAGGCATCAGTCTCGAAAGCGATGTGTCCAGAACGTACTGTCAATGAGATTGTCAGAGATGATCTCTAGATAGCTATGGCAGATGAGCTCTGCTCTCAGATGGTAAGTCCTTGAAGCCTGTGTGGAACTCCATCGAAGCAAAACTTTCGGTGATGGTGTTCCTATTTTCGACCCTCAAAACCGAAGTCCCATGTCATTGTTTTGACCCTTGCGAGACGCTTAGAGGCTTCACAGTAAATAAATGCGATGACGAGTTCTCAAGGTTCCTAAGTTCATGCATTGCTAAGGTTTGCTATGTCTGGGACGGTTTAAAGCTCAAACTAATCCCTGTTAGGGATATCCCTAGACAGCCTTAGGCTCGCATGTGGTTGCCCATATTGAGCATCAAACCTAGAGATGCGGATCTCATACGTTGACGTCAAAGACCAAACCCGATGGTTACCATGTACGAGTTGTTGGTCATTAAGGCCGAGTAACCACAAAAAAAAATCGTCCACATCAGGAGTGCCAAAATCAAAAATCTGGGGGCTGATAAAGTTGACGGAAAGGGTGAGGAAAACCCACATCATATGTAGGATAGAATCACCACGCCACCATGTTGATTCAGATTAATCTGAAAAGTAAATGTGCCTCAGACAATCTGAGAGTCTTCTAAAGGGAACTTAAGAAAACCGCCATTTATATCTGCCTTCCTACCTAGGAGCGGAAGTATTCTCGCATTTTTCATTGTCGCCTCAAAAGAACCTATGAATTTGTACTAGGAATGTGATGGGCACTTTCAAACAGCCACACAGAGATGATGCAGCTAGTTGATAGCCTATCCAGTTTCCAAGCCGACATAACAGCTCTCAATTGAGGTGATAGGATAAATCCGACCCATAGAGAAACCGAAAATGGCGACTTTTACTTAGGTGTCTAGCGTCCTTACAGAAAACAGAATCCGCGATGCAAAAAAAAACTTATGAGATGTTCGTTCTTGTTAGAACTTAAAAAAAAACTATCACAAAGGAAGTGATCAAGATGATACTTCGAGAAGTCTTCAACGCAAGCATAAAAAAAGACTATGATAAAGCAAGGCCTTTGTTCACAGTCTTAAATGGATCGACTTCATTGGGGATAAGACCACGGTAATAAGTAGCACAAGGTTCCCCATTTCAATTTGATGAAATAAAATGGAACCAGATCGACCATCATGATGCAATTGAGAGGAAAAGTGTCTTCAAGGAGAATTATCGAATCAGATAATTTCATTTCCCCCTCTATCAGCTAGAGCCTCATGCCACATATAGTGCGTTGCGTTGAATCACCAGTAGCATTATCGTGAACAGTAAGGTTATACATACTTTTATAAAATGCTACCGAAGATCCAACAAAC
Source organism: Platycheirus albimanus (assembly GCA_916050605.2). Lineage (NCBI taxonomy): Eukaryota > Metazoa > Arthropoda > Insecta > Diptera > Syrphidae > Platycheirus > Platycheirus albimanus. The sequence goes on from OU696696.1 coordinate 58,657,578, forward strand.
GGTGTTGGCAAGTATTGCTGAAGATCGAAGCTGAAGCATTTGTTCAGCGCGCTGTCTTGTGCTGCTAGCTTATCAGCTTTCTTGGCATCATATGATGCTGCACTAGCCTGCTCCTGGTGGACTTGGAGATCGTATTCTGCTTCTTGTTTTTCTTCTTGATTAGCAGCAACTTGAATACGCATGTGAAGGGTGTGGCACTTGAAGCAGGTATCAACTTTGGGCTTTTTAAAGGCGAGTTTTAAATTATGAAACTCCTTTTCATAAATGGAACGCCCAACAAAATTTTCTCGTCCGTCTTTGTATAAGTCGTACATGATCCTCAAGTTTAAATACGAAGAGAAGAACTTTTTCTCATTTGTACGCCTTGTATAATGGCTTTCATAGCTGGGAAATGATTTTATATGAGCCACGACTTCATTAAGCTATACTTCAGATTTTTTTCTTTTTCGAAGCTTTTTTGCCTCTTTGGTCGTCCACAGTAATGCCGGATGTGCTTAGCATTTTATTTTGGATTGCGTTTGATATGAATTTTTCTCTTTCATCCAAAGTTCTACTGAAGCAGCCTTTGCACACAGAAACCCTTGCACCTTTTACGTCAAGAAAGTATTCATAAGTAACTTCCCTGTTTTTTTGTACTCCCAGCTTTTTTTTTGCGAGAAACCTGTTTTTCTTTCACATTTATAAGATTTGCGATGAAGGTAACCCTTTTGTCGTGGGTGCCAAGCGACCAGTACTCGTCAAAAATAACTTTCCTTATGTCTTCTTTAAGGAAAGAACTGCACTTTTTTCTGCATTCTGTTAAATTTCGTAGTTTTCTTGCTTCAACAACTTTTCCGCTTACACTGACGTAACTTTTGCCGCTATGAATTTGTTCAGTTCGTTCTTTCCTTATGCGCCTGGACCATTTCTTGCCATTGATTTCCATGTTCTCACCTTCTATCTCTTGATTTATTTGAGGTGAACTTAATGCGACATCATTTATTTCGCTATCACTGGTTTCTTCTTCTGGGACAAAATCCTCATCCATAATGCTGTCATCAGAATGGAAAATATTTGGTAATTCAGCAGGTAACGAAGGAGCTGGCGAAGACTCAGCAGGTGAAGCTATTTTTTCAGCAGCAGAAGCACATTCAGCATTTTCTGATAAAAAGTTTATTAAATTCTTTATTTTACTCTCTATTGAAAAATATAACAAACTTACTACGCTTTCCAGAATTTGCTAAAGCTAAATTCAATATATATTTACTCCTTTCACTCATTATAAATGCACAACACTTATGGAATAATAATAATTTGTTGTTAAAAATATTGTCACACGAATTCAAAGAACCAAAGACATAGTACTGAGAATATTATTATTCAGTTGAAATTCGTTTAAAAAAGCACAAGGTAACTAGATTAGACAGGCGTTGCAATAACCGTTTATTTTCTCTTCTTTTTTCTTTCGTTTTTTGAGGTTTTTTCAAAATGTTTTGTTGGGTTGCCACTTCTCAGAAAATCTTTGGCAGCAAATATTTAATAATATTTTTGATTTAAAATTAACCATCCGAAAACATTAACTTATTTAAATAAATCAATAAGCCCCCCTTGTACAGAATCTTCGTTAAAATCAAGTGCAGTCAATTTTATTTTAAGGCATTAGATTATGTTGTGAAAAAATGCAGTAGGTCTACTGCAATTACAGTAAAGTGACCACCCTGGTATTGTAACGAAAAAAGTGCCAGGTAACTAGATTAGACAGGCGATGCAAAAACCGTTTATTTTATTCTTTTTTTGTTTCGTTTTTTGAGCGTTTTTCTAAAGATAAGTATGTGTAGGATATGCATTATTACGTTCGGTATAAAAGACTTAAGTTGACTTAAGTATTTAGAAGAATATTCAATGTTTCGGAAGCATCGGTCACAAGGACTTATATCAACTTAAGACGTTAATACCAAACCAAATATGTATTTTTAATACTTATTGCTTTATTTCGATGGGAAGCAGTTGTGCTAGACTTAAGTCGTTAATACCAAACGAAAGAGAAAAAAAAATAGTTAAACCCAATCAAAATCCTAAAATGCAATTTCTTGACTTAAGACGTTTTTGCCTAACACCAAAGATATTTTACTACTCACCAAAGTAAGAAATCAGACTCCATTCTAAAAAGCAAAGGTACGAGTATTGACCGGCTGCAATCTAAGCTTTTTAAGATCTCTGGAGCTGACCTGGCAAGGAGCACATATCAAACCATTCGTAAGAGATGGTCGAATAAAAATACACCTGCCGATTGGTACCATCTTCCAGAACCATGAAAAAGGAGCCTGATTTTGCACAAGTGAAATCTACCATCCAAGTCATTGTTCCAGATTCTGAGAATCAATAATTTGATATAGGTAGTAACGCATCATCTTTTAATGCTATTTATGACTCTGTAAGTATTGAATAACTCTATCGTGTGTATTCCTGCTGAACTGAAACGCGTGTACTCAGACAGAAAGTATCGTAGTTCCTCATCCAGGAAAGTTGTGGCAACAAAAAGAAGTTATAACTTGGCTTAAAGAAAACGTCGGACATGGATTGCCAAGCAGCTCTTTATTCAATCGGCGATGTTTTCACAAGTTCTGAAACTGACCGATTCTGCAGCTCAGCTGTCATGGAGATATCAGAACATTAACATTTCTAGGTTACCGGTACAAAGAGGAATTCCAGCAAGCTGCATAAACGATGAGCTCACCAGAGATGGAACTTAAACACCAATTTCACACAGCAAGACCCTGCTTTACAGTTAGACATACCACTAGCCTGAGTGCTTTCTCAAATGACTTTTTCAGAAGCAGCAGGAGACTAGGATGCAGAAAAGACCACTCGAAATGTAGTTTAATTAGTGGAGTTATCCCTCGCTTTCAGATGTCGTATTACAATTGATCTAACTGCGTCTGACGCATTTCGGACTCTCACCTTAACCGACATGGTGAATCACTGTAGCTTCAGCTCGTATGAGGGTAAGGCAGACCTCATGTTCTCAAATGTCTTCGGCTACTCAACTGAAACGGCACTCTAAGGACCGAAGCAGTTGGGAAAAGACATTGGACTTGAGTATAACTCCCATCTCTGGGCATGTGCTTCTCAAAGTTTTTTACACCTGCGACCTGCTAGACAGAGTTAAAAAAAAACACTAAAATTGATAGGAAAGAGATCATTATGGAAACATTTCCATCCCTTGAACATCGTCGGAAGGTTTCATGTCTCTCCTTATTTTACCTGTTCTTATACAAAAAATGCTCACTCGAGGTAGCCAGCTGCGTTCCACCTCTTAAACATTTTCCCCGTAACACTCGTCTTGCTAGGAACGCTCATCAACACTTGAGCCGAATTTCAGACGTACCGTGAAATATAGGGATTCTTTCTTTACCCGTACAACACGAATGTGGAATGAATTGCCTGACACAACTTTCACTTGCCATTTTGATCTTCAAACATTCGCTCGCGCTGTGTCTAATCATTTCATTGAAACTACTATACAAACAAACATATTGGAAATGGCTGACACATACAAAATATCCTCTCAAGATAATATCAGTCAAGAGATCAGTCAAAGAATCACTCTAGTCGATCGCTTTTTTTCAGGCATCTAAGCAGCAAAAGACAAAGCGAGAGAAACATTTTTCGGGTGATATTCGGTCATACATAAATGTGTTTCAATGAAATATGTAGGCGAAGAAGATGAGTACTGTAAGACGCTATCTAAGGCGGCACTATTAACTTGAGGATGGACTCAACGAACTTGTCGTGCATAACTTGGGGCAACTGGCTAGGGGCCAGGATTAACTGGATGGGCATGTTAGTTGAGGCCGTGGTCTACAATGGGCTGTATGCGCCTACCCTAATGCAGTACGATACCAGAAATGCCCCTGAAACTTGTAGCTTTTAACTTTAAGAAGCAGAAGAAAAAGAAGAAGAAGAAGAAGAAGAAGAAGAAGAAGAAGAAGAAGAAGAAGAAGAAGAAGAAGAAGAAGAAGAAGAAGAAGAAGAAGAAGAAGAAGAAGAAGAATAGATTGAGTAGACAACTTGAGGTCCCATATGTTCCTACTGATTAAAAAAACAACACCAAAGCCAAAAAAATGCTCTCTGAGCACACCAACACCATGTTAATTCTACAGAACTCTTTTTCGCTTCTTATAATTCACACTTAGCTACGGTAAAATAAGCACAAAAAAGACACCAAGACATCAGTACAAACTGAGCCGCACCAATCATTTTGCCAAGTGTTAAGGCTACAGTCTGGGGAAGAGTTCTAGAGTTGACGTTTCCTCCCAGGTTTTAAACTTTAGTGTTTACCTCTATTGTGATGCTTTTTTTCTACTCAGGCTGAGGTTAGCTTATGGATGTCCAGGGTTGTTCCCAAAAGAAAGCAAAAACTCAGTGTCGAACTCCAAAACAACAATATTTTTATTAATCTTAATTTGCTTAACAGATTATTTAATATTCCTAATGATAATCTTAAAATAAAAGATTACAATTCAATTCTTATGATCCCTTAGATACTAGGTCTGTGGAAACTCCTCTAAAAAGAAAAGGATCCCCGACAATAAACGAGTGGCCTAATGCCGATCAGCGATCCACTGCGTCCAACAGCGAAGTGGAAAGCTGACAAAAACCCCTAAGCAAAGGAGCAGTCACGACAAAAAACTGGTAGTTCCAAACTAGGTCTATGGAGAGGCTTACAAGAGCAGCAACCCCACGACAATAAACGGAGGTCAGCAGAGATTCCTCTAGAAAGGAAGAGCTCCACGACAATAAACGAGTGGTCTAATGCCAGTCAGCGAACCACTGCGACCAACAGCGAAGTGGAAAGCTGACAAAAAACTTTTGCTTCAAAACTTGGTGAGGCTTCTGCTGATATTCTCCGCAGCGTACCTTCGAGTGAGAGCTCTAATCCCGGTTTTCTATTTGCAATAGATCTCTTTCCAATGGCTGGGAGATCGAGTCTGATTTTCCATGCAAATTTCACTTCTACTTATGGAATTTCACTGAAAGGAGAGACTGTGAATTATAAAGTTAAAGGTTAAAAATACTTGCAAATGAGTAAATCGTTTTGAGTGATACATTTATTTGGCTGCTCTTCTGGTTTAGGTACTAGGAAGTGGTTGGCAGTATAAATCAGCGGTGCGGGGTGGAGGGGCAGGCGGAATTTCTCTAATAGCATGCAGTGTTGGCGTTACGTCGCGGGATGGTGATTCAATTATTCATTATATGAATCATTGTATGGAATCATCTTGCCGTTCGTTGGCGATGGTGGAGTCAGAGTGGCGGTCGGTGGCGGCGGTTATTTGGGAGGCTGCGTTGTTGTTACGTTACGTAATGATGGTTGTGTTATTTTTATTGTAGATGAGTAATTATATGGAATCATCGTGACGATTGGTGGCGGCGTTGGAACTATTCTGGTGGTTGGTGGCGGCGTTGGAACTATTGCGGTGGTTGGAGGCGGCGGTTAGTTGGTTATTGCGGTCGGATGCGGAGGGGAGGGCAGAAAAGGTGTAACTTCGTTACACTATTTCGTTATGAATAAAGTGTTCACAGCTAGCCTGTTATGCATTTCAAGCCAACCACTCTTGTGGTGAATTTGATATTATGAGCTATCTCCTTGTGAATTTAGTGTCCAAGGCTATCTTGTTGTGAATTGTATGTTCATGTTCACAACTTTCTTGTTGTGAATTTAGTGTCCACCATCCTCGTGGTTTAAATTTGTATCCAAAGCTATCTTCTTGTCAATTAAGGGTCCATGGATGACTCGTTGTAATCTGAATGTCCACAGTAATTCCGTGTATATTTAGTGGCTAACTCAGGACTGATTTCCACCGTTATTGCATTATGGATTTAGTGTCCAAGCTATATCGTTCCATATTAAGTGTAGAGTGCTATCATGTCAAGGATTTTGTGTCTGTGGCTTTCTTGTTGTAAACTCGTAGTTACCTTCGGTTTTAGTGTACAACGCTAACTTCTTGTGAATGTAATGTCCACTACCAAAAAGCATTTAAAAAAAATAAACTGAGTGAAATTCACCTTTTGTTTGTATTTATATACAAAACACACACGCACAAATACATAATATATATTTGTCCTTTGTTGTATGTCCTTTCTTGGTCAACAGGAAAGATTAATGAATTGTTACATTCTGTTTCGTCTTTGCCCAGTGTGTGCCCTTAGGACGCACGTAATAATTTGAAGGACGTGTTCACTAGATCCCTTACCTCTTAGCTAGCTCTATATATTCCTATTCCAAAGCATTCACATGGCAATGGCGAGAGAGTGTTTATTTAGGTTCTTGTGTGAATTGAGCATGCACAAAGTATTTATATAATGTAGGTACCTTATATCTCAACTTTAAGGGACAACGAAACAAGGACCTTTTCTTGAGCTGGCCTTTCTTAAATTGTCTTTAGGCTTGAATAAACATCTCAAAGAAGAAAACAACCATAAGATACCTAACTGTATTGTAATGGTACGGGACGACGGACGGGGCAGATCTTTTTGAAGTGTGAAGTCCACTTTTCGGTCCAAGACCACACCATACCCATCTCACAAAAGTGCAAAATGAATGTCCTTCTGCTGCCCATAGAAAAGAAAGGACGAAGCACAAGGTATGGATTGGATGGACAATCATGAACACACATTGAAGCATATATATATAACATGGAATCGATTGATGAACCGTGTTGTTGAGTTGGAAAACTTTAATTTGTTTTCCATGGTAAACCTACTTGGACATATTCTTCGTCCTTCTAACATAATTAAAGATAACGAAAGGATGATGATTCTTTGGTGATTAAAAGAACCGTAACCCTTTTACTAATTGAGACGTTGGTCGTTGTTGTTCATTTCTTATTGCTTGCAAGAACCAGGTGTGGCTATGTCCATAAAGAAAGACGGAAGAACACCCGAGTCAACTGAATAAATCTCCATAAGCATTTGTATATATCCTCGGACGACATAATTCCGCAATGAATTGATTGAACCCTTCTTGTGTTTTGTTGTTGTTGTTGTTGTTAAGTTATGGGGCCGTAACGCGGCGTGTGGCAAGTCGCTATAGTGCAGTGATAGAACCCTTTTCATAGATCTCCTTCTTCTTGTTCATTCTTCCTCGAGAATAAGAAGAAAGTATTTATTTAAGGATAATTAATTGCAAATAGAACGTCCTCTGAATATGATTTTTATTAAAAAGACTTAACCCATGAAGCCATGTCTAAGTCTATGTCCTATGAATCTCATCTTCTTCCAGCACACCGGCCGTTAGAGTAGAATAATTTTTTTTTTTTTTTTGTACTTGATGAGTTAACCCAATTGAGGGGTTGACGGATGGTTATACAGAAGGTACCTATAAAAGGGGTGCTTAAGGGCGATGATGAGGGTGACAGAAAGTGTTTAATTGTGTCAGAGTTGTGTGTGGAATTTTAATGAAGTCACTTGAGTAATCAAGGCAGGATTGATGAGGGAATTTCAATCTGGTTGTTATGCCGTTTGGGGATTTTCTGTAATTTACCGTGTGTTGCGTGCGGGGTTCCTCGTAGGTATAATTTGAAATTTATATGAAAGTTATGAAATGTTGAATGAATTTTATCTCCAACTAAGAATTTTTGGGAATTATTGCGTAGGTATTTTATTTATGTTTGACAATTTTGATACAAACTATGGGGGGGTGGTGTTAACTGACGAAATTCAATTTAATTTTTCGAAATATTTTCATTAAATACTTTAACTTAAATAGTTTTCATTTTCATTCCCATGATGTGCGCAAAGTATGTATTCCAAATGTGTGCGCCTGAATTCGTAAAAAGTCTCATCCATTCTAGGAAGTGTAAACATCCAAGCAGTGCTGGCTTGAATATTTCTGGGGAAAAAAAACTTTCTATTTGGCGGACTTCAAGCTAACTGCCCAGATTATGGACTCCAAAAATTAGCACCAGCACCAGGCCTAGAAGGCAAGTGGCGAAATTGCAAACTAACTATCAGAAATTCCACCAATTAGCTGTTTTCATAGATGACCACAAGGAAGCGCCTAGTTCGATGATAACGAAAGCCAACTTTTCTTTTCATAAAGCAAAAGAAACAGCTGTCGAGTCTTTTGACAAAAGCTACGGCAAAGGCTGTAAAGTTCTTTTTTTAAATCAGGAAGGGGTAAGAAACCCGATCTGAAATCCATCGCGCTAAGTGTGTGAGTGGCGTGGTAGATGAACAATATTTTATAACTGGAATTTGGAAAGCACATTTCTGCTGGCTTTAAAAAAAGGGAGACAACCAACAAATCGGTGCCAAGCATAATAATCTATTCAATTAAGAAGATGATGAATAAGACTTCCGTTTCCGTCCACCGGAACAACTTTAACCTAAACTCAAACAAGACTGCAGAAGCGGGTGGCCTCTCGTCTGAGCTGGGAGATGACTAGGTCAGTAACATACACCAACACATCTGTACAATCTGGTCGGATAAAAAAAAATATGCTTGTAGAATGGAAAACCTCATCGTCGCATATCTTATCCACAAGTTAGGAGATACTCCCCAACTGCAGAGGTTTTACTGGCTTCGCACAATAGTGTAGCTGCAGTAGGAGCACGTAGCAATGTCAAAGTTAATGTCAAAAAAAGTAGCGCACTAAGCACCATACACGAATACAATGTGTAGCACTGAACTAAAATAGAAATCATGTCTGCCATTTTGGTTTGTTGTTGTTTTACAGCGCAGTACGTTCGTGAAGTTGGAGTTGAGTCGACTTGTACTTTAGCTGCTCTCCATGCTGCAGCTGCTGCTTCACATTGCAGCCGTGCAATACGATTTACGTACATGTGCTGCAGCTACACCATTGTGCGCAGCCAGTTAGTCTCCTGAGTGTCGCTTATAAAACTTTGTCAGCTATTCTTTGTGAACGTATGATTTCGCACAGGCCACGGATTTTGTAATTTATTTTAATAATTCTGTTATTGTTTGAAGCAGAACTGACGAAGGTTTTTTTTATCCTTCATTTGACCCCATGCGTTGGAAGTTCTTGAAAGCGTTTTTTTCACTTTACGTCAGATTCAGGATCGGCAACTGGCAATAAGGTACCTTCTTTTGAGGGCGGCGGCTTAAATATTACCATCATACCGACTGAACTAAGAACTGCAAAGTTCTTCACTTCAAGTTCAGAGATTGTCAAAGTTCTGACACGAGAACTCTTAAGTTTCAAGGCAGAAAATAAAAAGATTTTTTAGTTTTTGTAGTTCGAGTGACATAATCTTTCCCGAGCACTAGTTTTGGGTCTGGAATATGGATCAATGATAACCGACGAGGACTGTCTAAAGGATGTGGTTTGAAATTTTCTCAGTTTTTACCAAATGAAGACTTAGTCTTTGCTTCTCTTCTTTTATTTGTTCACGGCCACCAAGTCATAAAATTGTATATGTTATTGTGGGTCTCACTGCGTATGTAGTATGGAGATGATAATACTTTATTTTGTGGTTCAGTCTCCAGTTTTTGCACTTGTACTACGCCTTAGTTAAGAAAAGACATTTGGAAGCTCTGTTGGAGATACCTTATATAGTTGTGTATTCCACTATGATTCACTGTTTAGAAATTTGCCTATTTATTAAGCAAAAGTTGAAATATTTGAACATTTGCGCGCGTTTGACGTTTTAAATTACTGTTTCGGCTTATTGAACATATTAATTTTAATGGCTGAATCACAACGACGCGTTTACCTCAGCCTCGCGTACGTTACGTCGAACGAGCTTTACGGACGCGTCGAGATGAAAGATGACATTTGAGTAAATGAACTAATCGAAAATAATAGTTCTAAGGAAACAAATATTTTTTTAGAGTATCTTGTTGAGAAGGTTTTTTATAAATGCATTATTGTACACCAAAGAAGCGTCCTGACTCCTAAGTCCCTTACTCGCGGAAAACTCCGCTAAGTTCTGTGATCGAATATATGTAGTTCAAAACCTTACTTGGGTCTGGCACATACACACGGTTCACAATGTTGCACAATGTACAAAACGTATGAGAGTAAAATCTTTTCGAATCAATTAAACATATTATTGACAATCCTTATAATATTGCGTGCATTCCACTTCCACAAAATCAAGATGTTTTCACTCATGAAGATCCTTGTTTAGATTTTAATCTTTCACTGAATGCACTCAAAAAAGGCGCAGACAAGCATACATAGCCAATTCTATAAATTCACACCCTTTTCAAACTTTTTTTTTATTTGTTCCAAATCCTTAAAAAGGTTAAAACTTTGCTATACATAAATGCAAACATTAAGGAACAAAAATACAACAAGGCAATGATCCATTGACCGAGGGATATCAAACGATTTTTGAAATTTATTGAAAAAACTCAAATTGAAACACACTGAAACAGTAATAATAATTATTTGAAACGTCAAACGAGCGCAAATGTTCAAATATTTCAACTTTTGCTTCAGCTTCGCTTCATGCTACGTGGTTTGTGTACTTACTTTTTTATATCAAAACGTAACGTTAAAGCTCAACGCCTCATTGTAAGCATTATACACGAATTCCTATGTCTGAACTTTAGCGTTCTGTCAAAGCGAAGCTCAAAGCGTCGTTGTGAAGCAGGCATAATTGCTTTCTGTGTTTTTTGCAAGAAAAAATCGAGGTAATGATATTAAATTTGTTTATATTAGTTAAATCTTAAATAAAATGTTGCTCTTCAAATGTCTTTCGAAGAAAATTTAGTAATTCCAACTGTAGAAAGTCCCATGCGGAACATCCATGCTAGTACTTGCTTAGGTACTCTATTTGAAAGGTAACTAATTTTGAAAACAATGTTCCGCTTTTATTGAACAGAGAAAGGAGGTATCATACATACATTAGCGCAAGGAATAGCCTCGCACTTGGCTCAATGGGTGAGGTTCAACGAGTGCCGAAGCAATTTAAAAGATTGTGGAGACATCCTCGTTATTTTAAAAAATTGTTCCGGATCTTTTTCTTTCATTGCTTCGAAGTTCAGAGCGAGGAATCCTTCTTCATCCCTTCTTAGATCTAACTCCCGAACACACCAACGCCGATTTGAAGCCTCTGTCAAACTCCTCGCATGCTAAAAAAGCAGTATAAGCAACTTTTCCAAAAACTTCTATAATTGAAATTAGATTTTCTGTTTCCATTGCAAGTCAAATAAAATATTTATTTCCTCAGAATTATAATTTTTGATTAGTTGATTACTCAAAAGTCAAACATGTCAGCTTTCATCTCGACGCGTCCGTAAAGCTTGTTCGACGTAACGTACGCGAGGCTGAGGTGAACGCGTCGTTGTGATTCAGCCATAAGAGGTGTAGGAAGATAACTTCGCAAAAAAGCTAGGTATATAGTCTAGTACATTCAATGCTAAATGAAGTCTGTCTGAGTGATTGAAGTTTTTGAGGATCCTTCTGTGGCAAAAAAGGACATGTGTCCATATTATTGTAGTACACTGCCTGCAACGAAAGGTCTTCTACTTTTGGACATCATGTGTTTGTTAGTGCAGACATTTCTAGATCATCAATTTTGTTCAGGAGAATTCTGCAGCTTTGCATAAACTGAATCCAATTCTTTACTGAATGAGATACATTGTGGTACATATAAGTGTCCTGTCTGTGGACTCAAAATTTAATAAGGTGGACATCATTTTCCAAGAGATTACTTTGGATACAATTGCTTCACGGCAAGGAAGTGCTGAACAATATGTTTGGATTCACAAAAAAATTGTAATGGATATACTACGTACTCACCATGAAATAAGTTTAAAAGATGATCCAACTAGGGTAGTCAAAGAAGTATCCGACCTAACAAAGAAAACACAAAATATTTGTCGAAAAATATCTTTATTTCTCTACATAGTCTGCTTTCAGCTCGATACACTTATCCCAGCGATGTTCAATAGCTTCGATGCCCTGTTTATAGTGAGAATCGTTGAGCTCCTCAAAATAGCATTCAACCGCAGACTCCACCTCTTCATTGCCTGCAAATCCTTTACCACCGAGCCATTTTTTCAAGTTTGGAAACAGAAAATGATCCGAGGGGGCTAAATCTGGCGAAAAGGGTGCGTGAAGAAGCAATTCGAACTTAAACTCATTGATTTTGGCCATCGCGATAACGAATGTGTGAGCTGGTGCATTGTCTTCATGAAACAAAACTTTCGTTTTCGGAAACTATGGCCGTTTTTTCTTGATTTCGTCACTCAAACGCTGCAATAAGTTCGCATAATACTCGCCGTTGATTGTTTTTCCTTTTTGAAGATAATCAATGAAAATTATCCCACGCGCATCCCAAAAAACTGACGCCATGACCTTGCCTGCAGATGGAACTGTCTTCGCCTTCTTTGTAGCCAATTCTCCCCTTTCAGTCCAATGTTTTGACTCATGTTTCATCCATGGTTATAAACCGACGCAAAAACTCTGCTTTATTGCTGTGAAACTTCGCCAAACACTCGATTGAAACATCCTCACGACGCTGTTTTTGTTCCATTGTGAGTAATCGTGGCACTCATCTTGCGCACAGCTTTCTCATGTCCAAATTTTCAGTCAATACAGCACTTTTTGAAATGTTTAACATGTCTGCTAGCTCGTGCACTTTCAATCGACGGTCATCCTATACCATTTTGTGGATTTTCTTTACCATTTCTGGCGTGGTCACTTCATTTGGTCGACCACTGCACTGTTCGTCTTGGCAGCTCGTACGACCTCGTTTAAACTCTGCCCCCAATATTTTACTGTTGTAAACGAAGTAGCAGACTCCCCCAGAGTATAATCTTGCTCCGTTTTGATATTGGTTGGACTGAGGTCTTTCAAATGGAAGTATTGTATCACATAACGAAGACCAAATTTTTCCATGTTTACAAATTCACTGAGGGCGTTCACTATTGATGGCTGCCAAACAAATACTGAACAACGTAGCGTCGTCAAATTTCAAAATTGAGCTTTATAAAGTTGGTACTCTCTACCATAGTCATTCTTTTAAACAACAACCGCCATCTATACGTCAGGTCGGGTACAGCTCTGGATGCTTTCTGAAAACTTCAATATCTGCAATTCAAAATGTTATGGGCATTCAACCTTCTTTTCTTTCTTCTTGAGAAAGGTTTTATAAAGCAGTCATGTGTCAAGGTCTTATCAACGATGATGTGCAATAGTGAATCAAGAAATTAAATCGCACATACGATTGTATTGCTTGATTCACTACTTGTATATCATTGTTTTAGGATTTTCTCTTGGGTATTTTTTTTTAGAGATTTTCTCTTGGGGATTGCCATTTGACCAAACATTAGTAACCCTCTGAAACTGATCGTTGATTTTGGGGCGCTTTTCCATTTGAAACAGGTCAACTGAAGCAAACTAGCTGTTATTTGGCAGCGTATAGTTTGATTCGATTAGAATACGTAAAGACTTTCTTTTCAATTGGGAAACGAAAACAAAGTCGAAGTATTGAATTGAATTAAAAGTGAATTTATTAAAATTCGGACTTGATTCACAACAGTGATGTCACCATTTACCGTTCTTAAACTATGTCTTTAACACAGACTTTTATAGATTAACAAAAGCTTCTTCTTTCTGAAAGCTCTAAAAGGGCTGCCGTAGAGAGCATGATAAAGTGCTATATCTGTAATACATACCAATAGGGCCATCAGCGGCCATCTTAAATTTAAAACCTTAACGGAATTAACCACTCTTTTAAACGCACTCCTTTTATAAATCGCCTTCTCCGCAAAAAGTTTTGAATCCTGGTTTAAGACGGTTTTCCACACATCAAAAGAAAAAAAAAACCTAAACTAAAACAAAGGGCAAGCAGTAGACATACCTTCAAATGATTCAACCTCTCAAATACTAAGCAGTTTAACCATTTTAAATTCCATCAATGCAATGAATCTATAAACCGAAGTGCATTGTCCCATGATAAGTTCGAAGGTTATTGAAAATTCCATTAATTCCAATACGGTTGCTTTCATTATTTTTAGATCAATCAATCAAATCAATCATAATAAATTACTCCACAGCCTTAACACTCCTACTATAGAGCCAGAGACTCCCTCATGAATCCCATGAATCAATATTCCTAAGTCGGTGACACACACAAAACAGTCTACTAACCAAATATTGATGTACTCTTCATCACCAAATCAATCCGGATTCTTATGGTCCCACATGGCCAAACTAATCAACATATATACCTTCCATTCAGCCTCTCTCTATTTTCCAAAGGAATCCCATCGATCTGCCAAAAAAATTTACCATGTCTTGAATATCGTCTGTGAAATATCTAACCCTTGATGGATGTTGCCGGCATTAGAAGGCAGTATAGAAGGTAGGTATGATAAACACAAAATCCACATGGCGCTTCCTTATACACTTCTTCTCCCATTTCTAGACTTGTCTCATTCATCACCGAAATAGGCAAATATTTTTGCTCGCCAAGACCAGAGATTCCCGAATACGGACACAAAAATAAATAAGTCACTGCGTGCGTTATGATGATGCCCGTGACTTTTATTACGCTCCGCTCAATTTTTTGGCACAAAAAAAAGGACACTCACACAAAAAAATCCTCGCTATACGTCTGCTTCGTTTGAGTCAGTTCAGCTTCAAGTCTTTCCTCGATATTTTACAAGCAGCAGGAATGACTAAACACACTGGGACTGGCTGAAAGCGCTGCGATGGCTGGTCGGAACTATATAACTCGAACTCACAAAGCAGCAACAAAATGGCCTCCTACTACGTTGAGTGTGCCTCGTGCGACTCCAAGGATAATCAATCAAAAAAGTTTAAATGTTTACTTTGTAATGCGAGGATGTGTTTGGAATGGAAGTCAAAACGCTTTGCTTAGCAGTTATGCCAAGTTTTTTTTCTGTTTTTTTTTTATTCTCGTTTCGCCAGGATGACGCACGGGTGCTACACAAAACATAGAGGTGAACCTGAACAAAGGAGGAAGCCAAAGCGAAGGAAAGGGAAAAAAGACCATTTGAATGGGTCCGATATGAGTTCCAGAAATAAATGGGAAGAGTTCCAACTTGAAATTAATTTTCGGGGGAAAACAAGAGGAATAAAAGTTTTTTGTCCAAGATGGAAGGAAAATATATAGCACAGCGCAAGGAAACTCCACCGAAAATATAAAGCATCGGGGACAGTTTTGAAACAAAAGAGGAGCATAATGTTGTATATTTTTGTGTTTGTGGAAGTGATTTTTATTTTGAAGGACTGGCGACTGAAGCGTGGCGCGCCTTGGGTGGCAACTCTTTTTGTTTGCAAATTAAGTTACCTAGTTGACTTTAAGTTGATTTTTTTAGTGTGTTTGTGTGAGAAGCGAGCGTTTTACTGCAAAGAAATTTAATTAAAATCTTGAAAAATATTGTTTTGTGAAAGATTGAGAGTTGGCAGTCGAAAACGATTCATGAAGATCTGCAACTCCAACCATTTGACAATTAGGAGTCAAAAATGTTAAGGCCAGTTGAGAATCACTTGGACGTTCGAAACAGAAGAGTTTCTAACATATAAAAGGAGATTGTCAGTCCGAAGATCGGCTTCAAACTATTAGATAACATGCTTCTGCAATTCGGCGATATTGCAAGAAAACATATGGATACTAGTTTTTATTGGACCAACTTTTAGAAATCATAATTCCAGGAGAACGGTGAAGTGAAAAGCCGACATAAACGGTGGAACAGAGTTATTTACGGTAATATCTAACAACAATTATGAAGTTTCCTACTGGTATACCCATACAGGCATACAGCATGCCTTCGGATGAGAAAGGAATCCCTTCGTACAAAACAGTAGGTACTTATTCAACTGGTAGAGTTCGAACCTGATTTGCAGTGGTTTTTTTTTTACAGATTTTTAACGATATTTTTTATATGTAGAAAATAGTCGAGTTCATCTCAGGTTGTTCAAATCCGGTTATCCTTCTCTGAATTGCCATGTAATTTTCACTTCTCTTTCTGCATTATTCCTGCAAAGAAATACTTAACTTAACTTAAGGTGGCGCAGACAGTCCATTGTGGACCACGGCCTCAACCAACAATCCTCGCCAGCTAGGCCGGTCCCTAGCCAGTGGCCTACATTTGCGCACACCAAGTTGGTTGAGGTCGTTTACCACTTGATCGCGCTACCTTAGATGGGGTCTTCCAGAACTGCGTCGGCCCTCCGGGTTGGAATTGAAGACTCGTTGGGCAGGAGCGTTTTCGTCCATACGCTCCACATGACCCAGCCATCTAAGCCGCTGAATTTTCAGCTTCTTAACCAAGTCAATGTCGCTGTATAGCCCGTACAGTTCTTCATTGAATCTTCTCCTCCATACTCCATTGATACATACAGGCCCGAATATCACCCGAAAAATCTTTCTCTCAAAGCACCCCAGCCTGTATTCATCCGATTGTGTCAGTGTCCACGCTTCTGCCCCATACAGCAGAACTGGGATGATAAGGGTCTTGTATAGTGTCTCCTTGGTCCTTTGAGAGAGGGCAAAGAAATACTGTGAATTATAAAGACAAAATTTAATATTACTCATGAATATTTTATTTCCGTGATTTTTGTTGTAATTAATTAGTGATAACGAATAACAGTGTCTTAACAACAAATTATTACGAATGCATGATAGCATCCACTTTTCAGTCTGACTTTCGTATTCGTGGAGCGTAGAAGTGTTGTGGCATACGAGTATAAACTGGAAAGCTCTTTGCCAAAGAGATTTTATTTTTTCTCTTAAAGAAAATGTAAAGACCTTATGAGTTATGACTATGACCTATGAGCAAGCTAATGTAATAATAATAAATTTAGTCTTAAGAAAACTTTGTATGCATCGGGCGAGCTACCGCAAGCTGCGGCGAGTAAAATAAATGTTGGGTTTTTTCAGTATAATCTTTTTCCCATCAATAAAAGATCTTCGTGTTTCATTTCGTTCGGAATATTTTTATTTTAGGTTTTATTTAGGAAGTATAGTTTCATACTTAACAGTTGTCTCAGTTTTATATAGTAGGTAGTGTGTCTTTTTTTGATAATAAAAGTTGAAATGGACGATTATGACGTTATTGTTTCCAAATCCAATAAAGCTGGAAAAAATTTATTCATAAATGGATATGGTTATCATTTTCATTCCAAAGACAAAAATGAAAACTATCGATGGTGTTTTGATAAAAGAAAAATATGATTTGTGCCAAGCTATAATAGTGACCATTAAAAAAATTAAAAAAATATATTATTTTAAGATTAAAAAACAAACATTACATATAACCACGATCCACGTCCCCATGACTAGCATAAAATGCGAAGACTAGTAGTATACTTCGATCTCAGCTGATAAAGAGAAGCTAATGCTTGTTGTGACTTGTGAGCGAGACTGTCGTATTTTTCTTCCAACAAGCGTCACATAAACAAAAACTTTTTCGCTCTCGTGCGTGGTGTAGAAAGAGAATTTTATAAGCCCACTGATATTCCAGGAACCGGAATTCCAGAAAATTGGAAAATTAACTATGCGTTTGTGTTGAGTGAATACCGTTTCAATGGCGAAACTAATATTATTCTTTGGACCATTGAAAACCTTTCGTGACGCTAGGTGCTGGCTGATGGTTTAGACATTTCACATCGTCCCAAATATCATTCGACAACTTTTCAGCTTTCATGGGCAGGTTGGAGGGTAGCAAAAATAAATTCTTTCCACCCCCTCTCATGCGCCAGCCCACTCAATTAACCGACCGTTTTCTTTCCAAAAAAAATGACAATAAATGAATCTATTGGTTCAGAAACATTCGTATTGCAATTTCCTTTCAAGCAAAATTACAATATGTGTATAGACAAACAGAGACCGTGATTTCGCAGAATTTGCCGTTAGGGTAATTAATCAACACTCATATTATACTTACCTCTCCGAGTCAACTTTCTGAAATCATTTCTATTAGTTAACGAAATGACTGATTGTGTCTCTGAATGCAAAAGGAAACTGTCGTCCAGTTTCATTTCGCAAATAAGTTTAGAAAAAGAACTTGGCGAGAAAAGAAAATTAAGTTTCCTGTGAGCAGACGTAGAAAAAGGAAAATTATTTTCACTTTGCCATCCATCTCTATCGGACACAACACACAACCTTCAACTTTATTTTTCGGGCCTAAGCTCTACCAACAACTCCACGGAACACATTTCCAAGTAATTTTCCTTTTTGGCTCTTACTTGCGATTATACGTACCTACTATAAGGCAAGTTATGCATTCGTCGAAAAAAAAAGTTTTGATATAACAATCAAACATGGCATTACGATGATAGCGAAGACGAAAAAAGATGGTCTAAAAATTCTGTCTGTCTGTATGTCTGTCTGTCTGTCTGTATGTATAGAGACCTACAGCCCAAACGGGTGGGGCGAATTGCTTCAAACTTGGTGTGTAGAATTTTTTAGGTATTGTACAGAGGGGAAATTGAAATTTGTTTTTAGCTCAAAAAATAACGGTAACTGCCATACAACCGTTACGTTAAAGCTTATTTTTCTCAAAAACGGCTCTAACGATTTCTATTTAAAAAAAATCAGTGTTGCTTTTTAGGTACGACCAACTCGAAACGACTCAACCGATTCTTTCGAAATTTCACACATATATAGCTGTAGGTAGATCAATTTGTATTGCATACCAATATTTTAAAAAAATATTTTTTTGTATTTTTAAAAGTATGTATTTAAAAAAAAATTAAACAAATAATATTTTGAAAACTGCTTATTAAATTTTTTTCTAAAAATTTTAAATATGTAAATGTATTTGCTGAATACCTATAAAATGGCGTTTTTGAATTTTTTTAAAAAAAATTTTCAAAAAGTTTTTTAAAAAAACTTTTTTTCTCAAAAACCGCTCCACAGATTTTTATAAATTTATTCTCATAAATTCACATTTATTCAAGAAATAAAATAGCGTACTTTTTTTTAGCGCAAATTAGTTTAAGTATTTATTTAAGAATTTTGAAAATTTTATTTTTATCAAAATCTCAAGCCCCTAAACCACTGTCACACATTCGACCACGTTCGTTCGACCCTGTCGTGCATTTTA
Organism: Platycheirus albimanus; assembly: GCA_916050605.2. NCBI lineage: Eukaryota > Metazoa > Arthropoda > Insecta > Diptera > Syrphidae > Platycheirus > Platycheirus albimanus. The sequence continues at coordinate 58,676,608 of OU696696.1, forward strand.
TTTAAATTGAAAAACTTAAGAGAAATAGTAACAGTAGTTTGAAACGTCAAACGAGCACAAATGTTCAAATATTTTGACTTTTGATTCACCTTCGCTCTTCATGCTACGTGGTTTGTGTACTTACTTTTTGATGTCAAAACGTAACGTTAAGGCTTAACGCCTCATTAAGAGCATTATACACGAATTCCATTATGTGTGAACTTTTGCGTTCTGTCAAAGCGGCATTGTGCATAAAGTTGAAAATAGCATTCACCAGAAATAATTGAAAACAGCACACAGGTAAAATAAATACATTGATCTTGGGAGTACACGAAACTTTGTATCTTCATAAAACAATACAAATTATGTTCAAGTAGTGAATCATGAGACTAAATCGCGCTCGCGATCTTGGGGATATTGGCTTGGCTTGGGGATTCTCTCTTTCGGGATTTTGCTGCTGTGAATTTAACCTTTTGAGTTTGGGGAATTCACTTTGCGGATTATGCGATATGATATTACTTTGCGGATTAAGTCTTGGGGAAAATGTTGCCAACCCGTTTTTCCTTGATGATTCAAATTCTTTTTGGATTGCATCTTTGGTGGCTTCCCCGCCATTAAACCGCACTCGCAGTCAGCTGTCCAAAACTCGTTCACAGATCTTCATGGCGAGTGGCATCAGCTTTTTTGAATAACAGTTTTTCGTATACTCCTCCCTTTTTAAGGTTGAGAAAAAGTAACTTCCCTCCTGCTTATGGTATCCGATCACTTTTTTGAAGCTTGATGGTGAGAATCATGAGTCATCTTACCCCGATACCACGCATCTCTTACCAAAACTCGGAAAGTTTCTCGTCTGACCCAACCACCTTGCCATTTTGTAGTTTTAACCGGCTCACTAAATTCTTCGATTGTAACACCACGCCCACCGCGCCGGTTATCTCAGCAAAGCAAGATTCAGTAGTTGGAAATTATTGTTCATTAAAAATTCCATCGCAATACTCTCGCCAACTGCGAAGAGTTCTGTCGTGTTCCACAAGAAGTTGGCCTTTAGCATTGTTAATGAAGTTTGGCGAAAAAAATCTGCTAAGCATTGATCCTTCTCTGAGCAGCTATTTTATGGTTGCGTCCTTCTTCATGTTGTTTTGTCGCAGCTCTTTAATAGCTTGATTTGCTCCTGTAAGTCACTCAACTAGTTACGTCTTGGTTAATAGTGATTTCTTGGCCTTATTTGCATCTATCAAAAGAATCAATTGTAATTTAAAAGCATTCAGTTTAATATCATATAATTCAATTAAATAAAGATTATTGTGCACCTACCACATACATAAATATAATTCCAAGGACACGCCAATACCTTTTGATTACAATAAATCACAGGTAATTTATGTTTCCTACATCAAGTCCACTCTTCCATAATCTTCACCAAAAAAACTACTCTCCAAACTCTATATACCTACCTATTCCATTATCTATAATCACGATGAGGATGACCATGATATCCAAGCACAGCCTTTCATACTTACACATCTCTTTACGTGATAACTTTTCGTTTTCATATCATCCAGGCCAACTAAAAAAAAATCTCTTACTTCAAATGGCCCAATAATAAATCGTATTCCTAATTATTTGAAGAGACTCCATCACATAAAATTCATCCCAAGCAATTTGGGCCAAAGGTACCTTTCTAGACTAACTATACGATCATATAAGAGTAGGTAAAAGTATCCATAAATACGGACAACATGTCCATCAACACTCAGCACTGCAAAACAACAACAATTTAATTGAATAATACATAAGGGTAAGGACCTTTCACTACAAATCCCACATTATAACCGTAAAACTGCTTCAGTTTAGTTCCGAAGTTAGCCACGGCCGAGCCCGGTCCAGCCTGGCCTGGCCAAGACATTATAGATAGGCCTTGGTATCTCTTCTTTTTTTTTCTATCACATAGAGCTGAGACTAAGGCTGAGGGCATGGAATAGTCATGAGTTTAATGATGCGACTTAAAGGATGTATCTTCTTCACCGAGAACACCAACATCACGCAGCGCAGGCAGTATATAGAGTAGAATCTTGAACGCTGTTTATTCGTCATAGTTTGAACTTGAATCTGATGTGAAAATAATAAACTCTTCCTCTGACCGTATCCAATATAGGATAGACAAGGACATACATATATGTATGTAGAGTATATAGGACGACAGCTCAAGACTCCATCATCAGCTATAGCTACTAGGTCATGGAAGGAAGAAGGAAAAGGCATGGAAAAATACTATGAAAAAATAAAGAAGATAAAACTTTTCCATTGTAGTTACGTGCGCTTCTCTCAAGGTCCTTCATAGTCCTTTTGGGTTAGTTAATGGGTAATGAAGATGGTCATCCACTTTCGCCCTGAGGGTGAATATATGGATAGATAGACTCTCATCCAAGAGCAGCACCAAGACCAAGAACAGTATAGCTGGTCCTGGTACTCATAATCACATAATCGTGACGGAAACAGGCACAACTCAAGCAATTTTATATGGATTTCTTTATGTATCCTGCAGAAGCGTTTAATAAAATTTATTACAATAAAAGTGAAGCCGAAATGGACTGAGATATAGAAAGCAAGCATATCCTTCCGACTCCTTCTTCTTCCTTTGGCTTCTGATGCTGGTGTTGGTGGCGACGATGACAATGACGGGTGAGTTTATGCGGGTACGGCGCGCTCGGCGGGAGTGGTACTGAAGTAGAAAAACAATGATGCTTGGCCAACATTTGAGCGTAGTTCAGAAAATTGCTATCTTGTTTTTGAAATAGCAATTTGGCTGGTAAATATAGGATCTATCCTTTGGGAAATATCTAAAGTTGATTTTAATCATGGTACATAGCTAGACCGAGAATTGTTTGGATGGCTTGTGATAAACCTCATCACAGTTCACAGGGTTTATGTTTGACTTTTTTTTTATTATTGAGGATAATGGCTTGATGGGAGGGAAAGCAATTATTTTTTTAAAGTTTTTAAGTGACTTTAGCCTGGTTTTCTGAGGCGCAAATAACTTTAAGATGGCAGCATTATTTTCATTGGAAGCCATTTTTTCATCTTTCATGTGATTTGCCTTCAGTTCTTTTCATCATGAATAGACTGATTCCTGAACAACGCATGCAAATTGTTCAGATTTATTTCCAAAAAAAATTGTTTTAGCATAGTGAGTTGTCCTCCAAGTTCGTGCGATTTTACACCGCCAGACTATTCTCTGAGGGGGTATGTGAAGTCGCTAGTCTTCACCGATAAGCCAGAGACAATTGACTACTTGAAAAACCGCGTTTTTGCTGATGACAAGTGGTGCAGCGAAAAAAAAAACAGATTTGACCAAAGATAGATCTTAAACGCTTTGATCTCTCTAACCGGACGACACACATAAACTTGATAATAAGTGTCATCACAGAACACTGCCTCAGATATTGATATGCGTCGAGATACTTATCTGTAAAGTGTAGAATAGGAAGCTGGAGCAGACTGTCCATTGTGGACCACGGCCTCAACAAATAATGCTCGCCAGCTAGGCCGGTCCCTAGCCAGTGGCCTCCAGTTGAGCACACCAAATTGGTTGGGGGTTGAACTATGATCTATGACTCTCTTAAGATTTTTTAACGGCTAGCCAAGGCAGCAAATATATATCGCAACACTCCTTCTGCTTCGTTGCAGGATCCTTGGAGCGTTGAGGCAGCGGCACCTCTTCGTCTTTAGGGAACCTGTCAGGCTTAGTTTTGACGACGTTTTGTATTGTCTATCCAACCATTACTTCTTTGGAGTGGAGGTGGCTCTGAGATAGAAGTTGGAACTTAAGAAAACATAGACGTGCCTATCCTTCGCCTCCGCGTGGCAACCCAGGAACAATATGAATGGCAGGGAAATTATTGTAAATGAAACAGGAGTGAGTATTTGCAGCTGTATTTACTTTTCTTGCAGTATTGATACCTTACCGGTAACGTATCCAAGGTAAAACTTGTATGCGGTAAAGAGAGGAAGGTTTGGTGTGCACATTTGGCCGTTTGCTTCTACCTTGGCAAGTATTTAACCACTTGCAAATCTTAAGGCTGCCAGGCCCTTGAGTATTGATGGTGCTCATCTGAAAGTGACCTCACGGTTTCGAAGCTCCACCGGAATCTATATTCTGGTACCACGAGAGATAACCCCTTCTAGGTGATGAAGTCTCGGCATCGTCACCTGGGAACTACCCATGAGGTAGGCCCCCTTGTGAGAGTATTCTTGGATGCAACAGGTGTTAGATATAGACTTCGCCCCTCACCAACGAGTGTGGACATGCCTAAACATATTCGACAAAATTGGTACTTAGATATCTACCTCAGGGTATATCTTAGGGCCCGGGTCTAACCCCAATTTGACTATGTATGCGAGTAGGCTCGCCGTGGAATTTAAGGCTTAATTGCTAGGTGTCCACGTAAAGCTTGCCCTCATACACCAAATTGGTTGAGGTCGTTCTCCACTTGATCGCGCCACCTTAGATGGGATCTTCTCCTCTGGTTTGTATTTTTATTTTTGTATTTTATGGCCTATCCATCTAAGCCGCTGTATTTTCAGCTTTTGAAACAAGTCAATGTCGCTGTACAGCCCGTACAGTTCATCATTGAATCTTCTCCATACTCCACTGATACGTACAGGACCCGAAGAATATTTCTGTCAACGCTCCAGAGTCTGTATTAATCCGATTGTGTCAGTGTCCACTCTTTTGCCCCAAACAGCAGGACTGGGATCTTGTGTAGTGCCTCCTTGGTCCTTTCAGAGAGAGCCTTGCTTCTAAGATGCCTTCTAAGCCCGAAAAAACAGCGATGGGAAAGAGTGATTCTTCGACTGATCTCTTCACTGCAATTTTGTTAAGAGGTTATAGTGGAACCCAAATAGAAAAAGTCCTTGACTATTTAAAATGTATATCTGGTCATCGTGACGTCCAAGCCTAAGTTTATGAAGCTCTCCAGCTGAAGACAGCATATACTTTGACTTATCCTCTGAAGTCTTAAGCCTTTCCCAGTATTTAAAAGATCGGTAGTGTTCTTACCAATCTCAACGGAATAGGGTATGAGTACTTCATCATGCAGAGTCGAACGAGCTTATCAAGAATACCGAGAAGTGACATGGCTCTGTATAGCTCGTTCCTTATCGGTAAAGAGGTGGTGAGTATCCATCTGGAGCTCATCGATCTTTTCTTAAATCTGTCGTAGTGTGCAAGGGTCGATGGTCGACTTGCTGGGTCTGAAACCACACTGATAGGAGTGAATCAGTTCATGTGCGAAAGGGTTTTGGGGTTCACACAGAATGACCGGCAAGATTTTATAGGCGACATTTAGGAGACTTATACCTCTCTAGTTGGCGCAGCTTATAGTATCTCCTTTCTTGTGGATAGGGCACACAATGCTGAGGTTCCAATCGTCAGGCATACTTTCATCCGACCTAATTGTTTAGATGAGTTGGTGTATGCTCCTCACGAAGTCATCTCCCTCTGCTTTGAAGAGTTCAGCCATAATACCATCCGCTTCAGCAGGGCTGTGTGAAGTTGGCACCCCACTTGTGAATTTTTTTAACGAAATCTATGCAGTTCGTTTGCCCATCGTTAGCCCACGTTTGCCCACCAAAAATTTTCGTTTGCCCACCCTTGGTTTCGGAAATAATCAAAATTTAAAATTTTGGTTGAAAGACAAAAAAAAAAAAAAAAGATGTAAAAATCGATTTTTTTTAATGCAGTTCGTTTGCCCATCGTTAGCCCACGTTTGCCCACCAAAAATTTTCGTTTGCCCACCTTCCATTTTGAAAATATTGACAAAATAAAATTTTAAATTTATTGAAGCTGGCACCCCACTTGTGAAATTTTTTATCGAAATTGATGCAGTTCGTTTGCCCATCGTTAGCCCACGTTTGCCCACCAAAAATTTTCGTTTGCCCACCCTTCAAAAAAAAAATAAAAAATAAAATAGTTTTTTTTTGGTTGAAAGAGATTGAATTAAAAAAAATTCAAAACGTCAAACTGCTACAATTTTTGATGTAGTTCGTTTACCCATCGTTAGCCCACGTTTGCCCACCAAAAATTTTCGTTTGCCCACCCTTCAAAAAAAAAATAAAAAAAAAATAGTTTTTTTTTTGGTTGAAAGAGATTGAATTAAAAAAAATTCAAAACGTCAAACTGCTACAATTTTTGACGTAGTTCGTTTGCCCATCGTTAGCCCACGTTTGCCCACCAAAAATTTTCGTTTGCCCACCCTTGGTTTCGGAAATAATCAAAATGTAAAATTTTGGTTGAAAGACAAAAAAAAAAAAAGATGTAAAAATCGATTTTTTTTAATGCAGTTCGTTTGCCCATCGTTAGCCCATGTTTGCCCACCAAAAATTTTCGTTTGCCGACCTTCCATTTTGAAAATATTGACAAAATAAAATTTTAAATTTATTGAAGCTGGCACCCCACTTGTGAAATTTTTTATCGAAATTGATGCAGTTCGTTTCCCCATCGTAAGCCCGAGTTTGCCCACCAAAAATTTTCGTATTGCCCACCCTTGGTTTCGGAAATAATCAAAATTTAAAATTTTGGTTGAAAGACAAAAAAAAAAGATGTAAAAATCGATTTTTTTTAATGCAGTTCGTTTGCCCATCGTTAGCCCACGTTTGCCCATCAAAAATTTTCGTTTGCCCACCCTTCAAAAAAAAAATAAAAAAATAAAATAGTTTTTTTCGGTTGAAAGAGATTGAATTAAAAAAAAAATTCAAAACGCCAAACTGCTACAATTTTTGATGTAGTTCGTTTGCCCATCGTTAGCCCACGTTTGCCCAACAAAAATTTTCGTTTGCCCACCCTTAGTTTCGGAAATAATCAAAATTTAAAATTTTGGTTGAAAGACAAAAAAAATTTTTTTTAAATACACGTGTCCTAAACGTTGACAATCAAAAATTATAGTTTGCCTATATCACCACCCTCCATCTAGAAAATATTGAGAAAATTAAATTTTGAATTTTGTTAAGGTTGCTCCTTATTGTGAAAGTCAAACTAAATAATATACCTATACTTGATATGCATCCTAAGAAAAAAAAAAATTAATTGCAACTAGTAAATTCCTAAATTTTTTGAAGTACCACATTGCACATCTATATCTAATATTAGGTACCTACATCCAATTTGTTTTTTTATAGACCTCGGTTTTCCCATACGAAAATTATGTCTTATTATGCTTATGTCTTCCTAATAATAATTACATAGCATACAATATAATTAGGTACCTATGCCAAAATCACGGAATATATATATAAATAAAAAAAAACCGATAGGTACCTACCTACATACAAAATTTACAAATAATATTTTCATTTTCATTTCAATTCATTTATTCATTCCATCTTAGGCTTAATAATTACAATTATTATAAATAAATATCATTACATTATAAACTAATTTTGGAAAGAATAATTGTGAACATTCTGTAACTAGTTAAAGTTAGGGATGAATGTTACATTATTATACCATATTACACATACAGCTTGTTTTTTTTTTCACCAAATGCACAAGGTGCTAAGAAATATGAAAATATCCAACTCATAGGAGCTTAACTGTACTACTTACAACTAACTTAACTATGCTTCTACCCCCGCACCTATAGTACCTAATACTGATAGGTTCCTGTATAGGAATTTAAAGTTATTTTTCAAATACATTTTTCTACAAAAATGATAAGTTTATATATGTATATATATAGTAAAGTTTTAAAATGTATATTATAAAAAAAAATAAATAATTACTACAGTAAGTAGGTATCAACATTAAATTGCTAATTGTTTTCCTTACCAACACCCATTTTCTATCTAACACGAAACCAAAAACCAAAACTAGAATAAAGACATTGTTTCTCCTAAAAGTAACAGTCAAGCGTCTTTTTAACGCAAAAGTAAAATCTTTCATTGGACACTTTCTTTTTCCTCCATATCCGTGTGTTATCTGTATGAATGTCTATGCAATGTATACATTTATGTAAAAATAGACATACATAAGAAATGTACACTCTTATTGGTTTTTCCTTTTCTTGACATCATTTACCTATGTAGTGGTCAAAAATTTAATAATTACCTGAATAATATTATCATTCAAATTAAATTTTAGTTTTGATATCAAACAGGTTAATATAATATGTAGGTATATTGTTATCTTTAGATGCTTCTGATCTTCATATTTTATTTTAACCTCATATTTTTTTTTATTAAAAATGGCTACTTGTACGTACCAATCAGATCATTTATTATCAATATCTTTATCATACAAGCACGTTTCCAAGTGTTGCTGGTTAAATGAAAAATTCCCAATTGGGAAGATCAACATATACTTGTCAATGTGAACCAAATAAGATTAAAATTGGAAGCTTTATATAATTTATACATATTAACCAATCAGATAATTTAATTCAACTTGTCATTGTAGTTACATCCGAACAGGGTACAGGATCTTGTGGCTTTTCCCTCTGGGCTCCCCTAACAATTGGTGAATCGATTGGGTTTTTATAAGTGCACTATGCACTAGTTTATTTATATTCGAAATACGTAATCAATTTACCTACACATTCGCCTTATGGTCAACCGAAAAGGTACAATGTTTTATTAGTATTTTTTTTTTTTGCATATTAATTTGATTTCTGCTTTATTGACTATTTAATACATTTTAATGATACCGACTTAAAAAACTTTTTAGGTAAAATTGCATCTACTGAAATATAAAAAAAAATCACGCAACAAAATATCTTTTGTTTGAATTTTCGTTTGGTGACGACTACTGCTTAGCGTGGTGAGATGATCTTTGCGCTATTTTTCGCAATTCTATTGCTTTGTTGTTTTGCTATCTAAGTGCAAAATATAGGACGGTTAGGTAGTTTTCTATATATCGGTCACTACAAAGACGGCCGCGGCGGCGGCGCGGTGGTTTGCAACAAAGCTGGTATCGCGGACAAAGGAAGGGTTGCTCATGCTCATGTTGTTGTTGGTTGCCATTATGATTAAAGATGGAAAATATCCTGGCGCCGCTCTAGGATACCGGTAGGTTTTCGTTGCTCTTACGGTGCAAGGATTTTATCCTTGTTATGGCAATGGTGTTATATTTTGGCGATTTTTTTTTCTTAAAAGAAACACCGCGACACTCGCCTGCATATGAATATTTGTCATATTTAGATTGATCTATGCGTTGCTTCTTCATTCGCTTGCGAAAAGTATAAGAGAACGGTCATAGTAATTTAAATAAAGAAAAATCAAAAGTGAGTTAGAAATAATTGCGTAATCTGTGCCAAAAATTAAAGATATTTTGTTTTTCGTAAGTACTGCAATATTTTTCATAACTATTATACTAACTTAAAGCGGAGATATTTAGACAAGCCTTTTCTAACTTCGGTCCATTTTTTTAATAAAACAGCTTTAATTTTTATTTTAATACAAAATCAAATATACAATTATTGAATTTTAATGAACATTGAACATCCCGGTTAAATAAGAAATGCATTTGAAAATTTAAATACAAATTTCAATCAGTTTTTTGCTTGCCCAATAGGTCAAGTGTTTATAAAGTGCAGACAAAAGAAAGGATACTATCTTAGAGAATCCCAAAAAATTAATTTTCACCCTACTATTCGTTGGTTTGGTTGTGCGTGTCGCGTGTATGTGGTTGTCCCTTTTATATCTGTTTGAAGAAAATTCAAATCGAGTTTGTGCCTTCGAAGCAACAGGTTGTCATTTATTGGATTTGGAACAGTTTTAACGATTTCAATTGAATTACTTAACATACAAAGTTTATCACATTTAGTGTGGATTTGATTAAACTGAGTTTTAAGTTTTTAACTTAAACGTTCATACGCTCATATTCATGCAATTCAATCCTTTGCTTTGCTGGTTTCGATTTAAGGTCATTGCCAATTTTTGGTTCAATTCTTTTTAATTTTATCGACTTTTTACTTGCGATGTAAAAAAAAATGTTTTTGGACAATCAAACATAACATTACAATGATAGAGAAGTCGAATAAATTGGGTCCGACAATTCTGTCTGTCTGTCTGTCCGTCTGTCTGTATCGGCACCTACAGCCTAAACGGCTGAACCGATTCGCTTCAAACTTGTTAGAAAGTATTATAATGACGTCCTACAGAGGGATTTTTGGAAATAAAATTCTAGCTTTAAAAGTAACGTGTTTTCTGTACAAATTTTATGTTTTTGTTGGAATAGATTTTTCAGGAAAAGTCTTATAACGGTACCTCCCATAGTACCGGTTTTTTTAAATCAGATTTTCTCGTAAGCCACTTGACGAATTTCGATGAAATTTTTAATGTAGAAGCCCTTTTGGCTAGATGGAGGGTGGTGATATAGGCAAACTATAATTTTTGATTGTCAACGTTTAGGACACGTGTATTTAAAAAAATTTTTTTTTTGTCTTTCAACCAAAATTTTAAATTTTGATTATTTCCGAAACCAAGGGTGGGCAAACGAAAATTTTTGGTGGGCAAACGTGGGCTAACGATGGGCAAACGAACTACATCAAAAATTGTAACAGTTTGACGTTTTGAATTTTTTTTAATTCAATCTCTTTCAACCAAAAAAAAACTATTTTATTTTTTATTTTTTTTTTTGAAGGGTGGGCAAACGAAAATTTTTGGTGGGCAAACGTGGGCTTCCGATGGGCAAACAAACTGCATAAAAAAATCGATTTTTACATCTTTTTTTTTTTTTTTTTTTGTCTTTCAACCAAAATTTTAAATTTTGATTATTTCCAAAACCAAGGGTGGGCAAACGAAAATTTTTGGTGGGCAAACGTGGGCTAACGATGGGCAAACGAACTACATCAAAAATTGTAGCAGTTTGACGTTTTGAATTTTTTTTAATTCAATCTCTTTCAACCAAAAAAAAAACTATTTTATTTTTTATTTTTTTTTTTGAAGGGTGGGCAAACGTGGGCTAACGATGGGCAAACGAACTGCATTAATTTCGATAAAAAATTTCACAAGTGGGGTGCCAGCTTCAGGAAATTTAAAATTTTATTTTGTCAATATTTTCAAAATGGAAGGTGGGCAAACGAAAATTTTTGGTGGGCAAACGTGGGCTAACGATGGGCAAACGAACTGCATTAAAAAAAATCGATTTTTACATCTTTTTTTTTTTTTTTTCTTTCAACCAAAATTTTAAATTTTGATTATTTCCGAAACCAAGGGTGGGCAAACGAAAATTTTTGGTGGGCAAACGTGGGCTAACGATGGGCAAACGAACTGCATACATTTCGATAAAAAATTTCACAAGTGGGGTGCCAACTTCACACAGCCCTTCAGCAGCCTTCTTGGACTTTAGTTTAGATATTGCTACCAGAACTTGTTCTTGGTCGGGTGGACGGAGGTTTTCTTCATCATCGTCCAAATCGAATGGATCATTCTGCCTGAATACGATTAGTCGTTTGTCTTCGGCGTTTAACAGCTTACAGAAGTGTTATCTCCAAATTCTTAGTACCGACTGCGCATCTACTACGGAAATCCCCTCGTCTCTACAGGTCTCCGCTCGAGCTTTATTTTACCCTTGGAAGAATGCTTATGCTTAACCCTTCGTTAGATGTTTTGAACGTTGCTCTGTCGTAGTCTGTCTTTTTCTTTCTGAAAAGCCAATGTTCCTCCTTCCTCTTTTGTTGATAGACCACACAGGAAGCGCTCTTGGCAGTTCTTTCTGCATAGGTATACACCAATAAACATAATCCAAACATCATTAAGGATCATTTTTTTAAATCCTCAAATTTAAACAATCCAATCAAGAATTAAGTTAATTTACCCCACAAACAGACCGATCACATCGATATCGATGGACAATGCGATAGGCTCAAATAACTTATTACATCTTATGCCCGCACAATCTAAACCAAAAGTCAATCACCCAAACAGATTGCTTGGAATTTTAAACAGTCAGTTAGGATAATTTATATTTTGGTTTAAGGCTATAAAACAAGAAACCAAATATCTAAGAGAGAAGAAAAAAAAATATAAAATTGCCAATCAGTAAGGTCATGGGCAAAAATTAGCACAACAAAAAGATATATTTTGTTTGTGGTGAACCAAAGTCCATCTATCAAGATAGGCATCACTTGTTTTGTATCTTTTTTTTTTTATAAATTTATCAGATTTCATCTCGAATAACGAACGGTTTGTTAAGATGTCAGACATGGCAAATCACTGCGTTAGTTGTTGTGGTTTGTGGTACCTACCTACTCGCTACTCGTATTTTTTTTTTTTTTTTTTTTTTTTTTTAAGGAAAACTCTCCTAAAGCGTTATAATAAAAGAAAGTTAAAATAAATTATCGAACAACTTTTCATTTCCCAACTGAATTAACCTCCGAAGAGCATCCTCTTCAACATAATACCTTTTGTCAAAAGTTTTTTTTTTTTTTTTTTTTGTATTTCTCGGCTGAGCCCCCAAGTGCAAAAAAACCCCCCAAACGCCATCAACCACTTGAAACAAATTTATCGAAAATTGCTTAGTTTGATCCTAAAAAACAAGAAACCCTCTTAAAAGTAGGACATCACAACTGGTTCTCTCGTCCTCTTTCCCTAAGCTATTGTTCATGCAATAAATAATCAGCATCCCCAATTCAAACGGACTCTCAAAAGGATCAATATACAAAAGAATAGGTTTTTTTTTGTGACACCCACATACTTTGCACCTTATATCAGTGTAGATTGTAGAACAAAAGAAAAAGTCAAAAACAAAAAAGTTAACGCCTGATTCCTTTTACATCATGGCTGTCGTGTTTATTATGTATCCAGACTTTTGTTTCAAATGCCGAACCTCTTCATCCCACTTCTGATATCCAGTCAAATGAAAAAAAAAAAAAAACAAAAACCATGCCGCGATGAAAATGAAAATGAAAAAAAAAAGTTAAATCCTTAACAATTTCCATCAGTCATTCCAGCCCATTTGCTGTAGCTGAACATAAGGACCAAACAATTTTAAACAATTGGCCCCAAACGTTCGTTCCATACACAGCCAGCTATAGAGGTTGGAAAAACACACACACATACTCTAACACACAATAAAATTGAGAGCATCACAGACAAATAGCTCGGAATCACCTTCCTTCCTTCATACACACTCACAATATTATGATGATGGAAAAAGTATTGAAAACGATTACCACTCTCGGGGAACCTAAATCATTTTCAGCATAAACTCGTCGTCCTGTCCAACCAATTTGATCCCATTAAAAAAGTCAAAATACACACAATTCGCTGTTTGTTCTGGAATTCTAAAATTCCCGCGCCACAATGGTTCGGTTCTTAAAAAAAAAAAAAAACTTGTTTATGGAAGGATTTTCGTCCTTTTTTTGTTGTTGTTGTTATGAATGAATAAGTATTGGTTTATATTTGTGCCAAGTTTCCAATACCTTTTATTGTCAAGAAACGCGATATCTGATAAAAGAGGATTTTAGTGTCATGTATCCTGCATTAAAGGACTCTTTAAAAAAAAAAATCGAATATTATAACTGTCATAACACATTCTATCCCATATTAGGCCTAGTCGCAGACAAGGGTACAATAACTCTGTCGAAATTAAGTGACATAAAAAGAAATATTTACGAATTGGGAATTGCTACAAAATACCAGCCAAAAACAACAACAACAACAAAAAAGGGGTAAAATGCTTTTACTCAAGAGCTGAAGCCTCTTAGGCAGCTGGATGGAAAGAGTAGAGTGGAGTCCATGTTAAAGGAAACAAGAAAAAGAAATTGGATTGTCCTTGAAAAACTTTCAGCACGTTTCACATTTTTTAAGTGATATGTACAAGGACCGCATGGAGTGAGGTGAGCAGGCTTTTCTTTCGCATGTTGTGTTTTTTTTTTTTTTTTTTTTTTTTTTGAGAATTTTAAGTTATTTCAAGTTGTGTTATATGTGGTATTAAAGGAAGGGTTGGAGTTGGGAAGCTTTCTGTTCTGACCTTTTTTGACTATAGAACAGAGTCAGAGATGAATATGACTGGGATGGGATGTTACTTTATTCCATGGACATTTTTTTTCCTTTTTTTCTTTTTTTGAATCGATTAATGTAGGTTTGTTGTGCAAAGTGGGACAAGAACTCGTAAATCAAATTTTGCCCGACTCTTAACTAACTCAAGGGTAAAGCAAGAAATCTGTGTGCCAAATTTGCCAGACAAGTTCGCAAGAAGAATATATATATACCTCTCTATGTATACGAATATATTATATAGATACGTGATGTGCTTCATAGGAATTTTTGAGGCAGTTTTTCTAATGGATTTTGTGTCGTTTTTTTGGAAACACGATGTGCGCAATTGGATTACACAAAGTTGTTGGTAATTAGTTTGATCGAAGAAACTTGACCTAAAAGCCTTTCAAACTAAATTGATGGATGCGATGGATGAGCAGAAAAGAACATAAATATGGAGAAGAACTTAAATTAAAATTGACATGTATTCTTGATCATGGAAGAATTTTAAGCAATACCTTCTAAGAAGAGGTATCACAATTTACAATGGTGAGCTAACGGTAAGTATTCTTGAGGAAAACTGGGAAATCATCACACCTGGCTTTGAACTTTTAAACTTATCTTTCCAATCCAACTTTTTGTTTTTTGCCCAGCCAGTTACAAAACACGTTTGACGTGAAAACGTCTAATAACTCGGAATATATTTGCAGCACGCACGAAAAAGTGTCACAGTCACGTTACTATCTGCTTTGTTTGCCTAGAAAGCCGATAAAGTGAGGGGAAGGTGTTGGGTGGTTGGTGATTGTAAGTGGTGGTGGGTGTGTGTGTGTGTGGGGGGGGGGGGGGGGTAGGTAGTGTCCGGAAGAGTAAAAATTATCAAAAATTTGTGTGTGGTTGGTTGGTGGTTATAGTTGGTGTGGATGGTGAGGGGGGGGGGATTGTCCAATATGGTGGGTGGGGTTGATTTGCGGTTTAAGTAGTGATGATGGTTGATTTGACTGGGGCGATGAACATATTGTCAAAAATGGTGGGTGAGTGGAAGGTTGTTGTAGGTAGGGTGGGTAGTTGGATTTGTTGTTGGGAGGGGATGGGGACAAAATTGTCAAAAATGGTACATGGTTGGTTGCTGAAGGTGGGATGGGTAGTTGGTGGTGATGGTGTGGGGGGGTGATTTGGTGTTGGCGGAAGCCAAAACTGTAAAATATGGTGGGTGATTGGCTGGTGGTTGTAGGTAGAGTGGGTGGTTGGATTTGGCGTTTGGAAGGGAATTGTCAAAAATGGTAGGTGGTTGGTGGTGGTAAGGAAGGGGGTATTTATTGTGTGGGGGAGAAGAAAAAGTTGTCAAAAATGTTGGGCTGTTTGTTGGTGGTTGTATGTGGGGGTGGGAGGTTAATGTTCAGGTTGAAGGGGTGAGACAAAAATCAAAAATGGTGGGTGGTTGTGGTTCGAGAGATACAACCTACACATTAACTGTTTTGTGAACTGGGTCCTTCCTGTATTTGAACAGAGGAATGGTTCTTAGAAGTATGTATGTATATTTTTATGCACCGAAACAATAGTTTAATAAGAAGTGTGCAGCAAGGAAGGGGGCCGGGTGGCGCAGGCGGGTGACGGCCCAGGTGGGCAGCGTGGGTGGTGACACCGGACCAACTCCAACAAAGGCCATCTGTTTACAACAACTCAATTCTTAGTGAAATTATGGATTCCACGCCTTACACACCTCTATCACTGTGTCATTCACTCCCATCTTCGGCTCAAACATCTTCCCAGGACGAAACTGTAGATATTACTTAAAAACCTGCAAAAAACATTCCCAAGGACTCAATGTCTACTTCACCGCCAACTCCATTTCTGCCAACGTCTACCCTAACACCTCAACCGGGATTCCATCATTCTCTTCAGCCGTCATTTACTGCGGCATCATCACAATAACCTGCTTATCAATCTTCTCCTTCACCAGATGTACCAACTATTAAACGTTTTGAAACTACTTGGACCTTGTCTGAATGGAATTACAGACTTAAGAAACACAACAACAGTGCCGACTACATTACATTTTTTGTTAAAGTAGCTCCCCATCTTGCTGACGCTTACTGGTTAATGAACATATTTTATAAGAAGTTCACTTTTCTATAAAAGAATGTCATAGAATCTCTTCACCTCGATCCAAACACCAAAGCTTCAAAATAAGCATTCCATCCAAGTACCAATGGCTCTTTTGCTCAAGCTTTGGGGACGTTCTCCAACTGGGAAAGATGACCATAACCAAATCGACTGATAAGCCACGGAATGAAACCAGAGCTGCCTTAACGAGATCCAGCAAGAAGCTCAACCATCTTAATTTAAATAAAATTCACCCAAAACCTACACCTAAGTACAAACCCAGCCTCTTTTCCTCGTTCTAACTGTAACTGGAGTTATAAAACTAACATTTTCCCTTCTTTCAATCAACACAATTTCACTTCTTATTCCGTTAAGCGTGTATCTTTTGACCTCAATCCTAATATATGTCCATCAATCAAAACCGTACACAAGTCTCATAAACCAATCCATATCCCTCTGCGCCCGCTTCGCAGATTGCATCCCCTAATCGATTCTATCCCAACTTTATTCATTCACATAAGGAAATTAATTATGAATTATTATGATCACAGATGGCGCCCAACGTGGGGCAGACTTTGGGGTATGTCTCACGGGAGCCTTCTTGTCCGTGCTAAGAATCAATAAATATAATTATCCTTACAGATGACGCCCAACGTGGGTTAAAGTGTAGGTCCCTTCCATTCTTGCCGAATATCAAGGTACACACATGAATGGTTGAGAGTGTAAGTCACAGGTCCCGGCCGGTTGCAAGATTTTTTTAGTTTTTGGTTAATTTTACAAAGTACAATATTTTAATAGATTTTTTTTTTGAAATTTTTTGAGAAAATTGCTATAAATTATGTTTATTATGTCTATAGCTCACAAAATCCAACGCATTAATCATGCAGTTGGCCATTAAGTAAAAAATCCAACATCCTACGAAACAATTTTCGAGGGAAATAGATACCTACTTCGTAAACCCTAACACCTCGAGAAACCTTAAATATAAAAAGGGGGGGCTTCAAATTCAGTCATATCTGTCGCTTAAATCAGTGATAAAGCTGGAGTTAAGGCAACTTCACTTACGGGTCCCCATATTTTTCGAAGTTCTGGACTTAAAAAGTAAAAAAAAAAAACAACGCCTAAATTTGTCGAAGAAGCACAACTTCAGACGTACAAAATAACATTTTTCTTTAGAGTGCGGAGATCTGGAAAGGACGGTAGAGACTTTGCCAAAAGGCGTTTAACCTAGAAAAAATATACGGCGTCGCTACTAAGACACCTGACAGAAGTAATTCTTCGACTCCTATCTGCACCTAGACAGAGCAGCGTGTGCTCTCCATAGTCATCCTGCATAGTCAAACTAGTTTGACAGGGATACCAATCACAGAATAGAAAACAATGTTGTATAAGTGACATTCAAGAGACTAATATTTACATCTATAGTTGAGTCAGTTCAGAATATCTTCTTTCTTTTGTGTTATAGGGTACATGATGCTGAAGTTCCAGGCAAATTTTCATCGGACCTGATTTTGTAGATGAGTTGATGTATGCTCCCGCTAATTGAAAGAAATCAGCAGGGGGATTTAAGACTTTAATTAGTTAAAATGTCTATACCTGTACTTCTTCCCGGTCGTGACCGTTCCGTAGGTCATATTCATCATCGTAAAAAATCCCACGGGTCATTTTGCCTTACAGGTATACGTTTTTTGTCTTCACTGATATTCTTAGAAGCGACAATCTCAGGCTTGTCTTGATAGGCTTCAGTTGTATCCTGGTAGAATTTTCAAACATTGCCGCTGCATTGCACCTCTCATAAAAATCCACCGTTCGATTAACGAGTTCCCTTTTTTTTATGGGAATTCTATGTTCCTCCTTGCTCTTTAGATTTTACGGGCAGTACAGTGTTACGAAAGAAAATTGATTTTCCTAATTGAACTTGTTGTCAGATATTGTGTAGTGTGGTGTGATGTGTGACATGATGTGGTTGTGGACTTGTTTCAAAACTTTCAGTTGCGTGAAAAGCTGGGTGATCGAATAACTATATCTGCCCTTTCCAGGAAACACCAGTTGAATGATTTGTGCATGTGTTTGTGTGTGTAGGTGTGTGCATTTGGCCATTTACTTCTACCTTGGCAAGTCGTTGAATGCGCATATCTTAAGGCTGAGTCTTGAGTTTTGATGGTGCTCATCTGGAAGTGACATAATGGTTGCGAAGCTCCACCGGAAGTTATATTCTGGTACCACGGGAGATAGTGGTACCTCCTGGGTGGTGAAAAGTACTGGTGTTTCACTAAACTGGGCTTTTTCACCGGGGACTATCTATGAGGTAGGCCCCTACTGTGGGAGTGTCATGGTATCCAAAGATTTTATTCTTGGATGCAAGAGGTGTTAGATATTGGCGACATGCCTCAACATGTTCCATAAAATTGGTACTAAGATATCTACCTTAGGGTAGATCTTAGGGCTCTGGTACAAGCCCAATTTGATTCTGTATATGCGAGTAGGCTTGCAGTGGAATTTAATGCTTAATTGCTAGGTATCCACGTAAAGCTTGCCCTCATTAAACATTTAAAAATGGTGGTCTGACTATTCTACCGATATTTCGGTAGTTTTGATGATGAAAAGCAAAAGCAATTTCACAAACCAATATATTTTTTGAAATTAAAACAATTTTTTCCAATAATCTTGCCAAAAGTAAACCAACCCCTCCGCAAAAACAAAAGATTCCCAATAAAATCACTTACAAAACTAACAGCGATTAGTAAAATCACAAAGCAATTACGATTAAGAATGAAAAACTTTCTTACAAAAATACATCGCCAATGATCATAATGGAATCAATCTGTGGAATCTTTATATCTGTTTGCCACAAAGCTTATGGATACGAATACCTACATCCAACCGCTACTAACTACCTAAATGTTGGTTTGGTATTGGTATTGGTATCGGATATCCGCTTGATTCACAATTAACCGCAAATCGATAAGTTCGCTATCTTAATGGCAATTAATACCCTATATCCGAACAAAGGAAACTTCTCAATAGGTACCCCTTTTGGAATGCTCGTCTTTTTCACCCCCAGCTCCTTCAGCACGCACCTAGAGCTCAGAGCTCAGAGAAAGATACCAACCCTGCTCCTTTATAAAAAAAAAAAAAATGACAAAAGACAGGGCCAACAACTGTCTTAACACAAACTTCCTTTGCCAATTTACTCGTCCCTTTTAGTTCTACCGGGCCGCGGAGCGGCGGGCGGAGGAGAACAAACATAAGCACAGACAACAGAGTCCTCTTGTTGTCGACGGTGATAATGCGTTAAAAGCAATTTATGGCCCACATTCAAAATATGAGGCGAACTTTTTATCTCGCACACAGAACAGAATGGAACACATCGACATGCGGATGGAGGGCGCTTTATGGAAGGGAATGAGGCTACTTAAATATCCTTATGGCATTTGACATGGCGGCAGATTTATTCTAACTATGAATATCCGGACACAAAATGTTTGATAAGAGAGCGCAAACTGTCGTCTATGTCCTTAATTCAAATATTTTGCGCTCGGGATAAACACACAATACTCTTATAACTGCCAATGCCAACCAGATCAAGATCTCAGATACCCTACCCAGGCCTTCCAAATTCGAATAGCAAAAAGCAAGGAACTTCATTTGGCGCGCCCTAATACTGTAACATCACTAAACAAACGACACAGTATAGAGTAGAAAACCGTTAGAATCCTTACAAACACGAACACACTCTAGCCAAAGATAACGGACAAAGTTCCTATGTATTATGTAGAGAGTTGTAGTAGTTGTCGTATAGTCTATTTCACTTTTATTGTCGTCAAATTTATTAAAACATAAATAAGACGCTTTTGGGCCCATTAGCGTCCAGGCTTCAAGGAGATAATGCCACGAAAGTGAGATCCTGGTTGTTCTTTTTTTTTTTTTGCTCCTTACTCCTTGGCATCGTTATTCGGGTTTTGTGTGATTTTGAGAATTTGTTTTTTAAGTAAGACAACCTTTCGTCGGGGAACATTTATCTTCTTCCTCAAAAAAAAAAAAAAAACAGGTACGTATCCGATAGGTAGGAAAGTTGAAGATAGTCAAATCATAGGTACATATCATTTGGAGGAATATACCTATTTCCTGGCTCATGGTGGTGGTTTAGACTGGAGAGTGTATTGTATTTATTTTGATTTGTTCCGCCATCTTTAAGGCTCTTTGCTGATTCCTTCGGAGAGATACAAGATGATAACACACTTTTGAAATTGCCTTTGACGACAACGACAACAACAACTACAAGGGCATAGACTTCCTCGACTGGAAGAAGACACAAGACATCGTGAACATAATGAGCGAACATGGAATGAATTTAATAATGAAACATCGTTCAACTGCCTTTATGGGTTGAATGTGAAATGTAAAATGAAATTTTTGTAAATAAATTTTATTCGAAAATTATTCAAATGAATCTTAAAAAAGGCCATTCTGAAGAATTATTGTTGTGTGAGATACATTTTTGATGATGTATTGTAGAGTGTCAAAGTTAATGTTTTTAATATTATAAGTTAGGCAATTTTATTGATAGTTTCATTTTGAGGTAGATTTAAATATGTGTGTGGGGAATTTTTTGAAATGACATGTTCCACAAATGGCTACAAGGATGTTAAAGAATATTGTGAATAGTTGAGTAGGTGTTCTTATCACAGTGATGAACCATTTAGAAAAATTAAAAAGGATTTAAAAGGTGATGTCTATGAACAGTGGTTTGAATCGTCTTTATTTCAATTTGCGATGTAAGATAATCGCCATACAACATTCGTCCTGTGCGGCTAAAGAATGAAAACGGAAGGCTGCATTGGATACCGAATGCAATTGCCCCTTGTGGATACTTGCTTCAACTCCCCCTGGAGCAGCAGCAACATGATCCTTTCACGTACTACCTGTCCCCATTTGCCGCAACTAGCCTTAACTGTGGCCATTATTGTATTCCCTGAGATTGAGGTCCTCTAACTGCATATGACCTCCAGTTTATTCTTGCTCTTCCGACATACTACCCTAAGGATTCCATTTTTACGACTATTTTGCTATCAGTCACTTCTCCATTCAGTTGCAGCAACTGACACATTTGATTTGAACCATATGTAGATGTGTACATTTATACCGTCAACAAAATCAATGTGACTTTAGTTTGTAAAATGGTCTCCATTAGATACCATGTCTTCCATTTGTACAAACCGTGGCAGTCTGCACATCATCAATTGCTAGCAAGCATTGCATTGGTAACATGACATATCATTGTCTCACTCCTTAGAGTCGGAAAGTTGTTCATTGTCCATTGACTACTATTTAGATACAATAGGGGCTTTCATTTAACGTAAGTTTACAAAATGTACAACCTCGTATTTCAAATGTCAAAACTTGTATGGAAAGTTTTATACACATGGCTGATAAATTTCAGCGATGATTTTGTAATGCAAACGGGGTCGTATCGTAAACTTACACAATTCTTTAATTTGAAATCTAATTGTCATTTTATTATATTTTATTTTGCAGTGTCAGAACAAATTACAAATAAATAAAGTGTAAAGTTCTAATGTGAGACAGTGGTCTTGTGGTTTGAGATTTTGGGAAAAAAAAAACACTGAAAAAATGATATGAAATTTTTTGATTACTCAAAAATCACTAGTTAAAACGTTTTTTTTTTTTTTTTTTTGAAAAAATGAAGTAAACCATCTAATTTTGTTTGCTGTTTAGAATTTTAAGAATTTTTTTTTTTTCAAAATCGTTCAACCAGTTTTTTCAAAAAACAGTTTTTTTTTGAACAAACTTCGAAAAAATATTCCAAATATTTTTTGACTATTTGACTATTGTCATAACTTCTAGTAGTTCGTAGTTTTTATCAGAAAAATAAAATTTTAAAAAAATAGATTAAACCATTTTTGGAAAAAACAAAAAATAAAAAAAAATTCAATTTTTGTTTAAGCCCAAAAAAACTTTTTTTTTGCAAAATTTAAGAATTTATATTATTTCGTCTATAAAAAGGCTCCTACATCAAAAATTTCATCAAAATACGTCAAGTGGTTTACGAGAAAATCTTTTTTTCAAAAAACCGGTCCTATGGGAGGTACCGTTATAAGACTTTTCCTGAAAAATCTATTCCAACCAAAACATAAAGTTTACTCAAAAAACACTATTCAGATAGTTTTATCAAAATCGTAGGAGCCGTTTTTGAGAAAAATCAATTTTCCCGTAAAAATCGTATGGCAGGTACCGTTAGTTTTAGAGGTAGAATGGTAATTCCGTAGGACGTCATAATAATACTCTGTACCAAGTTTAAAGCAAATCGGTTCAGCCGTTTAGGCTGTAGGTGCCGATACAAACCGACGAACAGACAGACAGACAGCCTGACAGAATTGCCGGACCCACTTTTTTAGGCTTCTCAATCATCGTAATGTTATGTTTGATTGTCCAAAAAAAATTTTTTACTTGCGATTATATGTAGGAAGGTACTATAAGCAAGTTATGCATTCGTAAAAAAAAATTCTAACAATCAAACATGACATTACGATGATAGAGAAGTCGAAAAAAGTGGGTCCGGCAATTCTGTCAGGCTGTCTGTCTGTCATTCTGTCTTTTCGTATGTCTGTCTGTTTGTATAGTCCCATAGGACCGGTTTTTTGAAATCCGATTTTCTCGTAAGCCACTTGACGTATTTCACTGAAATTAATATATAATAATGTATTTAATGTAGAAACCCTTTTATAAAAGAAATAATATAACTTCTTAAATTTTTCAAAAAAGTTTTTTTTGAGTTTTTTAAAAAAGTTTCAAATTTTTTTTTCAATTATTGCTTTTTCCAAAAACGGTTTAATCTATATTTTTTAAATTTTATTTTTCTGATAAAAACTACAAAGTGCTAGAAGTTGGCATACTCAAAAAAAATTTGGAATATATTTTCGAAAAGTTTTAAAAAAAAAACTGTTTTTTGAAAAAACTGGTCAAACGATTTTGAAAAAAAAATTCGTAAAAATTCAGAAACGTAACAGAAACCTGATGGCTTGCTTCATTTTCTCCAAAAGCGTTCTAACTATTAATTTTTAACTGATTCATGAAATTTCATATGATTTTTTTAACGCTTTTTTCCCAAAATCTCAAGCCCCAAGATCATCTTAACACATTAGAGCAAGTTTGTACGACCCAGTTGTGCACTTTATTTTTTTTCGTTTTCCCTAATTCTTGTTGCGATATATTAATTTAATTTGTTTGATTTATTTGCTTAAAAGTGTCATGGCGCATTTCCGTTTCGTCGAATTTCAAATCAACCCTATATTAATGTTCCACTTCAAAAGAATTTAAAAGGAAGTTTTTTGGACACATTTATTTTCCTACTAATATTATAAACGTGAAAGATTCGATGTTTGAATGTTTAGATGTTTGTTGCTCAATGACGCCAGAACGGCTGAACGGATCTGGATGAAATTTAGCACAGAGATAGATTATAGTCTGGAATAGCACATAGGTGACTCTTTATCTATTAGGTGAAGTGTATGGTTCCCCTGGGATTGATTTGTTTTAATTTTTCATACATCAAAGGATCAACATGTTTTTTGCATAAGTAGTGGTAGAGGTTCTAAAATGACATAGGTTAATTTGTATCAAGGAAAAATGCATGGTTCCTATGGGATATCATACAGGAATCGTGTTTCAAGTTATGTCAAAACAAACCGAATGCATTTAAATTGCGAAAATAATTAAACTACAATTGAACAAATACTTTATAAAATGTCAATTTGGAAACAGAATCAATAAGGCAACGGCAGAAGTAAATAACAAAATAACAATGGGAGTATAGTAAACAAAATGAAAAAAGAAGAAAGAATTAAAATGACACAAGAATGAAAAAGAATGAAGATAGTCTGGTGTCCAACGAAATCAGCAAAATTAAATGAAAATACTTTTTAACGATAAAAGCTCTCAAAAAAGTTAAAAATGAAAATTTAAAAAAAAAATTAACGTGCGCAAATATAAATGAAGGAAATAAAATTAAAAGGTTAAAATGCGTATACGCCCAATAAGTGTCAAACTGTGCTATTATAATATTGTTTATATTACACAACAAAAAGTAGTTGTTATTGCTCGAAAAAATTGTTAACATCGTGCTATTGTGTAAAGAGCAAGTTTGACCCAGTCTTCCATTTTATTTAATAAGTCTCGTATGTGTTTATATTTTAAGGGAATATTAACGGTGAGGTACATAAATGTATTATTTAGAAATAAAAGTGGACCCTGTCCCTGATTGCTTCCTTGTGGAACTCCTGAAGAAACTTTAATTGTATGGGATTTGAACTATCAATATTTACAAATTGGATTATTTTTTAAATGATTTAAGTAGTAGTAAGGTATGTTTGATTTGGTCAAAGACGATAACATCCGGGCCTAGACTTTTGAACAGGGACAATGACAGAAAATTTCCAATATTTTTTATGAATTCATGAATTCATCATCAATAAGCGAATAATTACACAATCAAAGATAAAATCGAAAAATTATAATTTTTACGAAAGGCATTATTTAATCTTTTTTTCTAAACATCATTTTAACAAATATTTTAAGGCATGTCAAAATGAATGCATGTCTTCACTCAAAAAAGTGTTAGAAAAGTCAAATAAATTTACTGCGGTCTAGGAATTTCACATCTAAATTTTTGTTCGTATACCTCTAACGTCATTACCCTAACAGAGCAACTGATTTGCAGTTGTGGAAAAGTTAACACAACATTTCAAATTTCAATGAACCATTTTGTTTATTGTCAAATTTTAGTTTGTTTTAATTTAAAACATTATTTTAGAGAAATACAGTTTATAATTAATTTAATCGAAGAACTATAAGGCTATAACTTCTGTTTATAAAAACGAACATAGTTCCTTAACTAAGGGACACATTTACTCTCCTAAACGGTCTGAATAAAAGTTTTGAAAACAACCAATTCAGTTTGGCTAAATTGTTGCTGTCCAGTCCATCATAAATTTACCACGTTTTTAAATTTTTGTTTCCTTAAAAAAATACGTATATATTGCATGGCGGTGAAATTTTTTGAAACAAAGCAAAGTTGGTGCCAACAATGACAACATAATGGAATTAATGAAGGCAAATATAAACGTAAACATGCAACCATGACTCGTTTGTGTATTTTGGCCAGTAGGGTATGTTATGTTTTATTTGACCAAAAAATAAGTTCTAGTTTCGATAAAAAAGATCGATTGCGAGTTGGACGAAACTTTTGCAGCAAAGGCACTGCAGTATCTCGATGATTTTACTTACGCCATAATATTGGAGTTTTTGGAGCATATCTAAAGCTTCAGGAAGATGGAGACAATCTCACCGCAAAGAGTTTATTTTCTAAGATGGAGAAGCGTTAAACATTCAGTGAGGTGAGTCGGTGCTGAGAATTTGGAAAGACCACTTCTGCAGACTATTAAACAGCGAAGACAACCAACTATCGCTGTCAGGCAATCGATTTGGATTATAATGAACATGAGTGATGATTTAGGTCCAACAAAGCTGGTCGAGTGGATGGCCTCCCGATATGGTCGTATAAGAGCCTGACGAATGGATCCTCAGAATCCTATTCACAGACGGGGAAGCAAACTACAGAGCTATTACTCTCTTTATTGTCGCTCATAAAATTGTGTCAACTAATATCATGTGTGAACGTCTGAACCCTTTCGCGTGGAACTGATTGGCCCCTATCAATGTTATTTCAGGCCAAGTAAGTCAACTTTCGACCAAATTTTCACACTCCAACAGATCTTAGAGAAGACTCAAGATTCCAGATCGATTTCAAACTTTTAATCAATTTTAAATTCTCCTATGACGGCGAAAATAGAGCCGAGCTATACAAAACCATGACACACAATTTGAAGCCTCTGCAAAACTTGTTCGATGCAGGATGACTTTGGAGAACTCGCCCTGCTCCGTCAAGGTAGGGTAAGGTAGGTAAGGTTTAAAGACAAGACTACCGTCTTGACGCTTACATCAGTGGTACTCTATGGTATGCTATTGACACTTTTGAGCTCAAGAGCAGCATTTGCATGACTTGAACTACCTGAATTAAGAATATTTTTGTTTTTTTTTTTTTTTAATTTTGAACGTGTCGCGGGTTCGATGAGACTTGAAACAACATATTCAAGTGTCATTTTGAAGTTGACACACATACTTTGTGCCTTAGGGTATCTACACCATAACACGCTTAAAACAACAGCTTCGTCTGTTATTTTAACTATTAACTAGCACGTCCAATGTTTGTTAAATAATAATAAAAAAAAAAAACAAAGAAAAATATCCCAACATTTCACTCAGGCAGCATATGAAAGAATTCACAGGATTCAACCGTTTTTTCCTCATCGTTGTGTGTTTCAGCAAACGAAATAATGATCGTAATTAAAATTAAAAAACAAAAAACAAAAATCACATATTCACTGTGCTTATGCAGATGTACTGTTGACACACACTAGATGCCGCTACACTTCGTTGAATGCATAGCAAGTGTAAAAATTTGGCTGTGCCCACGGATGGGTGAAACGCTCCGAAAAAGTTCTATGAAACTCACGAAGCGTAAAAATAACATTTTAATTTGAATATTTATGCGAAGGAAATTCAAAATTAACTATCCAAAACAGTATGTAGTCGCCCTTCTGTGTTTGTCAACGAAAAAATCAAATAAAAACCAAGTTTAGCAGAGGAATGCCAATGCCAGGGGTGGTTACCCAACTCATATTGACTGCGTGGCTTGTATGCAATTAAGTGGCGCCCGACAAAAAAGGTTTTTTTTTGTTTTTTTTATTGAATCACCAAAATGTGTACTCAAATACAAATCTGGATAGTAGAACAATGTATCCAAACACATGAGATTTTATCCGAGGAAGACGAATAGCTGCGGCCAGTTGTACTATCGGGCCAGGATTATTGCTTACACTGATCTACTAGATTTTCAGTGAATACTATTCTCACTGTGATCTTAAGCGATTAAGGTATGAGTACTTAACCCAAGCAAAAGTTTGTTTGACTGTTCTTGTAATGTTTCACAGTGATTTTGAAAAAATTCAAAACCGTTTCTGGAGACCCTCGAAACTTGAAAAAGCGAATAAGTTAAAAACTCAGTTTCTTAAAGGCCCGTTACAAAACTCAGAAGACCAATGGCAGCTTTTTCAATTATCATACGAAACGCAGTGAAATAAGTGCCGGGTTCTCTCAGTCACCTCCGTGAAGACCCTGGCATGACTCCGAATGTTCTCAGCCAAACATAGTCAAAACAGCAAACTTCAGGTCGTGGCTCACGAAGATAACTACAGCGTGCCTTAAGCTCTTTGTTCTACAACGCGAAGTTAAAGAGATCCAGATGTCATTAAGCAGACAAAAGGTACGAACGATCTTTTGCTTAATGGTGATGATAGCGATGACCCGGTTAATGTGTGATCTGTGGCAGTCGATTAGAATGGCAACCAAGAGTTGCAGCCAGCAACTCGAGATAAGAACAGACATGGGCATAACTATTTAAGCAACTGAAGATGACGTGGCCTGGTACATTCACCCACTTAACAGTATGAGGAAAAAGTTTAATTGGACACCTAGCAATTAAGCCTTTAATTCCACGGCGAGCCTACTCGCATGCAGAGTCAAATTGGGTTTAGACCAGAGCCCTAAGATCTACCTTAAGGTAGATATCTTAGTAACAGTTTTATGGAACATGTTGGCGCATGTCCACACTCCTTTGTGAAAGGCGAGGCCTATCTAACACCTCTTGCATCCAAGAATAAATCCTTGGATACACATATGTTACCGCATTCGGTTAACCATAACCACGATACTCCAGCAAGGGGGCCTACTTCATAGATAGTTTACAGGTGCCGAAGTCGAGACTTCATCACCCATTAGGGCCTATCTTCCGTGGTACCAGAATATAGCTTCCGGTAGAGCTTCGCAACCGTGAATTCACTTCCAGGTGACCACCATCAATACTCAAGGCCTGGCAGACTTAAAATATGCGCATTCAACCACTTGCCAAGGTAGAAGCAAATGGCCAAATGCGCACACCAAACCTTCCTCTGTTTGCCGCATACAAGTTTTACCTTGCATACTTTACTGGTAAAGTATCAATACTGGAAGGAAAGGAAATACAGTTGCAAATACTCACTTCTGTTTCATTTACAACAATTTCCCTGCCATTCATATTGTTCCCGGGTTGCCATGTGGAGGCTGAGGATAGGTACGTCTATGCTGCCTTAAGTTCCAAATTCTATCTCAGAGCCCTCCACTTCAAAGAAGTAATGGTCTGGTAAAAGCCAGCCACAAAATATCGTCAAAACGAAGCCCGGCAGGTTCCCTAAAGGCGAAGAGGTGCCACTGCCTCAACGCTCCAAGGATCCTGAAATGAAACAGAAGGAGTGTTGCGATCTATAGCTGCCTTGGTTATCCGTTCAAAAAACCTTAAAGGAGTCATAGTTCAACCTCAACCCCCACACCCACTTAACAGTAAAAATAGTCCGACCGAATGACCGTTGAAATTTCAGCACCAAGTACCCTACCCATTAAAACAGAGGTCGACTATAGTCTTTTGAGCATTAGCGTTTTATGAGCCTTTTCACACCTGGAAAATTGATCACACCAGATCTTCACAAGGCCTTTATCGAGAAAAAAAACTCATCGAATCCAAAGCAGCTCAAAACATTTTAAATAGGGAAACTAATTTACCATACCTGACCAGTTTTAGCATAGTTGCGAAACTGATACACCTTATCAGAATGCTCGCTGTTCCGACAAAATAGGTAGGACCTAAGCAAAATGGCGGTGGGACTGTGGCAGACGTAACTCAAGAAAATGCATAGGCGATTTAAGGAAAACCAATCATCCCGGCCATGCTGTATGGTGAAAAAACAGCAACCATCACTCCCAGTTCATGCTGTACGCCCAACATAAAACCTGTCAGAAAAATTCGTACTCAAAGGCTAAGATGGCGACCAGGTAGAGGTAGACTTCCGACTACTTTAGGTGCGAAAGACAGCAATCTAGTGATCGTGCCGGCTGGTGGCGAATATTAAGTGCGCCTATGAAAACATATTTCGAGTCATCTTTAAAACATAAATGTTGTCTCTGATCTGAGTGATTGGGATAAACTGACGTTAAAGTGGTTCTGGGCCCAGGAATATCAAGTTCCGCACAATCTCAGTTCACCACTGTCTTTTTGTTTATAATGTGACAAGTAGAAAAAGCAAGTTGACATTTCTTCAAGTAGAACATTTCATATAAGGAACGGAAAGGTCATGACCTCTATATATAAAAAAAAATTATTACTCTATAGCGCCCCTTGTCTTGAACTCATTTTATTTGTCCTTCTGAACGGACCTGTTCTCCTGTTCACTAATAGAATAAAATGCATCCATATTCCACTCGTATCCCGGAAAATTATCAAACCAACTAAAGCACAGGAACAAAATGAAAAACAAAAAAAAAAAAAAAAACAGAATAGGGAATCTAGATACCCATCTAGATCGTTCTCCTAGGAAACTGAACAAAGTTG
The DNA here is from genome assembly GCA_916050605.2 of Platycheirus albimanus. Classification (NCBI taxonomy): domain Eukaryota; kingdom Metazoa; phylum Arthropoda; class Insecta; order Diptera; family Syrphidae; genus Platycheirus; species Platycheirus albimanus. The sequence goes on from OU696696.1 coordinate 58,706,228, forward strand.
AGGACTTATGCATATCACATTCTTCTTCGTTCCGAGGACTTGCACAAAAATGTATCGATGGGTGACTGGAGCTTCATGGGAATTGAAATTGTTTGCAACTGAATAGGGAAGCTGGAATACCGTGCTCCAGGTAATTAGCATAAATATATGCAAAACCTGCTCTGTAAGCTGTTGCAGGGAAAATCCTTTATGCAGTGTTTTTTTTTTTTTATTGTGCATTCCTGCATTTCTCTTCGTCCTCTTTTTTTTCAATCCCACATCTGAATTTTGAGAATTCAGGTGTACTTTTATATATATGACAGAGTGTTTCATGCATTACTGTGTGGAAGTGTGGAAGTCTAAATTCATTTGTTCCCTTCGCTTGTGCTCGCTCGTCTCGCTCTGCACCGACGACGCGACTCGACGCGACGTGACGACGGAGGAGGCTTTTTCAGTTTGTGTGCTCGATGGTGAATAAGTCAAAAACTAAAACCGACACATTGTTGTTTATACGCCTTGTGTTAGCGAGCACATAAGCGCAGCTTTTTATGCAAATGGATGCTTTTCCGGGTGAATTCTTTATACTCCAGCCATACCAGGGAGAGAAAAGGAAATTGCATATAAAGGATAAAAAAGGATATTGTAAAACTGAATATACGATGAATGTTGTTGTTGTGTAGGATGGTTTAAGGGTTTGGAAGTTTTTGGTTTTTTTTTTTTCTAATTCCAAGACCACATCACTATGGTAATTTGACAATGAATGTAAGGAGCTTGAGATTTTCTGATGCCGCAAGACTTGTTTCGAGAAATTATTTCTCTTGCAGACTATGTTTATAATGGAATTGAACAAAATGAGGTTTTTTGTTAATAAGAATGGCAATTTCTAGTATTTTGAACTTAAGAGTATAAGATGATATAGCAAAACATGGAGAATAGAGTAATCTTCCAAGTAATTGGCAGTTCTTAAGAGTCTCACACATTTGTTTTTATTTAGGTATGAGCTGATTAAGGAACTTAAGGAAAAATACTTGACTTGCTTATTTTCAAAGGCGTTGTAGTCCTGGGGTGACTTAATAAGCCCTCCACCTGACTCGATACTGAGCCTTCAATCTCCAATTTTGCTTTCAAAGTAGTTCGATGAAGGTTTAACTTTGCTATTGACTTCCTCTGGCTTCTGGTATGACGTTGAAGTCTTTCAGAGCTGGAGTTACATTTGCTCTGTACGGTCCAGCCACCTAACTGTTTAATACGGATTTTTCTGACTAAGCTTGTGTCGCCGTACGTCGGGAATAGTTCGTCCTTGTATCTTCTTTGCCAGAAGTTTTCTCTTCGTTGACACATACAGGACTATAAGAAGGTTTACACCAGTGAACTGACTTGAGTCCCTTGGATTACTTGCTTGAAGTTATAGTGACTTATCCCAAAATGCATTAGTTATTCTTTGCTGGTGATAGCCATCACAGGCATCATCTTTGGCAACGAGCTTTTGAAAAATGGGTGTTCGCCGTATTGGTGGAAAAGAGGTTGAATATTTGTGCTCCTGCTTTCTAATCCACGGATGACTAGCTATTCCTGACACGTATTTGAATGAAAATGTGACTCCTTAGTGTGAAAAGTTCAGGGATCTATGATTAACGGTGAAGCTGGTGATGACAACACCAATCAATTGGGTAAATTTGAGGTGGATGAAAATATCGGGAAAACTCCGTTATATTCCGTGATATTCCCCTAAACTGAAGGAAAGTTTCTACATCTCACTTGTGCGTCCGGCACTCACATACTATGGTTTACAATTTTGCACAAAGTACAAAACAAACAGCAGCTTTGTTGAAGATGCTTCATATGACAGCAGGAGTGACAACTGCCAAGGCTTGATTGAATAACCATCCAATGCGATCGCGATGGAGGAAGATGAGATGCAGGCCCAAACAATCCTGGTATGAGGAAATACAACGATACTAGTAATGTGTTAGCCACAGAAATGGAACAATCTTTCCGACACTTTCGGAGACAACCCACCAAACCCCAAAGATCCACCACTAATTTGACGCAGAAAAGTGGGAGATTTGTGATCCAATTGAAATCATAATGGTGCCGAAAAGAAAAAGAGGAAGAAGACGGCCAGGCCTTTTCATCTGCCTGTTAGCGAGGGTCCTTGTTGCTGCACCGTATAGTAGGTCCGAGATGGTGAGTGTTCAGTACAGCGTCTTTTTAGTTCTTCTCAAAAGCGCTTTATTACTCGTTGGCTTACTTAAGCCCAAGGATGCTGTTTCTCGTGGTTACATCAGTGACCATCAGGAAGACACATTCACTTTCAGCCTCGAAGTTATAGGTACGTATCGATGGTTACGTTCTAACCAAATCGGGCGGTGGTGTGATTCTGCTGAAGGCAATCACATTTTTCTGCAGTTTCACACTGGAGGTTGGATTCTGAACCTAATACGACCTTGGCTTAGGTAAAGTCTATTCTACCATCGAGTGAGACGACATTCATCGACTGTGGATCTAGTACCGTTTTTCCATCACTATTTTGGTAGGGTCCAATACGACTAGTGAATTCTGATGTTGATTTAAGTACTCTTGCAACTGAAAGAGTGCGAAGGAAGATTGGTCCCACAAAACTATTAGCGCTCTCAGGAACTCAATGGTAGTGTCGAATAAGCAACAAACTGTGTTTCAAATAAGTGTCATGTCGGAATCGAAGAAGTGGGCATAACAGGCCCTTTCTATAATCTATCCAACATAAATTGGCAGTACATGGAAGATAGGAATGTTTGCCTCTCATTTGAACTCTTTTGTTTTCCGTAAGGTGCTATTTTAACAAAAACTCTTACAGGCTTTCCGATGTGCGCTAAGCAAGACGTGTTAGATCTACGTCAGAACCAATTGGAAATTCGCGGGCGGGTAAACTTTTTTGTTGGGAGTTTGTGTCAATTTAATATGGTCCAAAAAAATTTAAAGCTACTGATTTTGAAAAAGCTACCCCATAAGACTGCCAATTTATGTTGAATATAGCTTGGTTGAACGTTTTCCGGTTTTCCGCAGAAGGGTTGGCAGTGTAGGAATTTAAACATACTTCCCTTGCCTTGATAGCTTCACTACGGCTCAAGTCGTACTTTTTTTTTTGAACTATAGGTACCAGTTAGAGGTTTCTAAGGAAATCGTTAAGACTGTTCCAGTTGGCTTTCTCATATCGCCGCACTGTTCTCTTTTGGATTGTTTCCTTTAACTGAAGTTATGGATGACGAGAAATTATCTGATGTGGTACACTGATCAGACGTGCTTAGAGCTGAAAATGCATTAATCGTGTATTTATCAAGATGAGAGGTAAGAAACAAGTCTCACCGAGAAAAAAACACTTTAAACTCCTGTGCAAAAAACTTTAAAGTTAAAAGCTAACATGTATAAAAGACTACCGTATTGAAATGCTTTCAATTTAAAAGTTACAATTTAATTTGTTTTTACATCAACGCAAATAATTTTAAACTTAAAATTGAATCCATTTAAATTTAAAGTTACTCACTTTTAATCTTAAAACAAAGGTTTTACTTTTAAGTTTAGAAGAAAAGCTTTGAATAGAAAAACGCACGCTTTTAATTTAACATCAAAAATGCTTGTATTAATAATAAAAAACAACACTTTAAGTTTAAAAGCGACTATTTTAAAAACATTTTGAAACAATCAACTTAAAATTTAAATTGTTTTTAAAGAAATAACTTTTAAAACCAGTTGAATGTGTTTAACTTTAAAATAAAAAATTACGCATTTAAAACCAATTCAAAAACGTTCACTTTAAAATTTAAAGTTTTTTTAAAGCTAGTACTTTAAAATTTATTTTAAAATGACTTTTTAAAACTTTAGATGGTTTATATTTAAATCCAAAAATGATACATTTAAAACCAGTTCGAAAATGTTCACTTTAAAATTAAAAGAGTTTTTAAAGCTAGTACTTTAAAATTTATTTTAAAATAGCTTTTTTTAAATTTAAATGGATTACATTTAAAATCAAAAGTGACACATTTAAAACCAGTTCGAAAATGTTCACTTTAAAATGTAGTGTTTTTTAAAGCTAGTACTTTAAAATTCAGTTTAAATGGCATTTTAAGAATTTAAATGGTATATATTTAAAATTTAAAATGACACATTTAAAACCAGTTCGAAAATGTTCACTTTAAAATTAAAAGAGTTTTTAAAGCTAGTACTTTAAAATGGCTTTTTTTTTTAATTTAAATGGGTTACATTTAAAATCAAAAGTGACACATTTAAAACCAGTTCGAAAATGTTCACTTTAAAATGTAGTGTGTTTTAAAGCTAGTACTTTAAAATTCAGTTTAAATGGCATTTTAAAAATTTAAATGGTATATATTTAAAATCTAAAATGACACATTTAAAACCAGTTCGAAAATGTTCACTTTAAAATTAAAAGAGTTTTTAAAGCTAGTACTTTAAAATGGTTTTTTTTTTTAAATTTAAATGGTTTACATTTAAAATCAAAAGTGACACATTTAAAACCAGTTCGAAAATGTTCACTTTAAAATTAAAAGTGTTTTTAAAACTATAGCACTTTAAAATTCACTTTAAAATGACTTTTTAAACATTTAAATGGTGTATTTTTAAACCCCATTTTCTCACTAACTGGAAAATTTAAAATATTTGAACAGTATAAACTTTGAAATTATCTTACTTCAAAATTTTAAATGGAACTTTCAGACATATTGCGTAAAAGGTTCCACTACAGTTTAAGCTTACTTAACTTTCACCTGAACCCGGGTTTCAATTCCTGTCTTATGCTGAAATTAAAAAAATAATCCTGATGGAAAAACATTTTTATTCTTTTAAACTTTTTATTGCTTTTTTTTACAATTAATGAACAATTCTTATAATAAATATTAGGTTGATTACAATTAAGTTACTTATAAAGTTTTTAGCCTTGTGTATGTTCTTCCGTTATTTATTTGGTATAAATTCATTGGAGGGCTCGTGAATTCCGAAATTTTTATTAGATTCAATTTGTTTTCTTTTGTTCCAATTTCATAGGATTGAAAATATTTATCAAATTTTAAAATTTTTAAAGAATAGCAAAGAACAAAAAGCTCTTCTTTTTCGTGAATAAAATTTAATTTTGTAAACAGATACATTGGTGGCAAAGGCTTTGGCTAAATACGCTGTTTTCCTTGTATTCGGTATTTTTATAGTTCACATTTAATGCAACAAGTACAGATTTAAAAATAATGTCATTGTTCAGTTCCACAGAACAATCGTCATAAAGTATAAAATTCATATTCAAATATTTTTTCTTTCTTTACATAATGTAATGATTTTTGCATTTTCATAATATTCAATTGTAGTGCCTTCTGCATTTTCAGCATTAATTTAGGTTTCAACCAATAATGTAACAAAACACCTTGCACACTTTAATTATTTTTAAATTCACTTTTTTGTTAATTCGGCATTATTTGTCACACCAACCAAATTGTAAATAAATATAGACTAAGCATATTTTTAAGTATAAATATCGGTAGGAAATAAAATTGATTTCAGATAGCAACGAAACAGTACCCAAGACTTTTATTTACTTCAAGTGAGTCTGCTTGAAGCTGTTTGTGTCATCTCAAGGAGTTATAGTGCTGCACTATATACTCCACCCCAGTCACAGTACAAGAACTGTGATCTGGACAGCATAAGACGATAGAACAATCGTTTACATTTGGTGACCCCGACGTGATAGTTGCTTCCCCCCACCAGAGGTAAGGGGTAACTATCAAGGTACTTAAGCGTTATCAGGGCTTTAACACTGATAAAAACTCTAAAACAAAGAATTGCTTCCCCCCATCAGAAGTAAGGGGCAATTTTCATCGTAAAGTAAGCGTGACCAGGGCTTAGACACTGGAATACCTTCAAACATACTACAATCAAGGGGATACATCAACAACGTACATCGAAGACGTCAAATATGGATGAGAAAGCTGCAAAACAACAGGAGACTGGAGGCAACATCCAGCGTTTACTATCGAACTATAAGAAGGATGGGCCAGACAGGAAGACACTCCCGTATTTCCAAAAGCTGACAGCCAAACTGGACGAACTATGGGAAAAATTCGAGTCCATGAACACAGCGATTCAAGAAGAGCATCCGACTGAGTTGTTACATGCATACCACGTCAACATGTATTTCGACTCAGTCAAAAGGGTGTATAGCTCATATAGAGAAGAATTCTCTGCCAAAATGAAGGAATTAGAAAAACAGAATAAGGTCGACACCGCCAAAATTCCACTACAAGAGGAAGAACTCAATACTGGTGGCGACAGCACCAAATCCGAAGGCCAGGCTATTTTACACTCAAGCCAGAGTGAAGATATGCAAAGGCTTTCTCGCAAACAAGAAACAATAATCTCTTCACTGCGAAGGGCCTTGAACAATGCAAAACACACAGGGAAGTCAAAACAATTTTATGACCTCCAAAAAAAAACGATCCAAAGACATTGGATGCAAATCGAAGAAATTCACAATTCGATTGGAGGATCAACGGAAGCTCCAGAAAAAATTGGATACAACCAAGGCAGATTCATAGAGCTGGAAGAAGAGGTGCATAACGTCCTCATTTCATTAGCACAGCAGCTTGAAACCAGCCTGCTACCCCATCAACCGGGTACTACTACCCCAAAGATGAATCTGCCAAAAATAACGCTACCAAAATTCGACGGGGACTACCTAAAATGGCCTCAATTTCACGATTTGTTTACACAGATGGTAGACAAACAAAAGATGTCAAGCTGCGAAAAAATGTTCTACCTCAAAACTAACCTTACAGGAGAAGCAGAACGGGTCATAAGACATGTGGCTCTATCGGAGGAAAATTACTCAGCAGCTTGGAAGTTGCTCCAAGCAAGATACAGCAATCCCAGACTACAAGTATCCGCACTACTCAACCGACTCTTGGGTCAACCGTCTCGGTCGTCAGACGCAGCATCCGCTGCGGCATTAAAAGACCTTCATGATACAACACAAGAATGTATGCATGGCCTCACCAACCTTGGATTAGATATTGCTGAATGGGATCCAATACTGCTTCACATACTCACAAAGAAGCTAGATAAGTCCACTCATACACTATATGAACAAACCTTGACCAACCCCAAGGAACTGCAGCCGCTAGATGAATTTCTCAAATTTCTAGAAACTCGTTTCCAGTCATTAGAGGCACTTAGTGTAAAGGGCAACAGAAGGGACATCGAAGAAGGAAGGCGAAGGTACCCAAAGGCAACGAGCTCCATTACCATCCAGAATAAAAATTGTACGTTGTGCAAGAGTCAGCATCAATTATACTCTTGCCGTACATTCTTGAACCTAACGCCTTTGGAACGATTAAACCATGTGAGAAAAAATAATTTGTGCGTGAATTGTCTCCAGGATGGACATACCTCCTTCAACTGTCGACTGCGAGGCTGTTTAAAATGTGCTAAAAAACACAATTCCTTAGTGCACTTGCCCAAATTCACCCAACCGAAATCGAGTGCATCAATTTCGAATTCCGGTACTAAAGACGTGGCACCACCAGATCCAGAACCATCCACTACATCCGAAGTTAATAATGCGATACTAGCAGCGTTAAGCACAAACAAGAAAGAGGGTTACGTATTCCTCAGCACCGTTATCATACATTTGATAGATCAAGATGGCTCACCGATCAACTGTCGCGCTATTTTGGATTCCGGCTCACAAATCAACATCGTCACAGAAAGAATGATTCGCAAACTAAACATACCATTATCTTCCCGCCCCATGATCATACAAGGAATAGGAAATTCCAAAAGGGATTCAAATAAAAGAGCCAACATATGTTTAAAATCGACTACTACAAATTTCACCACCAGGCTCGAAGCAATCGTATTGCCTCAGATTGTATCCCCTCAGCCAACACACACAGTTGATATATCTACGTGGAAATTCCCAAGGAATGTCGTACTAGCTGACCCGCAGTTCAACCAAAGAAATAATATTGATCTGCTCATCGGAGCCGAATTTTACCATCAGTTACTTTGCGTTGGTCAGATTAAACTTGGCACCGAATTACCCCTACTCCAAAATACGCTGTTAGGGTGGATAGTCACTGGAAAGATGAACGAAGATTCATCTAGAAATACAGTTTGTGGAATAGCTACCGAGGAATCATCCCTCGAGCAAACAATCAGCAAGTTTTGGCAAACCGAAGAACTTTTGTATCCAACATCAAGTCGCACCATCGCAGAAGAAAAATGTGAAGAACATTTCTATCAATCGACGTCAAGAGACGCAACGGGAAGATACGTTGTCAGTCTACCCTTTGCTGAGGACGCAAATAAACTAGGGTCATCTAGCGACATTGCCCTCAGTCGATTTCATGCGTTGGAACGCAGATTAGACCGAAGGCCAGAATTATATAACCAGTACCGAAAATTCATGGATGAGTACATTCAACTGGGACACATGACAGAGATTGATTTTAAATCAATTCCAACACCACACTACTTTCTGCCTCATCATTGCGTGCTCAAGCCAGAAAGTAGTAGTACAAAGTTACGAGTAGTCTTTGATGCCTCTGCAAAGACGTCAACTAACCTGTCGTTGAACGACTTACTCTATTCTGGACCAACAATTCAAGACGAATTGTTTTCAATATTATTGCGTTTTAGACTGCCAAAATTTGTTATTAAGGCCGACATTCAAAAAATGTATAGGCAAATACTCATAAGAGAAGAAGACCAACAATTTCAGCTGATATGGTGGCGACCCAATCGAACTGAGCCTATAAAATGTTATAAACTTCATACCGTGACTTACGGAACCACTTCAGCTCCATATCTCGCAACAAAATGCCTTCAGGTCTTAGCTACAGAATATTCTGCAAAATATCCATTAGGCTCGCAAGTTTTGCTCAAAGACTTCTACGTTGACGACGTTATGGCAGGTGCAGACAGCATTGTAGCAGCAAAAGACATCCAGTCACAATTGTCATTGTTGCTGCGGGAGGGAGGGCTCCAGTTAAAAAAGTGGTGTTCAAACCACCAACAAGTACTTGATAACATTCCATTAGAAGATCAGGAGATACCTCTCACCGACGACAATAACGAAGGCGCTGTCAAGACCCTTGGGCTAATATGGAGACCCAAGTCAGACGTCTTCTGCATAAAAACAAATTATAGAACGTCAAAAAGATTCACAAAGCGATCTGTAGCCTCAGATATAGCACGTCTTTTTGATCCACTCGGAATAGTCGCTCCAGTAGTAATCGTCGCAAAGCTCTTTCTGCAAGAATTGTGGGAACTTAAGTACGACTGGGATGCTTCCCTACCAGAAGAAATGTACACCAGGTGGAACAATTACTACCAAGGCCTCCAAGAATTAGACAAATTCCAAATTCCTAGACACGTTTTTGGTCATTACATCACTTCATCAATGCAAATGCATACCTTTGCAGATGCGTCAGAGAAGGCCTACGGGGCTGCTGTATATATCAGATCAGTTAACAAGGATGGTACAATCGTAGTACGACTGCTGTGCTCCAAATCTCGAGTTGCACCAACTACTAAAACGGCATCAGGAATGAGATCGATGACAATTCCACGTCTAGAACTATGTGCAGCATTACTAGCTGCCGAACTCTCAAAACGAGTCAAGAGTGACCTTAAATTGGACAACACCAATAGTTTTCTGTGGTCTGACTCCCAAATTGTATTGAGTTGGATTAATTCAAATTCAGAATCCTTCCAGACATTTGTTGGACGTCGAATTGCCAACATCCAATCTCTAACCAGCACTAATCAATGGCGATATGTGAAATCAGCTGAAAATCCAGCTGATGTTTTATCCAGAGGCATATCCCCAGAGAAACTGCAGGATCATACACTATGGAAGTATGGTCCGAGATTTTTGCATGGATCGGAATCAATTTGGCCACCCCCTTACAAACTCAGCAAAATTTGGACAGATGAAAGGAAGGAAGTTGCGTTATTGACCACTAATGACGACGATCATGTACAAAGTATGTTGGAAGGAATAAAGCATTCCAACTCATTCAACAAACTTAATGTAATCCTAGCCTACTGTTTTCGATTTGTCCAATTATGCAAGTCAGGTAAACTCAAGGATGCACTTAAATCCGTCAGACAACCCCCAAAAAAAGGCGACAGAACGGCATGGTCATTATCAACCTCGGAACTAGAAATATCCATGCAGTTTATTATCAAGGAAGTCCAAAATCACGGTTTCCATAAAGACATACGCTTCCTGAAGGCACACAAAGAACTAGATAAGGAAAGTCCATTGAAGGGACTCGCTGTATTTTTAGACCAAGATGATCTTCTGCGTGTCGGAGGCAGACTTCAAGCATCAAATTTACCATACGACAGCAAGCATCCAATGCTGTTGCCATATTCTCACCCACTCGTAAAAATGCTCATGACGGATCTTCACTTCAATAATAATCATATTGGACCCCAAGGCCTATTGGCAATCACGAGGCAGCGATTTTGGCCAATCAAGGGCAAGAACATTGCCCGCTCTATTGTCCAGCACTGCATATTTTGCGTCAAAGCGAAACCGAAAATGTACTCGCAAATAATGGGAAATTTGCCAGCGCCAAGAGAGCAACCATCACGTCCATTCATCAACACAGGAGTGGACTTCTGCGGTCCATTATGGGTTCATTACCGAACGAGAGGGAGTCGAGCTCAAAAATGTTACTTATCAATATTTTGCTGCTTCGCCACAAAGGCGGTTCACATCGAAGTCGTCAGTGATTTAACTACAGATGCATTCCTTGGAGCCCTGCGAAGATTTATGAGCCGACGTGGCCACATTAAAAATCTGTATTGCGATAATGCCACCAATTTTGTCGGAGCCAAAAATCAACTGGAAGAGCTCAAAACAAGCATATATTCAAAGCAAGCACAAAATAAAGTCATTAATTCATGCAGTTCGAAGGGAATTGATTTCCATTTTATTCCACCACGAGCTCCACATTTTGGAGGATTGTGGGAAGCAGCAGTCAAATCCGCAAAACATTTGCTACTATGCAAAACAGCCACAGCATCATTAACCTACGAGGAGATTTGTACTATCACTACAGAAATAGAAGCAATTTTAAATTCGAGACCTCTTACAACACTATCCAATGATCCAAACGACCTAAGCGTACTAACACCTGGTCATTTTTTGATTGGGGATTCCTTAAAGGCAGTCGTTGATAACAAGGCTGAACCGATCAAGGGTACCTTATTAACCAGATGGAAGCTAGTATCTCACATCAAACGAGAATTTTGGAATCGATGGTCTCAAGAATATTTAAATGAACTCCAACTGAGAACAAAATGGAAAACGCAATCCAAAAACATTAAAACTGGCACCGTGGTAATTATGAAAGAAGACAACACTCCTGTTATGAAATGGCCGCTAGGTAGAATCGAAAAGGTGCATTATGGAAACGACGGTTTGGTACGTGTCGCAGACGTACGAACAAAATCAGGCGTTTTTCGGCGTCCAATACACAAACTTGCACCTTTGTTAGAAAATAATGAAGCTGCACCTGAACCTCAAACAAACGTGCCATCATCCGAACGGAAGCGAAGAAATGATAAGTCTGATCCTAGTGAATTATCGTCATCAAAGGCAGCAAGAAAAACAACAACTCAAACTAGGGCAGACTCAACAAACCCAAACTTCTTCACTACACTATTGTTAATTGGTCTAATTCTTCCAATTGTAATTGCAAGTGACATAGAGGTTATAAAATTCAACAATGCTTCCCCTGGAATTCATTTTCAACGACATGGAACAATAAGTCTGATTCATCACAGATGGAACCTTGTAGTGTACTATAATCTCGAGCCATACATGAAGGAATTCCAAGCATTAGACAACAGTACTACAATATTGGATCATATTTGCAATAAACTTTCCTCCAAAGAACTCTGCTCCCAAGTTATACAACAGCTGCGGCTTATAACACACGAATTAGATGAAGATAATATTATTCCATCAAACAAGTCCTCTGTAAGAATTAAACGAGGTGCCATCGACGTTGTCGGAAACATAGCTAATTCACTCTTCGGAGTGCTTGACTCCAAATACGCTAATGAAATGTCGCAACGTTTAGAAAGCATCCAATCAAACGAGGATCAACTTATGAACCTGTTAAAAAATCACACTTCCATTCTAGACTCGACAGTCAACATCATGAAATTAAGCCAAGACGATATGTCAAAAAGACAACATGCGCTTGATAATCAACTGAGTCAATTGTTCAATCGTGTAAACAATGTCACTGAAGAACTATACCAATCCAAACTGAAAGAATTATTTCTGTCTTGGTGCACCCACGCTACCCTTATAATCATTAACATTCAAAGAATGCAGACATCCATAACAGATGTTTTGGCAGATACTCACCAAGGACGAGTAAATCATCTTTTGATCACCTATCAACAACTTAAAATTGAAGTAGGTAAAATAAGAAGTCATCTTCCACCAGGTCTTCGGATTCCAGTAGAACCTGACCAAATCCTACAACTCTATAAGCTAATGAATGTCGAGGGACACGTTAGCTCAAATCATATCGTATTCAACATTGAACTGCCGTTACTCGGGTTAGAAGAATTCATAGCATACAAGCTAATTCCCATCCCAGCAGCAATTAATAACAGCTACATAACCATACAATTGTCAACAGACGTCCTAGCTGTAAGTGCTCACCATGATCAATATTATCCCATAACCGAAGATGAACTTTCTAGATGTACCACTACTAACGGAGATCATCATTTATGTAGACAAACCCATCCGGTATATCAAGCTGGAACTAATTTGAGTTTGTGCGAAATCAGCTTGCTTAACAATAAATCAGATCTGTCAACATGCGAACTAAAAATGATCAAGGCTAATTCAGTGTGGACCAAGCTTCCTGAATTAAATCAATGGATATTTGCAGTTAACGAAGAAACTATGCTTAATGTCGTTTGCAAGCAACAAACATCATTTATAGCATTAGAAGGAAATGGTTTGCTGAAACTTCAACCTTATTGTGTGGCAAAAAATAAGCATTTGACACTTCAAGGCCAACAAATTTATTCATCTAAGGTTCAAGCTTCATACACCAGATTAATTCAAGATGTTCCGTTTCAAAGGGCGATTCAGTTAGCCACACTTCACTACAACATGTCAAATACCAGCTCTTTAAATCAAGAGTTGAATGAACTGCGAGATCAGATCAGACGTCAGCAGCTGGAATTACCCAATCATATCCGGTATCATAACATTCCCCACAGCATCGTGAGTTCACTTGGACTACTCATCACCATTGCAATAGTGGGATTCTTAGTTTACAAGAGATACTGTCAGAAACACCCTCCGCCTATTCCGGCCCCACGGAGAACACGTTCATCAAGCTACACCATAAGTATCTAAGATATCATCCTGATGAACCCACAGATCATCAGCGCGGGGCAGGATGTTCAGTTCCACAGAACAATCGTCATAAAGTATAAAATTCATATTCAAATATTTTTTCTTTCTTTACATAATGTAATGATTTTTGCATTTTCATAATATTCAATTGTAGTGCCTTCTGCATTTTCAGCATTAATTTAGGTTTCAACCAATAATGTAACAAAACACCTTGCACACTTTAATTATTTTTAAATTCACTTTTTTGTTAATTCGGCATTATTTGTCACACCAACCAAATTGTAAATAAATATAGACTAAGCATATTTTTAAGTATAAATATCGGTAGGAAATAAAATTGATTTCAGATAGCAACGAAACAGTACCCAAGACTTTTATTTACTTCAAGTGAGTCTGCTTGAAGCTGTTTGTGTCATCTCAAGGAGTTATAGTGCTGCACTATATACTCCACCCCAGTCACAGTACAAGAACTGTGATCTGGACAGCATAAGACGATAGAACAATCGTTTACAGTCATGATTTAAAATTATGATTTCGAAATAATCCTCTTTTGTTAAATCTTTCATAGAAAATATTTTAGAGTCAAAGAAACCAGGCAAACCGTTTTTGTATTTCACCAAAAAGTTAGAAAAAACTAGCGAACTTTTAATTGATGCCGTGTATGAAGGATTTACTCTTGATGTTATACTATTGAAATATATTTTAGTATCTTTATGTTTCGCTTCAAAACGCATCGCCCATACAAACTTAAGAGGTCCACACTCCACACATTTGAATTGCACGAGGATAGTGAACTAAAAAGTGGTGTTTTGGTTTCAAATAACCGTAAAGTTCGATATATAGTTGATGATGCTCTTTTATAAGATGACGCAAGTGACCTATTTCATGATCAGAAAAGGAAGATTGAAATAGTGTATCAACTATTTCTACAAGCAAAATTAAAAGTTTCCAATGCTTAATACCTGGCGGATTTAAGTCTCCTATCATAAGTGGGAGAAAATGTATAAAACAATGAGTCTCACTCGCTGTCATTTTTAGGTTGAATGATTTAAGTCTTTCTATTTTCAGGGGCTGTGAAATATTTCCAATTCCAGTATCTCCAAATTGAAATAACTGTTTTCTACTATTGATAGCATCTATGGAAATTATATTTTCATTAATCAAACCCAAGAGAATATTACAAATATCATAAACGCAGACGCCTTCCAAAACATCGTGCTTAAGATCAAAATAAAAATTATCTGTAACGTGGAAACTCTTCAAGGAATTGAAGATACATTCTGACCTAATACCTGTGTCTTGAAAGTTGTTTTCGTTTAGATCTCTTTGATATTGAATTCGGTTTCGTAACAAATCCTGGTTCTCTGAAACTCCTGTCCTCATACTTTCTTTAGGAGTGGTACATACTCGACAATAACGCTTTGCGTTGAAAGATTGTGTTAACCCCAAAATGCTGTTAAGGCCTAAGTTGTCTCCAACCACTAAGCCAATAATGAACAATGTACTTTAACTATCCGCTTTGACAATTGAATTTCAATCCCCTCTTCCAACGCTCTTAACTCTTCGATTAAATGGTGTAAGGAGGTTTCGTTACCGCAAAGCTTAAGGTCGTTTGCTGCTATGAAAGCTGCGTTAAATACAAAATCTAACTTTGAAAGTATATATTGCGGCATAGTTGGAAAGTTGTAATAACAACCGCAGATTGAAATGCATTATTAATTTGAAAATCATCAAAATATAAATTAAATGGTATTATAACTTCTGAATTGAATTTTTTTTTTTTTAACGAAAAATTTCAGCGTTACAAAAATTTGATAAATTGTTGTTATGAAATAAATTGTTTGTATTTTGAACTGTAATTTTAAAAACATTGGGTAGTTCAAATAAGGACTTTATTTGGAAGTGTATAAGGGCATGATTTGAATACTTAACGTTTTCGCACCGAGCGTAGGATTTCCATGACGAACCTTTTCAACAATTCCATTCATTATAGTGTTGGCTAAACATCGATAGTCTATCGATACTATCGATAGTTTTAAACTATCGGCGATAGTATCGATAGTTAAAAACTATCGATACTATCGAAGAGGACAAATATTTTAATATCAAAATTGAATATAACTTTTTTGTAAATTTGTCTTCGCTCTTCGACATCCCTGTATACTTGCAAATTCAAATTTCAGTTCATTGATACACAAACTGTAGTAATGAGTGAGTTTCTTTATTCATTCCGTATATTCGGAATATAGGTATGGAACGCCTTTTTTGCGTTTCTTTACTCAATGGAATATTCCGGATAAACTATTTCCTTGTTTCTTTATTCAATCTGGAATATTTGGAACGCATCTCTTCAATCCAAGTGAAAACGTTTTTTAAATGGAATATAACACTGTACGTGACCAGATGTCAAGTTCAACCTTTCTTTCCTATCTTTCTATTCCTTCTATCCTTGCTCGCACATGTTAAATCATTATAAGGGTATTCATATCCCCTTGAGTGCGAGTGCATTATAAAAAAAAAAAAAACTCGCTTGACAGAAGCAGAAGCCATAATTGACATACGTCACTACTTGGAAAAATCTTTAATGTATAGAAGTTCTTGTTCACTTACGTTTTGGAATCAATCAACAAGTTAACTACGAGAAATCGCGATTAAGTATATCTCTGCATTCCAGCTCCTTCGGTTCCTTCTGAACGAATTTTTTTCCAGAGCAGGAGAGATAATGAAAAAAAAGAAATCGCCTCAAAGATAAAAACTTAAACCATTTGCTTTTTATCAAACATAATTCAAAAATTTTTTAAAGACTTAATTTATGTTTCTTTTTGCTTTTCCTTCTACCTATGCTTTGCACATTTCTCTTGAACTTATAATAAACTAACATGGCATTGTTTTACTTTGTTTAAAGCTTGTTTTTTGTTTTATTTTTTATTTAAACAGAATTATTTCATTTTCACTTTGATTGATTAATGATTTTAAAAAACTATCGATAGTATCGATAGTATCGATAGTATCGATAGTTTTTCTGAAAAACATCGATACTATCGATAGTAAAATATTTCGATGTTTAGCCAACACTAATTCATTATGATAAAAGACTTTGGATATTCATACATTTTCATATCTTTTAATACTTTAAACATTCTATGTTCAGTTGCTATTTCTTGAAACGGATTATCACAAAATTCGAGTACGCTATTAAGGTCTTGTTGCAAGTCTAACGGTCAAGCCACTGATGAATTGTTAAGTATTTGTTTAATTGAAGAAGAAATCGTTGAAACTAAATCCGTCACAATCTTTTGAATATGAGTGACTTCTTTTCTAGGTACAGAATTTTTTGCGTACATTTCAAGAGACAAAACTAGGGCCATATATTTTAGCTCAGAGATAATGTTTGATTTAGGTGCGCAATCTAAGTTAGATGCTTCCTTTTGCGGAGATAAGTTTGCAGTTGAATTTGGAAATAATTCGTCTTTATGGCATACTGCTGGGGGATAAAAATGTTCAGTTTTTTTATGTGATAATATGTGCCGTTTTAAAAGAAAAAAGCTTGAAAATAGTTGTTTGCAGTTATTTTGAGCACATTGAAGAACGTCTTTTTGGGAGAGAAAGTGATAAAATTTTAAATGACTTACAAGCAAGTCAACCGAAGAAAAGTTGTATTGGCACTTAAAACATTGAAACATTTTGAAAAACAATTTGAATCATAAATATATTTGAGAATTCACGAGTAATAAATACAAGATAGGTATTAAAAGTAGGACTATTGTAAGAAGTTAGTGATTGATGTTAAATTTGGGCTTTTAATGTCAAATTTTGTTTCAATTTCATAAAAATATTGTTGTATAAAATTCCATGGAAGTTCACAGGCTTTGGGATATTGGAGATTGAAAACTTGGAAAATTTTAAAACAAATGTCCAAGCTTTCAATAAAGTTATTGCATTTATAAAGTGTTTTGTCAAAGTATACAAAAAAAGATTTAAGATTGTCTGGGTCACTCCCTTCCGCGATTAGGAAAGGCTGAAGAGTCAATTTATTTTTGAAATATTTGCCAATAAGCTCTTCTACTCTTATTTTTAGGTCGCTTATTGTTGATATCAACAAAACGAAACTTTCGTTTGCGTCTTGTATTGTAGCTTTTTTTCTGCAGCTGCCGTCCACACTCTTAAACCGAGCTGAGGGAAGCAGTACGGAATTTAAGAGAACGGCATACAAGTAGTCTTGGCAGTCTAAGAAATATATAGAAATAGCAAAAAGGAAAAGGTTTTGAAATATGAACAATTACAATTTTCATTTTGTTACTTACCAATCTTTTTTGATCCTTTTGCTTGGAGGAGCAAGGTTTTAGACTGTGGATTCTTGATAGTGGTTTCGTAATAAGCCACCGCCTTTTCTTTATATGTATCCCACTTGCTTTTAAGTAGGTGTTCTTTTCCAGGGAACATCAGCTTAAAATCGACATCGATCTGAAATCATCAAGAGGGTTAGGTTTAACTTAATTTTTTGTTAAAAAAGAATTTAATTACAGAAACTACTATATCGGCCGATTTAGCAAAATATTCGTTTTCAATATTATCAAAATTGAAAATATGTTACTTAGACGACTTTCAATGTCCATGAAGTTAGCACTACCACTTTCCATTTTTTTCAAAATAAATCAACTGGTACTGGATTAATTGTCGTAGATTCTTTGTGAAGCAAAAAAAATAGCTAACGCTTCGTTTTAAAAAATTAACCACTACTAATGCAAAACTGTATAGTCAAGTAAGCATTTGAGAGTTTTAAGGGCAGTCCCTTAAAATTCTTTGGGTGCTCAAAATCAAAAAAAAAGTACGTAAATTTGACGTGAAACAAAATAATTTGTCGCGCTCCGTTTTTAAAAAATCGACACTGGTAGTGCTAACTAGAGGGACATCGACTTCCATAACCACCGTTTCTTTTATAAATAATATAACATAGGTACTCAATACAAAACAAAAATTACCAAAGCAGGAGCCCTAAATAGTGGCCATTCCAATAAAAACTCAGCTTGGTTTAGTTTGTTGGCATCTACTTGTCGTAAAGAAAAAGTTCTTTGCCATCTGTCGATTGTCTCTTCCCAATTCTCTTCTCTTTTAAGGCTGTTTTTAAGGGAAAGAGACAAGGACTCGTCTACTTCTGCAGATCCCTCACTTTTCTCTGGTGCACTCTTCTCTGGTTCGTTAGATTTATTTTCATCAATGCTAACTTCTGATGACTGTGCCGTAATATTGCACTTTCTTTTTTTTGTTTTTAGATTGAAGTATTTGGAGTATAGCTTTCCACAGAGATTTTTTTTATTTTGTCTTGGAATAAAATAATATTCCTGAAATTTTAAAGAGTAAAATGGTTAGGAAATATATATAGGAACATAGGTACAGGATGATTCACGAGATTTTAAATCAATATATGTCTGTGTTAATGTAATTTGAAGCACAAATGCTTCATTTATCGATGACGAGATGCTCAAAGAACCACTTTTGGAAAAAAAAAATTTAAATTAAAGAATATTTTTGTTAAAAAATTAATTTATTTATTGCACTGATGGAATTGAAACATTTTTATCAAAAAGGATTTGTTAAATGTAATTTTTTTTACAAGAAATATTCTTTGAGTTATTTGTCATCGATGAATATAGCTTTTGTGTTTCAAACCTAATTAACATAGTAAAATATCGATTTAAAAAATAATTCCTGATCCGTGAAAATAAGGGAAAAAACTCTACTTTTCTTAACAGGCATTAAAGAAAAAGAAACAAAATCTACGAATATGAAAGTTTTGAAGCGAAAAATATTAATCAGATACATTATGTAGGTACTTCAACAATAATTATACATACAAAGGGATAATAATTTTTTATGTCTATTGCAAATGTATGTATTTTCTTTAGTGTCTTTGGGCTTGAGTTCAAGTATGTGCCATTAAATTTATTAATAAATATCCAGTTATGAAAACATGCGAGTTTTGAAAATATAAGAGATGTTATAATTGCCTGATTTTTTTTTCATTCGGAAAAATAAGGACAATTTCTTCAACAATTGTGATGAAACTTTCTGGCCTCAATTTGATCCCCTTTGTTGTAACAATTTCCTCCAAAATGATTTGTATTAACTCATCACGTTGCTTTTTTGTTAAGCAAGAGTTTTCTTGGTAGTATGTGAGAATACCATTTCCTTTGGCACTTGTTTTCAACAAACTTGAAAGAGACTATTGAATAGTATTTAGTTTAATGTCAGTTCAAGTTAGAAGTGAAAATTAAAATTGTTTTAATTTCTTCATTACCTTAAACTATCTTCATATTAATTATTATGAAACCTTTTTTGTACTGAATTCGAAGCTGTTAGGCAAAAACTGTAAGAGATATTCAAGCTTGAAAGTAAATTGTCCGTATAAAATAACGAAATCGAAAAAAAAAATTATTTTTAATCGAAAATAGTTTTAACTTTACATCCATTTTGTATGGTTTTAGTAAAGTTAGGTGAAAATAAAAAAATATTTTGTGCGATCTTGTGAAAAATGGTATAAAACAAATACATATATTCAAAAAAATAATAACTTTCACACACAAATTATTGTAAAGTGGAGCAAGCCAATTACTTTATTTCTTAAGCATACCTATGTGTATAAAATAAATCTTTATTAGGATTACTTAAGTACTGTATTTATTAGGTAGGTAAAGCTAAAAAAAATTATTATTAGCATTGTAAAATATTTAACTGATTTCATCAGTAAAGGGTTAAATTCAACAAATCTTAAAACAGCAATTAGAATAATAAAAAAATCAACTGAAGAGCAAAGTTATATTCAAATCGAATTACCTGGGTTTTTGAATTAAAAAATGAAGCTTGTGTAGAAGACGAAGGAGAATCACATATTTGATTCCTGCCAAGCCAAGTTATAACTTTTGAGTTATTGCTTAAGGTTTCATCATCAGCTAAATTCTAAATAAATAATTAAAATTATTTTTTTTTATGAAGAACGGCGTTAATAATGAAGTATACCTCGGATTTTAAATATGCAAATAGTTTTTCCCGAAATTGAACTCGCAATCCTATTGGCTTAATAAGTTCTTTTATGTCTTCTGCCTTTAAATATTTTAAACTTTCAAAGCTGATTCTAGTGGCTGAAAGGAATTATTTCAAAACATTTATTACATAGGTACAAATTATAAGTTTGTATTAAATTATAATAATTTTTGTATATTTGATATAGTTTTGTTTGACTCATTAGCTTAAAAAACAACATCTGTTACCATTGTACCTAATACTTACAAGTTCATAATATATCTTTCGAAATGCTAACAAACTACCGTAGACATGAGTGACTTAAGGCATTTTATTCAAATAGCTTAAATGTAAATTACTTTTGCAACAGTTTTTAAAAAAAATTTGATTTCTGGATATAAACATAAAATCAGTTTCCGAGTATGAGTTAATTTTAATTCAAAAACATAAGTTACCCTACCAAGACAGTCACCCGCGTCCACGGCATATATAAAAATACAAAAGCCCTAACTAAAAACTTACTCTTGAATTCTGTATAAAGTTCTTCTAGCCCAAAACTTCTAAGCAAAGTTTTTAATTTGATGTCATCTTCGGATAAGTTTTCTTCAACTTCGGTTGAATAATCGTACATCCCAGGTACAAGACTTATACTATTCTCTAACATGGCATCCAATTCTTGTTCTAGTTGATTGTCTCCGACCATTTTTATATCTTAAGTTTTCTAAACGCAAAAACGAAGAAGTAGGTACCTATATCCAAATAAAAAAAATTAAAAAAAAAATAATCATCGAAATGTAAGACGTACTTTGGGACTTCCGAAGATTGCATATTTTATATAAGGTGATTCGCATGCGGTCTGAGCAAAAGCTAGAGCGTGCATGTTGGGTCGACAAGAAATTTTATAAAAATTACAAAAAATAAAAATCCTTCGTTCGAAGGAAAAGAGTTTGTTTCTAATAAGATTTCCAAAACTGTTTATGTATATCCATAATTCTGAAAAAAAAATTGGCCGTCACGGGAAGTCCGGCAGATGTGAAACTTATTCTTATATTTTTGATTATAATTACAATTACAGAATTATGAATAGGTATATAAAGTTTTGGAAAGCTAATTAGAAACAAACTCTTTTCATTCGAACGAAGGATTTTTATTTTTTATAATTTTTATTAAATTTGCGGTTTCGTCGTGCAATGGTAGTTAGTTTAGATAGATTTTTTTATTTTACGTAGGTAATTATTGTTTTAAAAATTAAAAACTCTTATTAATTCCAAGTCAAACACTGCTAACCTTATAGTTCTAAGACTTATTACACGCTCTTTTTTCTTGTCACACCGTATGCGAATTAACAACAAACAATTTGGAACAACGAACAAGTAGTACCGCACGCGCACCGGACCAGAGAGAAGATACTAATAGAGAGAAACAACTTTCCTCGCCTCCGTCCCCGCAAAGATTTTTGTTTACATTTTTATAATGAGTTGAATTCCTATCGGTATATACATGTTTTCTCCTTGTCCAGAACAAACAAAATCAAAAAAAAAAATGTGTGTCTCTTTCTCTCTTATTTAAAGGTCTATGGACAGCAACTTGCATCTGTGTTGTCCTCACATTTTTACTTGCTCTATAGGGCAAGTATTGGTTTCGTGCAGAAAAAAAAATCGAGGTTTTAATCAAACATGACATTACGGTGATAGAGAAGCCCAAAAAAGTGGTTTTCGCCATACCGTCCGTCGGTCTGTCTGTGCGTCTGTGCGGATGTGCGGATGTGCGCTTTTTCACGTCATGCTACAGCCTAAACGGCTTGACGGATTTTCTTCAAACTTGGTATATAGCAGTTTAAAGAAAAACGGTTGCTGAGGTTTTTTTTATTTTGTTTTAGCCCGGCTCAAACTGATACCTTTCAAGTAACGGTTTTTTTCAATTTGGATTTTCTCGAAAACGGCTCTAACGATTTTGATTAAATTTATAATTTAGCTTACTTTAAGCATTTCTAACAAAACTGCGTTTTTTTTTTTTTTGGCTCAAATGGTCGTAACGAAAATCAGGTTTTAACGGCTTTTTTTCAAATAGCCATAAGTTCACAACGGCTTGATTGAATTGACTCAAATTTCGTTTGACATAGTTTTTCATAGTGTTCTATAGGATGGTTTAGTAAATTTTTCACTGAAGCCTTTCTAAACGGTGGCTTCCATACAACGAGCCGTTGAGTTTAAGCCAACTTTTTTTGGTTTTTTCTAATTTTCTCGAAAATGGCTCTAACGATTTTGATTAAACTTTGTGTGTTATATTATTTTAGTGTTTTGAAGAGAACTGCGTTTTTAGTTTTTGGCTAAAAATGCAAATAACGGAGATCTGCTATTAACGGCTTTTTTTCAAATGGCTATAAGTTGTCAACGGTTGCATCGAATTCACTCAAACTTTGTTTAGTATAGTTCCTTACAACTTCCTATCAGATGGCATTGATTTTTTTTCATTTTCTCTTTTTTAAGTGGTGGCTCCAATACAAAGAGCCACTAGATTTTGGCCATTTTTTTCATTTTTTCTAATTTACTTAAAAAAGGCTACCCTGATTTTTATGAAACTTTTTATGTAACATACATAGAATACTTCAAACAAAACTGCATTTTTAGTTTTTTGCTATACATGATAATAGCGGAAATTGCTTTTAACAGTATTATTAATTTGGCCATAAGTGGACATTTGCATCATTTGTAACACCCAAAAGATAACGTCTTATTTTAAATATTAAAGGTTTCTTAACGTTAGCTCCCATATATCGAGTTTTTCAGTTTTAGCCAAATTTTTTTGGTTTTTACCAAATTTTTCAAAAATGAATTGTTCTTATTGATCGAAAAGTTTGTTTTCATCGTACTATTGCACCAACAGAGCAAGTACGTGCGACTCAGTCGTGCATTTTATTTTATATGGAGTTTAATACAGATGCAAGTTGCTGGCCGAATCGCAGCTTGTAGGCTAAAAGAGAGCCATCGTCGAAGTTGCCTCTCTCTATTAGTATCTTCTCTCTGCACCGGACAATGGTTCAACATCAACTGAGAACTGAATAATGTAATGAAATGAAATGTAGCACAAGCGGACCGATACCAAAGAGGATATATACCAAAGAGAATATATACATAGAGTCCAATCTTTCCTACGTTCCATCCTCCTCTGCTAAAATTTTCGTGGTCTCTTTCCTGTTGTATTCATTGTCCGTGTGAAACAACAACAAGAAACGATGAGGTAAGTAGTAAGGTGTGAACGCACACATGTTTAACAAAAAGAACAATATGACAGTTGTAGCACACACACATGTTTAACAAAAAGAACAATATGACAGCTGTAGCTTGTAGGCAAAATCAAAACAAGGCACAAGATTGGACTCTATGTATATATCCTCTTTGGTATTTATCCTCTTTGGTATATATCCTCTTTGATGCATACCAGTCAGAAGCTTCACTTAGTTTTTGGTAGTTATACAGTAAAGAGCCCTGCTCACAGTTTATGTCGGCCTTTCACTTCGCTGTTTGTCGAAGAGGATCGCTAGACCAGCAATATGCCACCCGTTTATGTCGTTCGCTATTTAGAGTAAACACCACAGACCTGTTTAAGTTTATGTCGCGAGTATTGCTTTTTTTAGCAAAACCGTAGACCGAGTTTAACTCAGCCGTCTTATGCCGTGGTCCCTTCATTTAAGTTAGAAGGATTTACTGCCGAGCCCTGCTCAACCGTTTGTGTCAGCTTTTCATATATGAAATAATTTGTGAGTAACTTTACTGTAAGAAAAAAACTAAATTGAAATATTATGTATGTATATGAAATAATTTATTAAGTTTCATTCGGAGAAAAGTAAAGAAAAATAAATAATTTGGATTCGCAACTTCTTAAATCCTGAGTTTTCGCTTTTTTTTTTTATATACACTGGACATCGATGAGCTAACCTCAGCCTCGACACAAAATAACATCACATAGTTCCTCACAGCATGGCATTGCAATTTTTTGAGTGAAAATTTTTTAAAAGGTAGGTAGCTCGCATACAACGAGCCTTGGAATTTAAGCCATCTTTTTTGGTTTTTCAAATTTGCTTAAAACAGGCTCTAACAATTTGTATTAAACTTTGTATGTAATTATACGTACATAGAACGCTTGGAAGATATCTGCATTTTTAATTTTTAACTACAAATGATGATAACGGAAATCGGTTTTAACGCGTTTTATTAAACTGGCCATATATGGACAACGATATTAACGAAATGGATCAGGCTTGCTAATGTACATTATACATAATGTATCTTTCATAGCAACCAAAAGATGGCATCTATATGTTAAATATTAAAGATTTCTTAACGCTTTTTTGTGGATCAGACGCAATTTTTACGCATGATTCTTATTGTATTTGCAAGCTTCAAAGATGGCTCAAAAACATTTTTGAATTCGTTTGCCCAGCATCAAAGGACTCGAGGTCTTCCTGTACTTTTATTTTGCATATTGGCTTTCTATCTTTACCTGGTATTACCTCATATAAAAGTCTTATACAATGTCGATTTTTCCATCTGCAATATGGTTGCGGCCTTATGTCACTTTAGCAAAGCATTATATAAGACCAATTGGTGTCGATTTCCAATATTTCTGCCTAACCTGATCAGATTACTAGGAGATGATCCCAAACTAAAGAATTAGGTATAGACTCTATATACCTACTCATTCCCGGATTGTAAAATTAGGGTTCTCACCTAATACCTGGAACTTTGTTGTTGGAACTTGAAGAAGAAACAAAGGTTTTTTTTTTGCATAATGTTCGGGAATTTTATTTAGGGCATAATTTTGTCAACTCTCAAA
This sequence comes from Platycheirus albimanus, assembly GCA_916050605.2. Lineage (NCBI taxonomy): Eukaryota > Metazoa > Arthropoda > Insecta > Diptera > Syrphidae > Platycheirus > Platycheirus albimanus. The sequence continues at coordinate 58,731,504 of OU696696.1, forward strand.
TAAATACCTCCCTTCGAGGCAACCATTGGGTTTTTAAGATCAATCTCAATTGGATTCGGAGTTTTTTCACAATAATGAAACCTAAAACTTCTCAACAATACAGCCAGTCCAACGCTTACTTGCATATTTGCAAATCTCAATCCAATACAATTTCGAGGTCCATCGCCAAAGGGCAACCAGGCCATGGGATGTCGTTTCTGAATCTCTTCTGCACTAAAACGTTCTGGATCAAATCGCTCAGGATTTGGATAGATATCGGGATCATTTTGAATTGCATGAGTTTGAATTAATACCATCGCTCCTTTTGGGATAACAAAGTTGGGATCGTTTGTTTTGTATTCGTTTTGACACTTTCTCAAGAGCGTCAGATTGACTGAATATTTTCGATGTGTCTCTGTAAAAAAAAGGTCGTTCGTTATAGCTTCAAGGAAGTACACAAAAAAAAAAAAAACACACACAAACACAAACCTTTAATAACCTTGTCCATGTATGACATTGCTACCATGCCTTCATATGTGAATTGTCCATGGTGCTTCTCATATTGTAAATTAACTTCATCTCGGAGCTTGTCCTGAACATCCTGATTGACAGCCAATTCAAACAATGCAAATCCGAAGGTCAACGAAGATATTTCAAAACCAGCTCCAAAGAAAATAAATGACTGAGCTGCAATCTGTTCGACCGTCAGTCTATCAGTTCCGGAATTCTTCATCTCGATCATCAAGCCCATGAAATCATTTCGTTTCACAGAATTTTTTTCACGATACTGAATAGTTTCCCTGACCACACGCATAAAGAACTGATGGATGTCTTCATGAATCAAGCGCATTCTCAACTTTCTCGCTAGTTCTGGGAATCCCATCATCAATCCTTCAACCAATTGGCTGTGCCTTGATTTTGAAAATTGCGCCCCCACAACCCGAAACTCCACACCTGGGTCCTTGAGACTATTACAATCGATGCCAAATGCACAAGTTCCTATTACGTCAGTTGTGAACCGAGCCACAACGTCGATCATCTCAACCACCGGATCTTTATCAACCAATTCCGAAAGCACTTTAACAAGTTCATCACCGATTGACACAATTGTTGTAAACATGAACTTCATCTTTCCCGAGGTGAAGGTCGGAGATATTTTATTACGCAGTGACTTCCACTTCTCGCCTTCGAGTGAAAATAAATGACCAGATAGAGGATCATCACGCTCATTCGAATACATTCCGCGATCGGCGAAATTCTGGAAATCTTTGATGAGAATATCTTTTGCGAGATCTAAATCCAAGATCAGAACAGCTGGACTGAGGACGAAATACATGCCAACGAAAGGCCCTGATCCTTTGTATTTGTTATAGTAATCAAACATTATGTCCCGCATATGACGAGTCTTCATTGAATCTTTGAAGTTACCATAAGGAAAAGTCGGCTTATCATGTGGTATTCCAAGTCGTTTCCAATAGGAATGCTTGCGCTTCACATAGTAAACCGCTAAAGATGCGATAGTTGTTATTAAAAGACACACAAGAGTTGAAACAAACGCCATTATTTTACTCTAGCTTTTACTACGATCTACCTCTTGTTCCGTTAAATGTAAATAGTATACTAAAAAGTTTGTACTTAACAATAGCTTGCTTTATTTCGTTGTCTTATTTTATAGTTCATTTTTATCTTGAGCTTTGAAGCTTTTTTTTTTTAATGTTGATTAGATTAAAGTTATTTGTTTAATTAATTGTCAATTATTGAAATATTAATTAATAATGATGAAATGGTATGTCTTGCGGATGATGTGTGTAGGTTTGCATGATACCTTTCGTAGATACTAAAAACTTTCATGGAAGCTATGGTAGCGCGGATGATGATAATCGGTATTCCCATTGAGGGGTGGAACCTAGGGTTTCCAACGTATCGATTAAATAGATAATAATTAATGCTAACGGTCTTTTTATTGCATCACTACGGCCCGCAAGTGCTTGTTTTTTTGTTAATAATACAAAAACAATTATCAAGAAGTGCACATAGTATTATTATGACGTCCTACAGAGGGGTCTTTGGAATTAGCATTCTAGCTTCAAAACTAATGGTACCTGCCATACTATTTTTCTCAAAAACGGCTTCTACGATTTAGATAAAACTTTCTGGACAGTGCTTTCTGTGCAAAATTTATGTTTAGGTTGGAATGGATTTTTCAGGAAAAGTCTTATAACGGTACCTCCCATAAGAACGGTTTTTTAACATCAGATTTTCTCGTAAGCCACTTGCCGAATGTCGATGAAATTTTTAATGTACGTAGAACCCCTTTTATAAACAAAATAATAAAAGTTCTTAAATTTTCCAAAAAGAGTTATATTGAGTTTTTTAAAAAAGTTTTACTATTTTTTTTCAAAAACGGTTTTTATCTATTTTTTTTTTGACGTGATAATAAATATGAATAATAAATCGGAATATATTGGCAGCACGCACGAAAAAGTGTCACAGTCACAGTCACGTTATATTATATCTGTTTTGATAGCATATAAAGTCAATAAAGTGGGAGGGGAGGGTTTTAGGTGGTTGGTGATTGTAAGTGGTGGTGTGTGTGTGGGGGGGGGGGGTAGTGTCGGGTGATGAGGCAACATTTTCAAAAATAATGGGTGGTTACTTGGTGGCTGTAGGTGTAGTGGGTGTTTGGCGTTGGGGGGATTTGGAATGGATAGGGGGGGGGAGGCGAATTGTCAAATATGGTGGGTAGTTGGTTGGTGGTTTCGGTGGGGGGATGGTTGATTTGATGTGGGGCGATGGACAAATTGTCAAATGGTGGGAGAGTGGAAGGTGGTGGTAGGTGGGCTGGGTGGTTGGATTTGGGGGATTTATTGTAGGGAGGGGGTAAGGAAAAAATTGTCAAAAACGGTGGGTGGTTGGTTGGTAATGTTGGAGGGGGGTGATTTGGCAGGTGGATGTAAAAAATTGTGGGTGAGTGGATATTGGTTGTATTGGAATGGGTGGTTGGATTTGAGGGGGGTTTAGTGGAGAGAATAGTCAAACATAGTTGTGGTGGGTGGTTGGTGGCAGTTGTTAGGGGGGGGATGAGAAAAAATTGTCAAAAATGGGGGGTGAGTAGTGAGTAGCAGGTGGTTGTAATTAGAGTGGGTGGTTGAATTTGGTGTAGGGGTGGGTGAATTGTCAAAACTAGTGAGTGGTTAGCTGTAGGTGGGGTGGGTGTTTGGTAGTGGTTAGGATGGGGGATTTATTATGTGGGGGAGGAGGAACAAATGTTCAAAAATGGTGGACATGTGTTTTGTGGTTGTTTGTGGGGGTGGTAGAATGGTGTTTGGGTTAAGGGGTGAACAAAAATGTCAAAAATGGTGAATGGTTGTAGGTGGGTTGGGTAGTTGGAGAGATACCTACACATGAACTATTTTGTGAACTGATTATCACGTGAAATTATCGTCCGTAAACCGACTTTACAGACAACAATGTTTTTTTTTTTAATTTTATTTTTCTGATAAAAACTACAAAAGTGCTAGAAAAAAAAAAATTGGAATACATTTTCGAAAAGTTTATCAAAAAAAAGTTCTTAAAATGTATTCTTATGTAAACGAAATCAGATCGCTTACTTCATTTTTTTCAAAAAACGTTCTAACTAGTGATTTTTAAGTGATCAATAAAATTTATATCATTTGTTCCCTGCTTTTTTTCCCGAAATCTCAAACCATACCACTGTTACACATTAGAGCAATTTTGTCCGACCCAGTCGTGCACTTTATTTACATTGATTTTGATTTGGGTCATGCAGTTTTAGGGAACATTTTTGTATTCTTCCAAATAATTGTCGTGATTGTCGATAACGGATTCTCTGATTTTGATCAAATTGTGTACATGATGTAAATTGTGAATTCGGCCATAAGTTGAACTAACGAATTTAGAAGTCGTTGAGATTTGCTACATGGCCCCCATGCGGGCGGTAAGTGCCTTTAAGTAAACTCGCAAAGATTCGGGTATTTGGCAGGTAGTATTTAAAATTTGCCGGTATTCTACCAGAGTAGGAATAAAATAAAATGCACGACTGGGTCGCCCGAACTTGTTCTGTGGGTGCAATAGTACAATAAAAACGAACTTTTCGAGCAATAAGAACAATAATTCATTTTTAAAAAATTTAGTAAAAAATTAAAAATGGTGGCTAAAACTGGAAATCCCGCGATACGGGAGCTAACGTTAAGAAACCTTTAGAATATCAAATTTAGATAGAATGATATAAATTTCCGTTTGTAGCCAAATTAATAAAACTTTTAAAAACCAATTTGCGCTATTCTCATGTGTAGCCAAAAACTAAAAATGCAGTATTTTTGAAGTATTCTATGTATGTTACATACAAAGTTTCATACAAATCGGGGGAGCCATTTTAAGTAACATTAGAAAAAAAGAAAAAATTGACCAAAACCTTGTGGCTCTTTGTATGGGAGCCACCATTTAAAAAAGAGTAACCGACAAAAAGTAAACAATACCATCTGATAGAGATTTGTAAGGAACTATACCAAACAAAGTTGGAGTGAATTCGATACAACTAATATACTACAACTATATACAACTATATATACTATGTATATCCTCTTTGACCGATACGCGTTAGAGAATAGAGATAGAGAATCATTGTATATAAAACCTAGAATTTATATACAATGAGAGAATTGACTCTTGTTCAGTGTTGTCGGGGGAATGTATGAAAGTAGTAGGTACCTACAGAAGTAAAAAAGAGTAAGATATTGAACAAAAGAGTAGTATAGAAATTGTTAAGTCATTGTTAATATTCATAGGATTAAAAGGTATGCTAGTTTAATCTGAAGCATTTAAAATAAGAGTTGTTAATAAAGTGTCATAAAAAATAAGCAAAAGTTGTATACCTTTTCAATAATGTGGTTGGTACTTAAAAAAAAAAACTATACATATAAAACAAACAAAAAGTAGTAACTTAAACCCTAACGATAATGCGCGAAAGAAAAAGGAAGCTTCTGTCAGATTTTACGTACGAAATGTACGACTAAAAGCGTTCATTACGTATGGAAACGACGAAACTTATCAAAAGTAATTTCGGGTTGGGTATACTGATTACATTTACTCGTATGGTTTGTAAGTCAACGTAAGTACCAATTATTCAATTATGGTTGGAGCATCATGACTCATGACTCATGACGATGAGCAATATAAACTTTCAACATGTAATGAAATAAGCAATTTATAATCATACATACACTAAAAGTATTATTTTTCAATAAAACACCGACTTAAAGAAGTGTCTGTTGTAGATTCTCAACCATAAAAAAAATTTAAAGTGTTCACAAGGTTATTCACGAGCGGTATGCCAAAAAGCTAGAGCGTAGGTTGGACAAGAAAAAAATCGTATGGGAGGGGGGCTATTCCCTTCCGGTTAGACGGGAGGAGCTATTTCCTAAAAAAATTATTTAAAACAAAACAAAATATTTAAAAACACTGGTAGCACATTCAACGCTCTGCTATGCTTTTTATAAAGCTAGAAACCTCTTCTTTTATTTTATGAAATAGTTTGAATAGTTGAAAAATTATTTTTCAAACTAAAAATTTTGAAAAAAAATGAAAAAAAAAAAACAAACAAATTTGTTTTTCAAAATTGTACGTATTTAAGTACAATGTTTTCAAAATTCAATGCTCTTATTAATTTTAAGTCAAACACTGAAGACCCGTTTGTATGTTGCACAGTTATTTAAAAATATAGTCCTAAAGATATTACGCAAAACAAAAGGGAAGCTAATGTCAAATTTTACGTACGAAATGTACGAATGAAAACGTTCATTACGTATGAAAATGAAGAAACTTATCAAGTCATTTCGGGTATACAGATCACATGTGTTCGTATAGTTTCGTAGGGAAACGTACGTACCAATTCTTCAATTATTATGATTGGCGCTTAACCAAACCCACTTCTTCATAAAAGCGCGAAGATATTGGCTTTTATTGATCACTTGGGCTATCGTAAGGCTAGATTTTCTTGTTTTTATGAAGAAGTAGTTTTCTCTGTTTTTAAATAACTTTTCAACAAAAAGTCTTAGAACTACGGTTTTCAGTGTTTGTTTGAAAATTTATAAAAGTATTAAATTTTGAAAACAAAAAAAGTACTTTGTTACATAAAATTTTGAAAAATATTAGTTTGAAATTTTTTTTCGTTTTTTTCAAAATTTTAAATTTGAAAATTAGTTTTTCAAAAATGGTTTACTAAAACTATTTGTTCTAAAAATTAAATTAAATCTATAGCAAGCCGTTTTTTTTAGGTATTTTTGTTTTTGGAAAATTGCCCCTCACGGCTAAACGGAATTGAATAGACAACCCCTTCTAAACGATTTTTGTCTTCGATTGACCCAACCTACACGCTCTAGCTTTTTGGCACACCACTTGCAAATAACCCTGTATAATTCATAAAATTGTAAACAATTTTGAGTGTAGAGCTGCACAATTCATATTATAAAAACTAAATATAAAATTTTTTTGAGGATATGACCTTGATATAGAGCTTGCAGAATTTGTTAAATGTTTTGGGTTCGTATAAGAAATAAAGGCCTTTAAGAATAGTACTACGCATGTAAGAGGAGGACTACGGTAGTACGACGGTGACGATGCCAATAGTAGTCGACAACACTGCTCTTGGGTCTACATAAATGTATTGTCTCTGGTGTGGTTGCTTGTACCTATGTTGATATATTTGTCAATGTGCTAAGAAATTCAAAGAGTTTCGCTTATTATTCAATGCGTTCACTTTGAAATGAAAATGTTAATTTTTATTTTTAAAGCCTTTTTGTTAAAAGAAGTTGAAAATAGAAGTGAAACCGTTAAAAACTTAAAGAAAACGCTTTAAAATAATTTGTTTTCAATTTTATAATTTAAAATTGAACACAAACATTTTGAATTTCACAGTAAACAATTGGAATTTTAACTAACGGGATTTCTCACCATGTACCTAGTTCTCTTGGTGGTTGTTTTTATTTTTAGGTACGTACCTACAATGTATGCACATTGTACAACTTATGTGTTTAGACTCAGACATTAAAATGTTTGGTTTAAAAATCAAAGCGTTCACTTTGAAATGAAAATGTTAATTTTTATTTTTAAAGACTGAAAACGAGAACATTTCCTTTTAAATTTGGCAAATTTTTCTTTAAAGTTTAAATTTATAAGTTTTAAAATAAATATTTAAACCTATTTGTTTTAAGTACAATTTAAAAGCAATATTTTTTACTTTTAAAACTTTAAACCTGAAAACGAGAACATTTCCTTTTAAATTTGGCAAATTTTTTTTAAAGCTTAAATTTCCAAGTTTTAAAATTAATATTTTTAATTTAAAATTTAAACCTATTTGTTTTAAGTACAATTTAAAAGCAATATTTTTTACTTTTAAAGCTTTAAACCTGAAAACGAGAATATTTCCTTTTAAATTTGGCAATTTTTTTCCTTAAAGTTTGAATTTCCAAGTTTTAAAATTAATATTTTTCACTTAAAATTTAAACCTATTTGTTTTAAATACAATTTAAAAGCAATATTTTTTACTTTTAAAGCTTTTAACCTGAAAACGAGAACATTTCCTTTTAAATTTGGCAAATTTTTTTTAAAGCTTAAATTTCCAAGTTTTAAAATTAATATTTTTAATTTAAAATTTAAACCTATTTGTTTTAAGTACAATTTAAAAGCAATATTTTTTACTTTTAAAGCTTTAAACCTGAAAACGAGAACATTTCCTTTTAAATTTGGCAAATTTTTTTAAAGCTTAAATTTCCAAGTTTTAAAATTAATATTTTTCATTTAAAATTTAAACCTATTTGTTTTAAGTACAATTTAAAAGCAATATTTTTTACTTTTAAAGCTTTAAACCTGAAACCGAGAACATTTCCTTTTAAATTTAGCAAATTTTTTTTTATTTGTTGTAAAACACTTTAGATTTGCAAGCTTTAAATATAAATATGCCAACTATTGATTTTAAAGTGCACGTTTTCCCTCAGTGCGGTGTATGCGGAATGCCATATCAGGGATTTGTGTTTACTCATCAACAAGCTTAGTCTAGTTGCTCAACTAAGTAAAGAATTCAGCATACTTTTTGAGAATAGCTAAGCCACTTAAAATTTTATACAGTTTAAGTTTCCTTTTTTTCGAATTTCGAATCTCATTTCCGTTGCCAATAAAAAGACCATATTAACTTTGAAACACAAAGTGTTGTTTCTTTTTGACGAACCCCTTTATTTTCAAGGTCTATGTTTCCATAACCTCACGTATCACCATTATAATGCTTCCAAGTCTTTCAAACAAAAATCCACTCGTGTTGTATAGGAAGGGTATAAGGCCGGAGAATAAGGTACCTATACACCAGACACCATCGCACACGCCGCCAACGCGACGACCGACGCCACACAAATCAAAAGCGACAGCTGAATCCATTTTGCACCTACCTTGCATTACGTGACAAACGCGTTATTGAGGATTATGACTATGCCATTGAGAAATTAAAATTTTACCAAATTGCCAAATCAGCACATGATATTGTTCAATGGTGCATGTGGGTGGTGGCAGTGGCACAGCATTTAAGCCTAACGAGACATATTTTTAATCATAAACGTGCTTTCCTTTGAAAATCAAAAATTACGTACGCCGCAAGAATTTGCCATAAAATAAAATGAAAAAAAAAATTTACAAAAACTTCGCTTAAGGTATGTAGACTTTTACAATTTATTCGTTGCAGGTGCCTCCAAGCGCTCCTCCAACCAACAACGCAACACAAGCCATAAGCCATCACCCTCCCGCTCCAAAAATTAGGAAAAAAAAAGAAAAAAAAGGAATGAGCAACGCCTTCAGGTTTCTATGTTCTCCTCTTTTGAGATGTGAAATTATAAAGTCATCGTTCTTCCGTGTGGTTTTACTGAAGACTCTCTTATATGTATAAAGTTGTGATTTACGAAATCCTTAGCGTAAAAATCGTCACTAAAGCGTGACAAATTTAAACGATGGCAATTGGATGAAGCTCCCTTGTATTTCCCTTGCGTTCCCTCCACTCTTCCCATTCGAAATTCACACGGCTTGTTGGAGGAAAGTTTCAATTTTCTTACTGTAACGTTGCGTCGCGTCCGTTGTCGTTCCCCTTTGGTTGTAACAAGTGAAGGACGATATATACAACGAGGACAATTTTACTGCCTTTTACACGTTGAGTCAACATAAAATGAGAATAGTTGGCAAAAGTCAAATAGACGAACAGAGTTTAAGATTTATGGCGGCACAAGAAGCAGGCTATGCCATATATAACGTTATAAAGTAGAGTTACTTTTCTTTTTCGTTTTGTCTTGCAGTAATCCTGATGTTCCTCTCTGTCTGTCTTCTGAAAAGGAATATAGCGTGAAGCATTTACCAAAAAGTAACAACTTGCCAACTATAGTAAACTTTTCCAGAGCAATCGACAGACTACCTTGGTGACTGCATTTGCAAAATCCAATAGCATCATCCTTATTTCCCGTTGGACGTTGTCTTTATTTAAAACAAAAGAAGACAAAAAACCGATTTCAAGAGAATATCGAGATGAATTTTAAGGATGCCAATTGAAAACAAAATAAATCGATTTAATTTTTTTTTTTAAATTCATAGAGACAGGTTTATATAGTTTTCTGTCTTTTTTTGATAAGGTCAAGAGCTAGAGAAAGAAGCATTCACCAAGATAGATAGTTTATACACTTACACTCTGGGTCACCTATATTTATGAACACTTCCCGGAGACGAAAAAAAGCTGTACCTAAACAGTTTACCATTCCCCTCTGTTGGGTGATAGGGGTTGAGATATATTCTAGAGAACTGCAAAGCCAACGAATTTGTCAAACAAGGAACGAAACTACCCATTTTCACTACGCACGGCTATCTGAGGATGCTACTTAAAGGACAAACCTTAGGTGGACATTTGGTCACACAGGTCTATCGACGAAACGAATTTTTTCCGAAGCTGGATCCGAAACGCTCTAGGGATTAAATCTCTCTAAGCTGACAAGACATTAGCTCCATTAAAGGTGTCGTTACAGGGAACTTTCTCATAGGTAGACACGCCGCAAGACATTTGGTGCGTTCTTTTTCTAACCATAGTCAACAATTGTTGTTATGTCAAAAAAAATTGTTGAAGTGTCATTGTTAGGATTCGTTGGGTTTTCAAATCGATAATTTGTAATTTTTGTGGTTTGACTTTTAATAAAGACTTTGAATTGTTTAATACGAAAAGTCCAATTTGACAGTTCAACAATCTCAACTCATATCATGGTGGTGAGTTGGAAATACAGTGCTGTCTGGGTAGCGTGAACACTGGGCTGCGTGAACACCTGGCTCGCATGAACACCAGTTTTTTTATACAGAGCACTCCTCTATAGTGTGAACAACAAAAACCTCGATAGCATGAACCACAAATTTATGGTCCCTTTTCGGGGATTTCCCTTTATTTTAGACATCTTAGTTTTCCACACTCGTACCTACACACATTTTTGCATCGCATAACCCGTTTTTGTTCATATAAATTGTTGCTACTGATCACAATCTTTAAAAAAAAAACGATTCACGTTTGAACACGTGAAATTAACTCAGTTTTCGGCAACCAAAATTCTTATCATTGAAAGAAAAAGGTGATATTATCGAAAAACTAGAAAGGGTTGTAGCCCCATCAATTTTATCCCGGGAATACAGTGTTGCTAAATCTAAAATTTCGGACATAAGACAAAATAAGGATAAGTTTTTTTTAAAGTGGTGGTCAGTTCGCTCAAAAGAAAAATCTTAAAACATAACGCAAACTGTTGTCGAAGTGTCTTTTTCTTGATAGGTAAAATATTGGATAGTGTGAACAACCTGGATAGCATGGACAGCCTGTGCAATAATTAGTTCACGCTACCCAGACAGTACTGTAGTAACAAGTTGTAACTATTTGACACTTCAACGTGAGTTTAGGAACGCTGTTATGCCGTCATATAGTTACAAATCATAATTAATTTAGATTAAACATTAAAGGAACGCTTGTTAAGAATAGTTGACTTTGGTTAGAAAAAGAACGCACCAACTGCGTGATCGCGAACGACTTTTGCTGAAGCTGTATCCTGTATGGACGAGAAAAGGGCGGAGACAATTGTCCACTTCATATATATGTACAAAGTTTGTAGATGCCCTGCACTTGCTTATGGACGACCATTTAACAATCTGCTCCAAACTGTCACTCTCTGTGGATGTTTTGGCTTCTCGACAATAACACGTGCAGGGGCTGAATTATCTCCGCTGAACGTGTATTTTTATACTTGGTTGATGCGAGGAAATAGTAGACGAGTCATGGATAGGTAAATACAAACAAAATGTTATAAGTTATGACTAAAAAATGCAAGGACACTCATTTCAATGGCTAAGGATAGGCAGATAAACTTAATTTTTAAAACGTAGGTATGCTGAATTTCATATTGTTAGAGGGTTACTTTTGACTCTTAACACTCAGCCCTGGAGGCTTTCGCATAATTATTCATCATCTTCAGAGAAATCGGATGATGGTAACACTAGCTAAAAATTAATTTTTTATTTTGTTAGTCAAATACAAAATCAAATTAAAAATACAATAACACCTTTGACAAATAGGTAAATGACAGGTGACTAAATCACGTTTTTAATAAAATGTAATTGATTCACTCTAGTACAATATAAGGGTGTGTTCGATAAGTGCTATTTCGTATGCCATCATCCCAATGTGTCGAATGTCGATTCCATCATTCAGTAACGTAAAGATGTTACTCACTCACTCACTGATGCCGTAGTTCGCCCCCAGTTTTTCTGAGCCCCAGATGCGGCAATTTTTTTTTTTTTTTTTTTTCAAGTAGCGGCTACGAGATAAAAAAAGTGGCTCGTGAGAAAAGATGATTTTTCGACAAAATCGTTGTCCGATTCAAGCTGCTCTTATGCCGAAACTGCGAAGAGATAACCTAGCGGATGGTCGTTCGCCTTAAATTTCTGTATTGGATCAGTAAGCATATACTCCGAGATCTTTGTGCAGAATTCTCCTAAGGCTTATACGTGAAAATGGATACCAACAGATGGATGAATTTGAGAGGATACAGAGGTACTTTTTTAAAAGAGTATTTAGACTACCGGCGAATACCCCTAATTATGCAATTCATGTTGAGTCTGGCCTCCCTCACATATTTATTAAAAACTTGAAAGCCAATGCAGACTTTTTAGTAAAAGTTATGCAAAGACCAGGTTATAACTTACATAAGAGAATAATGGAAATTTCGCTTAGCTGTGGGTATACTCCATTTAGAAACTGGAAAGAACTTGCACTGGCTCATCGCATCCCATTTGACCTAAATGTTAACAATATTTCAGATTGGAAAAACATATTTTATGACTGCATTTCAGTTGTTGATGAACATATTTATGTATCAGGATGATCTCGAAAGGGCGAGGGAGTCATCCTCCAGGGCTACATACAGCAAGCTTAACCTGAGTTTGGGTATAAACAATTATTTTGGGGAGGACTTCTCTGTCTCAGATATGAGTCTCATTTTTAAAATTAGAACAGAAACTTTTGAGCTTAATTCTAGACCATATCGAAACGACATTAACCCACTCTGTTCCTTATGCAATCTGAACCAAAGTGAAGACGTCGTTCACTTCCTAGCGATTTGTTGTGCAGGAAATACGCAGACTCTACTTCAATAAGAGTTCATTGACTTGGGAGGAATGTATAGGTATCTTGAATGGAGAAAGTGGCTGGAACTTACTTATTGGTTACATTTCTTATGCAAATAAGTATAGAAAATCATATTTGAATATGTCAGAAATATAGTACAACACACATTATAAATTTTGTTTTAGCTAAACTAAAAGCCCAAGATTAAAAATGGGGTCTTAACAACAACGTTATCCCCTTTTCTTTTGTTTTGTTTTAGCTAAACTAAAAGCTCATCTATAGTAATATTGCAGTTCTTTTTCTTTTATTTTTCTTAATATTACTGATAAAGAAAATACTTTTTTTTTGTTTTAGCTAAACTAAAAGCCTGTATCTAAAGATTAAAATCATTATTTTTTTTATTGCTCTTAATCTAAATCTTTACATTTTATTTCATTTATTTTAAAATAGATAACTCAATGTAATTATTTTTTTGCAAACAACAAAATACAATTTACAAAATGTTATCCTATAGATTCAGTTGTTTTATCACTGTGTTTCATATTTATAACTTACGATAAACTTGTACTTATTTATTGTTATTTTGTAATAAATTTAAATTAATTTGTATTTATGTCATCTCTTTAAAAGTCGAAAATTGTTTATGTTAAGCGGCAGACGGCATTTATGCCATGCTTTAAATTCTTTATGTTAATTGTTACTATGTATTCTTTAAAATTATGAATAAAGATTCTTCTAATTCTAATTCTAATTCTATACGTGAAATGTTGAGCTGTTGAGATTGATGGTGAGTTAATGTTCGTGAATTGAGTCTCACACATTCAGCCAAATTCTTGTCTGTCCGCAGGCACACCGTACGATAACGTCGTCGACTTCCATACCAGTCTCATAATTTTTTTGGACAAACTTGCGTGCAGTAGGTGTATAGGGTGCTTCATTTCGGCCAAAACTTCTTTTCAAAAACGCACTGTTTGAGCTACACAGCACTCACTTTGAAAATAAGTTTTCAATATTTTCCAACGTTCTTCAAGCGTAAAGCGACTCATTTCGTTTTGTGGAGGTATGATACTGACTTTCTGTAAAGATTTCGAGCGGGAAACATCTCTCAGAGTCAAAATAACCTATGATTTGAAAAAGAACGACCAGATGGGGTTGGCCATCGTGGGTCGTTGGAAAGTTGGGTTGATTGCCCGTCTACTGCTCCTAAAGTGCATTCCCGCTACCAGTTATTCCGATTAAACGTGAACATTTGTATTCAAAGAATATGTAGGTACAGCTCGATTGCAGATAAGTTTCTCTTAAGTGCAGCCATTGTAACACATTAATGTAGATAATTTGTGTATTTATTTTGTTTGTTATTCAAACTTTAGTGTTTTATATTCAAACTAATAATAAAAAAATTTAATAAGAATGACACATTCCTAAAAATACTGTCCCACCATCTGTCCTAGTTGTCGACAATTATGACACACGTTCGAGTAAAACAATTTACATTTTGAAGTTAAAAAATCTTCATAATACAATTATTGTAGTCACTTTACGACGTTTACGATGGTGTTACGACGCCGTCGTTAGATCCAGAAAAACTGATAGTTTGGTGTGATTTTATGGGCCATTGGAATCATTGGTCCTTACTTCTTTAAAAAGGATGTCGGGAAGAGGGTGACAGTCAATGGAGACCGTTATAAAGGGATAATCAATGACTTTTTCGTTCCTGAATTGAATGGCCTTGATGTAAGGGAGCTGTGGTTACAACAAGACGGCGCAACATGATTTTTTGAAGGAAACGTGATTTCCGCTTTTGTAACCTGTGAGTTGGCCTCCAATATCGTACGATTTAACACCTTTAGATTATTTTCTGCGGGATTTTGTGAAGTCGCCGGACTACACCGATAAGCCAGAGACTGGTGATTTGGAAAACCATTCGCCACGTTATTGCCGATATACAGGGTGGCGCATCAATTATGTTACAATAAGAAAATCAAATAACTTTTTTTGTATTTGATATATTTAATTTTTTTTTATTATTGCATAGAAAATTAAATTTTATTTTAAAAAAAACTAATTATTTTTAAAGATAATTCACCACGCGCACCCACGCATATGCGGCACCTGATAAGAAAATTGTTCATTGCGGCTTGAAGGGTTGAAGTTGGGATCGCCTCAATTATTGTCTTATAGACTGCTTCAATTCAATCAAATTCTTGGACTTCGTTTGGTACACCTCCTGCTTGATATAACCCCATAAAAAAAAGTCTGGTGCAGTCAAGTCATGTGACCTTGGGGGCCAGCGAAAAGTGGAGTTTCTGGAAATTAATTTGTTTGGGAATTTTCGTTGGATCTCCGCCATAACTGGTCTGGCTATATGTGCAGTTGCTCCATCTTGCTGGAACCAAGCGCTGTTGAATAGGATACGTCTTCGGCGCAGTTCTGGGTAAAAAAAACTCCTTCAACATCTTTAAATAACGGTGCCCATCGACAGTTACTGTTACACCATTTTCTTCAAAGAACAATGGCCCGACAATACACCTTGATGAAATTGCGCACCACACAGTGACTCGTTCTGGGTGCAGTTCCGTCTCATGGAGCATTTCTGGATTAGATTCACTCCATATACGGCAATTTTGCTTGTTTACATTGCCGTTTAGATCAAAATGGGCCTCATCAGACATGAACACACAATTTATCAGTGAGTTGTCTTCTTCGGCCATTTCAATAATTTTGAGGGTTTAACTGCTTGTAATTTGGACTTTGTATGCAAACAAGTGTAAGTCATCATGAAGTACCCGTTGTAATGACTGTCTGCTAACTCCAATTTGTCCCGATAAGTTTCTACTCGAAATGCTTGGATTTGCCTGTATTGCCGAAGCCACAGCCACGATTGTATCCTGAACCCGAACATTGGAATCTCGATGGTACGGCCTTCGTGCGATGTTTCCAGATTCGGCAAACATGTTCACCAGCCTCATAATGGTCCATCTGCTCGCGGGAGTACCGCCAAACTCCCTCCTAAATTCCCTTGGACGGAAATAACGGACTGCAAAGCATGGTGCCGTTGCACTATCCAAATTCTCTTTTCTGTATCCCAAGCATTCATATTTAAAAATCTAAATAGTAACCTGCAAAATAAAAGAACAAATAAGCCGATTACTCACACAGGAAAAAAGTTATAACGTTTTATTTTTGTAGCATGATTCGTGCACCACCCTGTACAACCTCAAATGTTGTAAATAGTGATTGAAATTTGACTACATCCGCATCCGCACCATCCGCGGTGACCATATCCCAGAAATTATATTCTAATAAAAAAAAAAACACCCCCACATGTCTTTCTCTCTAATTTTCACTGGCTTATCATGTTAGCTGAGGCAAACCTGTGGGACCTTAATGGAGGGACATATTTATGTCTGCCACACTCCAACGACCAGACTCTGAATTAAATATCTCATCTTCCATTAACTGATAATTTTGTTTTTGGACGGAGTATAGTGGATAGTACTTCAGTCTCTTGAAGTATTAAATTCATCAAGGAAAAAGAAAGGTTTAAAGCTCAAAGTTTTAAGAACTCTAGTCTTAACTGAAAGTTGAAAAAAGTGATATCATTATTGAAAATATTTTTTTTTTTTCCATTTTATGAAGAAACGGTTTGGATCTTTTTATTTTATCACTGAAAAGTTTCAACTTCCGCTAGACAGGATACAGGATGACATGCAAGTCTGCTCTTAATTGCTCAGCATTACTTAAGCTTTGTCAAAACAAATGCTAACGTTTCATAAATTGTTTTTTGTCATAAAAGATAAAAGTATCCTGCCGGAGGAGGTATTTCCCCTCACTGACAATCTTTTGCATTTGAATTTTAATTAAGACAATAATTACTCGTCCTGAAAAAAGGATTGCATTATATATTTTGTTCACTCTCTTTCTCTCTCTCTCTCTCTTACCAGAGTATATTATATAGTTCCTAACAATTATAATGCCAAACCATAAATACTTAAAACAAAATGAATAAGATAGTTTAAAATAAAACCCAGAATTCACCGAACAAATGCACTGTGAACACTGTACGTGAACAGTGAACAGTGAATAGTGAACACAGCAATCAGCCCACTAATCCCACTAAATGGCTAAAGAAGAGGGTGCATCGTGCATCAGAAAATCCATTGTCCCACACTATGTATAGGGATAGACTTTGACTTCCAGGAAAACAATAAAAATTACTTCATCTACTAAATGAATGAAAGGAAAAAAGGATTTTCACTGCAGTGGCAGTGCCAGTGGTAGTGGCAGTTTTCAAACGTTGTCGTTGCCTTGCAGCATTTATAATAGTAAAGCAGCAATGTCTCCTCCTGCAGCAGATATACACTACTGTGGTGTGTATATGTTTCTGGACTAAACCCGGAAATCCTTTAACGTATTAAATCTAAAACGAAATGAGCTCAAACTCGACTTCCGACTACTGCGAGGATAGCAATGGCGATGACGATGACGATGACGACGACGGAAAGCAGCTGTATAGTTTAACCCCTATTGAAGGGGTCCCTCATAGTCATAACTGCATTTCACTCTTGTGCACCATCGCATCGACTATACTTAGTCGACAGCCCGACAGAGGGCCAAAATGAGTTTGAAGCAGTACCTAATTTAATTTCATTACTCTTGGCACTAGACAATGGAATTAAATGTATTGCTACAACTTGCAGCTATTCGCTGACGAAAATTAATCCCGAATAAAAAGCTTTTAAACATCAAAGGGTAGCTTTGTATATAAATAGCTTATACCTACCTCCCTTAGTTCTAGATTTATAGTATATATATGTACGTAGGTATGTGTAGAAATACATCGTCAAGTGGAAGGGTCGCAGCTATAGCAGCTCGCAAGGTTGTTTTTGTTGTTGTTGGAAAGATAAAACAAAATTAATATAAATTGCTGAATAGGGGCTACGAAAAAGCAATTAACAAACAATGAACGGACGATAAATTAAATGAAAACTTCAATGGCTAACTGAAAAAAAAAATCAGGCAATGGATGGCCATTTATACCTACTTAGTGAGTGTACGCTGGGGATGTGAATTGTGGATGTAGAGGTGGACTCGCAGCAATAATATCATGAGCATGACCATCAATAATGGACGCCTCACGTAATTAAGTAGCTGGAACACTGCTGGCCAGGTGTTTGTTTCAAAATCATTGCTTTCGATGGTTTAAATTTTTTTTTTCGCAGGACGAGATTTTGAAGACGATTAAAGGGATATCAAAATTTAATTGCTTAGTGTCTTGTTCAAGTAGCTTGAAAGGGGATGGCTATCCTATAACGCTGTTAGAAAATGATTTTCACTTGAAATTAAAGGGAGTGTCTTTTGGCACGCCAGTTTCGAAAGTTTCGACAGTGTCGTCATCGGAGACGTTTTTGGATTAAGGGGTTACTTATGGCCAGCGGTGGTTCTGCGTTCCCCCCTCCCTCAAATCTGGCTCGATCTCTAGTCTTTCATACTCCAAGAAACAGGAGTTCTCCTTCTACCTGGTTGCTCCATCGAAGATAAGGTTTACCACGGTTTCTAATCATCAGAGGCAACGAGCTTATCGTGTTTCTGGTACTAACCTGCATCCCCGAAGATTCTTCCTTATACTGAAAGAAGCAGCACTTCTATTCTTTTTGGTTTCCCCAAAAGACGTTGGACAACCGCTGTTGACAACAATCTGCCCACTCGAGTTTGGCATATTGCTTCGGCTTCCGTCTTTCTCTGTGACCATGGTGTATTTCCTCTCTCTGGCTGTAAGTCACAGCTCTATTACTATTGTCCATGGGGAATCTCTAAAGAGCTGAAAGGGGTCTATCCAGGTAAATCGTGGAATCGTAAGTCACAGCTCCAACATCGACCGGAATAATTCTCCCCGAGCCTGTGAGTTCTGTACGTTCTGTGACATTCCTATCTCTGGCAGAGGTAGAGCTGTAATTCACAGCTTTTCCAAAGTCACAGGGGGGAATATCCAGAGAGTTCGATGGAAATTTATCCCAGCTAACGGTGAAATCTTTAGTCACGGCTCCCCGGCAGATGATCCTTTCTGAGCCCAAGAGTCATTGTTTTGTTTCCACTATTATGGATTTCATTCTCCGTGTTCGGTGAGAGGCTGTCCCGGCGTGTGATTGAGGCGCCAAAAGTCAAAGCATCATCTTAAAATACTTGGTCTCTGTCCCATCGGCTGCGGAGGAGCCGAGCGTCTAGATTAAAGGCCACTTCGCTGCCATTTGACAAGTTTGATGATCAAGTCTCTCGGAAAGGCTGACATCCTGAGGGAGCTAATCATCAAACCAGTTTGAGCATCTGCACCACAACAAGGTGAACTCATGAGGGGGCAGGGGGAATAATAATCGATTTATACCTGCAAAATTATCAAGGCCCGGTCTCGAGTAACCTTAAAAGAAGAGTGTTCCCGCCACAAAAAATGGGTAGTTGAATTCGGTCTGCGGTGAAACAACAATTCACTTCGACATTTCAACAGCAAAGTGAAAAGCCAACAATGAACTTTTGTACAAATCGTGATCCTGACTGGTATTTCCATCAGCAGCGTACCTCCATTCCCTTCGACTCGATTCAAAATAAAGTGGTATGGTAGGTACCTACTGAGTTTCCAATCGTCAGACATCTTTTTTCCGACCATATTTTCTCCTAAACAATCGTTATCCTTCTTTCGCTCATCTTTGAGCGTACGGGACGCTATAGTTTTCTTCTCGAGCCTTGACCTTGTAGACCTCCGTTTTCTCTTTGTTTGTCTGAGCGCATTCGGAGTCAAACCAGAGATTTCTCGGAGGTGGTTCGGAGGTTTTTTATGGCTTCATGACAAAGCTGCCATTTGTTCTCCAAATTCATGTCAACTGAAAAAAATCGTTCAACGGAAAATTTAGAAAGGCAAGATTGTTGTGAATATTCAGACTCCATTTTTTTTTTATTATCGAAAACTTGAGCACATAATCATCTTTGAGAAGGTTAATAACTTTGTCACGCAACTTTAACAAATACGATAAAATCTCTCTTGCGGCGTTAGTTTTGCTGAAAAACCACTTCACCTACAAATAGAGATTTCACTTGACCTTTTTGAGAGCATAAGTCAATTTTTCTGCTCTATTGACTGGGCTATCATAATTTTCGGAAATATAAATCTTCCCACATCCTTTATCCGATAACTTTTGTGTGCAATCTAGAACTCTGCACTTAAACTCACTTCAAGAACATTCAATTAAATTAATCGAATATCGGATTTGTGGTTCCGCCAAGTGATGATGCCAGCCCAAACCAAAGGGTGGAATTGCATCGACTTCGATTTTACGCGGTAATCTTGAAATTAAATCGATTTAAGCTATCCACGGATATGACCGAGTCATATCTTCTGGCAAGTTTTATGAAACTGTCGAATTTATCCATAATAAACCAGCGAAACTAAAAAAAAAACCAGGACGCCAGACCGACGACGACGGACGTACACATCCAAGCAAGAATAATTTTAGAGGGACACCCTTAAACCGTTTGGATGTTCCTTATTCCGCAACATGGTTCAAAACTACTCAAGTGTTGAAGTACCATTAAAAATATATGTGTGTAAGTAACGAATTAACCCAACTCTCTGCTTGAGGGGGAGGGGGTGCATTTAAAACCAACGGATTCGAATATTCGCTTTTGGTTTGATTTTGGCAAAGGTCCAATTTAATGGCACCAAAAACCCCTAAAAGCTCTCTACATGTGGTTGGTCGCAGTTCCAGGTAAAGATATAAGGATATGGATATTGGGGTATAGTGGTAGGGGTTGGAGTACCTGCCAAAGTTATTCAGAACGAAAGGCAGGAAGGAGCAGGATCAAGAATGGAGGTGTGCCCATATTCAAAAAGACTAACGGTATTTCAAGCGATAAAAATCTCCATTAAATTTCAATTTATTTTATTTAAAACAATTTGTGGCCGCGGTAGAATTATGATATTTCAGCCATTTTTTTTTTTTTTTTTTTTTTATGTCCTTTAGCGTTCGTTCTTTCGTTCCTTTTATTTAGTTTTCACCTATACTCTTTGTATAGGTTATGGTATGTGTGTATTTATGAGTTCCATAATGGTTGTTAAGGACTCAGAGAAATCGAATTTCGAACCGGCGCGGCGGGCGGCGGCGGTGGCGTGGATTTACTCCGGTTCGGTTGGAGGTTTTAGATTAAAGTTTCAATTGGTATTATATTTTTATTCATCATTGAATCGTTATGTTAGGTATGCGAGAGGCGAAGCCGAAAGGGAACGAATTTGTTTGGAGTGAAACAGATAAATGCAATTGAAGGAGATTAATTGAAAAGCTTAAGTACAAATCCGACCGGCACTTAGTTGAATTCTCGTGGTTATTGGTTTTGTTTTTTGAGTGTATAGGTGCTGGCTTCTGTGCACATAAATGTCGGATTGAATGGACCTATTGGGCCAACAAAAAGCCAAAAAAAAAAAAACAATGTACTAGAGATTTGGAAAATAAAATTTTATCGAGCATTGGTTTATTAAATTCCAATACAAAAAACTATATTTGGTTATTCCATTCGAGTAGATACATAATTGTTTTTTTTTTTTTTTTTATTAAAGGACATTTTTGGTATTTTAATCATTTACATATTTTTGCAGTAAATATGTCAAATTGACTGTTCAAAAGCAGTTTAATTTTACAAACCTAACTATAAATCAAATTAAAATATAAAAATAAGGTCAAGCACTTTTTATTGGAAGTCAACTATTCATACTGTTGGCCCGCGGCTTCTTCCAAAAAATCTTTTTCCCAAATAAATATCCGTAAAGTCCTTTTACAATTTTGAGATTGGATTTTATTTGCTAAATCAAAAGGAACAATTTAAATGAATGAAAGTATAATTATTTTAACTTACATAGGTATAGAAATCTTACAAACTGCGGTCAACGTCGTGGAATGGTGTTCTTGAATGTTCTTTTTCTTTTGTCACAATCAAATTTTTTCTAGGGAAAATCGCGGAAATTATCTTCTCGGATAATTTGACGTTTCGTTATGTTTTTTCTTTACCATCCCACGACGTTGCCATATTAAATTAATCTTTCTATTAAACTAGGCTTCACATGGGTCATGGCTCGATGACATCCCGGGGCCCGTCTGAAGCTGTATACGAAGACTCAGTATCCAAAACAGCGAGCCTTCCCACTGACCTCTTTGGCAATAACGATCCATTTGCCAAACGCACATCAGCAACTCTTACAACACCGTCCTGCCCAGGATAAACTGAGGTAACTCTTCCCAACCTCCATGCGGCCCGAACTTCCCCTGGCTCTATCACAAGAACGATGCTACCAACTTTCACTGGTTCTGTAACTTTGTACCACTTAGAACGCCTCGTAATCTCAGGGAGGTACTCTGTGTACCAACGCTTCGTGAATTCTCTCATAAGATGTTGTGCTCTCCGATTATACAGCCTACTCCATTCATCATGGCCAGAAAAGACGCCAGGCGCTGTGACATCACGATCGCTATCACCGAAAAGAATCGAATTCGGAGTAAGTGGCCTCGGATCTTCTGGGTCGACAGGTATGTGGGTGAGAGGACGCCTGTTAATTTGTCCTTGAGCCTCCAATAAAGCATTTACCAGCACGTCCTCCCGAGGTGTTGTTCCTCGTAACGTGAAATTAATGCTTGACTTGATAGACATTATAAGCCGCTCCCAAGCACCACCCATCCAGGGAGAATACGCCGGTATGAAACGCCAAACTATGCCCTCGTACTTTGCGCAGTACTCGCTAAGACCGGTCTTCATTTCCTGTATATCCTTCTCCAATCGGTTCTTTGTTCCAACAAAGTTGAGACCATTGTCGCTATAAATGAATTTGGTGACCACACGGTTGATGAGAAATCGGCGCACGGCCATGGTGCATTGGTCCATACTAAGGTCATTGAGAACCTCGATGTGAACTGCTCGGAAGCTCAAACAGGTGAAAATCATACCGTATCGCTTGGCTGTACTTCTCCCATATTTCACATACAACGGTCCGAAGCAGTCCACTCCAACGTGAGTAAAGGGTTTCAAGTCGAAAGCTAAACGTCCTTCTGGCATTTGGCCCATCAGTGGTGCCGCCGCCTTAGCTTTGAGTCGCTTGCACATAAAACATCTTGATTGGACTCGCAATACTGATACACGGATGCTTACAACCCATGCTCTTTCTCTGATATCTGATATCGTCGTTTCGGTTCCCATGTGAAAATTAGCCTCATGGTAATGAGATATCAATAAATCAACCAAGGGATGAGTTTTTGGCAAGATAGCCGGATTGCGTGCTGCATACGAGATGTTTGCCTTTTGAGCTCTGGAACTCAACCGCATCGTGCCCTCGTCATCAATAAAAGGTGATAGATTTAATAAGGAACTTTTGTGACCTAAACTTCGTTTCGAGCGTAGACAGGCAATCTCGTCTGGGAAAACCTCTTGCTGAATCTTCCTAAATACCCAATCCTGAGCTCGAAGAATCTCCGATGGTGTTGCGAATGGCTCTTTCTCAACAGGTTTCTTTAAAAGAAGGTCTTTAAAGTGCAGAAGAAAGGCCAGGACTCGTACTCCCGAGAACCACTTTGCACGAAATCTCGCCTTCAACTCATCGTAAACTTTATACGATACCGGTTCTGTGTGCAAATGTACTGGAAAATTAGGTGGATTGATATCGCTTACCTTGATAGTAGCAGTAGCATCCTTTCCTGGCGTGACTGGCCAATCGGCTTGGGGAAGTTTCAAAAATTCAGGGCCCGTAAACCATCGCTGGTTATTAAGGTCTTCCGAGTGCTCACACCATCTTGTTCCGTCGTCGGCAACATTGTCCGCAGATCTTACAAACCACCATTGGTTTGGATTCGTGGTTTCTAAGATCTCACCGATGCGTACAGCCACAAAGGTTGGAAATTTGAAAGTGGAGGAATTTATCCAAGACAGTACCGTCTTAGAATCGGACAAGAAAATGATATCATCGGCCTTAATTGAATGTGACTTCGTCACGGTTTCTGCAACCCGCGCCCCGAGCACCGCCGCCTGCAATTCTAAACGAGGTACCGAAAGTTTCTTGACTGGAGCCACCTTTGCCTTTCCCATCGCAATAGCTGTATTAACCACTCCCTTCTGTTCAAATCTCCAATACGCTACAGCGGCAAAGGCTTTCTCCGATGCATCGACGAAAACAATCAGTTTAATGATTGAATTGTCGGGCGACATTGACGTATACGTCCGAGGAATCGTTATTTGATTTATCTGGAATAAGACTTTCATGAAGTACAACCATTGATCTCTCAATACTCCAGATATTGGCTCGTCCCAGCCAAAGCCTTCACGCCATATTTCTTGCAGAACGACACGTCCTCTTATGATGAAACACGAAATGAAACCGAGGGGATCGAAGATTCTCATAATCGTTCTTAATATTTCTCGTTTTGTTAAATCCGCCTTCGGATCCGACATCCTCTTGAAGCTCTCATCATCATTGAGCTTATAGATCAGTTGATCAGAAGAGGGCTGCCAAAACATTCCCAGAATCTTGGTGACGTAACTCTCGGACTCATTAGGATTGACGCTCACCAGGTTAGCTTTGATGTTCGCTTCCGGAATCTGGTTCAAAAAGGCTCTACTGTTCGATTGAAATCCCACCAGATCGAAGTTCATTGATTTGCAGATCCTTATGGCATCTTTACTCACCGCTACGGCCTCTTCTACCGAGTCATGGCTATTAAAGTAGTCATCTACATAAGTACGGTTTACAAGACCGTCAACGGCTTCGGGACACTGTTCCTTGAAGAGATTGGCATGATGGTTCTTAACGAATTGTGCAGAAGCGGGGGAGCAACGAGGGCCAAACATCATCACCTGCATTATGTATATGATCGGCTTGCGAGAAGGATCCCCGTCTCTCCAAAGAAACCTCTGACACTGTTGATCGGCTTCACAAATTGCGATGCGATGAAACATCTCCCGAACATCAGCATTTACAGCCACTTGTCTCTCCCGAAATTTGAAAAGTCCGGCGTGCAAGGGAACTAGGTTGTCTGGGCCCTTCAACAAGTGTGAGTTCATCGAAATTCCATTCACCTTTGCGGCAACGTCTGCAACAACTCTGGGTTTGGGTGGGAATTTATTCTTGTTTTCAACCACAAATATTGGGGCGTACCAAACTCTGGCCCATTCTTGATTTAGGTCTTCGGGTGTCGCGATCCTGACGTAGCCCTTGGATATTAGTTCGCGTATGTGTTGATTCATCCATTCTAACAGCTCGGGCTTCTTCAGCAAGGACTTCTCCAAACTCACAAGTCTCTTCTCTGCCATGGGGTAACTGTCCGGGAGCTTCACTTCATCTTGATCCCAAAGTAGTCCAATTTCGTAATGCTCACCAGTATGGCATAGGGAGCGTTCCATCACTGATATGGCGCGAATATCAGTCTTGCTTACAAAATTACCACTAGGGGGCTTAACCCCAAAATCCTCGGTTGAGAAATGACGCTTGACTAAATCGTGAAGTTCTTCATCTTGCCTTCCAATGCCGTGGAATAAGGAAATTGAAGCTACTCTAGGGGGATTGACGCACGACACGATGTTTTTTACCTTCATCGTTCCAAAAACAGTCCAGCCAAGAGGCGTCTTGATAGCATGTGGTTCATCCTCTTTACCAGATCGCTGCTGGCTGCCAACAAGAAGCTTGGCTTGATCTAAGCCCAGCAAGATCTTCGGTTTTGCATTGTTAAGTTCCACCAGCGGCAAATCTTTGAGGTGGGCGAAGGTTTGCTGTAAAACAGCAATGTTGATACTCTGACAAGGGAGTTCAAGGCCATTCACCGTGTATATGTCCTTTAGCATGTACCGCCTTCGTTTGTTCACAGCAGAGACACGTAAACTTGTTCGTAGTGAGTCCTCAGTCCTCGAGACACCTTTAGTCCACTGGAGCGTTAGCTGCTCTGGTTCCCCAATTAAATCCAGAGATTCAAAAACATCTCGTTCTACCATCGTAATAGAGGAGCCGTCATCCAAAAAGGCAAAGGTGTCCAAATATTTGTTGTTGTTTCCGTATAGGCGGATGGGAACAACCTTAAACATAACTGGCGCCTTAACTCCAAGATGAGACGAATGAATCTGTGCAGGTGGCAGGAAAGGTGGAGCAGCTGAATTCAAAGGCGATTTTGGAGATGAAAGATGTAGAAGCGGATGATGAAGCTTTGAACAGCCCTCTACACCACATAATTTTTTTTGCGAACAGCTCTTCCAATTGTGTGGGTTCGACTTAAGGCATCTAAAACAAATGGCCTTGACTTTTGCGAAAGCGAACCTTTCATCGACTGTCATCGCTTTAAAATCTTTGCATTCACTTAGCTCGTGTTCAGCTTTATCACATTTAACACAAGACTCACTGGCAGAAACTGGTTTGTGGGTCAAAACTCTTTTAGGTGCACATGAACTGCTTCCTCTTTCATTGGATAATGGTTTCGATGACTTGTTTAACTCTGGAGGCAGATCATACAGTTTCTCTGTGATAAAAACTGCAAAATCTTCCATATTGACGTTGGGATTCTTAAACCTTCGTTTCTGCCAGTCATGGTACAAAGAAGATGACATCTTGCTTGAAAGATCTGTCAAGACGAAGTTGTTTTCGAGTTCTTTGGAAAGGTTCATTGACCTTATATCGGCAACGAAACCATTCAACGTCACTGCCCATTGCCGCAACTTCGTATCACTCCCTGAATTTAAAATCGGCAACTTGAGCAGATTCGAGGTAAGGTTATGCACCAATACATCGGATCTTCCAAAAATCGTTCGCAACGTGTCCATAATACCATCAGCATCAGTGGAATACCGCAAACGTTCGCTGACAAGATCATACGCTTCCCCTTTCAGTGCTTTCCTCAGACGAGCAACGTTTTCCTTGTTGTTGTAACGACCTTCTTCGGTAGTTGCCCTGTAAACTGATTCGAAGTAGGGCCATTCTTTTTTATCGTGGCCCGAAAACGACGGCAACTCCTGTACCTGGCTGCGGTTCAAGATGGTTAATAAGTTCGCCATGTCTAGCTCCTGCAAAGAGTTGTTTTGATGGCTATGATTGTCTTTAACTTCACCGTTGGATGGTCCCTGTTTTGTTTTAGTAGTCGTAGTCAGCGGCGTCGAGTGAGGAACAGACGAGCTTAACATTTGCTTGTGTCTGCAATCAATTTGACGAATCGCTTCTAGTCTATCGCTGGCAAGCTTCTTTAAATCCACAGACTTTGTTTCACGTTGAACAGGAAACGACGCAGCAGAACCCAACTTGGATTTAAGATTGTCCATCTCAGCCTTGAGTGTGGCAATCTCTTTATCCCTTTGTTCAACAGTCGACTGCGCTGCTTTCGCTGCTTCGATTAAAACATCAAGTGCATTACATAAGGCATCAGGTTCATCATTAGCAGCGTCTACATCGGTTGAAGCTGCCTCTTTGCTTTGACCTTTTGCAACTTCATCGCAATCATCTGCGCGACAAAACCAAGGTGTTGCAGTGTCAAATAAAGTGGGGTTAAAATTAGCACATGTGTAGTGCCACCATCGCCTACATGTTTCGCATGAAACCATTTCGTCATCATCTGGCAACGAACATTTTAAAGCAGCACAGTTGTATTCGACTCCTTCTGCCATCTTTAGAAAAAGATCGAATGTCGAATCCAAAATCCAAATCAAAAGCACCACCAAAAGGAACTATCAAATAAAATTGTGTTGGCCCGCGGCTTCTTCCAAAAAATCTTTTTCCCAAATAAATATCCGTAAAGTCCTTTTACAATTTTGAGATTGGATTTTATTTGCTAAATCAAAAGGAACAATTTAAATGAATGAAAGTATAATTATTTTAACTTACATAGGTATAGAAATCTTACAAACTGCGGTCAACGTCGTGGAATGGTGTTCTTGAATGTTCTTTTTCTTTTGTCACAATCAAATTTTTTCTAGGGAAAATCGCGGAAATTATCTTCTCGGATAATTTGACGTTTCGTTATGTTTTTTCTTTACCATCCCACGACGTTGCCATATTAAATTAATCTTTCTATTAAACTAGGCTTCACATGGGTCATGGCTCGATGACACATACTTTAGGGAGGCAAGAGAAAAATAGAAAAATTCAAATTGACAATTTGCTCAAAATTTCAATATTCTTGCGATGCATTTATGTATCTATACAAACATAGAAATTGCAACATGTCAAATAAACCAAAGGCAGTAAATAACATGTGATTTGACTGATTGACAGAAATGACTTTTTGATAAGTTTCGGCAAGTTTCGTTCACTTTTGTTTCCGTACGTAATATACGTTTTCAGTCGTACATTACATACGAAAATCTGACATTCCGTTTTTTCTAAAAGGTATTCTTCTTCTTTCTTTCTTCTTATTTCTAAAGGCTATACATATTATGACCAACTGATGCATTTAACAGATCGGAAAGAAACTTTTCGTTCGGTTTTAACACTTGCTTCCTTTTTCTTTAGCGTATTATGGTTGGGCTTGATATGATGTGATATCCTCCCATTCACCGATTCGCGAAACTTTTCGAAGTCCGTACGATCGAAGTTTGAAACAAGGATAAAAGTACATTTTGCCTGAAGTGGAAAACAATACTTTCGGTGCCATTGAAAAAACTATCAGCAAAACGCTGCGACACCATTCGAAAAAAAAAAAAATGGGAAAGATATTCAACGTCGACGTCTCAACAATGGCTTGAGGATTATTTTCACTCGACGGAGTTTTTCTTGTTGTTTGCTTCAAAGTTAAAATTGGGATGCGTTTCACGAACATAAGCATGTTTTTCGAAATAAATCTGTACAATTCACATAATTTGTTCAGGCGTCAGTCCATTCATGTTGAAATGGCAAACCAAACAAAGGATAAATCATATGGCAGATGACAAAATAGTTGTCAATGAGCACAGTGATGCCAACTTAAAGTTCTATACCTCCTAGAAAACACTCTTTATAATCCATGAATATATTCGCACGAATGAAACGATGTTTAATATTGTGAAAACAGTTTTAGGCTTGCTAGGATTTTCTTTCCCCAGGAAACAGTGTTTTTCGGAATAAAAGATTTGCTGTTTGTAAGAAAAGTGGTTTTTTCGATAATTCTCCCCACCTCTGTGACACTTAACATATTTCCATGGCACATTATTG
This sequence comes from Platycheirus albimanus, assembly GCA_916050605.2. NCBI lineage: Eukaryota > Metazoa > Arthropoda > Insecta > Diptera > Syrphidae > Platycheirus > Platycheirus albimanus. The sequence continues at coordinate 58,760,360 of OU696696.1, forward strand.
GCGCATCGAGATAATACATCAGCAGAACTGGGACGACAATCCTTAGGTCCAATTTATGGAAAACGCATTCCTGTTGGTGCCAATGTATATTGAGAAATTTTACAGGATATGTAGTACTTTCGTCAATGTTATTGGTGGATATTTTTTTGATTCGCCGACTACTCCTTCCCATATCCATTTGTTGGGGATACTGATGGATTAATTTCTTAGATGAAAGCTTAAAAAAGTATCTAAGCAATGAAGCTATCAGCAGTCAGGACTGACTCGCATGCTAAATTCTTGGGAGGAGTAGACAGACAGTGGTCACAGATTGAATAGTGTTGGGAAAAATATATAAATTGTTGGCACAACAGCAAACAGCTCCAAGCGGGGCCTGGGCCTGTGACTTACACTCTCAACCATTACTGTGTGTGCGTTGATATTCTGCAGGAATGGAAGGACCTACAATTTACCGCCGAATCCGAATGAGAAGCACTTTCCATGACATGATTTACTCTTAGAGGATTCGTCACTTCCTCGCAAGAAAAGAACTTGGGTGTAGTCAGAGATCGAACCCGGTACCTTTGGCGTGGCACACTAACCACTATACACTACCGGTTACTACGTGTTGGTAGAATGCTTAAAAAGAAGGTAAGAAAAAACAAAATTTCTTGGACTTCAGTTTCGGAACGGATGAGAACGGACTGCAAGCCAGAATTTATAAAGTCACCATCATCCAGTGTGACACTCTGAAGAACGATGCAGCGGAGGAGGACAAAACCACGTTGCATGCTCAGCTCAACCTCAAATTTCCGAAAGGAGACTTCACTATTATCATCATCATGGGGACCTAAAAGTTGACACGGACGAAAAACGCCTTGAGCGCGTTATAAGTACACAGTGAAATAATAATGTTGATATGCTCGTCGGTTTTTGTAACGCTCGTCAGTTGTTGTTTCCTCTGAACTTGTTTCTACACAAAATCTGCTATAAAGTCACTTGAGTCTTTCCTGATGATTGAACACAAAATCAAATCGACCAATTTATTAGCCAACAATCATGGAGGAAATAATTTTGCGATGTAATGAAGGAGGGAAGTGTGAATGCAGGGAGCAACTATTACCTGATAGCAAGAATGAAGCTGTGAATAGCTGCCATATGGAGAATTTTAGTAATTATAGCAACCAGACCCAAATTCAATACAGCCGCTCACATTGACTTGTAGTCACTTCGTCAACATCATTAACGGCAATCAATGAAATGTTGACTAACACTTAATAAATTTTGTTTAAAATGGTTTTTATGGAAGCTGGATCTGATCAAATCAGATTTTAAAAATTGGCAGAGACGTCTGAAGAAGCTGCAATGAGAGTTAAGGCAATGGAAGGTGGAAGAAGCTGTTCTAAGCACTGCTAAACGACGAACAGAGCTTAACTAGTGTGCATACCTTGTTCTTCCAGAGGTATTAATATTGATCCCCGCGCAAACAAGTGCAGATATAAGAACCGTGATCCTACTCTTAAGAGGCAACAAAACAGCCGGACTTGATGGCATACCTGCCGATTTTCTAAAAGCACACCCCGACTTAGAAGCTAGTACCTGATTGCCAATCGTTAAGGCTGCTTGAGAAAACGCATCCTTTCCCAGGCCCCTGGGAATATAAGAACTATGCATGGAGCACCATTTTCAAAATAAATGACAACTGTTATTCTCGATAGGACATTGTTCAAAATCGAGTCCACGCTTAACAACTAGACGTCAACTCCACTTCCTTATTAAAAATAAAATGCATTCAACTAACTCCCACCATCCACCATACCAACGGTAATATAGATAATGAAGTGTGATTATTCAATTGATTTTCCAGGATCTCTTAAGTATCTATGCTCATGCAAAACAACTGTAAAGGCTATATACACAAAATGTAATTTGTGTTAAGCGGTTTTACTTTTCTGTATAAACCTACTATATAGACGGCCTTATCCAAAGCTCAGACAACAAAAAAAACTTTGGTGGCATCTTATTTCTTGTCAACTTCATCCAGGATAAAAGCATTCATCCGTCTAAACCCTTATTAAAAAGGCATTTACCCGACATAAATATAAAAAAGTAAAAAATAAAAAAACAGAAGAAACAGCAAAATGTTTTATTTATCGGAATTGTTGTTGATTTGAATAAGTGGTCGTTTGCATATTTATGAGTTTTTTTTTGCTGTTGTCTTTTCTTTTATTTTTTCTTGCATTGTTTTAGGGTATACAAAAAAAAAAATGGGTGTATCTAAGAGAGCGTAGAAAAATACATTGTTCATGTTCCATCCAACAATTTCTGGGAATGAAATCCTCAACAACTGTCTTGTGTTGTGCACCAATTTAGATGGCATTAAATGTTTCTACGCACGGATCGGATATTACTTTTGTATTATCCGGGTATTATATGAATGTAAGGACGTACTATGTTTTGCGCAATGGTGTTGTTCTAGGTTGAAAGAGGGAAATTGTAAGGTTGCGTTAGTGCCAGAGTTATAAATTAGTATTCACAAATTAATGAACGTCCAATTAGGGGCAAATTATTGGGCGGTTTGTGTTCTTTTTTTCGGTGATAACCAGCCTTGCATTCTGTTTTTAATTCCTAAAAGTAGTCTGTCATCCAAAAAATTAGAATGAAAGGCATTTTTATTGTATTGTATGGTTCTTTAAACCTGCCTCTCCTCGTAAAAAAATAAAACATGAAGTGCATCTCTGCTAACTATTTGAATTTGGCGGGTAAATACAGCTCCTTTCTATTCCTGTAGAATATCAATGCACAGACTATCATGAGAGTGTTAGTCCTTGGCTAATTCTGGTGCTACTGGATTCATTTAAGATTTGTAAAAAGAATATTGACAGACCAGTTTCAATCTTGAAAGGAGCCTGTGATTTATACCTACTCTCAACCAGATTTGTGTGTACGTTGATACACCATAGAAAAGGAGCTACAATTTACCGCCGCCGATTGCGTATACGATTAACAGTGAGGCACTCTTTCGTGGCAAGATTTATTTTTTCACAATTTGTCATTCCCTTGCAAGAGACAGTACCCCGTAAAAAAATTAAGGTCGAGTCAGGGATCAAACCCACAAGCCCTTCGGCGGTGGTAGTTATTTAATTCAACAGCTTTCTACACTGAACCTAGACTCTGTTAGGGCAATATTCTGAGAGCCGATGTTTTGAACACACTTGGTTATAAGCCTTTTGAAAAATAAGGACAAAACCTGATCGGTAGTCAGATGATTGTTAAAAAATTATTTTCAAGGGGTTGATGTAGTCGACGCACAATTGACTGGCTAGGCTGAGCACAATGGTGTAGCTAAAGCAGTAGTACTAGTACCTACGCATTTAATGTTAAATGTACGTAAATCGTATTGCACGGTTACAACGTGAAGTAGCACCTGCAGCACAGAGAATAGCTGAAGTACAAGTAGACTCGACTCCAACTTTACGAACGTGCTGCACTGCAAAACAACAATACAAACCAGAAGGGCAGATATGAATCTTGTTGGAGTTTAGGCAACACATTTGGTGCATTCTGTTTTTGACCATATTCAACCATTGTTAACAATAGCCAACAAAAAGGCGTCGATTTAATCCAAATTAGTTACGATTTGTAACTATATGACGTCATAACTGCGTTCCTAAACTCACGTTGTTACTATTTCCAACTCACCTCCATGATATGAGTTGAAATTGTTGATCTGTCAAATTGGACGTTTTGTATTAAACAGTTCATTAATTTTGAGCGATAAATTAGAATAATTTATAATGGTTTCCCAATGCACAAACAAATGTGCAAAGTGGTTGTTTAACAGTTCAACAAATTTTAAACAACGAATCGTTCCTAAATGGTTTGTAAAAAACCCAAGAAATCCTAACAATAACACTTCAAGCTTCAACTAATTTTTTTTGACAACAAACAATAATTGTTGGATATGGTTAGAAAAAGAACGCACCAATCGAATAGGTTTCACTTCGCATATTTGCCTGCATTATGCCATTGTATAATATAAACTATAGTACTCTTAATAAGCGGAACGTTAGGTGGACGAAGTTGACAAACACTTGAATGGACAGTTAGGAGTGGTTTTTGTCAAGATTGCCATGGGAAGCAAAAACAATAATTGAAGACATTTGATGTCAAGTACATACGACAACTAGCGCCGCCATTGACGAAGTTAACAAACAGAAAAACATGTTCCATGGAATTACTTTTAAAATATATTTACAACGACTATGCTCGACAAAATACGGAAGACTTTTTTGAGGAACTTTTGCAAGTTTACCATCAAAACCAGAGAGAATTATATGAAAGAGAGTTTAATTTAAGCTGAAAATTTAATTTTGCCCACAAGTGCTGCGAAAGTGTGCTTAAAACTTCACAAACACTCCCAGCACTTAAGAAATGCTTGTTGTTGTTTTGCGTTCTTGATTTTTTCATTTATTCACAGACACGATGTCAAATAATAGCAAAAAAAAAGAGAACTGGAAATGTTAATTGGAGGGTGATATGTACGAAAGATTTCCCTCTCTTATGTCCCCTCTGATCCAGATCCGCTTCTTAATTTTTCTAAATAAAGTGATCGAATTATACAGATATCACCAACTAAATATTTCTTATGGATTAGAATAACATAAAGAGGAATAGTGGCGGAGACAGAATGGAACCTTGTGGTACCTACTAATGTATTTTTTAATATCCGACTAAGAGATGGACAAATGTTTGGTATCTACTCGATAAGTCTATTATCAGCTGGCAGAACGAAGTTTTAGATCGCTGGTTGACTAGCTGGGTCGCTACTCAACTATAACGCATTTGTATAAAACGTGATCTATACCCAGTAGGAAAGTTCCAAAAATTCACTACTGAAGAAGTTGCTTTTTCCCCGGGGAAAAATAGTTGCATCAATGATTTTTCCATTGAAGTCTATGATGATTTTATCATGGGCTTGTCATTGGAGGGAAGTATGTACCTACACCCGTTTTCGATGAACATTTTGCGATGAAATCACTGGGCTAATGGAATCTTCCAATTACTTTTGATAAGTGAAATCAGTACCTACTGGGAACGTCCTTTCTCATCTATATGAACGCGAACGAAATTATTATCCATAAAAACATGGACAAGTATATGTCCGTAAGAATAGAAAAAGCCACAATGACGTAGCGTCAAAATGGCGGTAAAGCCTACTGCATTAAAGACGAATAGCTCTTGAAATCTGACCAAAAGTGTGCCCTTGTTAACGCTTGAATCGAAGAAAAATCTGAACTTAGTGCTTGTTGAGCAATGCGTCTAGGGAAGCATTTTCAGCTGAACATTTTTTTGTCAGACGTAATAAGGAATTCTATCCAGGATGGCAATGGCAAACGACTTGAAGCAAAATAACACTCAAAAGACATTTCATTAAAATCCATGAAGCCGTTTCTGAGAAAATAAGATATGGAGGTATATGGCAGGTATGGTTCTTCAATCCCAATTGCCTGAACTACATATTTGGTAGACTTAACAATCGACCAATGAACAATTGCATTCAGAGTATCTCAAGGATTTTTTTGATGAATTATCGATCAAAAGGTAAAATACAATTACACACACACTAGATGCATCAGAGTGCACGAGCACATTACATATATTACCATATCAACCTCATTGAATCCACTCACACAAATGCACACTACACATACAAAATACAAAATACCATGTCATGCATAATATAGAAATGCTTTCAAAATACCCTTTGCATTGTGATTAGGCATTCCAATAGAAATCCTTTTGCTTAAGCTTCAAAAATGTTTTCAAGGAATCAACTTTAACCTTTGTTGCATTGAAATTGCAAATGCAATTGACGCTTTGCATGTGCAATCAAAAAAAAAAAAAAAATATCCTGACTTTCTGTGTGGCATTTCGTAAATATTCATGTTATGTGTCAAGTCAAGAACGGAAATCTTGTGTCCATAGCCTTGTGGTTTTGTATTTTAAAATGGTCAACTTGTTGCAGTTGCAGTTGCAGTTGGAAATAGTGTGGTTTTATCTTTTATGTGATTCTGAATGTGAAGTGTAGGCTCAGCTATGGGCACTGGACAATGGACAGTTGGCAGTCCAGTCAATGATTTAAGGGTGCTTTGTAAATAAACATAGCCTTTTTAAATAAAATAGGATTAGCTAGGTATAGGTACTTTGTATGCATGAAAGCTAGCTACACCTAGGTCCTTCCAACGATGAGATTACAAAGTCTGTCTTTTGTAAGACTGGAGATTAACGTGGTTCGCTTTGAACATTTGTAGTTGAACCGTTGGTTGGTAGCTACTCGTAGAAAAGCTATTATATTATCACGAGATAGTTGTTTTTCTCATCAACGCTGCGTGCTAGGGGGCGCTTCTGCAGTTGCTATTATAAACGAAGTTAGAAAATAATGAGGGAATCACAGCCAAACGCCATAATGAAAGTATTTAGGTACTTTAGATTCTATACGTGGCATTTTGTAAAAAGGACACAGGCAAAATATTCATAAAGGACTTTGAACCCACTTTGATGGGCTAATAAGTCCACAAATCAACTCTGAACTTATAACACACCTTACTGGCTGTGCACAATTATGTAGCTGCAGCAGTAGCACGTAAAAATGTTAAGGTTAAATGGACGTTAATCGTATTGCACGGCTACAATGTGAAGTAGCAGCTGCAGCATAGAGAGTAGCTGAAGTGCAAGTCGACTCGACTCGACGTGCTGCGCTGCAAAACAACAACAAACCAAAATGGCAGACATGATTTTTGTTTAAGTTCAGTGCTGCACATTTTATTCGTGTATGCTGCTTAGTGCGCACTTTTTTAACATTAACTTTGACATTGCTACGGCGTGCTCCTGCTGCAGCTACACCTTTGTGCGCAACCAGTTAGTGAGTGAAAAGCCCGCAACAGCCATATGTAGCAAAGGTTAGAAACTCATAATATTTGTGATTAATAAAAACCATGTGAAAATCTACTATAAGGTTACGCATACTTACTTTGAATGTTCTGGAACAAAAATTTTGGGATTTTTCGCTGAACGCTTTAAAAATAAAATCTTTCTCTCTAAAATCAAGATCCATCTGATGAAGGTAAATATGTATCTGGGAACTGAGTCCAACGGGTCCATTTATTGGTAGCAAAATCGTCTTTAATGAAGCGGACTTACTGCTGGAACACAATAGAAAAACGCAGCCGGAACCGCAGCCGCAACCGTATCGCATGCCGTACGTACCTAATTAGAAGTGCCCACAATGGAGTCGTACGTACTCCACGTTTTTTTTACAATTTTCACTGAGAAACATACATATATATGTATATAAAAGATGATAAAACATACATCGCATCATGTATAGTCTTTTCTATAAATTTGTAATTACCTGACCTAATATTTCTTAAAGGATTTTATTAGCACGTTGCTCTTTTTCTTTTTTTTTTTATGGAATGTCAAAAATACGCACGTATTTATTAAAAGTTGACCAACTCGTCCGTGGCCGTTTGCGGCTGCGTTTGCGGATCCGTCTCGTTGTGTTCACAACATTGAATTCGTGTGTATTCAATATTTTGACATGCGATACGGATGCGATTGCGGATCCGGCTCCGGCTCCATTGTGTTCCAGCAGTTAATCCGAAATAAAATAAAGGAAGGAGGAACATCAGCTTTTCAGAAAAAAAGAAAGAACTTGAAAAGCGAGTAGTTGAATCCTTTGAAGGGTCCCATCTAGGGTGGCGCGATCAAGTATAGGACGACCACTGGCTATACGGACCGGCCCAGTGTTCGTTGGTTGAGGCCGAGGTCCATAATAGACTGTCTGCCCCACCTTGAGTAAGTAAGTAAGTGAATATACCAAAATACATTTGTGAAAACATCATAAATTGAAGAACGCTGTAAGGAAATCTCAATTCAGAAAGTAATCCTAAGTTAAATTATTTTTCTTAATGATGAGCAAACTTGCCGAACATGATGCAGGAAGAGAGGACAGGGAGTATAATTACTAAGGATATTGTCGGACAGCGTGTTGGACTACAACGGCAACCTTTTGGTGATGATAGAAGCTACAAGGATGTTATGAGCAATGGCGCGTGTACATTTTGACGGCTCGTGGCGGGCATGTTATTTGGGTGACATCTGTCAAATTTGGTGTTGAATTGCTGATGTCAAATCACCTTGCCCATAGTTGCACGATTGTATCCAAATGATTAAACTTTACTGTAAAAGTGATTGACAAACCTGATGCTCTTGGATCCATGTGGAAATGTTATTTAAAATTGGGTCACTTGGATCCGTGCCAGTGTAAGAAGCCGAGTAGGATACTTAAACGATGTTCTATTCCATACATAATGGCATACATGACCCTTTTAAATAAAAAGGGAATCAACTTTGAGGAAAGGTTACGCTTCAACCCACACGTATCAGCACTCCTCAAAAAAGCCAATTACGCCTTTCATCGCATTTATCCTAATGCGAAAAAGAAATGGCCTTAATCAAAAGACGAAGTTGCTTCTATATAAGCAAATAATAAAGCCCATAGTTACATACGGTTTCCCGGTTTGGTTCACAACATCAAAGACAAGTATGAAGAAGATCGGAGTATTTGAAAGGAAAATGTTTAAGATTTGCACGGATCTTCACTTCGATCAACGACGGAAGAAGTACCCAAGCAACAAACGACTCTACGAGGCAGCAGCGATAACACCGTTGGACAAGTATATGACGGAATCGGCTAGAAGGTTGGCGACAAATTTAGTCAACCATCCGAATCCTCTAGTGAGCACAATCAACAGTGAAGAACGGCATCCTGAACCACGATACCTGGACATAACTGCGCTAATGGACGAAGGAATTATCAGAATCAACGACGACGAGGCTATTCAGTTTTACTAGGAAGCATCGTCAACTTACCACCGTGGCTAGTAGCCAATTCACCAACACATCAAGGACAACCGGATTTGAACAACCCAAGATGGACACCCCCACTTGACTCTTAATATAAGTATAATTAATGACAATTTTTTTTTTTAAATGTATTATAAGGCCCCTAATGTGCCAACAAATATTTTTAAGTATCATAAGTAAAATAGAATAAGAATCAATTGTAAATATTAAATTGTTCAATAATAAATAATCATTTTAAATAAAAACGAGTTTGGTCAATACCTCACACACAACTTGCTTAGTTCTATTTCAACATCTTCCCGGACTTATTGAAATCAATTTAGTATACTATACACTACTCCCTGGGTGCCGTTTTCAAGGTTGTAGTTGAAAAATGGCCGCCAGATGACAGTACCTACATTATAAACTGTCAAAGTTGCTTTTATTTCAAAGGCTTGGAAGTCAGAAATTAGCATGGGCAAGAAATGCGGAACAGGCTTTAGAAACTAAAAATCTGAACACCCAAACAATTACATCAATTTTTTTAAGCGCATTGTAACGGAATTCTTAAAAAATATGTTCATTACTTTTTTCAATATTATATTAGAGCTTTTCAAGTTGACATGAGTCAGGATAAGCCAAAGAAGGACTTTTCTTAGATCATCCGAAAGTGATGTTGAAATTGGATATGCACAGTGCACACCCTCACTGCATCATTTCCCAAGTTATTGTCAACGAAAACGAATGAGGAAACTAGCTACCTACCTATTATGATAAGGATAAGGATAAGGGTATTCATACCCCCTTATTGGGCTAACAAATTATTAAACAAAAGTCATTGCCAGTTTTCATTATTATCCTTTGTTATCGGTTTCAAAACATGACGTTTGTTGAATCATTAAATAAAACCTATTTAATTTAAAACGTTTGAATCTTTTCCTAAATAGAGCTCAAGGACATTTTGTGAGCTGTAAAGAAAACCTTAAAGGAATCATTATCTATATCGAAGTTCGAAGTTTATTTATTGACTTACTGGTTTTCCAAAATAAAACTCTTTGACCGACAACCCTCAAAGATTGAAGAGAAAACAAGAAACATTGAATTTCCCACTTTTCATCGAAGATTAACCCCAAGGATCCTTTTGAAGGAATTTCAAAGGCAGCATAATATCCTTTTGCATATACATTGATGCGTCTTGAAAGTGGTTCGCACGACCCACACATAAGAATGTGGTTCCAAAAATGTAGATAGGCATACCTACTACCTACCTGTGTCCAGTGTCCAGTTCAAACCAAGGAGAAAACCCATTCGATTAGCAATAGGCTTTTGTGCTCAAAAGGTAGAAAGATCCTACACTTGGACGAACAAACGACATCGACACATCGACATGGACATCATAGCAAATATTCAACACAAATGTGGTTTTGCATTCTAAATGAATGTCCTTCCTCATACCTGGATGGATTTGCTATTCCTAGTTTTGGCAGAGATACGACGACATATGAGTAGACAGAGTAGAGTATATAATATGGAATGGAAATGGAAGCTTGTGGAGAAACACAGTCTGGTGTCTTTTGGTTTGGTGACATTGCTTTGTCACATTGGAATAGTATTGTATCTTAGGGATGTCGAATTGTTTATGGTTTGCTTGCGGGTAAAGAAATAAGAGAGAGATACCTTACCTAGCTTTCTGAGTGTATCTAAATCTAACACACTTTACGGATGAGGAGGCTTTGAAACAAACCTGCTGTCATCCGAGCGGATCATATGGATGAGAGTTTCTTTTGAAATTCAATTTTAAACAATGTTGGTGACCATTGATTGGAACGTATTGATTTAAGAAGTTCTTTGGTTTTGTGTGTGGGTGAGGTGGTGACACGACCAACGACGGAAGACGAGGCTGAGAAAGTAAGATGTTTTGAAAAAAAAAATTGTATCTTCAATTGATTTGTAGTTCAAGAAACATTATTATTTTACTTGTGGCTATTTGCTTTTGGTGGAACTCACTTGCCACATGCCACATCATAAAGTTTGTTAAGTCGTTTGCAAAGATATATTTTGACATGTGCATCTTCAAAAATGAGACCACCTACTTTGCACGAAGTAAAGAGGCATATGGGAGGGTCTTAAACCGTTTGCTTACAATCGATTTGGTCCTTACCAATGTGGCTTTAGACCTGGAAAATCTACCACATTCCATCAGATCCTGGACTGGGAGAACTTAGGAATTTATACTGATAACCTCGACCGGTTCATCGATTTCAAAGCAGCCTGCGACAGTCTTAATAGTATACAGCTATCAGAATGTCTACAAAATCACGATGATGTTGAAGAATGCTTACTGTTCCTTCAAAATTGGTACAGATTCTACACTGAAACCTTCGACACCAACAGAATACGGTTAAAAGTTGATACCCACTGGCATGTTGCATTTATTTGCAAACGCGCAAGACAAAATGACGAAAGAAATAGGAAAAACATTAAAGGATATGCAGACATTAAATTTTTTTGTTCAAATACGTTTTGGGTTCATATTTCGCTGAGCGGGGCGAGCTTGCTCTCTCTCTCTCTCTCTCTCTCTCTCTCTCTCTCTCTCTCTCTCTCTCTCTCACGAATAAGTCCGTGGGAATTCAAATGTACATACTAAATGGAGCCGATAAACGTCGTTTTACGGCTCCGTATTTGGACCCGTATGCGGAGTCTAGTATGTGAGAGCTCGACCCGCTCAGCGAAATATGAACCCAAAACTGACTTTAAAACAAAAATGTAATGTCTGCATGTCCTTTACTGTTTTCCCCATTTTGTTCGTCATTTTGTTTTGCGCGTTTGCAAATAAATGCAACATCGCGATTTATTTTGTAATATTCACTTTTATTCATATTAAATTTTACTTTTTTTCTATCTTTATTTAATATTTGTTCTTAACTTTTTATAGGCGCGAATTTTTCTTTGTGCTGTTGTCTCTCCAAAAAGTAAATACATTATACATAAATAAAATGCTCCTGCTCTCTCTCTTTCCCTCTCTCTCTCTCTCTCTCTCAATTTATTAAAAAAGAAAAAAATACTCGATTCTCGAATCTCTTTCTTAATTTTGTATGCCATGCATGATGCATGCAATTTTATGAGAGGACTCCTAAACGCTGACTCAGGCGTCGGGCAAGTCAGAAAATGAGCGGTAAATTCTGAAGTCAGTGATTTTGCTTGAAGGGAGATTGAGACATTTGTGTCAGTTTTGGTACAGATTGGAAAAAGAAAGTTCACGCTCTGCTAAAAATAAATAAAACTTCACACCAAAGTAAACAAAACAAGAAGGAATGAAAAAGAAGTAAGAAAGAAAAAGACGAAGATAGCGTGGTGTCAAAAGAAATTACCAAACTCAAATGAAAACACTTTTTCTTCTAATTTCAAAATTAGCTTATTTTGGCCCCAATGAAAACGTTAATATAAATGCAACACACTTACCCTTACAATATCGCTTTTGAAACAACTACTCACATAACAGCCCTGCTCCGATCCTCTTCGACTCTCGCCAGCCATTGCGATTCTCGATATTAATTTGACGTTTCAGAAAAAAGCCGCCGTTGTGAAAAAACTTGATTTTCAAAAATCCATCTTGCTCCATAATTTTTAACTCTTTCCAAATAAAATTAGTTAAAACAAAACAATTCAATTTATTTAAAATTCAAAAGACATTTTATATGTAAAAAGAAAACATCAAAATGCAAATAATCGAAGTGAATGACCGTGAAAAACTCTCAACGCTGATAATACAAGAACTCAAAGAAATCGGCGTCAAATATCGAAAAGATAAAAAAACAAAACCTTCCCAGGTAAACGTAAAATTAAACTAAATTTTAATCTTTAAAACAAAATGTGCCTTCTGTGTAGGAAAAAACATGTCGCAAACGCATTTTTCGCACGCACTTACATCTCCTCGATCTAACAGATGTAATCCTGTCCAGTGGTAGCGTTGTGCAGATCCCTCGATTCGTCGCAGACGCCTGCAATCGTATCTTGGAACAAGTTGAAACGGAAGGCCTATTCCGCAAAGCAGGCTCTTCCCTCAGACAAAAGGAAATCCGAATCAGTCTGGAGGCGGGCTTGCCTCTGGGAAAGACACATCACGTCATAGACGTGGCAAATGTTGTCAAATCGTTCTTTCGGGAACTCCCCGAACCCCTGATCCCATCCTACATCCAAGAGACGCTCCTGCGTGCCCTCCTGATCGGCGATAACCGCATCAAAGCGATTCTTCTTGCCATTCTCCTCCTCCCGCCCTTAACAATCAACACACTGTCCTTCTTCATGCAATTCCTCAACACAGTCTCCCTCTATTCCCACATGAACAAGATGCCCGTTGAGAACTTGGCCATCATCTTCACACCTGGCTTGATGCCTTTCCCCGACATCGCCAGCTTCCGCTTCAACAATCACGTGAAAATGGTTCAACTTTTGATCGAGAATGCCCATGCCATTGGAACTGTCCCGGAATGCATCGTCGACAAGCTGCACATTCACGAGATCTATTCGAAGACACCGTCCAAGGCCAAGTCTGTGGAAGCTCTGGACATGAAGAAGAAAAAGAAAAGACGCAGCGGTTCGCTTACTCGTAATTGTCGCTTCGATGATCCAAGTTATTCAACTGAATTGTTTTTTTTTTTTATTTTCTTTCTGGAAATAGAAATGTTCAATGGATTGAGGAAGATGGTTGGTGGAGCTATTGGGAGTGCAGAGAATCTTGGCCACACACCGGACTCAACAAAGACTCCTTCGATGGCTACGATCCCAGCTGCTGCAACGCCGTGCTTGTCCAAATCGTCGAAGAAGAGGAAATTTGCCGATCCAGTTTGTGCGTTCAGTGCAAAGAAGAAGTATGAAGTCTTGGAGGGAGGAGGATGTTTCCGGTTTGCAATATGATAATGTTGGTTTGTTTTTTTTTTTCAGGAAAGATCTGCTTGCCTTGCTGCCCAGTAATAGTGGCGGATTCTTGCCCAACACGCCCCAAGTCAAGTAAGTTTATACTTTCCAACCCAAAACGATTTAGTTTGTGTCTCAGTTGGAACTCCTTTGTGACTTAATTCCAGCGTTACCATAAAATTGAGGTTTCAAGCCAATGGAACTGGCACCTTAGTTTACTTTAACTTTTGGTGGGCCTCCGAAACTTGATGCGCCAGGGCTTCAAGAAACTGTTCCTCTTAGGTTTTTGACGATCTCCCTTCATCTCATCGCGCAATCAAAGATTAGGTCTACCTTACTTACTAACGGTGGCGCTTGCAGTGCATTGTGTACACGAAGACCGTTGCCATCAGCTACGCACCCCAAGTTGGTTGAGGTCGTCCTCCTCTTGATCACGCAATCTATGATGGGGTCTTCCAGTAATGCGTTGTGTCTCTTTTAAAATGATTGAAGACTCGTCTAGCTGAAGCGTTTTCGTCCATACGCTCCACATGCCCCAGTTATCAGAGCCGCTGTATTTTCAGGTTCTTAACCAAGTCAATGTCGCTGTATAGCCCGTACAGTTCGTCATTGAATCTTCGTCTCCATTGATACATACAGGACCGAATATCAGCCAAAGAATCTTTCTCTCAAAGCACCCCAGCCTGTATTCATCCGATTGTGTCAGTGTCCACGCTTCTGCCATAAACACCAGGACTGGGATGAATAGGGTCTTGTATAGTGTCTACTTGGTCCTTTGAGAGAGGGCTTTGCTACTAAAATGCCTTCTAAGTCTGAAAAAACATGGGCAAGAATGATTCTTCGACTGATCTCTTCACTGACGTTGTTCTGAGACGTTATAGTGGAACCCAAATATACAAAGTCCTTGACTACTTGAAAGTTAGGTCTGCCTAGGCATTGTAATTGTAAGACATTCAAGAAAGAGCGTAGGCTTTCTTCGACCATTACCACGCCTTCGCCTTTACCACGTTGATAATAAGTTGTATTATGCATGTTGCTGACTCAATTGTACAAGACACTAGTAAGGTTAAATAAAGTAAGGTAAAGGGTGTTGAGTTGTTAAAACTGCATCACGAATCCACTGGCCGGGATATGTCTCCTCATAGTTAAAAAGAGGTGTGCTTCCACGCTGGCAAAATCACTGCGTAAGCTTTTCCAACTGTCCTACTCCACAGGTATCTTTCTGAGTGGATGGAAAACAGCATTTGTCCAGCCCGTTCCAAAAAAAGGCGTATCTTCATCCCCTTCCAACTACCAACCAATTGCACTTACGTCCCTTCTTTCCAAGGTCATGGAAACCCTGATAAATTTTCAGATCAAGAAGTATCTTGAAAAACGAAAACTTCTTAATGACCGGCAGTACGGCTTTCGCAGCAACCGTTCTACTGCTGATCTGATGGTATATCTCACCGAAGAGTGGAACCAATCTTTACATCGTTTTGGAGAAAGTAATATTGCACTCGATATTTCAAAATCATTTGATAGAGTCTGGCACCAGGCTCTCTTATCGAAAATGCGGGCATTGATGAACCCCTTCTTCGATGGTATAGAAATAACCTTTCGGACTGTTCCATTCGAGTTTGTTAGGATGGTTTCCAGACTGATGTTAATTTAATAAAATCCTGATGTGCCCAAGGCTCCGTTATGTCTCCAACACTCTTTCTTATCTTTATTAATGATCTCTTGTCAAAACTTCTAATCCACTAAATTGTTTTGCTGACGACAGTACTGTCAGCTTCTCATACTCGTTTCCAGATTCAAATTGACTTCCGATCTTGACAGCATTGTACAATGGGGAGTTACCAACCTTGTGGAATTCAATGCTTCAAAAACTCAATGCTGTCTACTGTCGTTAAAGCATAACCTGCCCCCTATGCCATTTATCCATGAGTGGGCACTTACATTGAGGAAACCGAACAGCTTTGCGTTCTAGGTATGTGTATTACAAACCACCTTTTGTGGAACGATCACATATTTGACGTCGCTAAAAATGCCGCAAAATGCTTAGGTTTCCTAAATCGATGTAAAATATTTTTCCCTCTCTGATCTGGCTTCAATCTACAAGGCATATACATTCGCCCGAAGCTAGAGTATAATTCTCATATCTGGGCAGGTGCTCCTGTCACTCACTTGCGTCTCCTGGATAGGATCCAAAGAAGGGCCCTAAAACTGATTGGAAAAAGAACCATTACCGAAACATTTGTTTCACTTGGACACCGCCGTAATGTTTCTTGTCTCACCTTGTTTAATAGCTACTTCCACAAACAGTGCTCCAGCGAAATAGCCAGATGCATTCCCCTTAAACAATTTCCCCGTAACAATGCGTCTTCTTCCGTCTCTTGGTCTTGGCATCTTTATGCATAAGCCAAATGTGTCGATGCCCATTCTGTTCATGTGGGTTCCCATTGAATTATGAGCCGTTAGATTCCCAATCAATAGGTTCCAACCTATTGAGTTCTCTATTCTTTCATTGAGAGTTTTTGGCATAGATTCCTGGAATACTATGGGTGGGAATGCGTTTCTGAAAGACAAACAATTCCCATTTTTCACTGATGGTTAACCAGCACCCCACCACGACTGATGGTCTTACTCCAATAGAATACAGATAGTCAGGCTGCGCTAAAATCTTTGAAATCGTCTAACTCCAAAACAGCTTTAGACTGTCGATCATCTGTCGGAGAGATGGCGGAACAGTTTAGCACTCACCTCTGTTAGGTGCCAGGTGTCATGGAGATATTCCAGGGAACTGCAAAGCCGACGAACTTCCCGAACAAGGAACGACATTCCCCATTTTGACATAACACAGCTTTCTTGGATCTCCCCATCGCTACATGTAAATTTTTGTTAAAGCAAAATGGTACAGAGTGGACAAATCTTAGATGACAGGGGGTAACATTTGGCCAGCGACAAAAATGGGTCCGAAATGCTAGTTAGACTGCTCATTACCTCCGTTATAGTTGGCATTACAGACCACTGTGTGAAAGGTAGACACGCCGCACTAGGTGTGTCAGCTTATACCTCTCTAGATGACAACCTCAGAGAAGACGGTTGTGTTTTTTTACTGTGTCCGAAAATCAAAAATAATATATTCAATATTCAAATTAAATTAAATATATGTAATTAAAATACAGTGTTCAAATTTGTATTTGATTATAAAGTGTGAAAAACAATAAAAAAAATGGATTCGTCGTGCATAAAATGCTCCAAAGGGACTCGAAATGAGACACTTGTGCGGTGCGGCGGTCTGTGCGGGAAAGGAATTCATGAAAAGTGCGGAAATTTAACAAAATATGACATTGATAAGATGCAGAGTAATGTTAACATTAAATTCGTGTGTGACAACTGTATTGGATCTATGGCCGTATTAAAAGAAAATTATAAGAATATTTTGTCGTCGATTAATTCGACAGAAAATATATTAAAAAATATTTTTCAACAAAGTGTGCAAAAAATGGAAAAGTGCGTTAAAGAGACTGTTAGCCAAATTATACATAATAATAATAACGTTAATGATATAAAGAAGTGTGTGAAAGAAGCGGTTAGTGAGGTTAATGTTGAGAGTGAGAGCAAAAAACAAAAAAAATCATATGCATCAATGTTAAGTGCGCCTATTTATATTAAACCAAAAAATCAACAAGAGAACGAAAAAACAATAAAAGAAGTTAAAGAAAAAATTAATCCCTCAAAATTGTCGGTTAAAGTTAATAAAATTTCAAATAAAAAAGACGGAGCGGTCACGATCCAATGTGAGAATGAAAATGAAAGGAGCATTATATCAAAAGAAATGATAGAGAAATTAAATACTGATTATGATATCAGAGTGAGTGAAATGAGGAACCCGAAAATTTTGATTCATGGTATGAGAGAGAAAATAAATGAAGATCAGGTTGAAGCTGCGTTGAGATCTCAAAATAAATCAATTAACTTTAAAGAAATTAAGTGTTTGAAAGTTTTCCAGTCAACCAAAAATAAAAGCATTTATAATGCAATTGTGGAAGTTGACGGAGAATCTTTTAAAAATGTCATGGAAGAAAAATTTGTTTATATAGAATGGGATGAGTGTATTTGTTATGAAAATATAAATGTAAAGAGATGTTTTAAGTGTTGCGGTTATAATCATAGTGCGGCTAAATGTAGAAGTGAGAAAGATGTATGTGCAAAGTGTGGTGAAAATCACACAATTAAAGATTGTATGAGTGAGAGCTCACGATGTATAAACTGTGTTTTAATGAAGGAGAGGCTGAGCAACGTTGAGAACAATATTGATGTGAACCATGATTCCAGGGATGCCAATTGTCCAGTTTTTCAAAGAAAATTAAAGATTGAGAGGGACAAAATTTTATACTAGCAGCTAAGTATATTTAAGTGTGTTTATTTGAATGTACAAGGTCTCGTTAATAACTTCAATGAAATTGAATTACTGGTTAATGAAGAAAAACCAGAATTATTATGCTTAAGTGAAACACATGTAACGGACAATATCAATGATTCGGAATTAATATTAAATAGTTATAATTTTGCTCAAATTAGAAGTGTGTCTCCATATACTGGCGGTGTTTTGATTTATATTAAAAAAGATCTAAACTTTGAAGTTATTAACGAGGTCAAAAACAATGAGGGTTCAGATTGTCTCGAGATCAATATTGGTGACCGAAACATTATGGTAAAAATACTTCTAGTGTATAGATCACCAAGTTTTTCAAGAGCCAATTTTTGTACGATGTTTACCAATCTATTAGATCAAGTAAATGTTGATAAAGAATTTATTGTCTTAGGTGATTTTAATATCGATTGGTTGAGTGATAGAACATATAAAAACAGAATACATTCTATGTGTGTAGAAAATAATTTACGCGTTATCAATAAGGAACCCACGAGAATAACGGCTACTTCATCGACTCTAATCGATTATATTATATCAAATTCTAAGCGTATTTCAGCAAAAAATGACTCTAAATTAAAAATAAGTGATCACGAAACCATTCGATTTGAAATTACTCTAAAAAACAATATACAAACAAATAGTAATGCAAAGTATAAAATTTTAAACTATAATAAAGATAATTTTTTCACTAATCTTTTAGCAAGTGGTCTGATTGGTGTGGATGTTGTTAACAGCAGTGTGGATGAATTAACTGATTTGTTTTGTGATGAATTGGAGGGTATTGTAAATGGAATGGTTGTTGAGAAAAGCGTGAATATTGGTAAATGTCAGTGGTTTAATAGAAAATTAAAAAAATTAAAACAAAATAAAATTTTAAAATATGAACAATACAAGTTTGTCAATCAAAATTCGGTATGGAATGAATATATATCAGCAAGAAATGTTTATAAAAAGGAACTTCAAGTAGCAAAAGACAATTTTATTCAAAAAAAGATTGACTTATCAGCTAATTCACAAAAGCTATGGAAAAATATAAAAAATTTAGTTTTAAATAAGAATCATTGTGAAATAAAAAATGTATCATTTAGCGGAAATATGATGTATGATAGTAGAGAAATAGCAAGTGAATTTAATAAATATTTTATAACAAGTGTAGAAGATATTATTGCGGAAATCCCACTAACAACGTATTCTGATCAAATAAATAACTCTAACACTATTTTTATATTTAAATCAATTAACAACAGAGACATTATTGAAGTTCTAAAGTCTATGGGTAAAAAGAAAGACTACAAATTTATGAGTGCGCAAATGTTTTTAGACGGTTACGAAATCTTAGGTCCTGTATTAAAAGCAATATTCAATAAATCCATTTCAACTGGCTGTTTTCCGAGCAAATGGAAGGAGTCACTTGTAGTACCTATCCAAAAGATTCAAAATACAATATTATGTGAAGAATACAGACCTGTTAACATGCTCCCTATTTATGAAAAAGTCTTAGAAAAAATTGTAGAAAAGCAATTTAGAAATTATATGGAAGTAAATAATCTAATAATTGATCAACAATCGGGTTTTCGGAAAGGGTACTCGTGTGAAACCGCGCTAAATTGGGTGATGGAAAACTGGAAAAATGAGATGGACAACAAAAATATTATCATTGCCGTTTTTTTGGATTTCAAGAGAGCCTTTGAGACTGTTGATCGAAAAATACTTCTTGAAAAGCTCTCAAAATATGGAATTAAAAACAATGAACTAAAATGGTTTGAGTCATATTTGAATGCCAGAACACAGCGTACGTCGGTGAACAATAATGTGTCGAATGCAAAAGAAGTGAAAACAGGAGTACCTCAGGGCTCGGTTCTGGGGGTATTCCTGTTCCTGTTATATATTAATGATATAAATTTGTCTGTTAAATATTGTAGATTATGTATGTTTGCGGATGATGCCCTTCTCTTTATTTCGGGAAAAGATGTGCGAGAATGTACGGAGAAAGTTAATAATGATTTACAGTCCATTAGTGAATGGCTCATTATTAATAAATTAAAACTTAATATAAGAAAAACAAAATATATGTGTATCAATAGTACGGAACAGAACGTTGTGCAAATAAATGGAGAAAACATTGACCGCGTTGATGAATTTAAGTACTTGGGAGTAGTCATTGACAATAAAATAAACCTCAAAGCTAATACGGAATATGTATGCAAAAAATTATCGAAAAAAATATATTTTCTTGGACGGATTAGAAAAAAACTTTCAATAAATACGGCAATTAAAATTTATAACGCGATTGTAAAACCTCATTTTCAATATTGTTCTACCATTCTTTTTTTATCTTCTCAAGGTGATATATCACGCCTCCAAAGGCTTCAAAATAAGGCTATGAGGATTATCTTAAAATGTGCGCGACTTACTCATATAAAAACAATGTTGCAGAGACTTAACTGGCTTAACATAACGCAACTAATTAAATTAAATGTTTTATTGTTTGTCTTTAAATTGAAAAATAATATGCTTCCAAAATATTTAAGCAATAATTTAAAATATATCAGTGATTCCCAACCATATAATCTCAGAAGTGCTCAAAACTTTAGACTAGAATTTAAATCAACCTCTCGAGCGCAGAACACAATGATGTTCAAGGGACTTCAATTGTATAATAATCTTCCGAACGAAATTAAATCTTTAAATAACTTAAGAAACTTTAAAAAAGAGGTGATTAAACATTTAAAATCGGACAATTAATAAGAACTTTAAATCTCAATTAACTAAATGGCTTCTTAGCCAAATCTACTGCTCTTACACTCTTTAACCTTTAATTTATTTTTATTTATGAACTTAATTAAAATAGCTACATAAATTAACAAATAATATATTAAAATAACACTCATCAGAATTATAATATAAACATAATTATAATAATAAAAATAATTAAAAGGTCCTCCCCGCGCGCCGGTTGGGAGGGGAAAGTGGGCGGGGCATAAATAATAATAATAATAACCATCTTAACCTTCCTCGATAATCGCCAAGTCATTATTCAGGAACATCTGTCGTTTGTGGATTTGAGGTGAAGGCACCGGTTACTGTTAAAAGTCGTCGTCAAACTCATGGTGTACTGGTATTAGAGTTACGTAGAACCTTTTCAAGCTTCAACTCGCCTTAAGATCCCTAGCAATGCCGCCGGAACAGCAAGCATTCTCCAATGCCATCCTGCAAAGACTTATAAGTTTTGCAGGTGATCTGGTCATAACGCGATATAGTTCATCCCTATTGACACTGCCGTAAGCTGCTTTGATATCGTTGATCAGGTGGTGGGTCTCGATTTTAAATTATTGTGTTTTCTCTACGATCTGGCGCAACGTGAAGATCTGGTCAATTATATATTTTTGAGGCATGAGTTGATGAGTACGCATTGTTAAGGACCAAAACGATGGTTAGCAAATGGCTTAAGAGGCTCACATAAAACGCTGGACAGGATCTTATAGAAGATGGTTAAAAGACAAATACCTCAATAATTCGTTCAAAGTAAACGGTATGAACATGGGCTGTGTTGCTACTACAATGTTTCCAGTTCATGCCTCTTTTCTGCTAAAGCATCTCTGCATCTGCTCGACTTCACGTTGACAGTGATCTTTATCAAGCAAGCGTTTCTTATCATTTCTTAGGTCATCGTAGAGCTTATCGTACGCACTTGTTCTCTTTCTGAGGCACGAACTGTACGCACCAAGTTTGGCTTTGTTTGCCTGAGAACAGCACTCCAACCAGGGATTTATCGGAGGTTTCTTAAGGCTTTGGCATAACAGGTGGTCAGTATACTTTGTAGAGCTCACTTCCATTTGATGTCGTCCAACATTAAACTTCCTCGTCATAGTTGTTGATCGCCTAAGATCTTCCATCCACGGATATCTGTACTCGAAGATCAGCACCTACTAAGAAGTAATCCGAATGGATGTTCCACTGAATGTTCGGACATGTTTAAGCGTATCTTCCGCCGATCACAATACGATCGAATTGGTTGTAGGTCCGACCGTCTAGCGACCGCCATGTGAAGTGGGAATCTAGTGCTCTGCATTTCGATCGTCATACCAAAGATGCCTTCCCTCCCATTTTCGGAGTTAAAGTCTACGGGCATCGCTTATTTGTCTGTAGGGACATTTACTCTTACACGCCAAGATGGTGATATTCGACCTTGATGAGGATTGTCATCAATCTCTCGCAGGTTTCGCGAAAGCTCAAAAAACTAGCTTAGAATTTCTGAAAGAGCAAGACCGCATCCGCATAATACTTCCCGTTATAGAAGTCACATTTTGTTTGTACTTGTCCCGTCCCATCTCATAGCATCTCCTCGAGAGCTGTCATGTCAGTTTTTAAACTGGCGAGGATTTTGCCGGAACTGTATAGCCTTGCTAGGCATGTTTTATAGTTTAAGGTTAATAGTATCGATATTTTTGTAGGGGGTGGGGGTGTCTTGGCCACATTTTTGGATTGTTCATTCGAGGCGTACCTACCTTGTTTTGGGTGTTGGACCTTCAGAGCGTATTTGTTCCTAGTTCCTGAGAAAATAACTCAGGTATCTACATCCCATGAATCAGTTGGGTCTACCGCTCCTCGTTAGTTCACCTTTTGCTTGTCCAGTGCGGTCACCAAAATCAACATAGATTAGGTAACCAGCAAGATGTTCAACTTATTAACTTTGCAGCCTTAACTCCTTAAGGACGCGACTAGATTATAGATTAGAACCCCGGTCACATTTAAAAAAATGCCTTCCATATCTACGTTAACCATAATCTTGTTTGAATTTCTTTTTGACATCGAATGTCTCAGTAACTTAGTATTCTTGCGTTATAAGCGGCGTCTGTCGCTTCAGTTCCCGATGTCTCGTTACATTTTCGAATGCGAGAATCGGCAACATTTATTCCCCTTTTTTGTTACTGAACTAGAAACTTCTTCCTGCTGCTTTAAGACCCGAGCCATAAAAATACCCTCTTCTCATCAACTCTTTCTAACTGGAAGTGTAGATGCCCCCTTTGGTCCCGTTTTAGGAACTTTGTGCGATCTTGTATTTTATTTGTTTGTCTCTTTAAAATTATTTTAAACTAATTATACCTTCCTTTTTGTGTTCCTCAGAGAATCGAAGAAGAATCGTCTCAGCTTGGGAGGCCGTCGACAGCCGAAGAAAACTTCACCAGCAGCTCCGGCTCTTCCATCCATGGAACGACGATGGAGTATTGTCGGGTCTGGTTGGCCTCGCAACAAGAAATCTGATAAGAAAGAAGCAAGCTCTACCATAACAAAGCCTCTCTCCCCAGTCGCATCGATGCCATGTATTTCCAAGCTTAATTTCACTCCAACCGAGTTCCCAGTTGCTGAACATTCTAGCTTTGTAGACAGTTCCGTGCCGGACTCTACAACAGACGTTGAAAAGAACAACAGTGAAGCATCCGATGGAGAATTTGTTCGAGTTCCCAAGAACTACTACGAATCTATCATAGAACGAGTGTCTGCTATCGAAAACCGAATGTCCCAGGAGTTTGGAAAAATTCATAGTTCATTGTCAAGCGGAGGTGGTGGTGATGTTGATCTTGATCTTGACTTGAGCATTAAGAAAGCACATATGTCCAATGACGAGCGATTGAACTGTAGCATGAGTGGTTTGGAGAGGGTTCTGAATGAATACGAACAAACCAAGGAGGATACCGAAAGACTTACCTCGCCCTATACCGAAAACCTCGCCAAGAGGCTGAGCAGGGAGTTGAAAATCCGTCGCAGTTCAGAGAATCGAATCATTCGTTCACCAAGTGCTCGAAAGATCGGCACAATGAGAAGACGCTCAAGAGAAGCAGCCAGGTTGACACGAAACAAGACATGGCACGACAGTTCAACATCGGAGAAGCCAGCAGTCACTGCTGCGAAGCCGGTGATTTTATACCCGCCCACAGCTTCGCAGGGCTTTTGTTCCAAATGTAATCTCAAGAGAGGACGTCCCAATACGTTGAACACAGGCCTCCCTCAGCAATGCACACCGGTAAATGAGAAGAAGTCAAGTTGTGGAGGAGGATCTCGAAGGAACTCGCTTGTCGATGAAAATTGGACTTCTGGAGAGATTTTCTTCGATGTCAAGAAACCACCACAAAACTATGGCATGGAGCACAAGCCCTTGGAAGAGTGTGTTCCATCAACTCCAACTGTTAAGTCGTCAACTCCTGTAGTCCAGTGTGCTCCTTCAACTCCTGTTGTACCAGCAAAACCAGAACCGTTTCCAGAAATGAAAACGCCAATGTTGCCTCCGAGGTCCATCCGCAGAAAAGCCATGACAAACAATCGAACTCCCGCCTCAGCTATGAGGTTGTTACCCACCAGAATATTTGCCACACCTGGCGAAGACGAAGTCAATGGAAGAGCATCGATTGCTAGATTGAGAACTCAGAACGCTGGAATGGTCATGGCCAAAGCGAAGCTCTTCGATGGATTGGGTGGCAATGAAAATGAAGCCCCACCCCTCGTCACCCCAACAACCACAAATAATCGTCGCAGAAGTGTAAGACTTCCTGCGCCGCCATTAAATTTGAAAAGTAAGATTGACGAATTCAAGATGCCCAGCACAGAGGGTTCACCATCATCATCGGCGCGAAAGAAGAACACCACAAAGAGTCCCGGTTGCATTCAGAAGAGACAGCGATTGTGTTTGGCTTCGAAAGTACCGAGTAAGCAATTCTTGGACTCAATGGTTAACGAAGAGAATCTTCTTTCCAAAAAACCACCCAAAAATCCAACATTCAAGAATATAACAAACAAGGAGCGACACAGTAATAGTCCAAGGACTCCGAAGAACCGTAATAATCATTTTGGTGGAGTGAACTCTCCAAGGCGCGGTCGTAACCCAAACTCGGCTGGAGGCTCTCGAAGAAGGACTCCACACAAAGTCAATACTCCAGCTGGGGCGCGGAAATCTCCGAGGTTTGTTAATGGAGTTAGGGAGACTTAAATCGGGATTCTAATCCTGATCGCTAGCGCTGTAAATAGCACGATGTCTGTGCCAAGTGGGTTTTTTTTTTTAACTTCGCTAATCTATGAAGTGCATGCAGCCTTCGAGAACGACTTGTCAAGTTGGGCTTTGTTTTCAAACATTTCCTTATGCCATAAAATATGTGTTTTTTTTGTGTTTATTCTTATATCTATTTACTCGACGTATATAGCAACGAACTATGTATACACTCTTACCTGTGTATTTTCTGTTTCTATTTCTAACTTATTATTGTACTCAAAAAACTATACATACATATGTATTAATCTTACAAATTAATAAAGATTTATCTTCAAAATTGTGTAAAAAACGGTTTTTGTAATAAAGGTAAACCTAGAGAACCATAGTATACATTTAAGCTCCGATGACACTTACAAATATGCTCTTATTCTAGCGTACTGACTTGAGTCCTGCGCATTTATTTGGTTGCAATCAGTGAACCAATCGGTTCTGAAAACCAATAAAACAGGCAAAATAGCTTCTGCCTTTATTACTACGAGGGTCATTCAATAGATACTTAGCCTACAAAAGAAAAACGAACATTTTGGGTAAGTGACGATTTATTTTTCAACATAATCTCCTTTTTTAGCTCAATACACTTTGCCCAGCGATGCTCCAACTTTTTCAACCCGTCCAAACAATGGGCCCCTTTCGGCAATCTCCCAAGGAATTTTGTTTCCCTAGGAATATTTTGTTCCCACGGAACATTCCCCGCGATCGTGAATCTCCCAGGGAATGAATTTCAAACGGAATTTCGAAGATATAGTTTTCGAATTTGTTTTGTAGTGCTCTAGTAAGCATTAAGTAGAAATTTCCCTGGATTATAATAAAAATCCCATTTTCATTTATACATTATGTTAGAACAAAATATCCCAAACAAATCCAGAACTTGCAAATCGAAATAATTGATTACAAATTCATACTTAAGGCAAGACCACATTAGGCACAACAGCTGGGTATACGACCATTTCTACCTTTTAGTTTCGCTGGCTCGCAATTTCGCTGCCGCTTAGTGCGGCAAGTGCAGTCTTTGCTTTACAGATTGCAGCACAAAATATTAATAAAGTATAAAAAAAACTTGGTTGTCTGTAAAGTCGGTTTACGGACGATAATTTTACGTGATAACCAGTTAATAAAACAGTTCATGTGTAGGTTGCATCTCTTTAACCACCACTTACAAGCACCCACCATTTTTGATTTTGTTTTCACCCCTCCCCCCAAACATCAACCTCTTACCCCAACATACAACCAACAGCCCACCATTTTTGACAATTGTTTCCCCCCCCCACACACAGTAAATACCTCCTTCCTTACCACCAACAAACACCTACAACCACCACCAACCACCCACTATTTTTTGACAATTCTCTCGCAAACACCAAATCCAACCTCGCACTCCACCTACAACCACCTGCTATTCACCCACCATTTTGTATCATATTTTCTTCCTCCCCCACAACCACCACCGCCAACCGACCAACCCAACAATTTTTGACAATCCATCCATCCATCCCCCAAATTCAACCACCCACTCCACCTACAACCACCAGCCACTCACCTACCATTTTTTTACACTTTTGGCCTCCCCCCAACACCAAATCACCCCCATCCCCAACATCACCGCCAACTATACCCATATACCAACCAACCATATACCATTTTTGAAATTTTTTTCCTCATTCCCTCCCAACACCAAATCCAACCACCCACCCCATCTAAAACCACCTTCTGCTCACCCACCACTTTTGACAATTTTTTCATCGCCCCCAATCAAATCAACTATCCCCACCATCTAAACCGCCGACCACCCAACCCACCTACAACCGTATACCATATTTGACAATTCCCCCACCAAACCATACCAAACACCCATCCCACCTTTAGCCACCAACAAACCACCCATTATTTTTGACAATTTTATCCTCACCACCCACCTTTTTTGACAATTTTTCTTCTTCCCAATTTTCCGAATATGGGAAATGCTTCCCATGGAATTTTATTCCCGATAGGGCCCAATATGTTTTCCCGAGGTCTACAAAATAGGCCTCCGTGGCGGCGATGACCTCCTCATTCGACCCAAATCTCTTCCCGGCGAGTGACTATTTCAGGTTTGGAAACAAAAAGAAGTCACGGCTCACGGGACCCAAATATTTAGGTCCTCTCCTCTCTAATGGGAAGTAATTTTTGTTGCATTCAGTGGGCACAAGGCGGCGCTGTTATATTTAGATTGTATCGTATAAAACAGTTGGGGGAGTATATATTTATATGTATATGTAACCAACAGTACCATCATCAAGGGTTTTGGTTTGTTATCAAGGCATTAACTAATTTCAGATTATTGGAGAATGAAGTGCTGGAAGGGAGCGCCTCAGCAGCGCTCTTAAGTGGCAGAACAAGGTAATATTATAAACTTCCAAGTGATATTACTATGGGTTATAATTATAACTTATTATAATATAGGGTCAGTTGGGGTAAATGGAAACATGGGATAAATGGAAACGTCAGCTTTTTTGCCGATAAAATCATAATTTAAATTCAAAAAAGATAATATAGCTATACATTTTGAATTTTCGTGCAACGTGTGCATTATACCTCGGGTTTCTTTCTTTTAGTTTTTAGTTAAAATTTCTGTATCAAAGTCAACGTGTCTCAAAAAAGTTAAAGTCAATTAGCTAATTAAGTATTTTATTATTTTTGTGTTATAGTGTGTTTAAATAAAGAGGTGATTACCTAATATTGTATTCTTTTTTTTTAAGTGTAGTGAATAGCAATAATCTAATCTGTTTAAACAGTTTCTCGTAGTAAGTTTCTCATATTGAAAGTGTTCTCATTAACCCCTGTAGAATTAATGGCGGGGGTAAATGAGAACCGTTTCTCAAATGATGTTGTCAACAGAAAAATGAATTGTACCTATATTATCATAATTCAAAAACTGTTATTTTCAAAAGAATAAAAGCACCTCTCATAAGAATTGGATCTTGGCGAACACCTGCCATTGCTAAAGAAATTGAAGATGGACGTTTTTGGGACAGTTGTTGCAATTTCAAAGACATCGAAATTTAAAATTAAAAAAAAAAATCTTACAAGAAGTTTTGAACTTCTAAAAGTGTTAAACTTAAAAAATAATGAAAAGAGTTTATTATCTAGTGGCCTAGTCACGTTATGATAAATATTACCCCTAATTTCAAAATAAAATGGGGTAAATGGGAACATTGCGGGGGAAATGAGAACATCAAAGTATTGCACTTAATATTCAGCATAACGTGACTTATCCATAAAATAATGAACTCTTCTCATTATTTTATAAGTTTAACATTTTTAGAAGTTCGAAATTGATTGCAACTATGTAATTATTTTTGTTTTAATTTTAAATTTCGATGTCTTTGAAATTGCAAAACCTGTCCCCAATTACCCCAACTGACCCTACAATGAAACAAGCCAAGGGAACAATATTGGTAACAATAGTCAACAAAAAGGCGTTCCTCTAATCCAAATCCAAATTAGTTACGATTTAACGAACGTCATAACAGCGTTCCTAAGCTCACGTTGAAGTGTCAAATAGTTACGATTTGTTTATTTCCAACTCACCACCATGATATGAGTTGAGACTGTTGATCTGTCAAATCAGACGTTTTGTTTTAAAACAGTCTTTATTAAAAATCAAACCAAATATTACAGATTCTCGATTTGAGCAGCAAGAACGTCTTTATTTTCTTTGACTGATCAACAATAATAAATAAAATGCACGACTGAGTCGCACGTACTTGCTCTGTTGGTGCAATAGTACGATGAAAACAAACTTTTCGATCAATAAGAACAATTCATTTTCGAAAAATTTGGTAAAAACCAAAAAAATTTGGCTAAAACTGGAAAACTCGATATATGGGAGCTAACGTTAAGAAACCTTTAATATTTCAAATAAGACGTTATCTTTTGGGTGTTACAAATGATACAAATGTCCACTTATGGCCAAATTAATAATACTGTTAAAAGCAATTTCCGCTATTATCATGTATAGCAAAAAACTAAAAAGTTTTGTTTGAAGTATTCTATGTATGTTACATAAAAAGTTTCATAAAAATCAGGGTAGCCTTTTTTGAGTAAATTAGAAAAAATGAAAAAAAATGGCCAAAATCTAGTGGCTCTTTGTATTGGAGCCACCATTTAAAAAAGAGAAAATGAAAAAAAAATCAATGCCATCTGATTAGGAAGCCGTAAGGAACTATACCAAACAAAGTTTGAGTGAATTCGATGCAACCGTTGACAACTTATAGCCATTTGAAAAAAAGCCGTTAATAGCAGATCTCCGTTATTTGCATTTTTAGCCAAAAACTAAAAACGCAGTTCTCTTCAAAACACTAAAATAATATAACACACAAAGTTTAATCAAAATCGTTAGAGCCATTTTCGAGAAAATTAGAAAAAACCAAAAAAAGTTGGCTTAAACTCAACGGCTCGTTGTATGGAAGCCACCGTTTAGAAAGGCTTCAGTGAAAAATTTACTAAACCATCCTATAGAACACTATGAAGAACTATGTCAAACGAAATTTGAGCCAATTCAATCAAGCCGTTGTGAACTAATGGCTATTTGAAAAAAAGCCGTTAAAACCTGATTTTCGTTACGACCATTTGAGGCAAAAACAAAAAACGCAGTTTTGTTAGAAATGCTTAAAGTAAGCTAAATTATAAATTTAATCAAAATAGTTAGAGCCGTTTTCGAGAAAATCCAAATTGAAAAAAACCGTTACTTGAAAGGTACCAGTTTGAGCCGGGCTAAAACAAAATAAAAAAAACCTCAGCAACCGTTTTTCTTCAAAGTGCTATATACCAAGTTTGAAGAAAATCCGTCAAGCCGTTTAGGCTGTAGCATGACGTGAAAAAGCGCACATCCGCACATCCGCACAGACGCACAGACGCACAGACAGACCGACGGACGGTATGGCGAAAACCACTTTTTTGGGCTTCTCTATCATCGTAATGTCATGTTTGATTAAAACCTCAATTTTTTTTTTCTGCACGAAACCAATACTTGCCCTATAGAGCAAGTAAAAATGGATTTTTCGACAATTTTGCGCAAAAAAGGAGAACAATTTTATTAGATCCTCAATATAAATAAAATGCACGACTGGGTCGCACGTACTTGCTCTGTGGGTGCAATAGTAGGATGAAAACAAACTTTTCGAAATTTGACTGAAACTAGAAAAACCGATATTCAGGAGCTAACGTTAAGAAACCTTTAATATTTAAAATTAAGACGTTATCTTTTGGGTGATATAAATGATACAAATGTCCACTTATGGCCAAGTTAATAACACTGTTAAAAGCAATTTCCACTATTATCATGTATAGCCAAAAACTAAAAATGCAGTTTCGTTTGAAGTATTCTATGTATGTTACATACAAAGTTTCATAAAAATCGGGGGAGCCTTTTTTGAGTAAATTAGAAAAAATGAAAAAATTGGCCAAAATCTAGTGGCTCTTTGTATAGGAGCCACCATTTAAAAAAGAGAAACTGAAAAAAAATCAATGCCATCTGATAGGAAGCTGTAAGGAACTATACTAAACAAAGTTTGAGTGAATTCGATGCAACCGTTGACAACTTATGGCCATTTGAAAAAAAGCCGTTAAAAGCAGATCTCCGTTATTTGCATTTTTAGCCAAAAACTAAAAACGCAGTTCTCTTAAAAACACTAAAAGAATATAACACACAAAGTTTAATTAAAATCGTTGGAGCCATTTTCGAGAAAATTAGAAAAAACCAAAAAAAGTTGGCTAAAACTCAACGGCTCGTTGTATGGAAGCCACCGTTTAGAAAGGCTTCAGTGAAATTTTTACTAAACCATCCTATAGAACACTATTAAAAACTGTGTCAAACAAAGTTTTAGTTGATTCAATCAAGCCGTTGTGAACTTATGGCTATTTGAAAAAAAGCCGTTAAAACCTGATTTTCGTTACGACCATTTGAGGCAAAAACAAAAAACGTAGTTTTATTAGAAATGCTTAAAGTAAGCTAAATTATAAATTTAATCAAAATCGTTAGAGCCGTTTTCGAGAAAATCCAAATTGAAAAAAACCGTTACTTGAAAGGTACCAGTTTGAGCCGGGCTAAAACAAAATAAAAAAAACCTCGACAATGGTTTTTCTTCAAACTGCTATATACCAAGTTTGAAGAAAATCCGTCAAGCCGTTTAGGCTGTAGCATGACGTGAAAAAGCGCACATCAGCACATCCGCACATCCGCACAGACGCACAGACAGACCGACGGACGGTAAGGCGAAAACCACTTTTTTGGGCTTCTCTATCATCGTAATGTCATGTTTGATTAAAACCTCGATTTTTTTTTCTGCACGAAACCAATACTTGCCCTATAGAGCAAGTAAAAATTTGTTAAAAGCGGGCGTTTGTGAGTTAAGCAAATTATAACAACGTTTCTTTCCTAAATGGTTTGTAAAAAAAACTCAACAACCTAACAATGACACTTCAACAAATCTTTTACTACTGTTTGATGATCTCTTATTCCTTCTATAAAAAAGAAACATGAAAGCTGAAATTTGGTAAGAGTAAGGCTCGGTGAAATCCGCCCAAAATCGCCATTATTAATTAACAATTTGGCAAAATTAAAATGTTAAGATCTAAACACACCGCTTAAATCTAGCACACGCAAGCTTTAGGTAAATGTTCTCTAAATTTAATATAAAAAATATTTCCGTTTGGGCGTGGCTGCCACCCACTTTTCATACAAAACCACCAATATTATTTTTACAAAATAACAATATTGTTATGTTATATGTATATTAAAGCGAAAAACAATAAATTTTGTGGGTATTAATTGTATATACGTAAACATCTTGTGTATGAAAACAAAAAAAAATTGATTTTGGGTGTGTCTGACGCCCACTTTGCATAAGAAACTATAAATAACTTATTTTTGTAAATAAACTGTAAGTACTTACCTAAATAATGACAAATCCACAATATTTGAAAAAATGTATGAAAAGAAATTTTTTAATTTCGGTCGTGTCGTAGCTAACTCACACTTAAAATATTGAAAACCAATAATTTCAACCATTTTTTTAGTTATCTATTTATATAAAAATGGATGTACCTACGTTTGTTTGTTTGCTTGTAAATATGTTATGGACTCCAAAACCGCCCATCTAATTGAGCTCAAACTTTCAGAAAATCTTTAATATTATTTCAAGAGTATTCCTGTAAGGTTTGGACCAAATCGATCATCCGGTTTGGCCATAAGGCGAAGAAAGATACGCCGCGCCGGGTCCTTGAAAAGCTTCTACATAATATTAGAAAATTTTAATTTAAAAAATAATTTTTGTTTTTAATGATTGTAGTTTTGCGGATGGCTTGAGGGCTAAATTTGTTTGCAAGACTAAGCTGTTTATAGGGTGAAATGGGGTAGAAAAATAGTATAGGTTTCCTATTGATTTTTTTTTATTTCCAAAAAAAAACTATTAAAATAATTTTTTTAACGCTATCTACTGAAGTCTCTAATTTTGAAAAAATGCATTATAAAGAAAATTGCAGTTAATTAGTACATAATAACAACAATATCTTACATAATATTGGCTTAACAAAATTAAATGGAAGCTACAATTGTGGTTCTTAATGGAGTTGAAGATAAAATTGCGGTAAAAGAAAAGAAAAATAGTTCAAAAAAAAGTTGTATACATCATATTCAATTTTATATAATTTTTTTTTTTTTGATGCAAGTTGCATTTTAAAATACTTCAAAAACAGTAAAGATGCAAAAATACCAAATATTGGAAAAGGCGAAAAGCAGCAACAAAGTCTTTGGGGAGGTGGTGGTGGGGTGACAGCAGTAAAAAATGAATGGCTTAACTGATTTAGTTCCTACAATTATATATAAAACGTGCTTAATTTGTTTGTGTGTGTGTTATTAAATAACCCAGCAAACATTTTCCTTCAAAAATGAATCATTATGAGTCATTTAAATGAAGAAAACCTTCAGATATGAATTCACTAACGATTCAATTCCAATCAAATCTCCTGAGAAATGGGCATTCATTTATGAATCTTTGAAAATGATATATAAATGATTAGAGAAACATTCACCAAAATAAATGTATTTAAGCCGCTTTTTCTTTACAATTGTATGTTAACATTCACTTTTATTCATAAGAGTGAAGGAAATTTAGATAGATTTATTAGATTTTTGTATATTTCTTGATCACAATCATTTTTGTTCATATATGTATGTGAATGAAAATCCAATGTATGTAGATCTCTTTTTAATTCGAACACAATTTTGATTCTTCATTTTTGCTGAACATAAAGTGAACCTTCATTTTAAGTGAAGAAAAATGTTTGCTGGGAAGTCAGTCAGTATAGATATATGTACCTACCTACAACTTACATATTTCAATGATTGGAAACAAATAAACCACAACCAAAAAGTTTAACTTAACGGTATTCATAAATTTAAATTGGTAGGTAGCGATGAAAACGATTAACTTTTGAATGTTGGAAGATTCAACTAACGATGTTGTGCAAAAGGTTTTCGTTGATGTCCTGACCAACTGAAAAAATAACGATTGGCTTTGTGAACATGCACCAAAAAAAAACGATGACGTCAACAAAATAAACTATCAAATTCAAATTGAAATTTTCGGCAAACAAATGAAATACAAATCAATTGATACAGTTTTGGAGGAGGAACAAACTGCCACCCAATCGAATTCTTGAACTCATTGGAGCTATCTGGAATGCCACCAAATGAATTAGTGCTCAAAATAGGTTCACCGTTGATGTTAATGCACAACGTGCAACCGCAGAAGCTGTGCAACGGTAACGGAACCAGACTTGCCGTAAAAAAAACTCTTATCAAATTTAATCGAGGTCAAAATTTTTACCGGCAAGAGCAAAGGCGAAGTTGTCCTGATTCCGCGAATGTCAATGCTTTCGACAGATTTGCCGTTTAGCTTTAAACGACTGCAATTTCCGGTATGCCTAGCCTTCACAATCACCAATAATAAAGCGCAGGGACAGTCGTTAGCTATTGCTGGCCTTAATTTAGAAAATGCATGCTTTTCCCACGGCCAGTTGTATTTCGGATGCTCCAGAGTTGGAACACCTAAAAATTTATACATTTATACACCAAACAAAAAAACTAAAAACATTGTATATTCGCTTGCACTACGTTAGTAAAATAAAATAATTTTAGCATTAAGAATCAAATAAAACAATAAAAAATATAATACGACTTCTGTTTTTTAAGTTATTAAATTATAACCATTCAATAATAATGATTCACATTTTCAGAAAAAAAAGTAAACTTATGAACGGATGAACTTAAAGGAAAGTTCGCAGCAATTGCTAATTTTTCAACTTAAATACAACGAAAAAACAGTATAGTACACTCGGGCGTATGCGTACTTTTCTGAGTTCATTTAATTTAAAAAAAAAATACCATCCATGTTCTCATAGTTTAGACAAACTAATTACACGCTATAAATATAATAAATTAAGAAGTCAATTTTATCACGCTATCTGCTCGGAAGGGCAGGACAACGTCTGCCGGGACAGCTAGTCGTTATATAAAAAACATCTCATAATTTTTTTGACGTGATAACGTCTTATAAATCGATGACACTGGCAGCATGCACGAAAAAATGTCACAAGTCGTTCCTTAGAAGAAAAAATTGTCAAAAATAGTGAGTTGGTGGTGGGGGATATACAACCTACAAGTGAACTGTTTTGTGAACTGGTTATCACGTAAAATTATCGTCCGTAAACCGACTTTACAGACAACCAAGTTTTTTTTGTGTGTACCTATATTTTTTCAATACACCCACTTATAAAGGCGTGATTTTTATAAAATACATTTATTCAGGTAAAAAGTGCGAGGTTAAATTCTATTTTTACTGGCCTAAGTGGTCCGAGTTAATGTTGGCCACTCGGAAAGGAAAGACAGCAATTTGGTTGACAGTATAATTTTGATCAGTAGACCGCCAAGTCCCCTTGGCTTTATTGATTTAAATGTTTCTTTAGCTGTTATGAATGGAATTGTCTACAAAACCTTGATATTTATTTGATTTAAAAAAAAAAAAAAAAAAAAAAAGATTTTTTGTCATTAAAGTTTGTGAAA
The DNA here is from genome assembly GCA_916050605.2 of Platycheirus albimanus. NCBI lineage: Eukaryota > Metazoa > Arthropoda > Insecta > Diptera > Syrphidae > Platycheirus > Platycheirus albimanus. The sequence continues at coordinate 58,795,736 of OU696696.1, forward strand.
AAAGAGTGAACAATTGAATGTAATTTATTTTTTGTGGGTGTGTGTGTGAGCTTAATCCAAGGCTTTATCAATGTGTTCCTTTTTATTTTCCTATTTTCACTTGGACTATCAGTCAAATCTTATAACGATGTATTGGTCATCAGCTTTTTCCTTTTCGCCTGTCCATTTATTGGAAATGTGCTCCTCATTCCCCAACACCATTCGCAAGCGTGTTCATTATCTGCGAGAAATAAAAAAAAAGAAAAACAACCCTAAGGCCCTAATTAATCAAGAATTGCAGAAAAACCCTCGGCAATGAAACCAAATTGAACTCCATCTCAATAAGTTCTTTAATTCTCCTTAAAGATGTACAAAATAAATCACAAAACCCACATCAATCATTATATTCGAAATAAAAAGTAAAAGACACATAAAAACAAACAAAGCAACAGCAAAAAAAAAAAAAATTACTTGTAACACTATGCCCAGGAGCAAATCTGTCTTGTTTCCGACATCAACCACTGATAGGTGTCCATAAATCTGTGCTTAAGCAGTATCGGCCCGATTGTGTCCATCACCCTCTTGTTGTGAGCATTAACATAGTTTGCCTGAAATCGAATGGACCATTGAATAGATTTCAATTCCCAACCACGCCTCTCTCTCTCGCTACATATATATATAAACAATATCTCTCTGCTGAGGTTGACCGAGTCTGGGATGACTATACTATACAACATCATAGGTACTATCATTGGAAGCTATCGGCTTGGGCTTTGGGAATGCCATTAACGATATGCGCTCCATTCACTATTATACTCGTATATTCATTCACCATAAGGCTCTCTGGCCGGCTAGGCTGGCCCCCCAGAGCAGAAAGTCATCCTTAAGTGTTACTTACCTCTTCTTTAGTGAGGAGATTTGTATCGATAAGCTTCGTCTGAAGTGGAGCGTACGTAATTGATTTAAATGTGAGTCCACCCATTCCACTGAACGCATTTTCGATATCCGATTTAATCACCTGAATGACATCCTCAATCCGAATGCCATATTGTCCATCCTTGTAGTATGCTGGTTCTGAAAAATACATTCATTCACACAGACAGATAGATACACATTTTTATCTTTTGGTTATTTTCTTAAAGAGTAGTTGGGACGGGGGAAGGGGCAGGGGGAGCGGGAGAGGTTTTAAGCCACTCCATTCTCTCAATGAATTTCAACTCAGCCATATAGAGACTGAAGAGGAAGGCTCTCTATCTATCTACTAAACTTATTTACCATTGGACGTGAACATATTCTCCAGGGCTTTGGTGGTCGCTTTAGAACTAATCAATGGAGGGTATTCATGGACAAACAAGTATGCACCAACGCCGTGTCCAGTGCCATGACCATAATCCAAGCCAGCTTGCCAGAGTGGTCTTCGTGCGACATGGTCCAAGTAACTTAACTGCAAAATTTATTTTGGTTGAGATATTTTTCGGAAGGTGATGTGAAGCCATGGATGGCGGTTTGAATGTATAGTGTCTCTACGTTCATGGACAAGAGCAGAGGACACATTTTTGTGTATGTATGTTGTTTTGAATTTTGAGGATTCTTTCGCTATCCTACCTTTAACTTTGAATGTTTGCAAAGGTGAATTTCAAAAGTATCACAAGGAGATTTTAGTTCCTACCTAACAACCAGTGAGCGGGGCTTAAGGGTGAAATTTAGGTTATCTATTGCTCGTCTTAGATTGTTGATCTTCATGATGTCCAAGACCGAGGACAATACCTAACTTCACTTTTAGGAGTTTATTCGAGAGACAACTTCTCAATGTTGAATTTCTCGATGCTTCATTTTTGAATCTCATGAATGGCCTGTGTCAACAAGCGAAATTTCCGAATATGGAACGACACCAACCCACACAAGGTTCCCCCGGTCAAAATGCATCCTCAAAAAGTTACCGTGTGGGGTAGATTTTGGGACGATCGACGGCGTTATTTGTCCGTACTTTTCAAAAACGACGTTGTTGAGGCTGTCACCATCAATGGCAAGCTCTACAGAACGATAAACGTTCCAGCAAGACGGCGGGTGACGCTACGTGCCACACAGCAGACGCAACGATAGCATTCTGTATGATGTATGATGTATGATGTATGATGTATGATGTATGATGTATGATGTATGATGTATGATGTATGATGTATGATGTATGATGTATGATGTATGATGTATGATGTATGATGTATGATGTATGATGTATGATGTATGATGTATGATGTATGATGTATGATGTATGATGTATGATGTATGATGTATGATGTATGATGTATGATGTATGATGTATGATGTATGATGTATGATGTATGATGTATGATGTATGATGTATGATGTATGATGTATGATGTATGATGTATGATGTATGATGTATGATGTATGATGTATGATGTATGATGTATGATGTATGATGTATGATGTATGATGTATGATGTATGATGTATGATGTATGATGTATGATGTATGATGTATGATGTATGATGTATGATGTATGATGTATGATGTATGATGTATGATGTATGATGTATGATGTATGATGTATGATGTATGATGTATGATGTATGATGTATGATGTATGATGTATGATGTATGATGTATGATGTATGATGTATGATGTATGAACGATTTGATGGCAACGTTATTTCATGCAGAGGAGAAGTGAATTTGTATTCAAGGTCACGTAATTGGACCCCACTAGTATTTTTCTTGTTAGGTTTCCTGAAGTCGCAGGTCTAAGCAATTATACCACAACCACCTTTTCCGGTGTTGGGATATGCTCTGAGCAATGAAAATCTGTACTGTGAACGGGTGAGTTACCCGCCGGATTCAGGATTTACGTTTACAATACGATCTTACCTCTGTGGAACCGCACACGTAATTGGCCTCGGCTCTAAAATGCCCCAAAAGCTTTTCTCAAGTGATTTCTCGAAAAACTTTTCAATCCATAAAGGCAAAACTTACCCATAACACCTCCTTCGCTGGGAATGACCATCAGTTATAACTCTTAAGTACAGAGACATCTTCTTAAGACGCACGGCACCGATATGAAATGCTTTTCATGACTCAATTTGTCCCTCTCATTGCGATATACAGACTTTCAAAACCAATTTGCTTCGGAATCTCTTCGAAACTCGTATCAAACCTTGCGAACCGGTCGAACTTTGTTACGATAAGGGTATAGAAATCCTTTGAGATTCTTAAATCTACGATTTTTGTTTGCATCCTAGTTGTTTTGGAAAGTCAACATCCCTTCCCGATTTTTTTTGAAAGAAGAAGCACCTTCAAAGGTTTTATCAATTCATCAACAAGTCAAAATGACGAATATGGTATTTCGAGTCTCGAGTGTCATTGAATTTGAAAATACAGTAAACGTATGTTAACGGCAACTAACCGTTCTCATTGATTTTGAGACACATAATCGGATTTTAAAACAAATCTTGTATCTATCGTACTTTTAAAATTCACCTTTACTTTGTAAAAACCATCCATTCAATGCACTTACCGGTGTACTTTGTGGGAATACTGAAGTTGCCAATGCGATGAAGCCTTTCAGAACTCGGGTGTAACTGACTTTTTCTTCGTCCTTTGGTACACCAAAGTGGACCGTTCGGGTAACATCGGTTGTTCCATCCCTGTAAACAAGAACACACAAAAGACAAACAATGGTTAAACATGACACAAAATAATATCGCTAAGCAACCTGAGCTAGAGTCTCAACATGGTGCATTGATGCAAGTGGATATATATGGAGCGGTGAGTTCTAAAACGACATTTGTGCGCGATCATCACACGACACGATGTGACGTTGGCCAAATTAGAAAACGTTGAAGGAGCTGCTTGCTTACATTGTAAAGTATGAGCCAGGGATTAGGGGTGTTATTGGTTTTCACATGGCTAATGGTATTTCTACGTTCAATATGCGGGAAATAAATTGGACAATCGATTTTTTTTTATGTTTTACGATAAAATATGAACACTTTTAGAACCTTGTTCGAATTTGAAGTGATTTAAGTTTTAAACATCATATCAGCTTTTTAATAAAATAATTCTTATGGAACGCTTTATACACTACTTTTTCTAATTATTAAATAATTGTTTACAAAGTTTTAATGAGAGAAACAAATGTTTAAAATGAATATCCTTTGAAAATTTTAGGGTTAATAATACTTATAGCCAGTTAATTTTATATGGTACTGATGTCTTACACTTAAAACTTTTTGTCGCAGAACAGTTTGGATTCTAAGTAATTTAACTAGTTTGTGTTTTGACGCAAACCAAACGACCGTTTATTACCAGCAGTTTTGTATGCAACTGCACGCTCAGGCTCATGCATTTACCGAGGATAGGTACTTTTGGTTTTGATTCTCTTTCATCTGTTCATCGCAAAGATTCAAATGTTGCCTAAACCGAAAAAAGGATATGATTCGTATCCTGTGTAAACAAGAGTGACTGCTCCTACATGTATGCGCTTTTCACTAAATAAGATATTGAACAGTTTAGTGGTTATGAAGTTGCCAGTGAGTAACTAGCCTCACTCTTTCAAAAACAGGTTTAAGATGCAATATCAAAAAAAAAAAAAAAAAAAAAATTTGCCATCACGGGACACCGGCAGATGTGAAACATTCAAGTTTACATTGAAATCCATAATTTTTAAAACTATCAAAGAAAATATGAAGTAATTTTTAATAATTTAGTGTTTCGTTAATAAAGTCAATGAATTTGTCTTATTATTTTATTACAATAACAATTATTACAAATTATATTCATTTATAAATAGGAACAACATTTTCCTCAACCCACCCATCACATCCCCCTACCACTGCCATACACCCAGCCCACCTACAAGTACCAACAAAATATACAGCATTTTTGACACATTTTTCCTCACCCTTCTATACACCAAATCCCAACCACCAGTATAACCACCCAATCCACGTGCAACCACCAACCAACCACCCGCCATTTTTGACGATTCCCACCTACACCAAATCCCCCCACCAGTAAGTAACTACTCTACCTACAACCACCAACAAACCAATTCAACCACCAGTTACCACCCACCCCAACTACAACCACCAATTAACACCATTTGTGACAATTTTTACCTCCCCCACCAGTAACGACCCACCCCACGACCCCACCTAGAACCACCAACAAACCATACTAACCATTTTTGTCGATTCCCCCTGCCCCCCGCCCAAACCAAATCCCCCCACCAGTAACCACCTTCCCCACCTACAATCAACCACCCACCATTTTCGTCATTTTTTTTTCTCACCAACTTCCCCACACATCACCCCCACATCAACCCCCCACCAGTAACCACCCACCACACCTACAACCAACCACCCACCATTTTTGACAATTTTTTCCACTCAACCCCTCCCCCCCCATAGCCCCATACCCCCTAATCCACTACTAGCGAGCGATTTTATTGCCTAGGTGCGCCAATAAATGTTTCACATCAAAAAAATGGTTGTCTGTAAAGTTGGTTTGCGGACGATAATTGTACGTGATAAGCAGTTGACAAAACAGTTCACGTGTAAGTTGTGTGCTGCCGCTGTCTCTCTCCTACTCGGACGCATCGGCCGATGGGGTGGAAGAAAGATATATGCGTCAAAAGCTGAACGCTTAGGCCGATCGTGCCTCTCTATCGCTTGCTCCGCTCTTTAGCTTGCATGATGGTCGGTTCAGGGAGAACGTCACAATTTTTCGTGTGTGCAGCCGGTGTTCATGGATTTATAAGACGTTATCAGTTATCACACCCCCTCTCCCAGCATTTACTCTCAGCCCTTTACTTTTTCGCCTTTATGAATACGAAATTTCCTCAGTCATGCAAATAAGCTCATTACATTATAATTTTCTGACGATGGGAGACCGTACATGAGCTACTGTGATCTTGGTCTAAATGAAGATGTTGATTGCCGTGTGAATGAACCTCTTGAGAAACTAGCTAGCTGGGCTCAGATAAATGAACTGGTTCTAAATGCAACAAAATCTAAGTGCTTATTTTTAATTATTTAAGGGAATACGTTGGGCGCCATTTTGTCACGAAATTCCATAGCATTTGTGGGATCAATTTCAATTCCCTACATTAGTGCGATAATACCACTAAAGTATAATTTAATAGGTAAAGAATACAATATACGAATAAACAAACCTAGTGACCTTATGTTAAAATATTACAAGACTCTTCCTTGTTAAAAAAAAGAAGGTACCAACGTTGAACGCAAGATTTATCGCGGTATTTTGGCATTAAATAAGCTTAAAGAGGTTATAAAGTCACTTTTGAACAATAGTCAATTTGGAAGAAAAAAAATCCTATATGAATTTACAATAATTTCGTTGGGTTGCACGGTTTTGTATCTAAAAACAAAAAATTGAAAAGTGAAGTTTTTTTAAAGAATGGCTAACGAGAAATTGGATTTTTAAAAACGGGTTATATAAAAGGTATCGTTATAAAACTTTTCTTGAAAAATATATTTCAACAAAAAGATACATTTTACACACAAACATTTCAGAAAGTTTAAGCGAAATCGTGGGAGGCGTTTTTGAGAAAATCGATTTTTTCAATCAAAATCATATGGCAGGAATGGTAAGTTTTAGACGAAGGTAGACTACCGATTCCAAAAACTCCTCCATAGGATGTGGAAACAATATCGTGTAGGTACTAAGTTTGAAGCAAAGCAGTCCAGCCATTAAGGCTAGGTGCCGATGCAAACAGACATACGGACGGACAGACAGACAGGATTATCTGATCCACTTCTGCAAATTCCGTCCGTCTGTCTGTCTGTTTTAACCTCTGCAACTTTAACGTATGAACTGATTTTTTTCAAACTTGGTGGAAAATATTTGTAATGTATTCTCTAGTCCCGAAAATAATGCGGTACCTGCAATACAAAAGTAAAGTAGTAAATTTTTTTTCAAAAACGGCTTCAACAATTTTGATGAAACTTTCATGGTGTTCTTTTGTTAGACACATCTATCTTTCTTTCTTTTTTTTTTTCTTTTTTTGTTAAATTACATTTTTCGGCATTTGCTTTATAACAACTGTTGCTATCATATTTTATTTTATTCTAGTTTTTCTCTTAATCTTCATATTCCGGCGATTTTATAAAAATTTTCAACACATTAAGTTATTTATAACTCAATTAATAATGCATTTAAAAATTGTCAAAAACTTATTTTTGTTGATTTGTAAAAATTAAAAAAAAAAAAATTTAAAAGTTTTCGAAATATGTACCTACGTATTCTGCAAACGGATATTTTGATTTTTTTAACAAGAAATGTTTGTGTATTCACATGCTCAAACTAATTTAAAATTTGTCCTCGGATTTTCTGTACTGTACTTGATGCAGCTCATTCTTTGCTATCAACCAATATGTATTGCCAGCTTTTTCATAATTTTCCGTTCCCGGAAATGCTATAATGAGCTTCATAAAATCCAAAAACTTCCGTGTTCCTAGCTTTTAAATAATTTGAATTTTCAGTTTTTCTAACTCTTAAGTAAAAAGTTGTTCAATTTAACTTGATGTTTAATAGTTTTTTTTACATTTTAATTAAAAAATATTGTATCAAATCAAAGTTTTTATATTAAAACATCAATTCATTTAGTTTTCATCTCTTTCGTAAGTGATTTAAAATTATCCTTGTCAAAAAAGATACGTTTTCTATTTTCTTTCACAATTTTTTCACACAAACTTATCTTAAATTTTCAAATCGTAATCCTGCAATATCCTTTACACACATCGATATCTTTCTTATATAAAAAGACAAAATGGTCAAATCAGCAATGAGCTTAAAAAAAAAACGGTAAAATAAAAAAAAAAATAAAAAGTGAAGTTACAATTTATTGCAAAAAACCACCCGCACCAGCACATCTTCTAACCATTTGTAATAGTAACCACTTTTATAGATATACAGAAGATACACACATCGCATCGTATGGCAACCAAAACAAAAACCATCATGCACTCCAGGCCAAAGGATACACTTCATATTATATAGAATAGATACAAAAACTACATACCAATATTGACCACCCGAATCCACTAGATAAATTTCATTTCTAGTTATTTGTTTGTCCGTTTCCACAGATGGCGAGTAGTGGGCCATGGCAGCATGCTCTCCAACAGCGCTGATAGTCTCAAAACTTAAGCCACGGAAGTGCTCCTGTTGCCTGTGTAATATATGTAACAAGAAAGGACGACACCAATGAACGGTTACATAAAATAAATTTAAAATTCCTGCTGAGAAAAAGAGTGAAGATGTTCGAAAAGGAAATAGACTCATAAAATGGAACATGAAAGGTTGTTGTTTACGAAATGGTTTTTTTTTTTTTTTATACGAGAATGGACGTGAACCTATAAGCATAACCAACTCGCTAGGTATAACCCTCAACCTTCCTCTTGGAGCACTTAAAGCAAGGAAGATGTGATAAACTTTCCCATAGCTCAACTTAGTTAAAAGGAGCAGCAAAAAGTGTGTGTGAGTGTTTCAGTACTGATGAATTTTTTAAAGCTTGACAATCTGAAGGATTACATGAAATGGGAGAGTCTTAATATTGCAGCAAAATGAATGATATCCTGCAACAGTTCTCATGGACGATGAAGTATTGGTAAATATAGTTCTGCGAATGCATCATGTTGGTTGCTGGTGATGCATATTTTTATTGAAAGGAAAAAGCGTATCTACAGAAACTTTGATGGAAATGTTGCTCTCGAATGTCCTAGTTTGCAGCAAAGGGTATAAGTCTGGACACTGGACAAAGGACGATATGTGAGGGTTTGCTACATAAATTGTAGTTGAACAAATTAGATTTTGCTGTAGATTTGTGTAGAGTATAGAGTTAGTTGAAAACAGTACTCACTTGAGTGACCTTCTAGGCAGGAGTAGCGATGCGTTAATTAAAGATCTAATATTTGTGTGTAGAGTTACAGAACAATATTGATTTTGTGACAGAAAAGGAGTTTTCCAATTGGGCCAACCAAACTGGACAAAGAACCAGGAAGTATTTTAGCCTTAACATGTCAGACGGGATCACTTTTCTTATACAGTCATTCTTACTCTGATTTGAGACTGTTTTTTAAATTTTGTATTGCTCATACGCCATAGTGAACCTACATGGTTCATAAGAGGACCGATATGTGGTAGCTACTAAGTTTTGGATGTTTTCCCCTATAAACTTACACACTAAGAACCAATTAGAACTTCAAACAAAGCGCACAAGAGAATTGATGCCCAAGACCGTCATTTCATCAATGTCATTAAAAAAAAAAAAAACTGTTTTTTTAAAAGAGTTTCCGTCTGTAAGAAAGTGCAGGGCATGGACATAGAAGATGGACAAAAGCCTCTTCCTCTACTTCATCCATATACGTGTATTCCTTATGCAAGAGCCGTTTGCGAGTATCTACGTCTATGTCAAGTCTCCTTGGAATATCTGTATGCCCTGATACAAAACATAGAGGTCAGAAGTGAATGTTCAACTGTTCCGCCATCTTACTGAGAAATGATCGACATTGGAGAGCTGTTTCGGATTAAGTGGAGATGGAATCCAAAGATTTGGAACAACCTGATGGCTATCCGAGAAATGATGCCTATGTCTTTATAGTAGGATATCACGTTTTCTTCAGCCAAGATAAAAAATCACATTTATTGCCAATAATTCAACCTTGAACACGCAACAACTGTTTATGGAAAACGGAAGGAGTGACTTAGATTTTAGTCTTTTAGAGTAAACACAACCCCCTGATGTGGTGTTGTTGATCTTCCCAAAACTCATTTTGCTAGCAGAGTCATGCTGATTTGAAAGTTTAAGGTCTATATTGTGGGATACTTTTATTACCCTTCGATATCGCCTTTTGGTGAGTTGCTGAGCAAGCAGCAGTTGACTTGCTATATTAGGGGGGTCAGATTAAATGCAGTATACTGAGCGCTCCAGAGGGAGTATTGCGAAACGCACCACAAATTTACTAAAACAGTGAGTTGGACTTTCTCCAGCCATCACAATTTTTTCGTTGTGTCGAAGGTAGTCCTCCAAACGACCACGCATAAGTGAGAATCGGTTTCAAAACTAGTGTGTATAGTCAATGGACTACACGGGGCTCTAGACCCTTTTTATTGCCAATGGCTTTTTTGCAAAAAATGAGACCTACTTCAGCTGGCCTCACTTTTTGTTGTATGTTAGGTTTCCAGCTTAGTTTCCTGTCCAAAACAAGAACCAAGTACTGTGATTTGTCAGAAAATTTAAGACTTGTACCATTAAAGGAGCGAGAACTTACGTTCGGATAGTTTTGTTCTTCCTTGTAAAAAGGACAAGTTCAGTTTTGTAAGGGCTTACACCTATAGTCCTGAGCAGTTAGTAAGCTTATTAAGTAAGTGCGATTAAAAGTTCAACTAGAGTGTTGAGTTGTTTTCCTGAAAAGGCAATACCAACGTCATCTGCAGAAGCAATCATTTTGAGTACTTGATCTTTCAGCATTGTTAGCAGTTCATTAACCACTTAGTTAAAAAGAAGAGGGGATAGGATACCACCTAGTGGCCAGCATTGACTTTGCTTATCAGAATTTGCTCAATCGACTCACCAAGTGACACCTACATTAGAGTACAGTTGCGATTGCAGAAGAGTTGATGATGGTAAAAGCGCCTTCTATATCAAGGCAAATCACCAGTCTGTATTCCTTGAAGTGGAGAGAGCATTCCATAGTACGGACAGTTTTTACAGTTTTTACCGATATCCCCTTGCAGTATACGGCGCATATTGAGACGTCGACAAAGGTCTACAACCAATGTGATTTTGTAGATGGACATCAATCAGACGTTCCAAGGCTTTTATAAGGAATGGTATGATGGGCTGTGGATCTTTTGCCGTTGCTTAGAAGCTTTTATCAAAAATAATATCCGAAATCTTTTGAAGTTCAGATAACATCAGAAGACTTTAAACCTTAAGACACAAAATGCAGAAATGGTGATGTGGTCTTATGTGAAACTCGATTTTGATTCAATTGAAATACTTCTTTCAATAAATTTTATACTTACTCTCTGAACTGTTCCAACTTCTTAGCACCAGATAGCTCGGTGACATTTTCAATATCAATAGTTAGATTCAACCAATGCAAGTATTGAATAAGTGCTAGTCCATCTCGAATGTGAGCCTTTTCCAGATTTGCTGCTTCAACGAAATTTTTGACGGATTTTATCTCAGCAACGACATTCTTGCAAAGTAAACGATCTTCGGGTATAAGTTCGGATATCGCCTGGCTAACACTAGTTGGAGCAATTATTTTTCCTGTTGTTGTGTTCACCTGGAAAAACATAAGTAGGTAATAGTTGTAAAAGCCATGTGAAGTTCGTATTAAACCTGGAATTTCTCGACAAGTATTTAAATAATATTAAGAGCAAGGGATCCCATAACGTCAAAGGAAAAAAAAATTAGATATGCAGGGTTCAGAGATGTTCACACAGGGAGGCAACAAGATTTTATAAGTGATATACTAAAGAGACAAATGGCTCTGCAAATGGCGCAGTTCAAAATAATGCATGGGGCACACTTTTTTCCAGTTCCATTTATAAGGCGTGCTATTTGAACGAATTGGCGTGCCTGACCAAGTCTTGTGCCGCTGCTTTGCTCGGTCAGGATCCCATCCACTCCAGCAATTTTGTCAGACTTTAAGTAAAGTTATCGCTTCCGCTAGAATTCGTCTCGACCTCATCTAGATAACATCCGTGCAGAGATCAGTCATGGTATCAATCTTACCAATAGCTGTTTCTTCTTGCTTGGAAGGCATCTTAGTGGCAAAGCTCTTTCTTAAAAGGGCACAAGTGTTGACCCTGGCACAATCGAAAAAAAGCGTCTGGTATGTTTTGACAGAAAGATTTTTTGAGTCATATTTGGCCCTTTATGTATCAAATGGAGTGTCTATGAAAAGGACTAACCAGGAACTTTACGGCTTATACAACGGCATTGACTTGGTCAAAAAACTTAAAAATAACATGAAGTGCTGGCGATTGTGGAGCGATGTGTGAACAAAAACGCACCAACCCACCAAGTCTTCAATTTCACCCTTGAGGGACTACTCAGCAGTACAGGACCCAACCTATCTGATGTGTCACGATCAAGTAATTTACCAACATGTCATATGGTGTTGTTGGAGGCAATTGGCTAAAAACTTTACTAACATTGGGGTGTATGTTGGTAGAGACCGAAAGCCATAATGAAGTCTATGTGCTGACTTATGTTAATAAGTAAAGATGAGATCAGAAGCGAAAATAGGCCACAGGAAATTCCGAGACTAAAGCTATGTACTGACTATTTTCAGGTCTTACAATATTGTCAGGTTTACCAACGCTCTGACAATGACCTGCCAATGAGCTGACAATAGCAAATATCATACAATTTTCTGACAATAAATTGTAAGTTCACACGGTTGTTAGACTTTAATTTGAGATGATTTTTCAATGACAGATCTGATCTTTTTTTGAAATCTCGATAGAACACTACCCGAAGCATCAAAGACAAAAACATTATTTGCAATTTAAATAGAAAAATAACCTTACAGCTAAGTTCAATAAAACATTTTACATGTCCGTCCATTTTCAATTTCAAATCGAAAACAGCAAGTGAATCACCCTGTACACAAACCTTTTTTTAATTATTATTGTAACTTACTGTCAACAGCGACAAGCTTGTGAGCACATATTCACCTCTGTACATTTTGTGGTGAATTCTTGTCGGCCTCGGCAGCCATCATAACAAGTATATGTAGGTATAGGGTGTTTTTCATTTTAGCCTTGTATTGACCGTTCTTTTGTTAAATGCACGGTGGATAAAGTAAACCTGAATAAATTTATAAAAATTAAATACAGCTCTTCAACTTGTAAGCAAAAAACAGAGAACCACAGCTGTCGTGCATCGGGCGCTACTTTTCTGTATTCTCTTTTTATGCTGCCAACACCACCGCAGCACTCAATATCATATATTTTCACTTTCTTGCTTTCGCTTTCTTAATAAAACTTCACGTTTGTTGTTATTAATGAATCGCTCTCTTTAAACTTAATTTGACCCCATAAATCGTCAACTCCAATGAGGTTACAAATTTAAGTTATTATTAAGAGTGACACAAGTCATATCTTCAGTCTAATTACAATGTCCAGATACAAATACAGACAGCAAATTATCTTCGTTGTCATTTACAATTTATAAAATATTTTTAAATTTTAAAAAAATCACTAAGAAACATTTGCAAACTCATAAATAAAAGAACATTTAATAAAATATCAAGGTTCCTCCGACACGAGTTCAAGAGTCTTAAGTTCTTATTTCTAAGGACTGGTATATAAACTCTCATATAAAGACGTTTCTAAGAAGAGAACCCAACCTCCTCCCATCAGAAGCCAATGAGCTGAATTATTAAAAGTTTAAAGAACCGCTAGATAACTTTTCAATTCATAAATTTCAAAATCCTTAAACTTTGTGCTTGTCTATTTTTTCTGTCTTAGTCCTTAAGTTTTGACGGCATTCAATCTCAAATTTAATAAACAAACGCAAAAATCAAAAAAAAAAAAACCTAGGTATAACTTACAAGTTCCATTACTCCTTCGAGAATTTGTCCGTAATCCTTCACGGTGATATTTACATCCTCCTTCATCAATTGCCTCACAGTTTCATTCGACAATTTATCCTTTTCTAGAAACAACAGAAAACTCCTTGGTGATAGAATGAGGTAGCTAAAAAATACAGGATTGTATTTGATGTCTGATCCTCTCAAATTTAGAAGCCCTACGAAAGATATATTTTTATAATTAGATTTTCCCGTTTCTTTTGCAATTTGTTTTTATTTTATTTAATTTTTTTTTTTTTTTTTTTTTTGAGAAAAGCAAATAAACTTCCAAACTCATGCCCCCCAACATCTTCCGCCGCCCGCCGTCATGACTCATGGCTCACGATTGTCTTAAATTGCGAGAATCATGATGGCACGCGACGACGACGACGGCGACGCTACTGGGAGGGCGGTATTTTACATCCTTCAAGTTCCAACCCATTAACCCTTGGCAACAAGAACATTTTCCTTTTTTTTTATGAAAAGATAACCACTTTAAGCTTCTCCATCTCTTCCAGCTCCGCAGGTTCTCATCATCCATCCGCTCGCTCATACCCCCCGCTGTTTATTTAATGAAAAAATCCTTTGCAAGGGGTTCGGGTTTCGGGTTCAGGTTGGGGATTTCACACTATTCCTATCTCTCTATCCATCTATCACTGTTTTATTAGGTATTCTCTTATTAAAACCATAGATATGACTACATAGATACCGTTACGTTGTTCTCTGCTATAGTGTGTGTGTGTTTGGAAATTGTTTATTTAAAAGTTCATGTTAAGCTACTTACATGCGATATCGTCTAAAGTTGTTACAACAATGGATTCGGCATCATCCTCTTTTTTGATTTGGTCCATCATCTCGGATACTTTTAAGCCAGCCACTTTACCTTTATTCGTTTTAACCCAACATCATCGTCCATTTAGTGTAAAAACAAAACAAAAGCAAAAATAAGGACGTGACCCATGCCCATATACGATTCCATCAGCCCATCATGGACATAACACAGTAGCCAGTATAAAGGTTGTAGTGAAAAGGAACAGGAAATGAAAGTAGGAAGGTTTAAAGTAGAAAACGGTTACACTATATCGAATTGTTGTTGATTTGAATAAGTGGTTATTTGCATATTTATGGATTCAGTATTGTTGGGCTTTTGCCGGACTGTGTACGGACACCAGGGCCGGCCCGAGCTAAATTAGCGCCCTGTGCAAGCTTTATCATTGGCGCCCTCAATTGCGGTGATTTTTGGAAGAAGTCATTTCCTCATTACCCAAGGGGTATACTTTGAAATGCGTTTTTTTAACGAGTAATAATAGTAACTGAAGAATACAAAAATAATTGTAAATTTAAGTCAACAAATATATCACAAAAGTATAGGAGATATACAAGATATATTTGAGGTAGGTTGTGTAACGTACAGTTTGTGAATTTTCATAGGCGAAAGCTTATGAAGGGTAATTCAGTTAAGGTGTGCCAAACTGCTAGAGCGAGTAGGTTGGGTTGGGACAAGAAAAACTCATGTGGGAGGGGGGGTCTATTCCCTTCCGTTTAGCTGAGAGGGGCAATTTTCTTAAAACATGACTTAAATTGGAAACAAAAATTATTAAAAAATAAAAAAATACCTTCTACAACGCCATGCTATGCCATTTTTCAAGGCCGAAAACCTCTTTCTTTTACCTATTTTGTTTTGAAAAATATTTATTTTAGTGAAATTTTTTCAAAATATTAATTTTCAAACCCAAATTTAAAAAAAAAACTTAAAATCAAATTTTCAAACTAATTTTATTTCAAAATTTTACCTTATTTAGTTTTTTTTTTCCAAAATTCAATGCTCTTATTTGATTCAAGTCCAACATTAAAAACCGTATGTCTATAGGATTTCTTGTTGCCAAGCTATTCAAAAATAAAAAAACCTATTTCTGCAAAAAAAAAAAACGAAAATCTAGCCTTACGAGATGGCACAAGTAATGCAAATTGTTGTGTGTTTCTTATGAACAAGAAGGTTCGGATATTTTTAAATAGCTTAGCAACAAAAAGTCATAGAGCCATACGGTTTTCAGTGTCTGACCCAAAACAAATAAGAGCATTGAGTTTTGACAACAAAAATAATACTTGAATAGGTACATCAAATTTAAAAAAAAATAGTTTGAAATTGTTTTCTATTTTTTGTTGCCATAATTTTGAGTTTGAAAGTCAATATTTTGAAAACTGATCACTAAAATAGCTTTATTTAAAAACACTAAAAAGGAGGAAATTTCTGGCTTTACAAAAAGATATGACATGGCATTGTACGAGTTAGCGTTATTTTTTAATTATTTTTGTTCCAATTTAAGCCATGTTTTTAGAAAATTGCGCCGCCTGGCTAAACGGAGATGAATATATCCCCTTGCATTCGATTTTTTTCTTGTCTCAACTCAACCTACTCAATCTAGCTCTTTAAACAACCTCACACCAAAAATAATACAAGTATTTTTTGTTATATTAGGTATCTTTGCTCACACCGATTACCCTGTATTAGTCAAAAAATTCTTTTGTAAGGCGTCAGTTATAGCGACCAGTAAAACGCATCAGTAAACATTTTCTTTTGTAGTATTTAATATGTTTGAATGCGTTTTGAAACAAAAAGTGTATACCAATCGGTGGCGAATAACACAAATTAATTTATTTAAAAAAAATATATTGATTCGGTTATGTATTTTTTACGGAAAACCAATAATTAGATTTTACTGGCAAAAATTCATATTACGTATCAGCTGATTGTCTTGTCACTCAAAATGAAACAAAAATTCATTCTAGTTTCTTACTGTTTCGTTCATCCCGAATAAATACGTTCATCCGGAAATAAATTACTGGTACATTTGCGACCAGAAAGAAGAAGAAAAAGACAGGATGCGTTGCTATTTCCATTTTTTTACCGACATAATTTTACTGATCGCTATAAACGACCGTCAGTAAAAAAGCTCCAAATTCATTTGTTTTCGATTTTTACTGATGCTTTTTACTGGTCGCTATAACTGACGCCTAATGGAAACATTGACTGGCTGGCAAAAACAAAAAAAAAAGAAAAAGAAAATTGAACAAAAAAGATTCACTCAATAACGACAAACGACAAACCTCATCATTAGTCATCGCATCATCATCAGTCATCACTCATTATTTCCATATTTAAATTCCAACTCAACCCTTTGTCATCTCTCATCTCTCCAGACGAGTGATAAGATCATAAGATTACACTCATAAAGAGAAGCCAATGACAAACATAAACATAGTACAAAAAACACTCAACCGAAAGAGTTAAAATTCATAGGTGCAGTTTTTAATTTTGCACACTGTTGTGTACATGAGTATGAATTTTGTACCTCAGAATTTCTGTTAAGTAACATTGCTCACTTTGATTTCATATAGAAGCACTGACATCGTGTGCATGTTACCAACATGCACACTGTTAATTATCTGTATTTATGCTGTTGACATTTTTTTTATGATACACTGCATAGGGGTGGGTTATGAAAATAAAATAAAATTTCTCATACGTGGTGATGCCTTATAAAGAGAAAAATAGCATATAGCTAGGTAGGTAGGTATCTATTGAAGCTAACTTGGTAGATAAAGTTTTTTTTTTTTTACTGTGGGACTGTGGGGTGGGTGTGAATAAGAAGGAAAACATATGGGCTTATTTTTGGATTAGTGGATATGTATAATTGTACATATATCTGTCATTAAACTCAAATTAGCTGTTAGTTATATAATGAATATCAATATTGGTGTGAGCTACAAAAATAAATGAGAATTAAAAAAAAAGAAGGTGGTTACCAGGTGACTATTTTAACGCTCGCCCAAGGCGCCCATTGGTTTCAGCGCCCTGCGCATTTGCACCGCTTGCACGTATAGCTTGTCCGGCCCTGACGGACACGGACACGGATATGGACGGACCAGAACCCATCAAGGTTTTATGCTCATGGTTAACAAATAGAAACAAAAGTGCTATTAAGTGGGCGGCGGCTGGCAGTGTTGGTGGTATAGTTGTGCTGGTGAGGTTCCAGGTATGTATATAAATGTAGCGCGGTATTTTTGTTGTACAAAGGAACTCAATTGCAAGTTACATGTGGGATATTTAGTCGGTACGACGGATATTATAAAATTGCGGACATATGGTCCGGGTTTTACTATGAAAAGGGACATTTTGAAATCCAAAAACAATACTATAAAAATTGACGGTTTTTTTAACCGTCAAAATAGGGCTTTGTGTTGATATGGAAAATGACATTACCAAAAATTAGTAATTAAAAAAAACCATCATTTTTAGTAATAGGATTAGGTTATTTTATTATTAGTATAATTTGATACATACATATGTAGGTATAAGTGGTCAAGGTACCTACACATATTAAACATATGCACGTATATGTTACATATCAATGCATGAGCTTAAGCCAACACAATGATCATTAAATTTGTATTTTAATGACATTTATTTAAAAAAATTAAATCATTCTTTTTTGATAAAACAAATTACATAGGTACATACTTTTTTTTCAACAAAGTTGTATGGCAACCATCGGCATACATAAATATATTTAGTTGAGCTTAAAACAATTTGATAAAAACGTCAATGAGTATTGGAATCGGTTTCCATCCCGAAATGGTTGTTTTTAGCAATATCTACATTTGCAATGAATTATTGCATACCCTGTTTAAACATAAGTTCGGTTGTGACAAACTAGTTATTATTTTTTTTTTTTTCAAAAATGTATATTATGTATATTATATGGGTGTGTCATAAAAACCTATAATATTTTTTCTTTTTTTTTTTCATGAAAAATAAAAGTTAATGACTGTGATATAAACAAAATTTTGATAAAAACTTTTGCAGTTTCTTGGTTCACAGAAAATGCAAAACCCATTTTGTTTAAATTATTTGTTTGTGGCCTTAATTTTTGACAAGTTTTTAAAGTTAAACTTCTTTAGTATCGCTTTGATATGAAAATTGATGAAACGGAAATGCGCCATGACACTTTAAAGCAAATAAATATAAAAACATAAGCGAAAGCTACAGTACGTTTGCAACGAACTGTTGGATACCCTATTCCCCATATGTTTGTATGTGCATGCGTCTGCCTCCCGCAAACAGCCGATGTTTCAGAAACAAAATTCTTCTTTAGCAGACAGAAAAAAATTCAATAACAATAATTTTATGCGGTGTGATGTTCAATTAGTGCTGGCGCAATAAAAAAGGAGTGCGCCACGCCCAAAGTTAAAACGTTTTATTGCCAAGGCAATTGTTATGAGCTCAGTGACATTCAATTTTATTCTTGCAGATCGATTTGAACAAAACAAGACAAAACTTAAATTTTTAAAAACTAGATTTGAAATGAAAATAGCGATTATGGGTGTTTTTAACAATTATTGGACCACACTCTGCTACGTAACCAAGGAATATAAATCCAAGTGTTCATCTGTTTACTTCAAAACTGCGACCGATAGTTAAAAAACGTTAAAAAAATTATTGCATTATACGACTTTTGACGGAAACGCCCCTTAAAAGTGGGCGTGTCTTAAAAATTTGAAGCACTAACTGCACTTTTTTCAGTATTTAGGCATATGTGTAAGACTACAGCTGAATCGAGTAGTTTTTAAACAATCTTACCTGAACAAAGGTATTTTACCAAAATCACGCCTTCAAAAGTGGGCGTATTGAAAAAATTTACACAAGAAAATGTAGAGATATTTTTCATATAACGAACGGAAGGGAAAAAGGTTTTAATTGAAAATTGGTAGTACCTTAAATTTTTAAAACTACATTTTTCGTTCTTTCATAAAAAGTGGGCGTAAGCCACTCCCAAAATTCCAAAATTTCTTTTCATACACAAAGCTTTTAGTTTCACTAGAGACGCAAGATTTTGGCTTCCGGATTCATCATAAAAACCGTTTATTTGCAAAAACAATTTTTTTATGTTTTTAGTGAAAAGTGGGCGTCAGCCACGCCCAAAATCAAATTTTTTGATTTCATACACAAGATGTTTATGTGCAAGTAATATCCACAAAATTTAATGTTTTTCGCATTAATATAACAATTGGTTTTTTACAAAAACAATATTGATGGTTTTGTATGAAGAATAGGCGTCAGCCACGCCCAAACTGAAATTTTTTTCTTTAATTGGAAGAAGGTTTACCTGGAGCTTGCGCGTGCAAAATTTTAGCGTTATGCTTTTATCATAACTGTACAAAAAACATAATTTAATTTTACCAAATTGAGGTTGTTCAAAAAAAATGGATATTGTGGAGTATACATACGGACGGACGGACGGACATGGCTTAATCGACTAGGCTTTTGATTCTGAGTCAGAATATATGTATATACTTTTCTATACCTAACGGTATTGTTTCTCTATGTTACAAACTCCACACCAAATACAATATACCCATTCTATGGAATAGGGAATAGGGTATAATAAAAGAGTAGTTCCTTGATCTTGTGCGTTTCGCCTTAGCATGAACTGTGGGCTTATCAGTGAGATGCCGTTCATAGTCTTCTAAGACGCACAAACGTTCGATAAAATCGACACTTATGTATAATTTTCAGTGCAAGACTGCACTGTGAATTATATATTGTCAGTGCGACAACTGATTCATTTGATTTGGATGATGATGAACAAAACCTCCTTCCACCCGACCAAGAAGAAGTTCGGGTAGCAATATCAAAACTAAATAAGTCCAACAAGGCTGCTGAAGAGGTTGGCATTACGGCTGAAATCTTCAAAGCAGCGGGAGATGACTTGGTGAGGAGCATACACCAAATCATCTGTACAATCTGGTCGGATGAAAGTATGCCTGACGAATGGAATCTCAGCATTGTGTGCCCTATCTACAAGAAAGGTGATACGCCAAATACAGAGGTATGTCTCCTAAATATCGCCTATAAGATCTTGTCGGCCATTCTGTGTTAACGTCTGAACCCTTTCGCACGTGAACTGATTGGCCCCTATCAGTGTGGTTTCAGGCCCGGTAAGTCAACCGTTGACCAAATTTTCACACTTCGGCAGATTTTAGAAAAGACCACAGAATTCCAGATCGATACTCACCACCTATTTATCGATTTTAAAGTCGCCTATGATAGCGTGAACAGAAACTAGCTATACAGAGCCATGTTACTTCTTGGCATCCCTGCTTAACTCGTTCGATTGTAAAGGATGACTATGGAGAACTCGCGCTGCTCCGTCAAAGTTGGTAAGAACACAGCTCCGGGGAGCCAATTTCCAGCGATTAACAACCGCAGCCATTCCTATGTGTGTATTGATGCTCTGTAGGAATGGAAGGAACCCATCATTTACCGATAGATCCGAACGCCTAGTGCAAATTTACTGTTCTTGACACTTTTTATTTTAGAAGGATTTGTCATTAAGGCCAGAACCTTCGGTCTGACACAGTCTCTCGCTGGCTTAATTACCCATTAGTATGATCTTGTCTCTATATCGTGACGCATTTTCGTTTCATTGACTTTTAAATCACAACGAATCTCATAAGCAAATTTCATTTTAAAGATAGCAAAGAATTTAATCTTTATTTTAACTACAAACTTAATTTTTTTTTAAACCAAAAAAGCTTAATATTCTGGGAAGTAAAATAAAAATGAACACTCAACGGAAATATAAATTAAAAATTCTGTTTCATTCCGTTAAGACCTCTCTTTATCTCGCCGAAGTAAGCGCACTTCACATTCACTCTCAGATAAGTGCAACCATCACCACCGATCACCCACCCACCGCCTACACACCACCAACCTTCCATCAAGAAAGTTGAATGAAAGAAAACGAAATTAAATTTTAACAAATGCCCAACAACAACAACACCAAAAATATCCTGAAATGAGAAAACACTCAAGGATCTATGAATCTAAATCTGGCTTACCTGTAAATTCTATATCCAATGGAATAATATTATTCCGAGATGGTGGCGGCCGACTTGGCCAAATCTCGTCAATAAGATTCCTTGGGACGCTAATTAATTCGTGTCCCTTTGCATTTAGTTCCTTGGCAATTTGGCGAAAATCTGATGCCTTCATGAGGAAAGGATCCACACCGACCGTTGAGTTTGATGGCAAGTTGTTAAGCATCCACTCTGTCATGTTCAGCACATTATTTTGTCCTATGGAAATGAATACATATAAATATAGATAGACAAACAAATGTTCATTCATCACCATCGCATCGCATCGTTTCGCTGCTCGAAAGGAAACCATGCATTTTTGATGATAGGCATCTTTATAAATATTTATAAAATGTAAGGACTTTGTCGGAAGAGTAAGGTGTGTTTGTGTGTGTCTGTGTTTTTGTGTGCAAGGTATAGGCGGCTTCAGGAAAGGAAGGACGAGGAAAAAGGATGCGGGCGGAGGCGAATGGTGGCTGTTGTTGTTTTGTTGATGGCCATCAGGACCAAAGATATACATAATTAATACTTGCTTAGTATAGGGACTCTCGAAGGATGCGATTAATGGAGGATATTTATGCCTGGCTGAAGGCAATTTAGGAAGCTTTAAGGTAAGATGAATGGACTCAACTCGACTCTTGTTGTCGCAGCAAAATATGATATTTAATTTTATTGGACTAATTAAGCTTTATGGCAACCAATTCACGGGGCTTATAAACAGGATTAAGAGATATCGAGTGGACAAATTATTAGAAGTAACTAGCTAGGTAGGAATGATGTAGTTTTTTTTTTAAGTGATGATGAGCAGCGATGACGGCGATTGTCGAGCTGGAAAATTCTACAAAGGCTAAACCCGAATAAAGCGCCTAGATGTGCTTTGTCAGCAAGATGAAAAAATTAACATAAATTTAAAATTAAGAAACTTATCTGTAACCAGGCGAGGAAGTCTGTCAACTTATCTTTTCACACGCAGGATAAAGTAACTTCTCTCATTTAGATGTAAGAATATTTGTCTTCGTATGAAAAAGAAAACTTTTCAAAAATATGAGTCCGTACTAATGTTCATGTACCTAGACCTACACGCTCTCCTCTCTTAGACTAGTAGAATTCTTTTTCTAAGGTGGTTGGAAATAAACAGAAGATAGTGTCAAAACCGAACGAAACGTTGCCGTCCAATCTGTGAAATGAATATGCTACTCATAATGGATGGATTGCCGCGGAAGCAAGACATGTTCATTTTCTTCTGAACAATAAGATGGCTGTGATGTCACACACAAAGTCAGCATACCTCTCACTCTCACCATTCACATAGTCAGATGTCAAATTGTCGTCCTGTAACTGTGAGGGAACAAGCAATTCGTATCTCAAGGGTGAAATAGCGTTTCGTCAAGTTTTCGATCAGTTTAGTTTACGGATGTAAACTGCGCTCGCTATCGCATTTTACGTCTGTAAACTAAACTGATCGAAAACTGGACGAAACGCTATTTCAAGCTTGAGATACGAATTGCTTGTTCCCTCACAGTTACAGACGGGCCCGTCCACGCCGTTCCGACTATAATAGTTCAGCCTTTAGACTCAAGATGAGTACAATTATTGCCGCCATTTTAAACTGTTTTCTTAGCCGCACTTCTAAAAACAAATTCGTAACTCTATAATTTAGTGGCGCTGTGAGTTATGCTGGTGCTGGAACGAAGTTAGAGGAACTTAGCAAGTATTTAACTACGCGTAAGGGTATTTTTGAGGATTCTAACTCTCAAAATTAATGAAGTGGCAGGAGTAGTTTAAAAGTAATTAAACACTAATGTATGAAGTAAATTTCAACATGCTTTATGTTTATGTGTCACAAGAGCCCTCCGTACCACAACTTCAGACTTGCTCCTATACACTTTTAGTAAACAGACGTCCACAAGTACAGCTTTGTATCGGTCTCAGAGCCATCTCTCAATGGATAAACAATACAATTGGACATACCGTCATTCTGAATTTATTTAGTAGATAAATATTAAGTCCCTCGGACTACACCATCCTCGATCCTTCAGCTAGTTTTTGAAAATAACTTCCAAGTCCCCACTCTATCAAGATCTGCTTGGGACAATGTTAAATTCTTGAGAGATGATCGAGTTTATTTCTCATTTACTCAGACGGACTTAATCCTAGTATCTAACTCATTCTGTCTCCCTTCCAATTGTATCGTGTTCCAGGCAGAAATTCTGGCGATTAAGGATGTTAAAAGAAAACGGGAAAACAGCAAACCTTAAGCAGCAAATTAATCGGTGCGGTTTTCATAAACTGAGCAAATGCCCCCAACTGTCACTCAACTCTTACGGATGACAGAACAGTTTAACAGTCACCTTTTTCTAGCTGGGATACAGAAATATTCCGAGAAACAGCTAAAACACTAATTTTATACCCAGAAGGCTGAATTTTGGCATACCCAAACCCACAGATACATGTAAGCTTATTCTTGACATTTCGAAAAGAATTTCATATCTTGGGCCAATAATTTTAGATCAAACTGCTTTTTTCGTAAAGATTTCGATAAGTTGCTTATAAATAATGGAAGCAAAACCGGACGAAACGTTCCTTTCCGTTCTGTCAAATGAACACGTTGGACTAATAAAGGCACGTTATCAAAAAGATGTAGTAGATCGTGGCTTACGCTGTCTGGCTTGTAATGCAGCGCCGCGCTGGCCGTTCTGCTGGACCTAAATGTCGTCTATTTCCATAACCATAACGTTCCTCCGGCCTAAAATTCACACCGAACGGTAACTTTTTGTGTATGCATTGTCACCTATAGTGAATCTCGTGTGAGTTGGTTTGTCCCATATTAAGGTTTTTCTTTTTTTAGAGTCATAGAACTTTAAGTTGGCAATACTGGTTTCATTGACATACATTTTGTCATCTGACATGTGATTTATCTTAAGATCGGTTTACCATTTCATCATGAATCGACTGACACTCCTGAACAATGGTGAATGGGCTCGAAACGAAATTGTTTTTGATCTTGATTTTCAAGAGAAAATTTTGTCCAGCGGTGAAGATCATTTTTGGTTGAATGGCTACTTCAATGAGCAAAACTGCAGCATTTGGAGTGTAGGTAACCCTCAAACCAGAGAGAAGATACTAATAGAGAGATGCAACTTCGACGATGGCTCTCTTTTAGCCTACAAGCTGCGATTCTGCCAGCAACTTGCACCTGTATTAAACTCCATATAAAAAAAATGTGAGGACAACACAGATGCAAATTGCTGTCCATAGACCTTTAAATAGGAGAGAAAGAGACACTTATTTTTTTTTTTGATTTTGTTTGTTCTGGACAAGGATAAAACATGTATATACCGATAGGAATTCAACTCGTTACAAAAAATGTAAACAAAAATCTGTGCGGGGACGGAGGCGAGGAAAGTTGTCTCTCTCTATAGTATTTTTTCTCTCTGCCTCAAACCATCATGGACCTATTATATATGGACTGCTATACTCTGTTACACATAAATCGGCAGTACACGTCTTATGAGGAAGCTTTTCTTTATCAGTAGCGTGCCATATTTTTGCACCACACTAAATTGAAGGAAACCCCCATACAAATTGTTCACCCAGACCCACCACTGAATTTCCAATTGCATCTGTGGTGAATCCTACGTCCTATTCAGATCACATCTAAATGTGCACTGATTTTCTGTGGCTGCTGCTACTTAAAATTCAACGATTCAACCCCTTTTTAATTGATGTGCATTCAGAGTTACCAGTGTTCTGTTGGTAACTCGTTCAGCTTTCTTTCCTTGGGTTTCTGCTGATGAGCTTTTGGTTTTATAGCCCAGTAATTTTAGGTTTTATCTGCGGAAAATTCCAACCAAGCTGAATTTTGGTACACACCTTTATTACGGCGTTGTAATGAAGATGTGAAAAATCGACATTGATATCGTGCCGGCAAAAAAAGTTATGAAGGTCAAAAGGTCACGAAAACCTAAAAAAAAAAACCGTTTTTCGCAAATATCTTGGTTTCTATAGCTCTAATGATTTTAACGTGTATGACAAAATTGTAGAGCACAAAATTTGCTACAATTTCGTTAGTACAATCAATTGTGTATGTTGATTAGTTACCGAGATATGGCACTTCGAAAAACAGGTCATTTTTCAAAATTCGCCAAAAAATGAAGAATTCCACCTTATTTCTTCGGATATACCCGAGAAATCATGAAATATTGCTGTTTTTATAACTTCTTGTTAAAATCACCAATTTTTTACACCCCCAACGATTCCCGCTTGCCCACCAGGTACCAGGCCATGCCCATTACTATTGTCATTCTGCCGTAATTTTTATATATTACTTTGTTCTTAGTATACAGTGGGCAGGTAGAAAAAGGTCGGAAGTTAATCAAACTTTGAGATATTGTTCAGGAATATTGAATTAACATTTGACGAAGTTTTGGACCTCACCGGCCCTGTTGAAAAAGAGGAGGAGGGGAAACTGCAAACTTTTCGAGTTCGCTCCGGTTTTCGCTCTATAACTTTTTTTGCTTACGTTCTACGGCAAAAGTGTACTAGACTAGACTAGATGCTCTACAATTTTGTCATACACGTTAAAATCATTAGAGCTATAGAAACCAAGATATTTGCGAAAAACGGTTTTTTTTTTAGGTTTTCGTGACCTTTTGACCTTCATAACTTTTTTTGCCGGCACGATATCAATGTCGATTTTTCACATCTTCATTACAACGCCGTAATAAAGGTGTGTACCAAAATTCAGCTTGATTGGAATTTTTCCGCAGATTGGGGTTTAAAATGCCTAAAATGACTGGGCTATTAGAGCTTTAACATTTTTGTTTAAGATTGTTGCTTATTTGAAATGCTTACTACGGAAACCCTGCAAGAGCAAACATCCCTATTTTCCCTGTACCGCCGATTTATGCGCAACAGAGTATAGTTGCCTACCACAAGTTAGTTCCATTTTAGTGTCGGTCAATTTAGCGACACTAGCCCTTAATACGCAACTGGCGACAAAAAAATTCTTGTTACCCGTCATTGGTTTAACTGGGATTTTTTAAGACAAAATATCATTAGTATCGCCCATTTCAAGGATGAAATCTAAAAATGTCCCTTTTTGTTTGGTGGTGAATGCCAGTTTTTGAATTTTGAATAACAGATGTCGCGAGCTTCTATGTCAAAAACTTAAGTTGTTAATTTTTCCCTGAAGTCTCGTGTCGAGAGCTAGCATCGCGATCTCTTATTTTGGTGACATTTTTTGACAGTTGTTGTATGAAGCTGGACATTTGACAAGCAGTTCTTATAAAATAGGTCCGTGCCTCAAAACATATAGAAGAACTGAGAATTTGATGTTTTTTGTTGGCTGGTGCTTTAAGAATCATGCTGGCCAGAAAATAACAGTCAATGCCGACATAGAGCCATATTCATTTATTTTTTGTTCCTTAACTGAATCGCCTTGATGTGGGGGAGCTGTGGTTTCAGCAAGATGGAGCGAAATACCGCAATCAATTTGTTTTGGAGGAAGCGTTTGTTGAGCGCATAATTTCGCGTCCTGGCCTGTGAGTTGACCTCCAAGATCGTGAAATTTAACACCACTAAACATTTTTCTGTGGGGTTATGTAAATTCGCTAGTCTACGAGTACACCGGTAAACTAGAGACAATTGAGGACTTGTAAAATAGCATTTGCAGCGTTATTGAAGATAAACGACCCTAAATACTGCAAAGAGTGATCGAAAAGTGGACCTCAAGACAGGTACATATCCAAGCCAGCTGCGGTGGCCATATGCCAGAAATCATATCCAAATAAAAATTGACAAAGAATTATCTTTAAAAAAAGTACCGGGAAGATTTCTTGAAGAATCCTTACACCCCGGAATTTGTTTCATTGGTTCTTAAAGCATTCAAAGATTATAGACGGCTTATTTAATCTTTAGTTCCTCAAAGTAAAAGTATATCTGATAATGGATCTGGATTTATGAAGCTTTAAACAAAGTTTCCAAAATAAACATGAAAAATCATCTAAAATCGATACCACCCTTATTTATTAATATTTGAAGATAAATATACTCATAAGTTCTTTTTCCAATAAAATTATTCATTCATACGTACCTACCTATGTACAACAACATAGAATTGATTGCTCCTGTCTGTCGTTATAAAGTATAAAGTTTGTATTCCCCAAACGCATCATAATTTTTCACTTGGAATAAGAAATTTTTGAGCAAATTGGCTCCAAGCAAAAAGGCTTGTTATAATCCCATTAGGATTATAAGGTTTAGCAATAATTACCATCTCCTAATCAGTACATCAGTACATCACTCTCATATCCCGAGTACAATGTTCCTTTTGTTCAGTTTCGTCCATGCAATTGCCAGCTCAACCGCTGCGCTGCTGGTCCCTTCCCCCTTGGGGACCGATCCATAGAACAAATACTTCCATTTTGTCTAATCTAAAACTACGAATACCTAGAATTCCTCATGACTTATATATAGGAGGTACAAGGTAGGTATATATGATCCAACATACTTCCTCCAATTTCACTCCTGGCTTTAAGACTATATATCTATATTTCTATATATATAAGAGTACAAGTACCTAGGTACAATTTATACATACATACCTGTCTTCATTAGCGTCCAGCAGTTGGGATCCAGTTGCTGCTCAGCTTGGAGATGGTATCTTGAGTCAGTCCAGAGAATAGCCTCAGTTGCAGTAACAACAGCTTGCCCAGCAGATCCAGTGAATTTGTTAATGTATTGCAAGCGTTTGTCATGGTCTGCAATGTATTCACTCTGCACAAGGACCAAGGACGTATACAAACACACCCACAGAATGACCAAACCAAACCAAACCATACCAACCGACGGACACCGTAGATATACCGGACCAGACCCATGAAGATGAGAATTAGAACGAAGAGTTCGTATATATAGGTAGATAATGCCGCAGGACAATTGGGAGTAGAGAAGATTTTGGTATTATTTCGATATCAGATATAGGAACAGCAGAGCAAATCTCCAGAGCACATGCAGATAAAATGCAGTGATGGTGTTGCTGATGACACAACTTACGGACCTGGTGGGCATCGTTCATCAGAACAATGTATGCTTGGATCGCCGCGGTATTCGTGCTGGTGCTGGTGCTAGTTCTGGTGCTGGTTGTTCCTTCCAGTATACTCAAATCGTTCATTAGAACTCGCAACGGTTGGAGTATATCGCCTACTTCATTTGTGCATTTATTTCTCGTCTGCACCAAACCTAATGACCTGAAAGTGTTGATTATTATCGTTGGTTGGAACCATGTATAACAATGTGAATGTGGATGAATTTAAAGCTGGATTTAAGGACTTTTGTGAAGGAAGTCGTTTTAATTAAATTGAAGTGATTTAATCACACATTTACGCATCACTATTTTGTAAGTGGTCTGCAAATGCACATGAAAATTGTTTAAGAAGTTTTAGGGAACCGTTATGTGTATCACGATGTTGGCAGTATAAATATTTAGAGGACAAAAAATATCCTTTAACTATGTTTTTGTTGCAATCTATTGAAAAATACTAAACAAAAAAATTTAAAAGGCGCCATCTTAAATTTCTCAAAATGTCATTTCTGCAACATGCGAATGTTTCTTTGGCCAATTTTAGATCTAAGATTCCCCGTGATGCCTCCTTTATGACCGAAAGGTTCTCAAAAATGCACACCTAGCTTGTCGGCAGAGAGAAAATATAAAGAGTTGGCGGTCTGTATTTATATGTCTGTGGGTAAGACCATGAGGACGCAAATCTCACGTCTCGACATCCACAATGGCCGTTATCAAATGGTCAAACCTGATCATGTTTCAGTTGACAAAAGACAATTTCTAGCTTTCTGAATGTTCGTAGGATATCCAGGAAAGCTCTTAGGCAAACAACAACCACGCCGAGGAAAATTAATATTGGAGGGCTTCAACCAGAAATTACCGCTACATCTATGCCTAGAACGTATCCTTCAAGCTTGCACGGCACCCCACGTCTATTTCTGTAAGTCCAGAAGAGCAATCGCAGTTTCTTCAAAAAAAAAAAGCAGCGTCTGAAGTGAAACATTTTCTAAGAACAGTTTCCGACAAACCCTTGGTTTGCCTCAGAATATAACTTAGGCGAGAGGCCTGCAGGTCGTGGTTCTCTACGCTAAGCTAAGAAACTCTAGCTCATAAAAAGAAGCAAGAAACACAGCCTATGTTAACCATTTTGAGGGACCATACTTTAACCAGTTGCATAATGGTGATGAAAAGTAAATTCAAGTTAATGAGCGTCTGGTGCCAGTCATTCTAAATGACGGCTGCGCGCCTCAATATCCGCGGACAAAATATCCGCGACGCATAATATTACGGTGTATAAGCAATGACCTATGTAAGGGAGGGCATGCTGCCCCTCTGCAACCCCCCTGCTTGGACGCACTATAGGACTTGGGGTAGGTGCGAGGTTGGGTGTATGCGGATATTTTGACGCGGATATTTTGTCCGCGGATATTTTGTCGCGGATATTTTGACCTGGATATTTTGTCCGCGGATATTGAGGCTGTCACCTAAATGACGACCAAGTGTTGCATCTGCCAGACCTAAGATACAAACATCCATTGCCAGACTTAAAACAATTAAAGCAACTGGAGCCAATGTACTACAAGCGAAACTGTTGAAACTCGCCGGAGACGACTAACTTGACAGGAGAATACAGCAACTCATCTGCGAAACATGATCTGAAGAGAGTATGCTAAACGATTGAAAGTCAGTACAATTTTTCAAACATCGCCTAAAAGATTCGTGAGCGTCGAAAACCGTTTTCTGACAATCGAATCTTAAAGATTAAGATACTAACCAATGCGGTAACAGACTTGGAAGATTTCCAACCCGAACAGATCTATATTAGTAGGGATTTTACTGAAACCTTCGACACCAGCAGAGGATTAATATCCAATTTCCAGTGTTATGCAGCTGATTCAATATTGTGCTTGGTAGGGTTACCATTTTTAACAGATCAACACAATGTCATAGAATTAGCAACAAGCTAGAAGGGGATTGATTTATCAATGAGTACACGACGGAGTACCTATATAGCTATGCAACAAAAGTCGCATCCCACATATAACTTGACTGGAACGTATGACCATTGGTAGGTATACCTCTAGGCACTGTTGAACATGGGCTAAGTAAGAAAGTGAGGAAAAAAGATCTATCGAGAAGTAGTATAGAACACTCATCATCCAGGTCCTGCTTTACTGTGCAGAAACATGGACTCTCTCCCAGTGGGATGAAAAGTTGTTGGCAAAGACAGTAGTGACAACTATAATATGGTGTACAAAGAAATACATAAGTCAAATCAGAAAAATTCTTATTTAACAAAAATAAAGGAGCTGTTTTGCTTAAAACCAAGTTCTTAAGACTCCACTTCACATTTTCGTTTTTTAATGAAGTTTGCGTTTCGTGCAACGGATGTTTCTCATAGAGGTTTAATTTTGCAATATATTTTGACGTTCTTGCAATTTTGAAAGTTATGTCAAATGTACCGTGTTTTGTATTTAGTTTGATTTGCAATTTCATCATGATAAGATTGACACCTGAACATCGAAGTTTTTGCGAAAATCATGGTTCAGTTCGTTAAACTTTTCGACATCTTTGTCCATTCCACAAACGTACTATTTCGCGTAATAACCACGGTGAATTGGAATCCAAGATCATTTGATTTAAACTGTTGGACTATTTTTGTGCGGGGTTATGTGAAGTCTCTGCTCTAAGCCGATAAGCCGTAGACGATCGATGCTTCGGAAGACAACATTCTCCACGTTCGTTATCACTGACGTGCAGCCTCCGCATTTCTGCAAAAAATTATTGAAAATTCGACTTCCTGATTTTACTTCTTCTGAGACAGCCGGTATGCCGCAAATCTTATTCAAATTAAAGTGGGAAAGAATTTTCCTTCGTATAAATCCAAATTAATGGCAACATTTTCTGTTTTTTTTTTTTTCTAATTCTCCTTAAAAACACCCTTTATGTTGTCACTGTCACTGTTATGGTAATGTTTATTCAAGGTAACCCCCTTCTGAGGTTAAAAATAGTCTAGATATTCTCCAAATAAGAAATTTTGCTATATTTGTTTCGAAAATTAGTTTGCTTTCAAAAAATAACGGACACAATCCTAGAATCCTCAAGTAGTGTCGGTAATACAAATCCGGAATCCTTTGTATCTTATTTTCAAAACAAGAACTGTCATTCCTTACCAAACGAACGCATTCAGTGCCATTCGGAATGCATCCAGTCACTTTTGTATAAACAAACAAAAACTATAAACTAGGAAAGGGAAATACAAAATAAGTTTTTTTTTCCACATTTCACTGAACATATGGATATGGTAGGTATAAAATAAGAACTTTAAAAACCCAACCGCGATATTGATTAGAATATTAGATTCAAATTAATTTTAAATATCACCTTTCAAACGAAAGCCGTTGAAAAACCAAAAAATAAAAACAAGTTAAGCCCAGTAAATTCATTTTGAACAAACTTAAAAAAAAATTATCGCAATCTTATTCACTCAACGTCCGAACTAAAACTAAAATCCCAAAGAGCCTATAAGTCCAAGTCCAAGTCTAATCCAAAATTATAAGTAATTCAACAAATACTCACATACAACTTCAACTAACTAGCTATACACACATCATAACAGAATACCTTCGCGAATTATTTTGATTACTGCCAATAAAAAGAATTGATAACAACACGACACAACCGACACCCGAACAAAAAGATCAAGAACCAACAACACTACCTACACATAATAAAACAACAATAAAACGGACAAATCATAATCTCCTCAGCAAGAAGCAGCGCGCGATAATAAATCACTCCAACCAGGTATTTAATAACCCATTTGGGGTGTCTGCGGAAGCTATACGAGTATATGGTTAGGTTTGGACTCGGACTCGGACACACACGCCTCCATCTCCACATGTGGTGGCCTAGATTCAACATTCAACGAGAACGAGATGCCCCAGCAAAACATACGGCGACGACGCACGACGAGGAGGACGGATAAGATACGAAATACGAAGATGACGCGCATTCCTCCATGAAACGATTCTATTCCGTGTCGGATGAACTACATTATCTTTGCGGTTGGTTTGATTTGTTATGACAAATGGCACAAAGCTGTCTTACAAAGTGCCTCACTTAAGCAATTTTATTTTTAATTCAATTAGTTTCACGCTCCTTCTAATAACTTGGTGCTCCTTAGTGTTTAGCGAAGCGAGATTAAATTGATTGGACGAGGTCGTCTATTGACTGAACATAGTGGACAGGCGTAATACGCGATTCCATGCACGCCACATAATATGCACGGTCAAGATCAAGAATCACAATCGGAGGTAAAGATTGAATTTGTATTCATCAGGGTGACTGTCGTTCGTCGGTAGTCAGTAGTGGGTGGTTGAGATTAAATGGCGACAAGTTCATTCATACTACATGAGCGTTTTTGTCGGTTGGGAATTTACTACCGTGTGGGGGTGGGCTCATTTTGGACTTTAGTGTCCATTTATTAAAGATGTGTTTTTAAATTATGTATATTGCTTGTCTTTCTTTTTGGACAGAGTTGGACATTTATAAATCCAAAAAGGTATTATTCTTGAGTTTTCTTTGAATTAAATTAGGGCGTGCAATTTCGTGGAGAAACAGCTTATTTAACTGACTTAGAAACTCTGATATAGTTCGCTAATTTTAATTATATTTTGAGATGATAAAGTCATTGAACTTAAGTTTATTGACCTTTCACGCAATTTATATATTTGGAAAGAAAAACAACCCACGATAATCAAATAAAGTGTGTCTTTTTTAGAGGTACATATAGAACTTTGCAATGGGATAAAACAAAGATGTTTTTTTTTTTAAGTTGACATAAAATTTACTTTATTCGAAAGATAATCTTCTGGCATTATAATTTAAATATGATTTCTAATCTAATCTGGAGGTCCAATTTTCGATGACTTTTTTCAACATTTGTGGCCGTATATCGGCAATAACGCTGCGAATGTTGTCCTCCAAGTGGTCAATCGTTTCGTGCTTATCGGCGTAGACTAGCGACTTCACATATCCCCACAGAAAATAGTCAAGCGGCGCGCCGTTGCGCCGCGGCGTTAAATCGCACGATCTTGAAGCCTTGAAGGCCAATTCACAGGACCAAAACGCGAAATTATGCGCTCGTCGAACATTTCCTTCAACAAATTATTCGTGGCACGATCTGTGTGACATGTTGCGCCGTCTTGTTGAAACCACAGCCTGCTGCACATCATGTTTGTGCAATTGATGAACGAAAAAGCCATGATTAGGCTCTACAGCAGTCACCATCGACTGGCCAGCATCGTTATTTAAGGAGTACGGACCAATTATTCCACCAACCCATAAAGCATACCAAGCAGTCAGTTTTTGTGGATGAAACGGTGTCAGTTAAAATAGTACTGCCAACTTAAAGTTCTATACCTCTAAAAAAAAACACCCGTTATAATACAAACCTAAGAATATTCTTGAGAGCAAATAAAATGCAATTTTTTAATTGGACGTTTATGTAACGTCAAAAATAAAAAGTGATTTTATTCAACTTCGAACGTTTGAAGGTTTAAATTATGTATTCAAGACCGTTTAAACATTAATTGGGCTGAAATTGGGTTGTGGTTATCATTAACTGGCAATTCGATAAGCATATTGAAGTTATGAATATTGTTATTTTTTACTAGCTGACCCGGCGAACTCCGTACCGCCTCTTTTTTACTTGCGATTATAGTTACTATACGGCAAGCTATATGCATTTGTAAAAAATCAAAAACATGGTTGTCTGTAAAATCGGTTTACGGACGAAAATTTTACGTGATAACCAGTTCACAAAACACTTCATGTGTATAGGTAGATATCTCTCCAACCACCAACCTACCTACAGCCACCCACCATTTTTTAATTTTTGTCACCCCTTGAACACCAACCTCCCACCCCCACATACAACCACAAACCAACAGCCATTTTTGAACATTTTTTCCTCCTCCCCCACACAGTAAATCCCCCCTTCCTAACCACTACCAATCACCCACACCACCTACAACCAACCACCCACAATTCCCCCATGACCAAATTCAACCACCTACTCCACTTATAACCACCTGCTACTCACCCACCATTTTTGACAATTTTTTCCTCACCCCCACCCCCTCCCCAGTATAACTTTTTTTGACAATTCCCTTCACTACACCCTCAACCCAAATTCAACCACCCATAACACCTACAACAATAACTTGCCACTCACCCAACACCGCCAACCACCCATCACACCTACAGCCACCAACCAACCATTTTTGACAATTATTTTTCCCTCACCCCCTCCCAATACCCAATTCCCCAAATCCAACCACCTACCCCACCTGCCAACACCTTCCACTCACCCACTTTTTTGACAACTTTTTCATCGCACCCCATCAAATCAACCATCCCCACCACCAAAACTGCCAACCAATCAACCCACCTACATTCGCCAACCAACCACCATATTTGACAATTCACCCCCCCCCCCCCCCCCTCCCCCAAACATACCAAATTCCCCCAACATCAAACACCGATCCCACCTACAGCCACCAAGGAACCACCCATTAGCTTTGACAATATTTATCTCACCACCCAAACCAGCTACAACCACCCACCATTTTTGACAATTTTTCCTTTTCCCGACACTACCCCTCCCCCCCCTCCTATCCCACACACACTCCCACCACAACCAACCAACCACCCAACACCATCCCCTCCCACTTTATCGACTTTCTAGGCTATGAAAGCAGCTAGGTAACGTGACTGTGACTGTGATATTTTTCCGTGCGTGCTGCCCATATATTCCAAACCGATTTATTAGACGTTATCACGTCAAAAAAAAATTCTAACAATCAAACATGACATTACGATGATAGAGAAGTCGAAAAAAGTGGGTCCAACAATTCTGTCTGTCTGTCTGCATAGTTACCCACAGCCTAAACGGCTGGACCGATTTGCTTCAAACTTGGTACATATTATTATTATGACGTCCTACAGATGGGTTTTTGGAATTAGCATTCCATGTCGCTACCTTTGTTAACATATTTACATATATACTTTATCGATTTGACTGAGTTACAATATTCCACATTGATGTGAGCTTCAAAAGCTTTGGCCAATATTGGCGAGTAGGGCACAATCCAACGATTGTCTACTTCAAAATCTTGTCGTTTTAACTTCACAACTACCGATCGCCCACCGTCCGCAACTGATCGCCGACGATACAATGGGTAACCGTCATTTCCCGTGATAGTTTCAGCAATCAGGTCTCTCGGGTATCGCTTGGAACACTTGCCGTCGACCATACAGAGTGAGTTGTTGTTGAAAACACCGCAAGGTCCATGTATCATGTGTTTAATCACTACGGCTTGTAATTTTGGGTCAACTTTTTCATCAGGAATCTCAGATGAAATTATTGAATCAATTTCATTTGGCCTTATTTTGTTAACTAACCAAACTAATATATGCGCATGCGGCAGACCACGCTTTTGCCACTCAACCGAGTACATCCAACAACGGACTTGACCATACACACGATCCTTTATAATGAAATTCATTAGAGATTTCAATTTTTGTTTAAAAACTCTGGATGTGATGTCATGCCTATCAAGAGGTGTTTGGCTGTGTAGCAATTCCTTCTTGATTTCTGTCCATTGTGGGTTACATGTGAATATAATGAATAGGTCTGGGCGGCCATATTGTCTAACATACGACATTGCGTCTTGAGCGTACTCGTGCATGTGGCGCGGGCTTCCAATGTAAGTGGCCGGCAAAATTGTCATTCTTCCCACATTATTTACGTTGCCATCGACATTAATAGCATCACGGAGATGAATGTATTCTTCAGATCGAAGCTGCTGTTGGTTCAGACGGATGTACGTCAATCGTTCAGTCTCAATTTTGACATACATATCAACTGCAAACTGATGAAAAAGCCGTTGACACATCAAAATATGATTAAATTCACCTTCACGGATCATTAGTCTATATGAATAAAAATCGCACATGTTAAATCATTATAAGGGTTTTCATATTCCCTTGAGTGCGAGTGCATAGTAAAAAAAACCATCTTCTATCATCTATTATCTGCAACCTTCTACCATCTTCTAACATCTACCATCTTGTTCTATCTACTATCTGCTACTATCAAAATTCTTCTATATCATCTACCATCTCCTGCCATCATTCATCTTCAAACATATACCATCTTCTACCATTTACCACTTTCTACCATTTACGATCTTTTACATAACTACCATCTTCTACTTTCAACTATCTTCTACAATCTACCTTCTTATATAATCTTCCATCTCCTGCTATCTACCAACTACCATCTTTTACTATCAACTATCTTCTACCATCTGCTGGTAGATCATCTTCTATACCGTGTACGACCTTCTTTTATATACCATTTTCTACCATCGACCATCTTACAATCTACTGTCTTCTACCCTCTTCTTCTATCAACTTTTTTCTACTATCACCTATCTTCTAATATCTTCTACCAACTACTATCTTCTAACATCAACCATCTTCTGCCATCTATCATCTTTTACCTTCTTCCATCTAGAATCTTCTCCCATCTACCATCTTGTTCTATCTACCATTTACCATCTTCTAGCATCTACCATCTCCTGACATCTGCCATATACTGTCTTCTTACAACTACCATCTTCTACCATTTACCATTTCCTACCATTACCATCTTCTATCGTCTACCATCTGCCATATACCATCTTCTTCCATCTACCAACTACCACCTTCTACTATCAACTTTCTTCTACCATAAAAATATAACACAAAAAACAATATACTATTATATTAAATTCTGACTGATTAATATTTCAAATAATTGACACTTTTAAACTCCTTTTTTTTTATTTTTGCACGCAAGGTAGGTCGTCTTAATTTTTTTTTATTTATAATTCATTTTTCTCACCGTTTACACCTTCCCTGAACTTCCACAAATATTTCAAGATCAAAATTTCCAAAATTGGTCCAGCCATTCTCGAGTTTTAGCGCTTCAAACGCACAGCAATTGATTTTTATATAAAGAATTATTATATATTTAAATATTGAATTTGATTCTTATATAATTCCTACTACTGATTTAAGCATAGTGTTGAAATAAATAATTGTTTTCTTTTTTCTCTTACTATAATATTGAACATTACTGTACTCATTTTGACAGGTCTTACATGGCCGTAGATATATGATAACCACAAATGTCACTTTCATCAACTGCAGGATGGAAGGAGATGAAAGCATGGCCGACTATGTCGCCAGGTTTATGTCGCTAACTCAACGTTTGAAAGACCTGGAGCAAGTTTTAATAGCTAAAATGTTAGGTAGCCTATAATCGAAATTTGAAAATTTAAGAACTTCATGGTATGCTGTGCCACGGGCATCTCAAACGATCGACAAGCTAACCGACCATTTGGTTAACGAAGAAGCCCTTAAGTTAAGGTCAAACGAAGGTGATCTTGCTAGTTTATCTGAAGCTGTCTACATTGCAAGCAGTAGATGGAAGAAACCAAATTGAAATGGGAGCAACAACAAAAACGTAGGAAGTACTTCAAAGCGGAGAGGAAAATGCAATTATTGTCCTAAAGAAGGTCATTGGGCGAGAGAGTGTCTAAAGAAACAACGAGATCAGCAGGGGAGAAACAATGCTCAATCGTTTATGATCGAATCTATTCCACGGGGTAAACCATTATCGAAATCTTTTTCCGATAGACCTGAGCTTTTTTACTTTGGGTACATTGGTAGCTTTTAACAAAATGCAAAATGTGTGGTTTGCTGATTCAGGAGCCACAGACCACATGTCTTTTCAGAGGGAGTGGTTTAAAAACTTCGTTCCATTTGACAGCAAGAATGTTCACGTTTGTTGGTGATGGCTTCTCATTGAATGCGGAAGGTATTGGGGATGTAGAAATAATATATAAAAAATGTTTTTGTCATACACTTTTTCATTTGGCCAAAGACGGCCATGCTAATATGTTGTGTTTCCTCCTTTTGCTGCAATTACATCTGCAAGGCGTCTGGGCATTGAGTCTATTAAGCCTTGAACTTGTTCTCCTGGAATGGTGCTTTAAGCTGTCAAAGTCCTTCCAAGTTTGATCTGCAGTTCTGCCATTGCCAATATTCTCAGGAATTTTATATAAAATTAAGTTCGGGACTTTGTAGGGGCCATTTTAAAAAGTTCTCGACTCACTCCTGCCAAATACTTTTTAATCTTCTAGGCTGTGCGTATCGGCACATTGTCATGTTGAAGGACAAAATCGCTCCTGATATATTCTTGAAACAGCAACCAGTGCAACATCATTTAAAATGTCCAAATAATGTGATTGTTTCATGTTATCGGAGCACCTTACGAGTGGACCTACTCCACTATTTTTGATATGCAACCCCATATCATTATCTTGCCTAGTTTGGAATGTCGTGTTAGCTTAGTGACGGGTTGTTCTTGTTTGGCCTTTATTTAAGGGTTAAAATAAAAAAAAACTTACGTCCATAAGTACTGTTCAAGGAAAACGCTGTTTCATGTCGGTCCAAAAGATGCTCCTCCAAATCTGTAGTGTTTTGTTGATACTCAACACTAAACCGAAACTATAAATTTTTTAGTGCAACTTACATACATTTAGGTATCATATAGAATTTATGTGAAATATAGCTATGAATAAGATTTATGTTCCAAATCAGCAAACGGGCCTTAGAGATCTAAGTCTTAATTCGATTGTAAATTATTTGAAATAAAAAGTAATTAAAAACTAAAAAAAAAAACTGTAACTTATGAAATGTTTACGTTTTTTTTAATTACATTTTTATTATGAAAAATAAACAAAATGATAAATGGCATGTATTTCTTTACTTTCAGTATGCCTCATGGTTTATAATTGTTTTGTTTTTTTTTTTTTTGTTTTTTTTTTTTATATAGCGTATAGTAAATCTATTTAAAGTGTTAGTATAGTTTTCATATTTCAAACCAACACAATTGGATTTGAAATAGTTAAAAAGAACTGCAATGACTTAAATGATTTCACTGAAATCACAGAAGATTGCATCCATTTGAATGCATTTTTTTATAAGGCACACGCACTGCAGGGGTTTGTATAGCCCTTTAAATTATTAGTCACAGCGTGAGCGATAGGAAATTAGGGAGGAAGGGAAAGGAGGTGTCGATGAACATTGGGCTTGAATGTTTGAAGATCGAAATGGTAAGGGAAATTTTTAACACGCAATTCATTCCACATTCGTGTTGTACGGCTAAAGAAAGAATCTCTATATTTCACGGTACGTCCAAAATTGGGCTCAAGTGTAAACTGATGAGCGTTTCTAGAAAGACGAGTGTTACGGGGGAAATGTTTAAGGGGTGGAACGCAGCTGGCTTTTTCGAGTGAGCATTTTTTGTAGAAAAACTTTTAAAATATGGAAAGACATGAAACATTTCGAAGATGTTGAAATGATGGAAATTTTTCCATAATGCTTCTCTGTCCTATCAATTTTAGCGCTTTTTGTCAGAACCTTTACTCAAGCTTAGGGCGTATAAACGCTTTGTAAATTGTAGCCAGATCAGAAGGGGTGAACAACTTCTTGTATATATTAAGGAAGCCTAAGCATCTTGCAGCATTCTTGGTAATCTCAAGAATGTAGTCATTTCAACGAAGGTTGTCACTGATACACATATACCAAGTACTGATAGCTTTTCGGTCTCCTCGATGCAAGTAGGAACCATTCATGGATAATGGCATAGGTATGGAAAAAATGAGTTTTCGACGCATTAAACTCTACAAGAATTCTGATACACCAATTCACAATGCTGTGAAAATCGGAGTTTTATATGAGCTTATCATATTTGTTTTTTTTTTTTTTTAATTATCAAACGTAGATAATATATACATATGAAAAGATAAACAGGTTCGGTGGCTGGTGGCTCTTGTTCTTGATGTTAAGTTTTTGAGTTTTCTCCAGATTCTTAGGTAATGTGAAGATTTGGTCGGTCGTAGATCAACCAACACAGTCAGTCAATGAAGTAAGCTGATTATAACGTTTTATAACAGCTCCACTGTTATTTCGAATATTTTCAAATAATTTTTTTCGATTGTCATTCAGTTTTGACAGCTAATACATTTTTACCAAATGAATTTTCACTTGCAAAGCATTAACTTACATAACGAAAGAGAAATTACACTGATATTTGTATTTTTTGTTCAGCACGAAGTAATACAAATTATACGATGTTTGGAATTATATCATTGGGGCTGAAATAAGCTCATTTCAGAATTAGAAGAAAAAGTTTTTTCATTTGAGTTTGCTAATTTCGATTGACACCACTATATTTCCTATTCATTCTTTCTTCTAGTTTTATTGACTTTATTTCGAATTTGTTATATTGTTTTGATTATACTTCTGCCGTTTGCCTTGGATTTTGTTTCCAAATAGGCTTTTTTCACTCACAATGGTATTGTTTATTGGGGTATTTATTTTTCAACGTTATTTCGTCCAAATTAGGCGAAAATAAGATAATTTCGAAATTTGATTTTATATGGAAATGGAGTTAACTTGGAATCGAATTTGGGAATTTGCAACAAAATTACCCTATAATGGTCCAATGAAAACATAATAAGCGAATGAAGACTGTATGATTTCAGCACACGAACAATAATTTTTTTAACTTGTCAAAACAAACTACAAAACTGGGCCAAAAAAAGAAGACATCCATCCGATGTTGTTGGGCTCTCTTTTTTTTTAATGAAAAACTTCGATTCTGTTTTTTGGTTATGTTTAATTGAACCTTTAGAATCGTATTGGTCAAGTCGAGAAGATGATATCGGCCAAATGGGCGCCGTCACAATTGATTGCTTGTTTAATGGCATTTTTCATCACTTCAGCGAGAACTTCGGGCGACAGATTCTCGCACCTGTGTTGAATGTTGTCCTTGAGGGCTTCCAGAGTCTTGGGCTTGTTCACGTAAACACGGGACTTCAAAAACCCCACAAAAAAGTGTGAAACGGTTAAATCGGGCGATCTTGCGGGCCAGTGCCAATCGCCAAAACGAGAAATGAGGCAACCCGGGAACGCCGCCTTCAGAATATCGGTTCATGTCAGTTCATGTATCGCTCCATGGCTTGTTCACTTATAGCGAGTTTCATTCAAATTTGGAAGAATTGTTCTCAAAATCGAGAATTGCCCTTTTGAGTGAAACTTGCTTTGGGTATCCATGTCAATTGAATTATACTTTTTGTCATTTGATTTTTGTCTTTTGTCATTGGAAAAAGTAATCATTAGATATTTGATAATTAATTGGATAATTAAAGTACATATTAAGTTATTCGTTCATTATTTGTTTATTTTTTCAACAAACAACAAAAAATAACAAATTATTTCTCATCTGACGTTTGACAGAAAAGTATTCAGATCGATTTTCCCAACCCATGAGAGATGCATTCTTTCGTGTTGAGAATCGATCTAGAATTGCACTTTTTGAATGAATGAAACTCTCAAAAGTGAAAAAGGTCAATTCTTTTGACAGAAAGAGCAATTCTTTTCGTGAATGAAACTCGCTATTATATTCTGCATCTGTCTAGTCCACAAATGTCAAAACAGATTTGACATTGAAGGCCATTTGCAAAAATAAGAGCATCTTCCAATAGGGTGATTTTTGTTGGCCCACCTTGTATTTCAAATAGTGTTCTTAGGCTAAGATTACATGTGTAAGTTTTACTTAGGAAAGTTGCTCACGTAAGCAACTTCTCAATAAATTACTAATGTAAACGTCTCTGTAAGTGACTTACAGTAAAAAATTTACAACTTACGGGATGCATTTCTTACTGTAAGTTCATCTGTAAACTGTAAGTTACTTTTGTAAGACTAACGTATATGGTTAATAAAATTTACATGTGTAATCTTAGCCTTACTGGTGTGTATTGTGTTGTGCATCTAGTTCATACGCATAGGAAATCAAACACAGTGCAAAAGCAAATAAAATAAAGTGTTGGCGTGATGTTCGTACATAACAGATCCATTTAAATCAGTTTCCAATAATATAATAACGATTTCAAAATATATACATAATTCATAATTTCTATTTTTAAAACCAACGGCTTTTCCTTTTAATTTCTATAATAAGTCCTATTCGCCGCAAGGTGAGGCTGCCAACACTTGAAAGAAAAACCATTCAGCTGATTTTGAAGTTTAATTTTGACAACTTGGTTTTTCTTCAGTTTATGAAATCTCACAAAGAAGTTGATGATTTCACATAAAAATAAAAGTTATTTCTGCATTTATTTCTACCTTAGTCATTTTATCGCTCATCAAATAGCACACACGTCAACATAAAAGTTTTAAATTTAATCCCAACAACAGGTAATAACCTATCAAGCACTCGATAACACAGTTTAATCGCTTTTATCTTTGGGCTCATAAACAACTCAACTTACACTTTTGATAACAACACTCCCGTATCTATTTTTGATAGCAAATTAATCACTGATTTTGGGTTGATTCCAGTTTATTTAGTTGACTACAATCTGGCGGCAGCAAATCAACTCTTCGCTAGAACCATGAAAGACACCACACAAATCCTTGCCAAGCTACGGAAGTTGATGCAACATCCAGCTGAGGAAGTCCAAGCTATAAGTGCATATATAGTACCATCAGATGATGCTCATCAGGTAAAGAAAAGTCCAAGCAAATCAGGGGCTTAGTAAGGTAGAATTGTGATTATTATATTTCCAGAGCGAGTACATTTGCCAAAGAGACGAGCGTCGTGCGTTTGTAAGTGGATTTGATGGTTCCGCTGGAACAGCCATCATAACAACTGATAAGGCTCTATTGTGGACAGATGGAAGATACTATCAACAAGCTGGCAAGCAACTTGACTCCAACTGGACCCTAATGAAGGATGGTAAAGAGAAAGAGTGGCGAAAAGAAGTGGAAACTTACTTTTGACATTTTCTAGGTCTGCCGGCAACCCCATCCATTGGCGCTTGGTTAGCCAAAAATCTGTCCAAAGGATGCATGGTTGGTGTGGATCCAAGGCTTCTCTCCTACCGCCTATGGAAGCCAATTCAGAAAGAACTCAATGGAAACGGTGAGAACTCTTTTTTTTTTTCAAGAACTTATACTCAGAGTGTTTTCTCCTTAGAATGTGGGTTAGTTCCGATTGAGAACAATCTAATCGATGCCATTTGGGACAGTCAACCGTGTGGGCCAACCAATCCTGTCATCACATTGGATTTGTCATTTGCTGGTGCCACGATTGATTCCAAATGGAATACGGTGAAGGAACAAATGAAAGACAAAAAAGCAGATGCCCTGGTTGTGAGTGCTCTGGATGAGATAGCATGTAAGTAAGACGCCTCAATTGGTTGGTTGGTAGAGTAAAATTTCTATCTCTTATCAGGGTTCCTTAATCTTCGTGGTTCTGACATTGATTACAATCCCGTGTTCTTCTCGTATCTTATCATCACCCACGAGAAACTTCATCTCTTTATTGATGAATCAAAACTACCTCAAAATTGGAGGCAGCACTTGGCTGATAACAAAGTGGACATTGTTATTGAACCGTATGAATCAATTAAAGAGCGTTTGCTTGAAATTGTAGGTTTAGCATGTATGAAGCACTCAAAACACAACTCTATCAAAGATTTTCCTTTCCTCTCTGTCTCTTCCTTTTAGATCGAAAAGTCTGCCGAGAAAATCTGGATAGCGATGAGCTCAAGCTACTTCCTAACTGCCTTAATTCCAAAGCTTAAGAGACATCAAGAGGTAAATGCGACAATCTTCAAGAAATACTCTATAAACTTTTTCCGTCTCTAGATCACTCCGATTGCCATCATGAAAGCAATCAAG
Source organism: Platycheirus albimanus (assembly GCA_916050605.2). Lineage (NCBI taxonomy): Eukaryota > Metazoa > Arthropoda > Insecta > Diptera > Syrphidae > Platycheirus > Platycheirus albimanus. The sequence goes on from OU696696.1 coordinate 58,840,196, forward strand.
AACGCAACTGAAATTGACGGATTCATCAACAGTCATGTGCGTGATGGCGTTGCTCTGTGCCAATACTTTGCCTGGTTAGAGAATATGATTAAGAATGGACAAGCTGTTGATGAAATTTCAGGAGCTGATAAGTTGGAAGAACTTCGGTCGTAAGTTTTCGTTGTTTTCTTTCTCCCTTAAATCGTCTTTCAATGTTTTTTTTTTTATTTTTAGAAAGAAAGAACATTATATGGGATTAAGCTTCCCAACGATAAGTTCATCCGGTCCAAATGGTTCGGTGATTCATTATCATCCGGCGGAGGAGACTAACAGGCCGATCAATGACAAGGAGATCTATTTGTGCGATTCTGGAGCACAGTATAGGTAATAATGAGCGTGATATTGGGCTGAGGATGCAAGGAATTTTAATTGTTTTTGTATTTTTTTTTTTAAGGGATGGAACGACTGATGTTACACGGACGTTACACTTTGGAGAACCAACGGATTTCCAGATGGAAACATATACACGAGTTTTGAAGGGTCAACTGACATTGGGCTCAACTGTTTTCCCAAAGAAAGTTAAGGTAATATTCGGGGCATGTTTTTGAACTAATGGACAACGTGCATGTCCTGGCGTAGTGGTCAGTGTGAGGGATGGACGCATTAGTGCAGGGATCAATCCATGTTTTAATCTGAAAAAAGTAAACTAAGCTAAGCTAACAGTTCGCCAGCCAGTCTTGTCAATGGTAGCTGCGCTTACTAAGTTGGGAGATCCTCTTCTGCGGCGTTGTTTTTCAGAGTTTGGATTGATGATTCGGAAAGATGGTGCGTTTATTTCCATATGCTCCACGTGTCCAAGCTATCATAGCTTTTTGATCTGGAAGACTCATATAAATATCCCGTACAGTTCTTTTCTTCTCCACACTGTATAATTTGTAATAAATTGGCAAGAGTGATTAGGTGATTGATCATTCTGCGAAGATAGATAGAAAATAAACTGATTCTTGTCTTGTATGAAGCTTCTGGAGCCAAGACTCGTCCTCGGGAGAGTAGTTTTATTCGCTCTTGGGAAAAATAGAACTTAGGAAGCAGTATAACTTATTAACGTCGCTGCTTCTCATCTTTGTTGGTCCTATCACGTTCCTAGACCTAAGATTTCTCTTAGATGTAAAGATATCCGTCCGATATAGGCTCCGGCTATAGTCTTACAATGTTCACTTTTCTTCATTCAGATGTATGTATGCGAACTTCAAATACCTTGGCATCATCACCAGAGAGGATGAACTGCGCCAACTGTAAAGGATTCAGTTTCTTAAATGTCGTCTATAAAAACTTATCGGCCTCATAGGCTTAGACACAACGTCACGATGGACAAAAATAACTTTGAGGTAGACTTCGGGTGATATTCGATCCTGTATGTATCAATGGAGTATGGAGGAGAAGATTCAATGACGAACTGTACTTGCTATAGGTACAGCGACATTGACCTGTTCAGAAAGTAGAAAATACAGGGGCATAATTCATCCCATCCCATGGAAAACCGTTGCACCAGCTCAAGTCTAGCGATGGTATGAGCAAAATTCTCATTGTTGCCCATTCTGTGTAATTTAACTATTCTTTTTGTTTCATCATTACATTGCCGTCTTAGGAGGTATAGGCTAGATTTTCAGGACCAGTTCTTATAGATCCGATGGATCGATCCAACATGCCTCGTTAGTTCATCCTCGTCTATCATGGAAGAAAAGATGCTTTCTTGATCCGCTCGCTATTTATAATTTTTGACCGTCTTTCAGTTTTGGCTGATAATTGGACACAAACCAAGCTGATAGGATTTTCTCTCTCTCTCATACTGAACGATCGAACTAGTTTGGCTTTCTGTTATAGATCCTTGTGATAGATTGTTATGTCTTTAATACTTAAAAAAAATTTAAAATATAAATTTTCAACTGCTTCCAGGGTCAAGTACTCGATACCTTAGCACGAAAAGCATTATGGGACGTCGGATTAGATTACGGCCATGGAACCGGTCATGGTGTTGGTCATTTCCTCAACGTGCATGAAGGCCCAATGGGCGTTGGTATTCGTATAATGGCCGATGATCCTGGTCTTCAAGAAAACATGTTTATTTCAAATGGTGAGTTTCCCTCTTTTTCATACCGCTCCAAGAAACGAAAAAAATTCTTTTTTCCTAGAACCTGGCTACTATAAAGACGGAGAATTTGGCATCCGAATTGAAGACATTGTTCAAATCGTGCCTGCTAAAGTTAAATACGATTTTGCGGGACGTGGTGCTCTAACATTTAAAACCATCACAATGTGTCCAAAACAAACCAAAATGATCAAAAAGGAACTCCTCACAACAGTGGAAGTTAAGCTTTTGAATGACTATCACCAACAAGTCCTAGAAACACTTTCTCCAATTTTGCAAAAGGAAAACGACAACCTAACGTTAGAATGGTTGAAAAGGGAAACACAACCGATTTAACGGGTTTTTTTTTTGCATTTATTTGTGATTGTTTTGAAACATCAGTTAATCAGTTAAATAAAGATTTTTATATGTATTTTTTTAAATCTACTTAAAGCTAAAACCGTATGCTTAAAAATTAATTACTAACTAAAACAGTCTACAAAATATTTTCGATTTAAGGATTTACGTTATAAAAGAGCCTGCAGCGCCCTCCGGTGGGTTCTCTTTTTGATTTGCTTTACCAATCTAGGTTTTCTTGGGCGTGAGCAAAGGATTTGCTGTTGTCGGAATAGAATTGACTGTACCAATTTCGAAAGGATTTGATTGAATGGTCTTCCTTTACTAAGTGTGGTTTGTTGCGAAAAGTTTTGTGGTTCCACATGTTTATGTCGCGTTCCACCTAAAATGAAAGAGGGTTATGATATTTTAGTAACTTCGTTTAGATTGGTAACGTATTAATGGAGTCTGCGGAAGCAACACGGTTTGCCCAGTTTCACATCTGGTCAATATTGTAAAACCTATAGTGAACTGTTGATCCCTGTCATAACTAACACGTACATATATGTATTTCACGGTCAATAGAACTATAAGGCCAAGACTAAGGATGCTCATTGGCGTTCGAGCTGAGCATATTGTGTTACATTAAGGAGTGTAAATCAATGATAGAATACTTATTAATGCCCTATTCCAACGGGTAAATTGTTTGTTACGTAGAGAAATAATACCGTTATGCATAGAAAACCATATTATTTATTTTTACTTAGTATGAAAAGACGAGTCAATTTAGCGATGTCCTTCCGTCCGTTTGTCCACAAACACGCCCACAATCGCCATTTTGGTTCAACAACCTCTATTTTAAAATTAACAGTAAGTACTTTTAATAAAGCCACAAGCAGAATTGTGATTCTTTTGGTGGAACACAAATATCTTGTTAATTAAAAAAAAAAAATTCCGGCGTGGTTTACGCCCACTTTTATTAAAATATCAAAAAAAAAAAAAAAAATTAGTATGAAAAACTAAAGGTACCCATGATCAATTCCGACTAGTTTTTGAGTATGGTTTTTGTATACAGCTACCCAATACCTACGTCCACTTTAAGGGGGCGTGATTTTTATAAAACACCTTTATTCAGTTAATAAAAATAATAATTAATGTTAAATTACTCGATTCAGCTGCGAAACGATCAAAACTAAGTTAGTTTTTGATAGTTCCTAAGCAAAGTTTTAGGATACGCCCACTTTTTGGGGGCGTTTTCGTTAACAGTCCTTATCGGCATTAATGTACATAAGGAGGTTGACAATTTGTGAATGTAATCCTTGGTTATGAAGCATTGTGTGGTTCAAGAAAAAAATGTATACGCCCAAAATTGTCATTTTCATTCAAAATCTAATTTTTCAAAGTTTAAATTGTGAGTTGTTTTGTAATAAGAATCGAGCTACGAGCTTAAAAAATAAAATGAACGACTGGGTCGCACGAACTTGCTCTTATGAATTGCTTAGTGGCTGCATATTTGGATATTAAAAAAAATTAAAATAATTTCGAAAACTCTTTTATTTTTTAAATTAGTTTAAAAGTTTTCTCGGAAAAACTAAGTATGCAATAAAATTTCAAAGTTATGTGTCAATCTAGGAAAAAAAATATTGAAAATCGTTCGACCAGTTTTTATTTTTTTAAGGTTACCTATTTTTGAAAAACTTTTCCAAAAAATAATTTGAAATTTATTAGAGTATGTAAATATATGGCCATACGTAGTTTATATCTGAAAAAATAATGTTTAAAAAATCAATATACCCGTTTCCAACATATTTCGAAAACCAAAAATTTTTTTTGCAAAAATTATAAAATATCAAAAAAAAAAAAATTGGAAATTTTGAAATGCCATATTAATAAAATTATGAATCACTTTCTGTGCCTAAAATTTTATTGAAATCGGATGTACGGCTTACGAGAAAATTTTATTTGAAAATACTGGTTCTATGAGAGGTACCGTAAAGACAAATTTTGAAAAATATTTTCTAACCAAAAGATAGACTGTCTTAAAAAATAGCATTCTGAAAGTTTTATCAAAATCGTTAGAGCCGGTTTTGAGAAAATCAATTTTTTTCTTTACGATTGTATGGCGGGTGCCGTTATTTTGGGCCTAAATAAATAAAAAATATGTTTCGGGGGATGACCAAATAAATCCTAAATACCGAATTTGAAGCAAATTGGCAAATCCGTTCAGGCTCTAGAGGCGCGAACAGAAATACAGACAGACGGACGGAATTCCCAGACCCACTTTTTTCGACATCGCCATCATCGTAATGTCATGTGTGATTGTTATCTCAAATTTTTTTTCTGCACGAATCCATAACTTGCCTTATAGTACCTATAATAGCAAGTAAAAATTAAGAGATACATTTCTCATTTAACGAACGACAAAAAAGGTTAAAATTGAATATTGGAACCTTAATTTTTTAAAAAAATTGTTTTTGTTTTAATACACATGATAGATATGCAAAATATACCCACAAAATTTAATGTTTTTCGGCCTAATGTAAGCATCGTTATTTTATAAAAATAATATTGATGGTTTTGTATGAAAACTGAGTGCTAGCCACGCCCAAAACTGAAATATGTTTATTAAATTAAGATAAAATTTACCTATATGGCTTGCGTGTGTAATATCTAAGCATTGGGTTTTGATCATAACTGTACAAAAAACACAATTTAATTTTGCCAAATAGAGGTTGTTCAACAAAAATGGCGATTGTGGGCGTGTTCGTGGGCGGATTTTACCGGTTCAAGAACTTAGCCTTACTCTTGAATCAAAGATTATATATACCTACCTAGATACCTAAATTTAAGCATTGTTTAGTAGCTTGAAAATTGCGACCTCTAGAGTCTAGTATACGGACCGGACAGAAGGACATCGCTAAATTGACTCGGTTTTTGATTCTGAGTCAGAATATGTATACTTTTCTATATCTAACGCTAATGCGTTACAAACCCACAGTCCACACCAATTCAGGGTACATATACAAAAAGCAGAAGTTAAAGGAATGTAGAATACGATGGATTCTATGATAGCAACTAAAAATATTAATGTACTGTCAACGGCCTTGGCACTGATAAAGCATCGCTTCCCAATAGATCAGCGAAATCAAACATCGTTCGCGTGGTTAGTAGTTACATGGTAAGATGGAGGACCGTCAAAACTAATAGCTGCGTTGCTGTTGGCATATGTTTGTGTGTTCTTCTCTCTTCTGTTCTGTCTGTCTCTTTCAGTCGTGTTTGCGTTATCTTGAGCTGAAGGTCTAAGTTGCCGTTGCCAGTGCTTGTAAGTGTGTCTGCTTCGATCGATTCATCGACGGAGTAGATTAATAATGTTATGTATTTATGTACTATATCTTACCATGATACTTTCAGCCACAATCATGAATTTCATATATGGTGAAATTATTCTAGGTGCATAAAACCTATGGATGACCTTCTGGACAAGCGGTTCAATGGGTGTCACTGTCTGAACAGCAATTAATCGCCCAAAAATGCTATTCATATGAAGTTGGACATACGCAGGACCAATCTGTTTCAAAAATATAAAATTTATAAACTTACAATCCACTTACACTCCACATTCAACTTTTACCTGAACCCCAACGACATCGACATTACAAAATCGAACCTTAGGATGAATTTCCAGAGAATGATTGAGGGAAAGTGTTGAAATATGTTTGTGTTCTGATTTTGAGCAGCCTTCCCAGCTAAAAATTTCACACAAATCTTTGTATATTTGGTTATATAATTTAGTCTCTGACAAAATATACTTACGTTGCATCCCAACGATGTGTCCCGAGGACAGCTAAGGCATTATCTTTCGGACTGCCTCCAGCTAATACACTCGGATTATGTATGGCAGTGAAATGAGCCAAATCAGCACCATTTTCTGGAATCTCTTGAATGTGACAGCTCACTATAAATTCATTGCGTCCATGGTATACAAATTGCTTGCTCTCGATTTCGTCTATCAGAGGAAGCTCCCATGGTTCTTCATCATCGATATGATACCAAACAAAGATGACTTCATGCATTTCCTTCGATACCCAACGACGAACCTTCGAAGCCGCAGGAGCACCACACGAACTGTATGGAACATTTACACATTTGCCATCACTGCCACGGAATGCCCACCGATGAAAAGGACATTCAATACTATCGCCAATTACTTTGCCTCCGATTCCTAGATTTGCACCTAAATGTGGGCAGTAAGCATCGAGGACATGCACTTCGTTTGTGGCTGTTCGGAAGACAACGAATTGTTCACCCAAGCAAGCCACACTGATGGCTTCTTCCTTTTTTACTGCAGCAGATTCAGCAATGTTGTACCAACCATTTGGATATGGCGGAGGTAGTTCGTTGATGCCGATTTTCCGAAGACGCCGCATGCGATTGATGGTGTCCCGCTTTTGTTTAGGTTTCATATTCCGATCACGACCAAGTGCAAGATCGTAGCTTACGTCTTCTAGGCGCTAAAATTTAAAAAAAGAATAAAGTTTTAAAGAAATGGCTTATGTAAAAATAAATCGCTTTATTGTTTTTGAAAAATAGAAAAAGGTTCATCACAAAAAAGGCAAAATCTCAGATTTGTCGAAATTGATAAAGTGGTACACGAGAGTGTCTGTTGAAAACAACCGATTCAATGCGTGTAAAATAAAATGCATGACTGCGGGTCTGACGAACTTGCTCTAATGTGTGACAGTGGTCTTAGGGTTTGAGATTTTGGAAAAAAAAGCAGGGACAAAACGATATGATATTTTATTGATCACTTGAAAATCACTAGTTAAAAATTTTTTTTGGAAAAAATGGAGTAAGATATCTGATTTCGTTTATTGCTTAGAAGTTTAAGACATTTTTTTCAAAAAACAGTTTTTTTTTGAAAAACTTTTCGAAAATATATTCCAAATTTTTTTTTTAGCCAATTTCTAGAACTATTTAGTTTTTATCCAAAAAATAAAATTCAAAATAGTTTCAAATGTTTTTGGAAAAAACAAAAAACAAAAATTTAAGAATATATATGATTTCCTTTATAATGGGCTTCTACATTAAAAATTTCATCGAAATTCGTCAAGTGGCTTATGAGAAAATCGGATTTCAAAAACCGGTTCTATGGGAGGTACCGTTATAAGACTTTTCCTGAAAAATCTATTCCAACCAAAACATAAAGTTTGCACAAAAAAATAAACTATATTGAAAAATTGAACTACATTAGGTATATAAGACGATTCCCAACCATATATTCCAACCAGAAGATACATTGATTTCAAATGAATCTGATTGCAAATCAGATTTAGAAAGTTTTATCAAAATCGTTGGAGCCGATTACGAAAATATTACACTTCTCGTTAACGATTCTATGACAAGGTACCTGCCATATACTCCGCTATTGCAATCGCGTTTTGTTTTTTGCCCCAATCCATAACCAAAAGTATATAAAATCATAAGTTAAAAAGAGAGAGTTTGCTTGCGAGTTTGAGAACCAGCTGTATAGTAGTGGTTCAACACTGGATTCTTGTTTTCAAATTTTCAAACATGAACCGAGGTAAATCGTTTAAGATCTTTTTTCTCATTATGAATCACATTTTTACGATTGGCTAATTTTGCCAAAACAACATTTTGAGTGTTTCAAGGACATCTTACGAGTGATTTAAAGGATCAACGAAAAAACCTAGTTTCCGTAACTTTTTGCCATTGCAGCTTGTCACATTAAACATAATATAACGAAACAACTTATAAAAAAATTGAAAATTGTGTTTTGTTGATTGAAAGACAATAGTTGTGTTCGTTTACTTTCCAAAATAATGCATTTCAACTATAATTAGAGTTTTGTTCGATAAAACATAAGGTGGTTAGTTTTGTACAGAAAAAATAAAACATTTCCCCCTTCCTGTTTAATTTAGCCAGGAAATTTGATAGGGCAGAAATGTGAGATTTGTTAAAAGTAAAATTTGACAGTTAAAAATAAAAGCTTTAACGACGCATAAAATTGTTCAGCAAAGTATTTTAAAGCCCAAGCTTTGTGATATGCAAACCACAAAAACATTACAATGCATTTCCCTGTAATCACTCGCTTATAGAAGTTGTCAATAACTAGTAGCTTTTTCCTATCCTTACTTGTTCTCACACTTTTCACTCACATGCGCTGTTCTGACCATTCTTATATTTCTTTTTAAATGTCAAATTGACAGTTCCACTTTTGGCCTCCCAATGGAACTTGCTATGAAAGTAGATGTCAAAACGAATCAAGTTATAGCAGTTTTTTTTTTGTAATCCGGAATCGCTATACAGAACTCTCTGATTCCGGATAATAAACGAAGAAGCCGATATACTCGTTTGATTACATTTGATTAAAAAATTACATTTCAAGATTTTGACAATTTAGTGTATTTCGACAAGAACTGTCATCTTGTACCAAACGAACGTATTCAGAAGAACTTGGAATGATTGACAAAAAAAAACGTTATAATAACAGAAAGCCTGTTTATTTCCAGAACTGAAAAGAAGGAAAACATTTCATTTATAATCAAGTGATCAAATTTAACACCTAAATTAAGGAATATAAGCTGAAGATCAAAATACCAATATCATTAGAGAGCTTCTTATTGATTTATTGAGTGTGTTTATTCTGATCTAAATTTTAAAAATGGGTTTGCCTCAATTTATTTCAATAGTACTGTAAACCTACATGAAAAATATTTTTATTTTGATATTAGAACTCAGGTATTTATGCATGCAACGTCTTCAAACCGTCGTAAACGTCGTTATTTTCGTAATTCCCGAAGTCGTAAACGAACTGTCAAATTTTGTATGGAAAATTCTTAACGACAAATAGTAATATGCTTTCCCATATGAATTTGTGTCGTAATCTGCTATGGTGACATTGAGTTGTGTTTAAATAGGCCAAGACAGATGGCAGAGGTTAGTGATTTCTAGTTGTGTCTTCCGACATTCATAGAATAGGCATCGTAAACTTTATAATTTTATGAGGTGAGAAAGTTTAAATTTGTTATTTAAGAAAAAAACTTCTTACAAGAAGTAAACTCACCCTTTTCCAATCGATCGGTACATGAAATATCCAATAGTATAGTGCACCTGCTAAAAACACTCCAACCACTGATAGGATATTTGTTAAATTGAATGACTCCATAGTTATTTCTATCGGTTCTATTAAACGGCTCATGACTTGTGTTGAGTTTGTTTTTTCTAAAAACATTTGTTTACAGATCTGTAAGGAGAAGAAACAAAAAAAATGAAATAAAACACATTATTATTTGTTACATAAGTTAATTGTGACATTTTATTAAGTTATGCAAACTACGACACTTGATTCCACTATGTACCTATCCCTGAATAAATTTCGAATGTTTTATATCGCTCTTAACCTTGATCATTCACCATAAAAACAACAATACCTTTTATACAATAAAGCTATGCAAATAATGAAGGGTAAACTGCGCAGTGCTTTAAAATTTGTGTTCCTATCACAAGTTCAAGCCTCACACACAAAAACAAAAACAAGAAGACAGATATAAGCCTCCAAGAAGTATCTTCAATCTTGAATAAATGAATCAGATGCAATTGTTTGTGATAAATGAATATCAACTCCCGGAAAGCGATATATTTTTCTCAAAGTATACTTCCATAAGCCACTTATATCTATATATACAGTATACGCAAGGAGGATAAATAATTTAATCAAAAAAATTCCAAAATCCCACTGAAGTATGTATGTAGTTTTATGCGAAATTGTCAATTCCCAAATTCAAATCTTAACGAACAAAATAATTTACAAATGGTTCTCGATCTATTTCCGGTTTCAATGTCATCGCATCGCATTGATTCAAAGTGAAACCGTTCAGTGGTTCAGTACTTTATTATAAAATCAAAACTACCTGTGTCTCTAAATTTAATGCTCGATTGCCAAATGGAATTTGAATTTTATGAACGGCAAGTAGTTTTGTTTTTTTTTTTTCATTTTTTTGTTTTATTCAGCTGTAATGGTGACAGATTGGTGGCTGAATTATTCAAAATTCTGAATCTGTATCGTTATTGTTGTGCGAGTTAAGAGTGGTATTGCGTACATTTAGGTAAGAAGCCCATTTCGGATTCATAAACTTGAGCTAGTCCGTTAGCCTATATATATAGTACAGTAACACTGATCACAAGTGACTTCCCAGCAAGTGAAATGCAATTGGAAGTATTCACTCACACGCTCACTGACTGATGATATGGTTGAACAAGTGACAGTTGTTGTGGGTGTCCATTTTAATTTCTAAAATTGTGGATATGCATTATTGATGTGAAATTTTATTTTTCAAAACGAGGGTAACTGCATTTTGGTTTTTAGGTCAAATATACAGAATATTGATCTTGAGTATTTCTTTTTCTTTTGCATTTTTAAAATTTTAAATTAGAAAAACAAAATTTTTTTGCAGCAAAACAAAGATTTTGGGAAGAGAATATCGCTTCTTGATATAAAGTCAAAATCCATTTAAGAACAATGTTACAATGTAAATTAGGTCAATATTCTTTGGAAAACTTCTTTTCGCATTATTATTATGTAATACGTTTTCCAGTGTCCCAAATGTCAACAGGTGACTTATTTTTTAATCCAAAATCTGTTCCTATAGGCGCCGGAGCTGTGTTATGATTAACTTATAATGCCAAAAGGGCTGGACGAGTTTGACATCTGGAAAAGTGTTAGAAGCGGTGCATGCAAACAAAAACTGCATCAAAATGGAGAAAAGATATTTCTTATTTGATTGGTTTTAAAAATGAGTGGTGCCTTAAGTTAAATCAATGACACCAGGGTAATTTTAGGGTTAAACAAACAAAGCTTCTATTACAAAATGCAATTAAGAGTTCGTCACTATTTTCTCTATTTCTCTCAGAACCGCGATTGGAATTTGAACATTTCTTATGAAACCCACTGATACAAGACTTTCTGACGGCCAAATTGTCATGCAATGTTTACACCGTATGTGATCTGGTGTTGCAAAGCATACCTATAGCTTTGCAACACCAGATCACATACGGCATAGATTTTTACTGCCACAACAACTGAATTTGGGTAACGTTCACGATATCTTCCTGTTGCGAAGTTTTACACATCCTTGTTGGTTGACTAAACTGTCTTAGAATTAAGTATGATTACCATTAAAAATTTCAAAATTAACGATGACAATGTCAAGTTTGACATTATTTTCACTCGTCTTACCACTAACTTAGCTGCTACTTAAGTACTTATCACATATCCATTTCCATGTTATTACCGAATAAATACTAGCCAAGTATATAGGTATTTCCAATTCGACCCAGTTATTGGAATTCGCTTCTCATTAATCAAATTAACATATTTTTTAGAACAGCGTTTAGATCACACCTGCTTAAATTTGCAATTATTTGACAATCTGCGCTGAATAATAAATGAATAATCATTTAAGTTAACCGTCTCCAATCAAGATGGGTAATTGATGATGAGTGATCGATGACCAATATTGGCAAAACGGATCTACGGATCTCGTAGTTCCAGTATGTCTGCTGAATATGAAAACATCAAAATATGAAATAATTATTGCGTGGTTATACAAATTTCATTCATAAATGCTTAGGACCATTTTCTGTGCCGGTGTGTGATACTCGTTATAATGAGTCGTATAATTATATAATAATTATGAATACTCCACACATAATCAAGTCTACTGCGTGAAAAAAAAAAACCATTTTGCCGCTTGTTGGCAAGTGACAAATCTTCATGTCAGTCATGAAAAAGTACATCGTTTACTAGCTGTTCGCATTCCGCAGAAGATTTTAGGTACCTTCTATTTCTGCTGAATATCCATGCACACACAGGCATGTTTGAGAGTGTAGATCACTAGGATTTAGAAAGGCTTGGAGCGCTGTTGCGCCAAACAATTTAATTATTAAGCCATATAATTCACTGTGGTTTTTACCTATTAACTTGTATTAAGCAGTCTTGTGAAATAATTCATAATATTATAAGGTCATTCATTTTGCGGTTTCGAAAGTAAAGCTAAATATGGTGCCATGACATAAGGCCATAGTGTCATGAGGCCATTTTTCGAAATATGGTCTTATGACGCTTTACCAAAGTGTCATAACGCCATTATGGCCTTATGACACCATTTTATAGGGGCACTGTTAAGGTGGCTTTACATGAAGCTGCAAGCCATGATCTGCAAAAAAGAGGATGCAAAATATATAAATCATATGTTTATGATAGAGAGGGAAGGCCCTAATGCAGACGTCTTCATGGATGCAGATTATAGGAAAATTATGGATGCAGCTTGAAAATTATAGTAAAGACGAACATGTTCATCTTCATTGTCTGCACTATGATTGTTGTTGTTGTGTTTTCGTCTGCACTATAGTTTGTTGCAGCTCCATGTAAAGCCTCTTTTATGGAACAAAGATTTTCTTAGACGGTATTTATATCGTCCACAACAGCAACTGCTATTCAGAGCTTGGGGATAGGTTCCACCAGAAACTCTTTATTAGATGGAACTTTTAATATTGTGCCAACTTGCGGATATAAGCAATTATTAATTGTTCATCATGTAAGTTATTTTAGTTTAAAGTTTTTTTTAATTGTTAAAAGTAATAGCTTAATTTTTTGCGTTATTGAATCCTTTTTGGGATATATTTTTTTTAGTTGTTCAAGGTATTATATTTATTTGGAGCTATAATATTTTCTTTGGATCGAAATTTCAATAAAGAAAAAATAATAGCTCAAAATTCGCGCGAATTTCATAGTAATTGTTTAAATGGCATATGGCCTTATGATACTTTGTCAAAGCCATATGATATATGGTCTTATGGCGCAAAAAAATATGGTCTTATGACACTTTCGCAAAGTGACGTAACGTAAATTATGGTCTTATCACACTTTTTATTGCGTCATAAGGCCATATTTCGAAATATGGCTTCATGACACTATGGCGTTATGTCACGGCATCGCTAAATATAACACTGACTGTGATACATTTTTTATAAGCACTTTATTTCATTATAAAGTTTGGACTTTGCCATTAAATGTGAAAGACAATATCATTCAAATGGCCACCTCAGGAAGATTCGCAGCATGCGATTCTTTTGAGTTAATTTTTAAACACTTTTTTGCACATTGCGAGTGGTATCTGGTATGTCCCTCATAACTTAGTAATATTGGTTTTTGATGCGTAAACACGTTCTCTTGCGAACTGTACAGAAAAAAAACATAAAATTACACAAATAGGATACTTCAAACGACACTTCTACACTATACTGTTTATATTAAAAAACAATTTATTAGTAAATCATTGTTTTTTACGTTGGTCAGAAACATCTGTATGAAAATTTAAATATCAGACACAAAGTTGGATTGAAAATACTTGGTGCGGGGCTTATTTTTCATCGGTAATTTGGCTATTATGTGAAAAATTTCTAAAATCTAAGCCGTTTAGAGCATCTATTAATTTGCATTTACAAAAAACAAGACTTTGAAATAACACATCAAATTCCTTCAATAACTGTTTCACTCTCACTCTCACTTTAAAAACCAATAATTACTATTGAGTTATAACTCAAAAGTTATCACAATACTGCATTATTCTGTTTTCAACAGTATTTATATTTTTTCGCTTTAAAAAGAAATTGGTTTATTAAATAATGGTTAACACAAACACTCAAATCCTAAACATAAGTTACTGCTTTAATAATCTTGGCAATGAGAAACCAAGACTATCATTATAAGCTATCTGGGACTACAGGGCGTATGTGGAACATTTTTCAATTTAAAATCCTGGTTCAAGTAAATATTAAAAATTATTGTTTTTATGTTAATTTTTTTATTTTTTTTTGAATCTTAACTTTCCATACAATATTCAAGTTGCAAAACAAACCAAGACTTGCGTTTATTCGCGTATGTATCTAACGACTGATGGTTTTCTTGCTATATTGTCATTCATTAGAACCGAAATTGGTAGCTTTTTCTACTTAATCGAAAATCAAAGTTAACACGACCGTATCATTAACAAAGCACCGTTAAGAGTACTTTTGAACTCAATGATGACGTATTTTAATATTTCAAGCTTTTATTATCAAAAATTATAGCTTGCATCCATCCACCCAGAAGATAAAAGAATGTTTACCTCAGATTAGTTAAAGTTCGTGTGAACTGAAACTGTTTTAATCATACGTTTTATTTTGCAGATAATTTATAACTCATGTATAATTTGCAATAAAGTGCATTTAATAAATTGTTGCGAGTCCTTTGATTTACGTTTTGTTAAGTCCTTCCTAAAGATATTTTATTGTGTTAGTGTTTAAACTATCTAATCAGGGCTATGAGCGTTGCAAAAATAATCTAATTTTTGATGTTTATCAATTTGTATACCTATTTAATTTATGAACACCTTCCAGAGAAGGTGCTAAATCCGCTTCAAATGATTCAAGAAGTGGCTCAGATTAAGTAACTACCAAAATAACGACAATGTGCCAAAACTAACAACAAGTAATTCTATTGCTTTAGAACATGAGGAGTTGATGGCAGATCGGACCGGGATATATACAATAGAATGAAAAAAGCCCGTAGGGCATTTTTTTTTTTTTTTTTTTTTTTTTTTTTTTTTATAATGCACACGCGCGCTCAAGGGGTTTGTTATAGCCCTTTTAATGATAAGTCACAGCGCGAGCGATAGGAAGTTAGGAAGGAAGGGAAAGGAGGTGTCGATGAACATTGATCTTGAATGTTTGAAGATCAAAATGGCAAGGAAAAATTGTGCCAGGCAATCCATTCCACATTCGTGTTGTACGGCTAAAGAAAGAATCTCTATATTTCACGGTACGTCCGAAATTGGGCTCAAGTGTAAACTGATGAGCGTTCCTAGCAAGGCGAGTATTACGGGGGAAATGTTTAAGGGGTGGAACGCAACTGGCTACCTCGAGTGAGCATTTTTTGTAAAAGAACCTGTAAAATAAGGAAAGACATGAGACATTTCGACGATGTTCGAGTGACGGAAATGTTTCCATAATGTTTCTCTCTCCTATCAATTTTAACGCTTTTTTCTGAACTCTGTCGAGCAGGTGGAGAAAAGTTTGAGAAGCACCTGCCCAGAGATGGGAGTTATACTCGAGCTTAGGACGTATACACGCTTTGTAAATTGTAGCCAGATCAGAAGGGGTGAAAAACTTCTTGCATCTATTAGGAAAGCCTAAGCATCTTGCAGCATTCTTGGCAATCTCAAGTATATGATCATTCCAACGAAGATTGTCACTGATACACATACCGAGTACTGATAGCTTTTCGGCCTCCTCGATGCAAGTACCATTCATGGATAATGGCATAGGGGGTATGTTTAGCTTCATCGACAAAAGACAGCATTGAGTTTTCAACGCATTAAACTCCACACGATTTCTAGTACCCCAATTTACAATGCTGTTTAAATCGGAGTTTAACGAGCTTATCATACGATTTCGCTGTAATAACACGTCCGAAGGCGAAGGCCGTGAATTACCCCTTCTATTGTAAAAGGATTCCAAAAGTACCTCAAGTTCAAACTCTTCGAATCATGAAAACGTCTTTTGGGAACATCTCAAACAAGCTGCAACGAAATCTCTGTTAACAGTTGTTGTCTGCAGAATATTCTACAAATCTATTGGGAGCAAACTATGGGTCGTTCAATAAGGACGGGTAGATTTTGCAATGAAGACTCATTTTGATAATATTTGTTTATCATTTACACGTACTGTTTCATCGTGTAACTTGAAATGTTGATTTAACACCAATAAAATATTTTCAATATTTGATATTAATGAATAGTAAAAAACATAAGCCAGAGCTACAGAGTATGTTTGCAACGATCTGTTGGATATCATATTCCCTTTTTTTTGTGAATTTTGTGTAGTTTATGTTCAATAACTGCAAGAGCAGTAAGAAAAGGTGCCACGCCCAAAGTTGAGACTTTTGACTGCCAAAGTAATTACTATGAGGTTAAAGACATTCAATTTTAGCTTGAATTTTTAAAAATTAGATTTTTTATGAAAATAACGATTATGGATGTATTTAACAATTTATTGTTTCTTGAACCACAACCCGCTACCTTACCAAGGAATACAAACCAAAATATTCACCTTCTTTCTTCAAAACTGCAACCGATATTTAGAAAACATTAAAACATTAATGTATATTAAGACTTTTAACGGAAACGCCCCTAAAAAGTGGACGTGTCCTAAAACTTTCTAAAAACAAATTTAAAGCACTAACTATGAGCTTTGATCTTTAGTCAAATTTTATGCGTATGTGTGAAACTAAAGCTGATTCAAATAGTTTTTTAACGATCTTACCCGAATAAAGGTATTTTGTGAAAATCACACCCTTAAAAGTGGGCGTATTGAAATTTTATATATATTTATATTTTTTTCACATAGCGGACGAAAAAAATGGTTAAAATTGAATATTGGTACCTTAAATTTGTAAAACTATGTTTTTTGATCTTTCATAAAAAGTGGGCGTAAACCACTTCTTAGTTTCGACTTTTAGACGCACAAATTTGGGCTTGTGGATTTATTATAAATACCGTTTATTTTTAAAAATAAGTTGTTTATGATTGAAAGTTTTGGTGCTACCAACCACCAAGTTCATAGCTGTTTCACGGGGACCAACCCGATCATCAGACTCCTTTAGTGGTGCTCAGTCGCTTTAAGCTCAATTCAATTTTTGAAGAACATTTGACCTACTTGGGCTTGAACAAGCGACCTAGCTAGTGAGGGGCTAGTACACTACACATTACGCCATCGCACCCACATGAAAGTCGTAATCCAATTACAGGTTTTTTCGTTCTATCGAACTACACTGAACCGATTAACATCTTTTTAAGCACACACAAGTGTTTGTTGTTGTTTATTCAGGGATCCTTCTATTTTTGACTCTCTTTTTCATAAACCAACGAGAGATTTTATCCGTCTAAAACTAGGTTCAAAGTTTGGCTAAGATCTCTTCGATTTTACCTTCAAGCTTGAAAGACAAGTCCTTAAGTAGGTATAAGAGTAGGTGACGAATTTTCAAACTTTGTAAGAAGGAAGATCTTAGATCTTAGTAATAAAATTGTATTGTTGACAAGCTGAGGAAGGAAATCAGTGTTTTTGAATGTTGGGGCAAGTTGGAAGTCAAAAACAACATAGAAATTAACAGCCCTAAACACTTTGATGAACACCGAAAGACTCTTAGCACCCCAATTGAATGTTTAATACCTAAAGAAAACACAGGATTTTTAAATTAAGAAAAAATATAAAATTCTAGAAAACCAAGATCCTATACTACAAACTAAAGATTCTCCATTATCCCATCGTAATTTTTGCTTATTTCATAGCATCATGACATAAATAAAAAACATAATCCTTCCTTGCTCTCCATTCCAAGAATCTCAAATCTCATTCCCAATACATATTTGTGTATTATAAACAAAAATAAATTAATTCTTAAATTTAACAATAACTCTTCGCAATAACTTTTTAAACAAGACCAAAAAACAAAAAAATCATACAACGCATTTATAAAAGTTTATTGGCTTCGTTTAGTAATTTTGGGGTGTATTGACCCGTTTTTAAGTGTTCAATCTATTCCATCTGGTGTTTTCTGTTTTATGTATCATCCATCCAAGGAATATTATGCATTTGGGTAGGGCGGGTATTTTTTTTTTTTTTTTTCTTTTTGTGGTTTATACTCAGTTTCATTTTTGTTTGCCTTTGTATATCTTATATGCAAAATATGTCTCCTCTTTTTGGCTGGATCGAGATAACTTATGCATAGACGATTTGGGTCTTACCATCATGACAATAACAAATCACACATAATGTAATTCAAATAAAAGCAAGTTCAATTTTTTTTTTGGAAAGTGTGTACGAGGAGTTAATGGCGCTTATATGAAAATATTGACCTTATTTTTAAAGTTTTGGGTTGTTTGCACGTGGTTTTGATGTTCACCTTTTTACATATTTCAGTCGTAAAAGGTTTTAAGGGTATATTTTTTGTTAAGATTCGCAAAGCGATTCTGAATGAAACATAAAACGGCATTGTTAATATACGAGGTACGTTTAAATTTCAAACCGTCTTCCAAAAACATCTTAAAAAAAAATACTTTTAAAATCCTCTCCATCAACCTTAAAGCTTTTGTGTAATTATCGGTGAAAATATCGTCCTGACAGCTGCTCCAGGACGAGCCAAGGACATAAAACTCAGTTTTGTTTGATATAAACTCTTCAAATAAGTTTGGAACACTATGGCTTTCATGTTTACCTTATATTAGCATATCCCAGTGCCATTAATTGTGTTGGCTTTCATGAAGTGGTGCTTTTTGTCGGTGCAGGGAAATAAGTCCCCGGGTACCTACTAAGTCCACCGAGGGACTTTATTTCCACTTATTGGGAACTTAGTACACTCAAGAGAAGTGGACTTATTTCCCATGAATGTTGAGAACTTAATCCCAAGAAAGTCGTGTGGATTTAATTCCCCTTTAATGTGAAATATGTTCCCACTTCCTTTTCCAAAACAAAAGAACTAAGAAATATGCAAAAAAGGCATATGAAGCCTACATCGACAAAAAGTGAAGTTTGCTAAAGGGGGCCGTGCTGCTCCCTGCAACCAGCCTGCTTTGGCTCGATTTGGAGTAGGTGCGAGGTTGGGTGTATGCAAAACTGTTTGAAGATAACGAAAAACTTTGCACATATCCAAAATGGCATCTACCCCAATGAGCCCAAGCAGAGGGGTTGCAAGGGAGCAGCATGCTCCCCCCCTTACCCACTTCATTGTTCAGTTCGTAAGATTCTTAACTATTATGGTTGGAAGTTAGTTCCCTTTTCATGATTCGAAGTGTGTACTAAGTTCCCACAAGAAAGTGGAGCACGTTTCCGCCTTGCATGGGAAATAAGTCCATTTCTCTTAAGTGGACTAAGTTCCCACTAAGTAGGAATAAAGTCCCTAGGTGGACTTAGTAACCGGGGACTTATTTCCCTGCACCCTTTTTTCTTTATTGGCATAGACATTTGACTTAAAAAACCCCACAAGCGAGAAGTCTAATTGCTTATTCACATAGCTTCCGCGTGAGATATCCATGTTCGTGTAAAATGCCGGGTTAGCGTAATTTAACGGGTGCATTGTTTTCATGGCTTGGATTAAAATTTTTGGCAGCTGAAAGATTAAATATGTTTTTATCTTCAGAGAAGGAGGATGGATGGGTTGGGTATCTTTTCTTTAAAAAGAGGAATTTCTATAAGAAAATAAACATTGAAAGGCACCTGAACCTTCAGTTAATAGTAGTTATTAAGTGGTCACTTTTCCAAATGACTAAGACATATTTCGGAGTTGATATCTACACGGAGCTGTTTAGGATATAGCCCTGTTTCCGAAGATTTACATATGGACCTGGTGCCTGGTTGTTTTGAGCGGCGTTACATCCTGCACACGTTGGACAAATCCGACTCATGTTACGAAGAGCAGTGCAGCTTCCCTAAATATCGCTTCAATATCTTAAATGTGGAAGCCATCAGTAGTGTTAAAGGACTATTCACATGAGAGCGACCAACGACCAACGAATGAACGAACATTCGTTCATTCACATGCAATTTATTTTATTCGTTGCGAACAACGAACGTCATTGTCCGTATATCATAATTGAACAGTGAGATTTTGAGGTTAGTCGCGTACGAATAATTTATTCGTTGCATTGTGGATGGTATGTGGAACGTGAATAGAGTTTGACAGTTCGTAGCAATCACTTTGTATCTCGCGGCGAACAATTTATTTTATACAATTTGACTTATTTAAACAATTGAAATCGAATATTTCAATAAACTAACTTATTTTAAAATTCAATCTTTATATAGCGGTCACGTTTTAGCTAAGAAATTAGCTTTATAAATGCTTAAAATCTGATTTGTTCGTCAATTCGTCCATTCGTTGGTCGCTCTCATGTGAATAGTCCTTAAGTCTGTATGAGAGACTTGAAATAATAAACGATTCTTTAAACTTTAACGGATTCACTTTCAAACCATTCATGATACGTCAGGCCTGATTCAGTGAGACTTACGTCCAAAGAAAACAGCCCCACGTTGAGCGTCATCTGTTACGTATAACCGTGTGATTATAGACCATACAAATCAATTACCGATCTGAACTCTGAAGAGAACTAAGAATACCGAGTTGAAAAACTCAACCTCCTTAGTGACTTCAGGGCTGCTTTCTATATAACCATGTCTGATCTCGATGCCTCAGTTATGAAGAATGACGCTGTATAAAATTGCATCTACTTAAAGGTTCGAAACACTC
The DNA here is from genome assembly GCA_916050605.2 of Platycheirus albimanus. Classification (NCBI taxonomy): domain Eukaryota; kingdom Metazoa; phylum Arthropoda; class Insecta; order Diptera; family Syrphidae; genus Platycheirus; species Platycheirus albimanus. Next base: position 58,861,000 of record OU696696.1, read on the forward strand.
TCGTCAGATATTTCACTAAAATTGTTTGCATAATGCTTCTGGAAATGTTTAATAACGATCACGAACGGCAATTTCTGGATACTTCGCCACAGGTTCCCTTACTGTAGCTTTATTTTCGAGTGACCGACAGGAATGACGATCAGCGTTAATTTGCTTTCACATTTTGCGACCGAAAACTTGACGTAGTTGGCAAACTGTTTTGTGAAATTTTTCACCATTTTTATAATGGGTTTTATAATAATTAAACGTTGTTTGTTTGAATACTTTTCCTTATTCTTAAATCGCATGGTCTGTACTTGACTGACAAAAAAAAAAAAAAATAATAATACCGTACAACTCGTATTAATAAAATGGCGGCAAATTAAAATCCGGCCCATTTAATCGAACACCCTTTATAAAACGAGGATACCAAGGAGCATTGGTGTCACCAAGGATTGATACACTTATTCATTTTATTTTCGGCTCAGTTATGAACTCAGGTGGATCACAAGTCACAACTCTCTCACTTGCTTGCTACAAACTAGTGATCCTGTGTGGCTTATTGTGTCGACCCTGAGAAAGTATCGGCAAAAGTCCCAGTCTTAAATATATTATTGCATATATCTGAGGTCAACTATCAATGACTGATGACACAGAGCAAAATCTATCTACAGCTTTCATGATTGACAACTTCTGTTACCTCTAGGAAACTGGTAAAAATACGGCGCTGCAGATGGTTTGATTTTGTATCAGAACATCGAAAGCTGACTTCTGATAGGAGGCACTGGATCATAACACAAAATGCATATTTCATTATCTAAACCAAATGAAAGACTAATCTAAATGATAAAGAATCTTCCTTTCCTGACAGTACAATATTGTTCATTTAAAAAAAAAAAACAGTTATCATGACAGGCTGATTGACAGTTCTAAAAAAGACTTCAAAGATAATATTACATTTTTACATAATGGTCAAGAAAACAACAACTTTCAGCTGTGCCGTGTCCAATTCCATCGTAAATGAAAAGAATTGTACAAGTTCAAGTTCAAGCCCACCACGCCAAGAACTTGAAACTTGTCCCGCCGCCACCGGCACCGCCACGCCGTAGAATGAGGGAAAAGTGAAAAAAGATATAAAAAATGTCTCTCATCACCTTTTCACTTAAAGGTAATCATTCCGTGAGTTGCTTCCAAATTAAAGAACCTACAAGCTAAACAACTAGTTAACTAAGCGTACTGATAGATTCCAGATTATGGTGAAAAAAAAAAATCGAAGAGGTGTCATGAATTTAAACTTCCTAGTTCTTGGGTTCTTTTCTTTTTCTCAAAGTTTTTTTTTTTTTTTTGCTTTTGAAATATATTTTTGCTTTCAGTATTTTTCTTTTTTTCTTTAACCTGTTTTCAGTTCAAACGATGCGGAAAAACTTAATCGGTGTATATAGTTGTGGAGCTCATTTTTGTCTGCATCACAAATTAAATTAATGTCTTCACTTTTGAATCCTCATAACTTGGTAGGTATAGTATTTATATCTTTGTCTGTAGGTTTCGACCCGACTCTGAAGACAATTTCTGTGCTCTGTGCTTTGACTTCAAGGAGTGCACAAAGCATGAAACCGAAATTAGTTTATCTTTTTCCAGGAAGAGCCTTGTGTTCTGGATTGTGTTGTGTGTTCTGCGATGCACTTTGCAATATGCCTTTTGCTGATGCAGTTTACCTACTTGTGTACCCATTAACCTGAAAGCCTAAAGGTACATTTTCATATTTTCGTTTCGTGCAATCGTCTTTTCATTCACGAAAACCAAGAGTTTATTATTGAGAGGGAGAATGAACGAAAATATAATAACTCAAAGGAGAAGGAGTTCAACATATACGAACAACACCGATGCCAAAGAAGAAGAAAATTGCAATTAAATTATATGGCCAGAAATTTCTCAAACGAGATCGCAAGTCGCAACAAATATAAAAAGAGGCGACAGAGAGGGAAACGAAATGAATTGCAAGATATTGAGTTGCCAAAAAATGTTTTTTTGTTTTCTTTTACTTTTAAGGATACTCAAACGAAAGCTGACTGCGCTATAGGTTATGATTAACATTTTCGCATAATTTACTGTCTTTGTTTCAGTTAAAACAAGAACTTTTTATTTCGTATAGTACCTACACAATTAGCTTCAAAGTGGTACCACGTTGGGCGCCATTGTTGCGAATTTTCGCTGCTTCCATTAACAACTCATCCCATGTGCTTAACGAACAAAATGGAGAGTTTTTGGTTGCTGTACCTATTTTATTAGTATTTTTTAGAATAGAATCCGTCGCATCCGGCGGCAAGCATTCTGGGTGTATGACAAATGAACAACAACACTTTTGGACTGGTTCAGAAGAAAATTTCCAAGCAATACAAAAGTCCCAGAGTGCAGCTACGTTCCAAATCGATTCTGTCCAAAAAGAATCAGAGACTATTCGAGAGCGCATGAGGGTAAGTTGCTGCTACTCATACTGTTCACTCACCGACCTGGTACCCGCGTTTCTCATATTGTATTCAAATATAATCGGAAACACTAATAATAATTATTCTTCTCAGCTTACGGTTTATGAACGAAGTGCATGCCGAAATACAAAACTTTGGGCTTCGCAACAAATATTTGGTGACGAATATGCGTACGTATGTGCGTAAGATCCGTGCATTGATGTGTGGCATTTACCCGATATCGGCAAACTTCTCTTATCTATTCATAAAAGCTTTATAGTTCCTGCTGCAACTTATACCCGTCAAGTCCTATATTACGACATATGAGGGGAAAATTTGAACAACACGATTTTTTGGTGTATTTTTAGGTAAAACATGGCCGATCGTATGTACAAAAATTGGAGGACTTTTTTTTTACCCTGGAAGTCCCTAATCTGCCTAGCCTTACAATAAAATTTTGGAACACTTACAAGACTTGTGGAATTTATCTTAAGAAAATTTTATTCGGACGCTCGATGTTGCATTGTGTATTGTTAAACAACAAATACATTTTGCCACCAAAATCCGACTCATCCGCCATTAAGGGACAAATGTTGCCACAATTTCATTTCGTTTATTATGCGAATATAATTGTTGCACCTAGTATATAATACCATTACATTCCATTGCATTGCATTCCATTCCATTCCATTCCATTCCATTCCATTCCATTCCATTCCATTCCATTCCATTCCATTCCATTCCATTCCATTCCATTCCATTCCATTCCATTCCATTCCATTCCATTCCATTCCATTCCATTCCATTCCATTCCATTCCATTCCATTCCATTCCATTCCATTCCATTCCATTCCATTCCATTCCATTCCATTCCATTCCATTCCATTCCATTCCATTCCATTCCATTCCATTCCATTCCATTCCATTCCATTCCATTCTTGTTTTTTTCATTTTTAAAAACATATTCAGTCCTATTTCCTTTCAGTGTAGATCATAAAGGAAGTATTACATAAAGTTAAATGCTTATATTACATAAAAACAGCCATTCTTGATGCACACACACACACGACGTATATCACTTGCTTTTAAGGAAATTGCTCTGAAGACCTGATTTTGTTTTCGTTCTTACAACACCACATCTCGCAGCTTCATTTCTCTTGCCTCGTTGCTGTTGTTGTTTACGACACGCACCAAAATCTGTTTGCATCCCGAAGCAGATTCATCTTTGGCTTTAGGTCAAAGAACTTGCTTGCCAATTATTCTTCGTCTTCCCTTCAAAGCCCTGAGGTAGGGTAGGAAGCAAGACGTGTGACCTCTTAAAATTTACGCGTGCAAGTATTTTTTATTTCGAATGGAATGTTTGTTATTTTCGCCATCCCAGCATGCGTATGGCATCATGAAAGCAGGGCACACATCCTTTCGTTTTGTATTCAATTTTCGGGAAGAAGATGCATTTGGACAAGGAAGAAGACCAATCAAATATTGTTGTTCCCATTTGGTGATTGCGATCATCGGATAAGAATTATTTCAACCGGTTATATCATACACCTCAGAGATGCACTTGTGCATGTGCATATTTATCTGGCACAGGCACACCCGCTGCTGCCACTGCCGTCGGTCGCTGCCGTAACAAAGATTGAAGACGTGTCCTCGAGGTATGTTGTCATTACACCACCGATTACACGATCTAACGTAATGAGCCGAGAGGAGGCACCGCTCGGGGAGTCTCTTCCTTGCTGACCAGGCACCAGGCCGCTGGAACACACCGGTTCTACAAATCCACATCCCGGAATCGACAGTGAATTAAAAAGTGAAGTGAAGTGGATTCGTGCACTCTCCAAAGTGGGATAAGAAGGAAGGACGTCAAAAAGGAAAAGTGAAGACCGGTTGATCAATTGGATTTGTTTGTGTTTTGGTTCTTTGGACAAGAAGAAGAAGAAGAAGATGAAAAAGAACAAAAACAAGAACCAGAACCAAAACCAAGCCAGAGGTGTATCTTGTAAGTGTATAGGCTTTCCAGTTTCCACCATTTAATTGATGCATGATCGTGACGGCGATGTTGATGATGCAGATTTCCCTTTTCGTGGGGGATTGCGTGTATGTAATCGTACGGCTGTTTGAAGACGGATGGACGACCAAAGGCGGTAAGATTCATGTTACGAGAGTAACGTGATTAATTTTTTTCACTCAATGATTTCGTAACATGATTAAGAAGTGAACTCGGAGCGGACTCGTCGAATGTGCTTTGAATTTTGTTTGTGCGCTTTGGCTGCAATAAGAGGTGGTTCAGGTGTATGAAGCTATATAATCTTGACTTTGGTTTACACTTTGAAAGGTACCTTCCGAGTATGTATAGTATAAACATAAATTGAATTTTTAATTTAGGTTCAGAATTGGCTTTTAAGAACCTTGCGGGCGAAGAGGGAATCCACATACCTTCATGTTTTGGTTTATTTGACTGACGAACTGGGAATAAGGAAGAGATGTAGGTATAGGTTCCTCTTCTATACCCTACTGCCTGATGCCTACCCAACCCATTGCGCATGTAAGTGAAAGGAAATTCAATGTGCGCAAGTGATTGAGTGCATTCCATTAGATGCATGACATGGGACCAGGAAAAGAATTTTATGTTTTTAATTTGAATGCATTTTTTGTTCTTCCATTCAAAGTCCAAAGTTCGGCTTCTGGAAGTATCACATAACAATTTTGTATCTAACCACAGCACAGTGTATACGCTCAGAAGAAAACGTAATATCTTAAAAATATGAATACATTTACAAAAACCTATTATCGTGACCTTGGTATTGAAAAACTGCAAGTCTCAGAAATTCAATTCCACTCCACAACTCGGCTACTCCAGTCATTTTGGAACACGAGCTTCTAAACAAGAGATGTCAACAAGGATATTTGATACCTTCCTATATGTATTTACCTGATAAAGCCTTATAGTTCAGCTGTTGGCGAGGCATTTACGCATGCCAATAAAAAAGTGCTGGCGAGAACAAACAAAATAAAAACTTCCATTTCGCACTTTACGTAACCAATTGATTTTTTTTTTTTTTTAATATTTTTTGCCCGACAAACTTGAAGGAATGCCTTTTTCTTAGCCAGAATAAATTGCATTCACGTGTTGAACTTGAGAAGCCTTGAGGAACGTACCTATTTAAAAAAAAAATCCACATTTATCATGAGGAAATGATAACGAAAACATTTTAGATATCAAGTTACATTTTTCTGCTTTTAGAAAAAGTATTCTGATTTTATAAATAAAGATGCAGTTTTTTTTTTATAATTTTCAAGGTAGTTTGTCTTTTTTTTTGCTCTTTTTTTTTAATAAATATTTGCTTGGGGGGCTCGTTTGGGTATAGAAAACGAGGCATGCGTCGCAAAAAAAAAACTTGAACAAAATTTGAGATATTATATAACTTGGACAATAAAAATAATCAAAAATACGCAAAGACCTAAATATTTTGTATTTATGGAAAAATTATATGATTAACTTCTTGTTCCTTATTATGAAAGATATGTCACGCTTTTGGGAGTCATGCCAGTAACTTTAGAGATATTTTTTAGCAGCTTCATCATCAATTCTTAAGAGGCTCGTCTCAAATAGGATTTCTATTGCAAATACACTGAACACTTGACTACACTATGGGATCCAAAAAAAAGCATCTTTTTGATTTCACAGTCCTGAGCTATACTTCAAATTGGTATTAAAATTGTTTCTGGGTGGGCTGCATTTAAAAGGTCCATCATAAAATCTCCTTTTCAATTCTGACAAACTTCTCCAAGGGGTATTAATACCCTTATAATGTAGCTCCTATGGAACAAGCAACTCAGTCGAACCCCAGTATATTTAAGTACTTATTTCTGTATATTGTTTGTGACATATTTAACGGATAATAAACCGCATTTTTAAGGTTTTGACCTAAAACGCACGTATAATAAAAGTTTGATATTAAGTCGACCAGAAGATTAAATGTGCTAAAACTTAGGTTTCACAATAATTACCACAATTTTTTTATAAAATTGCATTTATGTAATCTTTCGGTTTTTTGAACGGTAGAGCCATATAGAATGAGAATTCCACTTTGTACATAATTTAATACAATTCTATAATTTAAATAATTTAAAATTCGTAGTACAGGGTCATTCACTTCGTGGTTTCAAGTTGGTAGCGTAAGGCATTTGACACCTGTCAAACTCAGCTGACATCTGAAGTGCCATAATATTAGTTGAATGTTTGCCATTTGCGATAATGGATCGTTTAACAAATAGAGCAACGCATTAAAATTATAAAAAACTTACTACGAAAGTGAGTGGTGGAACAACAGAAGTAGACACAGATGTTTCGAACAACACTTTCTTCAGCGATGAGGAATATTTCTCACTCGGTGGGTATGCAAACAAGCAAAATTGCCGCATATGGGGCTCAGAAAACCAGCATGCGATGAAAGAGGTGCCGTTACATCCAGACAAATAAGCGACTGTTAAGTGTGCTCTGTGCTTTATGGTAGTTCAATGGGCAGACGTTTACACAGTCAATTCGGAGCGATAAAGACAAATGATAACCGACTTTTTTGGCCGGGGGGATTGAAGATCATGACTTAAACGATATGAATGTGGTTCCATCAAGACGGGCAATAATCCACGCAACACAACAATTTGTGGATTTAATGAGTGAGACGTTTTCTGGTTGTGTAATTTCACGTTTTAGCCACGTCAAATGGCGACCAAGATTATGCGATTCGACAACGTTAAATTTTCTGCGGAGCTTCGCAAAAGACTGTGTCTACCGAAATACCTTCAGAAATGTGCTAAAATGTGGTTAAGAATTTAATTAAAAAAAAAATACCATGCAATGCTCCGAGTCTTCTCATTCATTTGGATGATATTTTTTCTCGCATTTAATGACAAAGTTCAAGCTTTTTAAAACCCTTTATTTATATGGAATCTCCTCAACCATCAACTTTCCAACCAACTTTCTGCCCTTTCCTAAAAATTTCTATTGGACTTTGCCTCTTGTGGATAGTAAAAATTGATGCTGTTTTTATATACCTACATCCTACATATGTACATATTATCATGTTTCATGTCCCAATCAAATATTAGGTTTGATAAATTCTCGTCTTGCGTGTTTCAACAATTTTATAAAAAAAAATTAATTAAAGTAAGGGATTGATGTTATCCTCGTTATAAGGGATATAATGTTACTTAATATAAATCTCCCTGGCAGACGGATGATGAAACTTATTTAAAGATGTGGTTGTGGTACCCAGAGATCATCATAGATCCTCATTTTTCTCATTTCTCAGGTTTCGTGTTCTATTTTCTAAAAAAAAAAAATGTCTTACAAATAAAGCAAGTATGTTATACATACATCAAGCCTTTAATAGTTTTTCATGAAAAGTAAAATGTTATTGAATGACGATGAAATGCAAATCGCATTTTTTTTTTTATTTATTCTATTTGGTCTTAATTTTTGACAATTGTTATTTCTATGTGTTTGTGTATATAAAGTTGGCGTCCACCCAGCGGCGCACCACTGCGATCCCAGAAACAAAATTTTTCCTCAACTGACAGGATAAAAAAAAATTGACAATAATTTTGTATGTCCGATATTTAAATAGGCTAGCACAATAAAAAAAGACTTTTAACGGAAACTCCCCTAAAAAGTGGGCGTGTCCATAAAATTCGTTTACAAAATATTATGGACTAACTGAGCTTCAACCGTGATTCATCTTAAAGCCATACGCGTAAAATTACAGCTGAATCGAGAAGTTTTTCAACAATTTTAAACGAAAAGAAGTATTGTATAAAAATCAAGATCAAAAAAGTAGGCGTATTGAAAAACTGTACACATTAAAGGACATATTATTCAAGTTACGAACTAGTTACACTGGTTTAACTTGATTATTGGTACCTTAAAATTCTAAAACCGTTTTTTTTTTATTAAAAGTGGGCTGAAGCCACGCCCGGAATTCAATTTTTTTGTATGCACAAGATATTATTTAGTTTCGACTAAAAGACACACAAATTTGGGTTTGTGGCTTTGTTATACCGTTTACTTCGATCGGCGATTGAGCTCATTTTTGGCTGTATATGGTAGCAATACATCAATAAGCAAAACAGTTCAATCCAGAAAAACCGACAGATTAAGTATGCTTAATGGGCTAACTATGTCGGCCAGAGGGTTACAGTTTACAGTCAATTGAGATAGTTATATAAAGCCATGATCAATAACTTTTTTGTTCGTGAACTGAATCGCCTTGATTGGAAAGAGCTGTGGTTTCAACAAGTTGTGCAACATGTCACAAAGTGTTTGCCGCAATTGATTTGTTGAAGGAATCGTTTTTAGAGCCCATACCCTCGCAGTTTGGAGCTGTGAGTTGGCCTCCAAGATTGTGCGATTTAACGTTTTTTCTCTAATTTCTTGAGGGGGCGGGGCGCTATGTGAGGTCGCTTGTCCACACCAATAAACCAAAGACATAGACGACAGAAATAAAAAAATGACAAAGAACTATCTTCAAATAAAGTCAATTTTAGGCAACTAATAAAATGTATCTGTTTTTCATTTAATTTCATAGTTCTAAATTATTTCGGAAAAAACACCCTTTATGTTATCATAATAAAGATTAACTATTTAGTGCCACAGTAATTCAGTGCTTTCTAGGTTTTTCTAAGGCTTTCGAAAGTGTTCCTTAAAGCAAACCGTCTTATTTGGATGGTCGATATCGGAAAGGAACCAAATCGTCCGATTGGGCTGTCAAATTTCTGATGCCTTACTTATACATATAAAAGCGGGTGTTCCACAAGGATCCCTATTGGTATCCCTATTTTTTCCAATGCTAATGAATGATTTTCGGCTTCATAAAATGAGCTTAGGTAATCACAAACCTGATAAGTTTAGTCTTCTTTAAGCTTAAAATAGATATGTACATATGTATTTCATTGTTATCATCTTAAACAAATAGCCTTGGTTTTTACTTGAATTCCTAACTCTCTCTTGCTGAAGTCGGAATTCCATCGCAAAATCAATCTATTGTGATTTAGGACAGCTGTACGTTTCGGAAGAGATTACACATTACACCTCAAGCCACGAGTGTAGTATGTTATAAGGAGAGGTTATCAACGTAATGCCTTTTTCCAGTATAACAGTCAAGAACATTAAGCGACAGTAAAATCTTGAATGTCAAACTTCTAAAAGATCGATGAGTGCGTTCAGGAAAAAAACCAAAGATCAGTTTACACGTATATGTATACAATAATTATTAAAAATAAAAATAAATTATTGGCACAACAGCTCCAAGCGGGGCCGGGGCCTGTGACTTACACTCTCAACCCAACCATTACTGTGTGAGCGTTGATATTCTGGAATGGAAGGGACCTGCAATTGTCTAGTTTACACGAAGAAATATATTAGGGGTATTCACGATCTGGTGTAACTTGTCTTGCATCATTGTAAAAGTGGAGAAGTGCTACGTTTTCTTGCAATACAACAACAAAATATACTGGTTGTCATTTTGTTACAATTTTGCACTTTATCTATACCTCAACCCCATTGCAACAGGAAAATACAACGGTGCAAAATTTGTAAATTTTTTATTTTGACATTTGTGTCAACCTGATTTTGACATTTGTGTGAGTTTTGCTACAGATTGGAAGAAGTGAGTTACAATCTACAAGAAATACAAAAAATTTGGCACTTTTACAATACTTGTTTGCACCAGATCGTGAATACCCCTATTATGTTTTTATTCTGAAGTGTAAGCTTTCATTGTGTATGTTTAAGACAATGGTGAATCATTTGTAGGATCTATAGACTACAACAAGAATGAGACTTACAGAAAATTGGATAGATCTGGTAATCAATATTAAATACTTCGATGAGAAAGTTGCAGAGAATTCACAATACAATTGTGCGAAATGTGTTTAATTTACGGCGATTTGATCATGTGTCCATGTTTGGCAAACAAATCACGGAACTGTCAATTAAATAGTTTTTGAATTGAATCTGGGCTACCTATGTACATTCTTAGGAATAAAAAGGCTTCATATTTTTTCTAAGAGATAAACCTTGCAGCATTCAGTAGAACGAGTAATATAATTTTACCAACTGTAACTTGCTTGTAGCAAACGCTTATTTTTCTTTCATTTCTTTGCCCTTATCCACTAAGAACGTTTACCTGCAACTTACGAAATCGTCTCGCCCCATGGTGAATGACCCACTGTTATATTTTCTGACATAAAATTGATTGTTGTCACGCCATGCTATGTATTACATACGTAAAGGTGCACCGATTCATTTTCTATTTTTAACAATAAATAGGTACCTATGTATACAAATAACCGCCAAAATTGTTTAGTGAATGAATATTTGAATAGGAAATAGTCAACAATCGGGAAAGACGCAGTAGCACCATTTTCAATAATTAAACATTTATAAATAAAAGTTAACGCGACACAATATTGCCCAATTTACCATGTTGACGGATGGCGCCCTAATTCATGGTCATAAAAAGTGATGAACAAGGTAAGCCGCATTTAAAAGAATAAAGAACAATTCTCAATGTGAAGGAAATCAAAGAATTTCATTGTCAATTTTTGTTAAAATAAATCAAATAATTTCGCAATTGGAGGGAACTGTGCATTTTATAACTTTGTATTATCAATTCCTATTCACAATAATAATAATTACACATTATTCATTATGCTTGCTAACCTAGTTTTGGATTCGATCCATAAGGCGCTTTTCAATATGCGATTGAGTTTTGGTATCAAATTACATTTTATGATAAAGTTTAAAAAAAAAATTAAGTGTCATCAAGAACTGTCATATAACAATTTTATCAATTAGCAAACGTCACCTGTCAAATGAAGCAGTAATACAAATGTCACCCACTTGGCACACTTTATGGTTTTGTTTTTTGTTACTTACCAGATTTTCTTTAATTTTCTGCCACAATTTATGAATTTTTTTTTTTCGTAAACACTTTTTTTTGGAAAAACAAATACAAAAAAAAAAATCGCAATTATTCACTTTCACTGAATAACTGTAAAAGTCTCTCTTTGGAACACACAAAATATAACAATGGAGGTCTCTCTCTCTGTAGTTCTCTCTTAAAAAAAACCAATTCCAGATCTCTTTTAAATATGTAAGTCGATCGAAAAGTATGGTTAACAAAAAAAAAAGTTATTTTCTTTCAAAAAATGGACTAGTTTAGGACTCACTTGTTCTGGCACACTGTTTCAGCTACTCCTGTTCAGATCAATTTCTTTCGCAGACTAAAATGCGAAAAAAGATCCACAAAAGGGGCGCAACCATTTCAAATTGTTTTTTTTTCTCGTTTCTTTTTTTTTTTGTTTTTTTTGGTTTCAATTTACAATTCCAAATGCGCGGAGTTGGAGTTGAAACTTCGGACACACGGATCGCGAACCTTTTTTTTTTTTAGTAGATATTGTATCTAGAACGAACGAAGGAGAAGGTGACAAGACACATCATATCATGGATACTCAAACCATATGTGAGAGAAGAACCTTCTTCTTATTCTAGAGTGATATGGTTTGATGATCGTATAGTTTTATATTAGAACTTAAGAACCCAATTGGCCACGTGTGGAATAAGTAAACAAGCGAAGATCAATTTTATTGTTATTTTCTTGATGGTTGATGGTTGGTGGTTGGTGGTAGTTGGTAGTTTTTGGTTACCTGGATTGGGACTGGAGAAAGATTGAAGAAAACGGAAAGAGTCATGTGAAGACTGAAGAGAGATATAATTCTGGCCGAGTCTTGGATTGGCAGCAGAGTAATTGATTCCCATATCTATACCAAACTACCTGGTCTGGTGTTAGATACACATAGTGCAAAGGGAAGTGAAGAAGGTTGCTTGCTGGTTAAGATTTTATTTCCATTAATCTGAATAAATCTGTGATGGTCGAGATACTTTAGGTGCGAGCTTGTATTCATATGGAGTAAATGTAGGTATCTGTTGTTTGTGGAATGAAAAGGGTGCAAACAGATACTGCGAAGAATTAATTGCACATTTAATTGCTTTCGCAATTGGAATACATGACTTATATGAGAAGAAGTATTTTTTCAAATGCTAGCTTTTTATGCGATTTTCAATTTCAACGGAAGCATTATCAAAAGTTGAATAATGAAATTATTGAAATCACACCTTTGGTACGCCTAGGAACGTCAAAATCTTCGTAGTTTTGGACATTTGAGTTGATCGTTTTTCTGTACTTTAACCAACAATCAATTTACAAAACCAATTATTCGTTAAAACGACTTATAACATGTTCTTTTGTTTAAAGAGCTTGAGAACTTTGAATTATAACACGAGACAGAAAAATTTTTGGAATGAGTTTTTATTACAATAATCCCTTAGATAATTTCAAGGCCTGTCGCGTCTACGAGTTATATAGTCCGTTCCATCAGTCCAATTATTCCCTACTTTTCCAATAAAACTGGCCGTATGGCGTCAATGATGGATTGGATATTGACTTCCAATGCATCAAGAGTTTCTAGTTTGTCAGCATAAACCATTGACTTAACATTCGCCCCATAAATAGTAATCAAGAGGCCTTAAGTCGCACGAACGAGGGAGGCAGTTTACATTTCTGGAAATAAAGTTGTCACCAAGTTGATTTAGCAATAAATTGATGGTTAAGTGCGCTGTATTGCAATTTGCGCCGTCTAATTGTTGGATCCAAATTTCGTGGATCTTCAGCTTATTAATTTTTGGAAACAAAATGTTAATGGCTTGAGGGTGGTCTTTGGTTCATATACAGCAACTTTGCTTATCACGATCAATAACTGCACGAATTGCCGTTTATCTTGACCGTAAAATAGACATAATTGGAAGTGCTCTATGAACTTCACCAACAGATTTATTTTTTTAAAAGTAAATTTCGACAATTTGAAATCGTTGTTTCGGCGTTAAACGTTCCACGATGAATTGCCAAACAGAACAGAAATGTCAACACAGTTTGACATTCTCAACTGTCAAATAATGGACAACAACCATCGAAACTTCTCATCCAGCCAAAAAAAAAAGAACACCATTTAGTTCCGTCCACGCATGTGATTTAATGTCTGACTATGCCTGAAAAGCCATACAGAAGGTAACCGGTTTATTATTAAGAATTCAATATTATTTCATTTCTTTAGCTATTTTAATTTTGGTTAAAAAATAATATTATTCGAAAGAAACCCCCCCAGCTTTAAACCGGACCCTTAATCGTGCTGGCCAGTGAGCTATAGCGGCACGCATTGGCATTATCTCCCTTGACGTTTTTGCCGCTCCTTCGGTTGATGCTTTTTTGAGGTTTGACTACAAACAATAATACAAAGGATTCAAATCTGGACTTGCTGAGGGCCTGGGATATTGTTTCTTAGCCACAGAGTAACAGAGTGCTGTTCATTGAAAAGAGTATTGATTAAGCCCTTCACCATACCCTTTGATACATCTTCCTTGCAGACCTTGACACACGTTTTAACACCTTTTCACAAAAATGAAGGGATGTGGCACCTTTTGAAAGACTCCCTACCAAACGATTACCGAAATAAAAGATGGTGGCCATGTTGAACCCTTTGAGCAACTGCGTGTTGGCTTCATGTGGCTTACTTTATTTTACCATTACCCGTCTTAATTTTTCAATCTTTTCATCCGTGCAAAGATCTTTTGCTTTGCTTCTTTCCGACCTTATTTTTTCAGTGGAGGAATTAACATCGATGGGCATCGATATCGCCTTCGTGTGCATATCATCCCAAATCACCCTAAAAAGAGAAATGGTTTATATACCCCATTATCTGGACACAATCTTTTGCTTCCTAAGGGGATTTCGCCGAATTCGTTCACGCACTGCTTTTATTAACTTACTGGCTGAACACAATGGTGTAGCTGCAGTAGTAGTACGTAGTACTGTCAAAATTTAAATGTACGTACATCGTATTGCACGGCTTCAATGTGAAGTAGCAGTTGCAACACAGAGAGTAACTGACGTAAAAGTCGACTCGACTTCAACTTCACGAACGTGCTGCGCTGCAAAACAACAAAAAAACAAAATGGCCGACATGATTTTTGTTTGAGTTCAGTGCTACACATTGTATTTGTGCATGCTGCTTAGTGCGCTACTTTTTTGACATTAACTTTGACATTGCTATGTACTCGTGCGGGCTGACTCTTAGACGACCAGTTCTTGGCTTGTCCTTTAATCTTAAAGATTCAGCGAACCAACCAAGAGTCCATTAAAATAACAGCATCAACTGTTATAAAACCAACTTCTATATGGTCCTGAAATTGAAAGTGCTTCATAATAATTATTGTTAGTGTCTATAGGTTGAAAGTTACCTTTTGTCTAAGACCTTGTTGTTCAGTTAATAGGTTTGCTCCTGACAGTACTCTCAGCTCTCCATTTTCGTTTAGATACATAATTCTGTTCTTCGGATGTGGAACTACAAAAGCAGTGTTTGATAAGTGGAATTAAGTGGAAAATTCTCAAGCGTGTTCAATTTGATGCTTCTTAAACTCAATGCCATCTTCTTTCCCGTCAAATCTGAATCACTGCTGATGACCCTCCATCAGTGTCTTATCAATTACGCTGACAACCGTTGGCATTCGGATTTACTGCATAAATTATTATATGTACACATTTGCATCATTGGGAGTCATCCGTATTTATATCATATTGTCGCAGCTCTTCGATGTCCTGGCTAACATGTGAAGAAGATATTATTCCCAGTTCCCCATAAATGACCTGCTCAACTTGATGCAGTACTTCTGCACTCATTCATTGCTTATTTTTTGAAGAACTTAAATTGTATTTTTCAAAAGTTTAACATTACAATTGTTGTTTATTTTTGTATGCTTATAGCTTCTATCATTTCAAATTCCACCTTGGATTTTGGATTTTGTGAGAAATCGACAGCAAATTCTGATGTACAGCAAATTCTGATGTAAATGCATTTCTAACAAATCATCAAAAAGAAGAATTTTATAATTTTGTCACTTTGAGTCCTTTATCTCATTTTTTTAAAGAACAGTCTCTTCTATAGACAAGTCTTCTTTTTTTTGTGATAAAAATGTGACCTTGAAATATCACGAGTGTACCTTACCTACTCGTTTTACATTTATTAATATATGATTTACTTGTTCTCTTCTCTACAATCTGGCAATTCGAAGGGACGACTTATTGGTTTCATAAAAAAATGTTTTAAAGAAAAATCTTATAAAAATGTTAAACTCAAGACTTTGGGAAATAAAACTGTTATACCGAGTAATATTATAAAAATATGTTCCATTTTTTAAGACAGTTGTACACAACAAATTTTCATATACGATCTTACGACAAAAGTTTATGGGGAAAGTTTACTATTTGTTGAAAAACATATGAGTTGTTCTTACAACGTTGTGAGTCGTAGGAAACTTTTACGATTGTTTAAATATTTGCCTATTATAATAACCTACTTTTACTTGTGTCATGTAAAGATAAAGTTGTCTGGATTTAATTTGAAAATATAAAAATAGTATTTTATTACAAGACCTATAAACACTACTTTGAGCAGTTTTATCTAACCCATTAGTACACTCTGACTGACTATAAAAAGAAAAATAATAGCCAATATGATCAAGAGAATGGGAATACATTTATATATTCCTTTTATTGGCAGATGAAACCACATTGATTGATTTATTATACAACAAATAAAATAAAATAAAAATAAAAGTCAACTATTGACGTTCCACCATTTTCATTTCATTGAGAGTGTACGTTACGCAAATGTAAAAAAAAACAAAAATGACAACCTATCAATAAAATTGTTATATATTTTGTGAACATCCTGTTGATTTTTTAATCACATTCATAATAAACTCGTCACTATTATAATATAATACTCGTGTTTTGAATTATATTTGTTTTTTATAGGCTTTATGTAGTTAGCTCACAAAAAAAGATAGCAAAATGATGACGTTGATTTGAATTATTATTAGAATGATACAATGTAGTGTGGAGATTTCAAAAATAGTAAATTATTCAAGACGCATTTTTTTGTTTTTGTATTTCAAATCGTTCTCTGCTAGGGCAAAGTGCAAAAACAATACCATTAGGTGCTGTTGAACTAAGTTTTGGATATTTTTTATTGCGATACTTCATTTATGGGTATTTGATGGACTTGTAAGTGAACTATGTACCTATATGTTGACGATAGATAAAGATAATTTAGAAGTTTGTGGATTGCAGTTACAGTTATATTTCTGACAGTATAAGCGTCTTATAACATTTGTCAAACTAATGCCCGTCGACATTGAATTCGGTATTAATGAATTTTGACATTTCAATTAATAGGCATGTTCCAAAACGGAGGACTCAATAAAACCCCTTCATCACCTGAACGGAGAAAATCTCTTGTTCATAGACCCAAAACCTCCATTCTAAAAATAAAATGTCTTTTGTCGAAATTCTTAAAAACAGAGTTTTTTGGAATCGGCTTGCGCAACTAAATTATTTGATTAAATAGAAGCTAAAGGCAAGACCACACTAATCGTGACAACACTTCAACTAGTGTTTGACTGTGTTGCCCTCTAGTGCCTAAAAACAGCCCTAAGAGCCAAGCCACTACTTGCGACACTAATAATTGCTTTCTCTTCATAATACTTTCGTTTATATATGTACATAGTAAAAAAGGTGCCGAAAGCGTTAAAAAACGAGACTTGTCATACTGTACTGATACAATGTGAATGGACTATTGATTTGGAAAATATTTCGAAGATCGTAATTTAAAAGTGTTGTCATAGCCAATATCAAGTTTCGTAAGCTCTCGTAAATTCCACTATTATTGTTGAGTGAATAGACTTATACAATGCTCTAACTTAAGAGTGATCCGTAAATAGCATACTAAGACTTGAATTCTAATGCGTTTAGTTTTCACTTGACAGATTAACAATAGTAAATTGACAATGAATCGACTCTGAAAGAAAATTTGACAATCATAACAATGTTCAATAGCACTTTCCATTGGAGAAAAACAAGGTGCTTACAAGCATTCCAAATTCTTCTAAAACCCTTCTATTGGTACATAAAAGACACTGCTGATGATTCTGAGAATTTCATTTCTGGATTTGATGTCAGAATCCACTCAAGAAGCACATAATACATTGTAAAAGTCACATGTCAGACACAAAATATTCATTAAGGAGTGTCTATTTGCACGCACAGGAGTTTTTCTTTTTTCAGAATATTTAGAATAAATTTGCCAGCCATTTTAAATTGTTGTATTTCCAATCGCCCGCCGCTAAGAACTTCTTTTTGTCTGTTTTGGTTTGAAAGCGTCTAACTTTTGACGTTTATATTTGTTTTCAGCTCTTAGCTCAGTCTGCCTCATCTATTTATTTGGAGCTTGTAGAGCGCACTCCGAACCACACTCTGAATAAGGAGAAAAGAAATACGAATTATATGCTATGAAGTAAAAAAAAGAAACACCTATTTTTTTTTTTTTTTTGACAACTTAACTGTGAACTGAAAAAGAAAACTGGCACGATAATTTTGATTGTCGAGGAGGGAAAAGTGAAAGCGGCAAAAAACCACCCCCGATTCCGTTGAGTATAGCCGTACGACAAGCGTGCAGATGCCCTTCTACTTTCCCAAAGTAAGTCCCCCGTGGAACCCTGCTTGACATAAAGTGGCATTAATAAACATTCTGTGTCAATATAAGAATGGTGATCTATTCAACGTTACAAATATCTAACACGATTGGTTTAAAGCTTAACTCGAAATAAGTTTTAAAGTCTTATAACCTTTTATAAAACTTTTCTTTCATTAAAAATTGTTTGATAGATCAACATGGTTTTGATCCTTAAAAGTTTTGCTAATTGACGTAGCCATAGAACCAAATATGAGCTTCATCGCTTAACAAAATTTTCTTCCGAAAATCGGGGTCAACAACAAATCTCGTTCCGAGCCCATTCACTAAATTGTACTCATGCGTTGTTCAGGCGTCAGTCGATTCATGATGGAATGGCGAGCGAAAATAAAGATAACTCAAATGGCAGAGAACGAAATAGCTGTCAATGAAAACAGTGCTACCAACTTAAAGTTCTATACCTCTTTAAAAAACAAAACACTCTTTACGATGTTAAAAAATTGTTCTTCATGAAACACCCAGCTTTTGATATGATTTGTCCAGAACAATAAATTTTTCTTATCGATTGTATTGCATTTCGTTTTTAAACGTCACTTATTGTGCGCTTTTGATGAACAATTTTTTAATCCCAAAATGTCATTAATAATACCACGCATGAATACCATGTTCTTTGTTTTTTTTTTTTTTTAACTCTGGAGTTTTGGTGAAAGAAGAAAATGATGACCAACTCAAAAGAAGGAACAGTAACTCCGGTTTAACCCTTGACGCATACAGTTATTATTCTTTTTGAATATTAACAAGAAGAGATGTAAGTTGCCTACAACTGTTATACCCGATGACGCGAATTTGGCAGGATCACGTTTACACGATTGGTTTTCATCAACATTACCCCAAATTTATCCAGAAAGCTTATTCCCACTATGAAATTAGGTTTCTTTTGACGTCATTTTAGCGAAGGAATTAAATCAATCAAGAAAAAAAGAAAAATTGCGGCATTGCAGGTCAGATATAAATTAAAATCCCTTCATCAAGAACGTTTGAGGTTTGAAACATGTAAATGTCACGTAACCCAGTTGGTAATTTCAAAAAAAAAAAAAAAATCTTAGGAAGCTTCTATTGAATCTAGAATATTTAAGCTGGAGTTTATATTATTCATCATCAAAAAGCCGACACAAATCAAATCAGTATGCGATTTTGTTGCGAAATTAGGCTAACAAAAGTGCACATCCATACGCGCGAGACCATCACCTCATGACAAAGTAATGCAATAGACGACAGCTCGCGGTCCTAAATGCAGATTCCAAAGATTATACCAATAAATTGAATAACATATCTACAGACGTTGGTAAACTTTTGAGTTGAGATTTGGATGCATTATTGCAAGGCGAAGCTGATGGCGCCGTTCTGACCGCGTCACGTAGGCATATATTGCATGCCGCAGCCGCCGCTCTGCTGCTGCTGCTGCAACCATAGTACTCGTTTCGTTACTTCGGGAGGTTTTGTATATCTAAACCAGGAAATATTTAAATTCTAATCTGAAGTATCTAACGCGTTATGCAGGAGAGAAGATAAAGTCAGTTTGGACTCTGTCTGGATGGATGTTCTCGATGAAGGCGGCTCGGCGGACATTTGGTTGCATATTTAACTTGTGTCGATTGCATGCAATTGGCTCCAAATGGTAATGGCGATGAGTTTAAGTTTATGCATCTTCTGACCTAAGCTAGGCTTTGCTCACGTTTGATTTAGTTTTGGAGGTAGAAGATAGATGCGTTTGCTTCCCGAAAAGGCGGTCAGATGTTCATTATGGGCAGATTCACGTCTAAGTTCATTATCAAAGGAAAGTGCGTTGGTCGTTCTTGGAGCTTCTATTGGTGCTTCTTGGTGCGAATAACTTGGTTGATTGATTAAATTGAAAATCAATGAATTCCGTTTTCGGATGAAGTGCTTTTGTCAATTGGAAGATGATGATGGAGTGCATCATTCTTTTGTATTTATCAATGAGTTTGGTTATGGCATGAATGAAGGTAGATTCCTTCTTCGCAGGTGATTGTTGTTGGGGTGGAGGTGTTTCTGAATGTCATTAGATTTGCAGGGAAACATTATCACAAGCAGTTGTTGTACTCAAATGCATTTTCATACAATTTTAGAGGTTAGTTTAGATGATTGAGGGTTATTAAGTACATTATGAAAAAATTTGAAAAGTGCTGTTTGAAACTCCAAGAATTTTAACTGATGTCTATTGCCTTTGTTCCTCCCAGGATTATAATTGAAGGCTCGGCGGGCTGGTGCATTCTCGTCTATGCGCTTCACATGTCTCACCCATCTTAGAGTTTTGACCAGGTGAATGACGTTGTATTGCCCTCAGAGTTCGTGGTTAAATCTTCTCCTCCACCCTCAACAGATACATAAAGGACCGAAAATCATGCGAAGAATCTTGCCGTCAAATCACCCTAGCCGCTTTTCATCCGTCTGTAGTCCACGCTTTTGCCCATACAGTAAAACTGGGATGATAAGGATTGTTAAGTGTCTTCTTCTTAGCTTAGTACGAAGACTACTCATCCAGCTTGTCTACTTTCCAGTTATGAGTCGGTATTTGCGGAATGATCAGTTTTAGTATTTGGATGATATCATCCAGGGAGGAGGGTTTCAACGGAAACCAGGTACGAGTCCGAGTAATGCATGAGCCTGGCCAGACTTTGCCTAGAAAGACAACATCGATCTAAAACAGATCACACGACCTCTGATCCTCACAGGCAACTAATTTAACGTGAACCTATGATCCGAGAAGATGTTGCCATCTAGATCACTTTCTATATCGATCACCGCGATGACTATTTTAAAGCCATTAAGGACGTCGATGAAGAACATTACAGAGTTGATGCCGGAAAAAATGATAATCTTATCGACGCGACTTAAAGTCCTTAACAAGCCCTTTGGCTTTGGCCAGCTCCAACTATTCTGTCTTTCTGCTGAGGTTTCCTAGCTCCGTCCGAATGTCGCCGATATATTTCAGAGCACGCGTTGAGGATTGCGATGCTCAAGGAGAACTTGTTTAGAGACATCGGTGCTTCAACTTTCTCTCTTTTGGGTGCTTTTCCTCTTCTTCTTAGAAGCACTATAATCAGAAAATGTTTTTTATTATTTGGAGGTGGTGTTTATAATCGTCTAACTTACAGCGGCGACTTGTCATCAGTTAAAACAATGAACAACAAAATTGACAGGTGTCACCAAAAACAACATGGCAGCCACAGGCCGCCAAAATCTCGTCGCACCAATTGAAAAATCTATGGAATCATTCTATAAAGTTATTTAGATCCCTTACAGTCAATAGACAGAAGCATGGGGGTTGACAAAAAAAAAGGAAATACTTTATGGGTTCGGGTATGGTTCAAGCGAAACCGCTCGACTTAAAATCAATTATTCTTCTTGATCAAAGCGGTGTCCGTCCATCTGTATGTTTGATCTCTAGAGGTCGCTAATTTGCATGTACAAAAAGTCCTGAATTTGGTTTATACAATATTTTAAAAAAAATTGAATTTCGGAATGCATGGCACGCCCCACTTTTCATAAAGAAACAGAAAAATTTAGATTTAAAAATCAAAGGTACCCATAATCAAATCCACCCAATAACAATATTAGTTGATCAGGTGTTTATTTAAATTTTTCCAATACGCCCACTTTATGGGGCGTGATTTTTATAAAATATATTTATGTATTCAGTTAAAATTATAAAAAAACGACTCGATTTAGTTGTTATATTAATCATACACTTAAAAAAATGCCAGAGGATCTTAGCTCATTTAATGTTTGATAGGACACGCCCAATTTTTTGGGGGTGTTTTGGTTGAAAGTCTGAATCTGCATTTATGTTCCAATGTTCACTAGCTACAGGTCACAGTTTTGAAGTAACAAGATGAACAATTTGTGTATGTAGTTCTAGTTCATGTTTTAAGAAAAAAATGTTAAAATATTTTCAATCAAAATCTAATTTTTCAAAGTTCAAATTATGTGTTTAGCTCTGCGAGCTAAAAATTTTATGTCACTAGTCTCATTACAATACCTTTGTCTTATGGCAATAAGAATTTTAAAAATTGGGCGTGAAACACGCCTTTTTTTTACTGCACCAGCAGCAATTGATCGACGGGCACACAAAATTACTATTACCAATTGTATTTTCTTTTGTCAGTTAAAGAAGAATTATATTTTTTAAACCGGCGCGGCGGGCGTCAACTTTGTATACACCATTGTATATGAAATCTATATTAATATGGATAGATGGATCGACTGTGGCGACACCGTGAGCCTCCAAACCTTTTTTTCAAATTTCTCGTTTTGGAGAGAAAATGTAGGTGGAAAGGTTTAAATATGTGATAATTATCAGCGACATCTATGTGTCTCCAAACCCCGTTATCTCTTCCTCGTTCCCCAGACTACTATAGATTTCATATACAATGTATACACATAAGAAAATCTTTTAAATGTGTTATGTATTTATTACACACCCACCTGAGACATATATTTTTGCAAAAAAAAAAATAAGTTTTTCACTTCGATGGCCCTGTGGAATAAGAGGAGGAGGGGGGACTGCAAAATGTTTTTTCGTACGGCAAAAATCATTTTTTGTAGAGCTGTAACCGTTATAATAAACCTTTAAGGCCTCGCTTCTGAGTGACTTTTTTTGGAAACGGTGTTTTGCATCTGTTCTGTATTGCAAGTTTCTTTTGTATCACCTCCTGATCTTCGTTCAGTTTGAAGTTTGAAGCATTTTCCCTTCGCTTGGAAAGAAAAACTTTGAATCAACTAAAATTTTTCAGGAAAAAAGTTTAAATTTTTGTTAAGATACGATAATTTCAAGAAACTTCATTTTAAAATGGGTTTAAAAAGCATTCAAAATAATGCCAACCAAGTAAGGATAACATAAATCTCAATATACTTGACTCTAAGATTATATTTGCATACCCAAATAAATACCCGCACTAACAATCCATTTTATCACATTATAATCAAATAATTGAATTCACTTTCAAGATAACATACTAAACGTATCTATTACTATGATGAAGTTACAACATACCTACATCTCTCTTTATAAAACCCAGTCACAACCGCAAGAACTATCTTAACTGCCAGTTCAATGAATAAAAAAAAAACTCATAGATACCCAAACACGCAGTTTAATAGTAGACTCTACTTGCTTATTCTTATCTCTAACTGCTATGTTCTTCTTGAGTTAGGTATGCTCTCCATTTCTCCAATCCTTTGGTAGTTCCCATGGTCTGGTTGGTCAAACAGAAAATTGGAATCTCGTCTTCATTATCAATGCAGTAGGTGGTAGTGGTATTTACCTGTAAATTTCGATTAGGATCCAATTACACTATCTATGTGTCCTACTCTCCGGTCACATCACATCTGAGCTCATCCCCCTCCCGCTCCCCTGCCACTGACAAAACTTACAAAGTGTTTAGAATAATAAATCATGTATTGCGCGTGTATCTGGCGGATACATCATCACTCTCGCAATCGCAACATAAAATGAACTTGAATAATATAACAAAGAGTCAAAATTCAAAAAAAAAAAAAAAAGATAGAAAGAGGAAGACAAATGAAATGATAGATACTCCCGCATAGATAGGTAAGTAAGTATTCATATCCAGCCTTCCTTGCATAATATACAGCCACCTTGTTGGCTGTCTGTCTGTAAAAAGAACTGACGTCATCGACGGCGGCGATGCTAGTTGCCATCTGGGATGTAGGAGATTTTTCAATCTGAATCTAGATTATTTGTGCAAATTTGTGCGATCACTTTACTATTCAAAATCAAGAAATTTTGTATCTTTTAGATTTTAGGACATTATGTAACTTTAAATGGCTGCAGGAGTCACATCAGGAAGGTGTTTCGTTTGTTAGCATGGCTGCTCCAAGCACTTTTTTGTACCTACCTGTTTACCTTTTTTTTCTATCAAAGATAGATACTGTCGTGTGTAACTCTGCGTTCGCACTTTAGTTCTGGCGTTATCTGATGTGGCATGGCAAGAGTTAAATTTAAAACCTTTTCGAGGCGTGATTTCATTATGAATTCGTTTGGCAGTGTCTATGTGTTCTTTTTGTTAAATTGCTCGCATTTAGACTTGAGCGTATGGTATTCTATTTCGAAAAAAAAACTCCCGTTGTTTTGGCGTCTTGTACATACATTCTTATTTATAAAGATGCGTCTGTCATGAATTCGGACACTGTAAGTCGCCGTAAAGTGAAGTTGATTACTGTTTCATATTCACTTCAACTTCGTCGACTTGTTTAAAAATGAAGATAATCGAAAACGAATCTGAGATACATAAATGTGGACGAGTATTTAATTATTCATTTGATTGTATAAATTTTCACAAACCCATTTCGAAGCAGCAAAGTAGGTATAAGTAAGTAGTGTCCGGCAATATAGGCATTCTAATAGAGATTTATATGGTAATTGGAGAATCTATTTCAGGAGGAGTTTTCCCTTTATTCAGAATAAAAGATACAAAATAATAGGAATTTTAAGACTTTCACTTGCAAATAGTGGATTTTCTTTTCATTTGTTGCAATTTTTCAATCATGAATCAGCTCACGCCTGAACAACGCATGCAATTTGTCTTGTCTTGTTACGAAAAATATGGTTATGTTCGTGAAACGCATCTTTATGATCCCGATTTTCACAAGAAATTTTTATTGTGTACTTCAATAAGCAAAACTGAAGTATTTTGTAGTGTAGATAATCCTCAAGTAGTTGTTGTACAGTCAATTGAGACCATTCCAGAGACATCGTCAATAACTTTTTCGTTCCTGTATTGAATAGCCATGGTGTGGGGCGTGGGGCCCTTCACAGTGGGGGAGATGTGTGGTTTCAAGAAGACCGCGCAACTTGTTACACAGCGCGTGGCACAAATAATTTTTTGAAGATGAGTTCATAATTTCGCGTTTTGGACCTATGTATGTGTAAGACTCCAAGATTTTGCGATTTAACATCGCTAGATTGTTTTCTGTGGGGAGCATGTGGAGTCGCTAGTCTACACCAATAAGACAGAGACCGTTGACAACGTGGACACTGGACAATAATATACGCGGCGTTATGGCCGATATACAATCCTTGCTATTAAAAACTATGGTATTTCTGTTATATGCAAATATTGCATGTTAGGTGCCACTTCTATCTTCTATGTGTATTATATATTAGCTATTAGAAACGAATTCTAGTGCAACAGAGGGCAACTTTATCAAATCAAACGCTATTATGAATATGAAATTAATATTCAAAGATATGACCCCCAAATGATGCAAAGAGTGAACGAAAAAAAAGCCGCGTTTGCCATAAGCCACAAATAAAATTACGGCAATTAATATAATTTATCAGTGTTTTATTTAATTTTTTTATGCAGTGGTTTTGATCATCTATAAATCGAAAAACTGATCCGGGAAATGCAATCCAAATTCGTTACTTTCAAGTCTTGTGGCTAAAATAGGAGTCTCTTTACATAAAAATTCGTCTGAAATTAGGCTCAAGAGTAAACTTATGGGCATTTCTATTGGAGGAAGTACTACGGAGAATTTCGTCCAGGGGAGTAACGTACCTGATCATTTCGAAAAAGTATTCAAAACGTTCAAAAAAGTAATGTTAACCAAAGCCAGACTAGGAAAATGAGGGTGTCAATCATCGTGCCAAGCAGTAGAAAAGGTAACTCCTAATCCATCGAATAAGTTAGAAGGGGTAAGTCCCAGTGCCAGACTTTGACAAACATCTGAACTGACTGGCAAATAAGAATTAATCCCAAGTATTCTGCTAAATTTTGATTCTAAGAAGATAATCCTTTACAAATAAAAATGTCTTTTGCATGCCCACATATTTCTATGTTACATATTTGTATTTACTTGGGTTATCAGCTGGCTGAGATACGAAAATACTCATCTAATTTAATCGCAAAAGGCATCCTTTGCGCTTCACTTCACATTCAGAGATAAGAAAAAGGACGTTTCGAACTTCCACCATCTTTAAGGTTTGAAGGAAGAGACCAGGTATATGTTACTTCGTTTGCTTATATTATTATTATTCTTTAAAAAGGTAAAAACTGATGTCAATGTTTATCGTTGAAAAAAAAAATTGTCTTCGTATTTGTTTAGACAGCCAAACAAAGTGTTCGAGAGTTTATATTTGATAAAATGCAGATATCAATGTATTTTTTATTAAAATTTATTAAAATGCACTATTAGTGTCACGTAGCTTCTTTCTCCTGTGGTGGGGAAACTATATAGTGGATGATGATAGTTCAGAATTTAGGCCCAAACATAGAAAGCATTAAACGAAATAAAATGTTAACCAAAAATGTCTATTGGCACACATCCGTTTCACCCATGTCACAATGCGACAATAGTTTATGTGAATAGATAAAGGGTGTTTTTTAGAGGCATAGAACTTTTAAATGAAATAAAACACAGATACGAGTAAATTCTATTGATTGCCTAAAATTTACTTTATTTTATAGGTAAAATAGTTTTTTGCTATTTTGATTTGAATATGATTTCTAGCACGTGGCTACAATGCAAACAATCTTAAAGTACAAATTTTCGATCACTCTTTCGCTCTTTGCAGCATTTGGGGTTGTTAATCGGAAATAACGCTGCGAATTATTGTTTTCAAATCCGTAATTCGTCTATGGCTAATGGGTATAGACTAGCAATTCAACATATACCCTTACAGAACACAGCTTAGCGGTCTAAAATCACACGATCCTGAAGGACAATTCACAGCAGGTCCAAAACGAAATTATATTCGCTCACCAAACGTTTACTTCAACAATTTGATTTTGGCACGAGCTGTGTGACATATTGCACAATCTTTGTTACCAAAGCTTCCTTACATCAAGTCATTCACCAGGGCTCAACCCTCTGGCCGGCATCGTTTTTAAGGAAGTAAACATAAATATTTCAACCATTCCATAAAGCACACTAAGCAATCAGATTTTCTGGATAGAATTTGCTCTGTCTCAACAATGGCTTATATATTATTATCTAAATTCCGAATGCGACAGTTTTTTCTTTCATCACCAAGCAAAATTTTTTAGTGAAAATCTCATTACGAGCACATTCATCAAATATATGTACATGTTGTTCAGGCGTCGGTCGTTTCATAACAAAATGAAAAACCAAGCTAAGGATAAATCACATGACAGATGTCGCAATGTCTGTCAATGAAAACAGTGCAGCCAACTTAAATTTCTACACCTTATTATGTAAGTACATTTTCCAATTTTCTCTTAATACATTACCAGTTCTCCAAAACTGCTAAATTATGTTAAAAAGATCACCATTTCTAGCCTCGATCAATGTAGATAGTAGATACGTACATATATATCAAACATATCCCCTAACAACAAAATTATGGACCTTATGCCAGTTTCGTTTAGTATTCCAAACCTGATCAATCCAAAATCTGCTTCTAGGGCACTAAAACATTCCCAAGAGAATAGACGCGTAATGATTTCTAATGCTGCTGATGATTAGATTTTTTAATTAACGCATTCATTTATTTCTCAAACACGAGGAAAGACATTTTTTTTAAATTTTACTTTTCATTTTCAAATGTATGTTGAAATGAAAAGGAAAGAGACCGAAAACGAAGTCCATAAGGCCAGGCTCAAAAACTTGTTTTACCTTTCACATGCGTGTGTTGAGATCTATAACAGCAAATTCAGCAGTTAAATTACTAATTTCATGAATCAATTAGTCGAATGACCAGATTTCTTCAAGCTTACTTTTTTTTGTAGTCCTGGCACGTGGACCGATGTCTCAGTCTTAAAAAAATAAGTCTTTCCAAAATGTGCTGAAAGCTGGTGTATTAATTAATTATGCTTTTGAAATCGGAGAGTGACGATCTGACGATAATTTTCAGCAAGTTGGATGAGTCAGGGTATAAGTTGAGTTTTTCCAAGTTACTTAACCATGTTTTTGAAGTTGTTTTTTTTTTTTTTTTTTTTGGGGGGGGGGGAATCCGTTCTTCATGACAACGGAATCAAAATATTAGGGTTGCTTAAGCTTTGCGACGTCAGAGGGCGTTTAGCTTTTTGTTATTAGTTTTCAAGATATTGTGTCATATGAAGATTTGGTTGATGGTAGACATCTTTGTAACCAACATCTTCAACACCCTGTATGGCTGTAAATGAAGATAAAACAAAGTATACTACCTATGCTACCCTCGAGTGCAGAACATCATCACCGTAGGCTCGGACGAAACGCCACAATGGACAGATATATGTAATTTTGAGGTTGTCAAGGACTTTGTCTATTTGGGTTCCACTATAACCTCTCAGAATAACATCAGTGAAGAGATCAGTCAAAGAATTACTCTTGCCAATCGCTGGTTCTTCGGTCTAAGAAGGCATTTTAGTAGTAAAGCCCACTCTCGAAAGACCAAGAAAACACTATACAAGACACTTATCATCCCAGTCCTTAGCTGCTGTATGTGGCGGATGCGTGGACACTGACACAATCGGATGAATACAGGCTGGGGTGCTTTGAGAGAGGAATTCTTCAGGTGATATTCGGTTCTGTGTATCCATTTTCGTTGCAAACCCAAACACAAAATTATAAGATTTTATTTATTCGAAAGAAATGAAAATGAAAATACAGCTGTTTTCTAATTCACAAATGTACCCAAAGTTAAGAAGGGGCATTAAAACCTCGTCGTTCTGGGACTATGTTTGTAAAAAACAAAAATATGTATGTATGTATGTATTTGAGTTTCTTTGAACAGAACAATTATTATTTGTATTTATAACTTTTTTATCCCCTAAACAAATTTTCGGAGGAAATTCAATCACTATCATTCCCCTTTCTAGCTACGCTCTAAAAAATATCTGTCAGAATTTAGCTCGAAATAAAAAATAACTTGACAGCTGGAAAATGTACACTGCGAAACAATAATTTGAAATTTTAGCTGGAGCTGCGTACCACTCGGCTAAAATGGTTTGCTTAATGTTAGCTTGGCTAAATTTTGGAGGGAATTTTGCATGGGAGCTAAATTGTAGCTCGAGCAGCGTTTTGTGCTTTACTTGCTAACTAGTGCTTATCGTTCTGAATTTCTTGGTTCTTTTATGAAATATGTCGAAGTGTGAACATTTAGTTGATAGTTGACTTACATTGGGCATGAAACCACACTGATAGGAGCCAATCAGTTTATGAGCGAAAGGATTCAGGCATTCACACAGAATAGGCGATAAGATTTCAGGAGACTAATACCTCTGTGGCTGGAGCAGTTCATTGTATCAACTTTCTTGTGATTAGGGCACACGATGAGCATATTTTCATCCGACCAGATTGTACAGATGAGTTGGTGTAAGTCAGTGCCGGATTAAGCCAGCGCGGGGCCTGTAGCAAATTCTATCAAGGGGCTCTTGGATTGACTTAGGTTATCAAGTTTAAGGTATTTAGGTATTAAATAAAACAAAACTGTTACAAACAAACTTTTCTTGATTTTATTTGAGCAAAATTATAAATAATACTGTTAATATCAACTTCTCGGAATAAATCATATTCAATGTTCATTAAAGTGAGGTGATTCAGACGTTGTTGGCTAATCGTGTTTCTCATCTCATTTGTAACAAGTTTTAATGTTGAAAGAGATCGTTCACCGCTGCAGTTCGTGATCATGAGAGACAAATAAATGGGTAAAGCAATTTCAACGTTCGGAAAAGAAAATTGTAAAAGCTTGTAAACTTGCAGCGTCAGAGCCTCATGATTCTTGCTGTTAATAATACTAGCAACGAACTGGACTTATTCGTCGCCCAGGCTGTCCTCCAAATCATCTGCGTAAGCACCTACGATGATTGCAGTTTTTTCCAAAATTTCTGGTGGAAGAGATTTCAGCTCTCGAAATATTCCAAAAACGCCAGTAATTTTATGATAACTGTTCATACGATTACCTAAAGCAGTGAGTACGTTATCAATGATGACAAAAAACAGTTCAATTTGATATAGTTGTCCAGGTGTTTGGTTTTCAGCAAAGTCGTCGGGTGTATTTGAGCCGCTATAATTGTCGTATTTTGTGTTTCGCTTTTTATGTCTAAAAGTTTCTTGCTGATATGCCTCACAGCCAGTTAGATCTTTGGCTTTCGTCTCAGTATCTGAAAATGTAGATCGCATTGATTGAACGTATGCACGTAATGATTCATAAAGGGCGTAGTGTTGAGGTTTTGATCATCCGGTTGCAGCGCAGCACTAGTCGCTTGCAAACGTTCTAGGATTCTATTCCACAATATCGTCCTTATTCCCGTTTCCAACTTACTCATTTTTGAAATTATCCCGTAAGCTTGATTACGGCTCTCTGGCTTTTGATCCACGTTATTGAAAAAGTCTTCCAAAGTATCCTTGATAGTAGTAAAACCACATAAAAGCGCCTTCGTAGCATCCGCCCAGGCTGATAAGCAAGTATGCGGCAACATTTTCAAAACAGGAATTTTGGACGTATTTTCTTAAAGTGCGTTCGTAAGGTCGATAGGTCGAAGTGGAAAAATGTATATAAATTTTCAATAAAATCAAAGAAGATTAATGCTTCTGTATTTCTTGGTAATTATATTCTTTGATATAACCTTTTTCAAATTGGTCGGGTTACTACGATTAGCTTGACAAAAATTTAGTGAATTCCCCTGTTAGTTTTGCAGTATTGCCAACTTGCGTGTAGTGCGGTGCAAAACATAGTTTTTGGTATGACCAGCAAATAAAAATTTATATTACATGTATGTAGTTGAACATTTTGTTGCAACTATTTTCTTAGAAGTAATCGTGGCTACATTGATTCGAAAATTTTTTTCACACTTCAATCTAACATAAATACTTTTTTATGGTCAGAAATATTTGGTGTGCGGGGCCCCCAAAATGAGCGGGGCCCGTAGCATTTGCTACTCTTGCTTGGTGGCTAATCCGGCCCTGGTGTAAGTGCTCATCACCAAGTGCTTGTAAGGGAGGTCATATCCGCTAAAGCAACCTTTTTTATGACCTTAGTTTATATATCGAGAAGACGCAGGTGGCAAAAACACTGGCGGTTTCATGATATTGCAAGGTCACAACACATTTTCTCTAGTGGATATTAACCTTTCAGTAACTATTATGTTCAGCACTCGGAAAGAGTGGGGACATCCAAGATATTGGAAATTAGTGCTAGCTTTGACATGAAGCCTAGAATTAAGATAAGATATACAGAATTCACCAGTTTTATTTGGGAAAAGAACAACTGTCACATCATATAATAGAATGGAGATTTTAAAAGTATAATTTTAGGATGGATTTTGAATAATTTTTGGAGTTTTTATGATCATTTTTCCGGTCAAGTATCTTGTACAGAACATTGGCTTGGCAACAATTTAATGTATAGTTATCTATTCGTGGTAGATTTTTATTACTTACTCAAGGCATTGATATGTATCAATATAAATGATTTGAAATTGGTTTTTTTAGAGTTTATGTCCTAAAAAGAACATTATTTTCAATTTTTTTTATATTTATTTATCGTCCACACCTGTTTTTCAAATACGTCTTAAAAAAATAAATATAATAAAATATGCTAAATAAAATCTGGAAAGTCCTACACGTTCCTGCATAACGAACATTTATTACATCCCAACAGAAAAAAAATGACCAGAGAAGCATTGGTAGGGTTTTATTTATATATTTAGTATCCCAATGGAATAAATATGGGATGAAGGTTTGCCAAAATCTAGACATTGAACTTTCAACAGATTAAATTATGCAAATAATATGTCTTAAGAACGACACCAACATCCAAATGAATTTATCAAGCAGAATCGCAGTATAATAGATAAATGGTAAAAAAAGTCTTTACAACAAAACTTCTTTAAAAAAAAAAAAAACAAAAACTCAAACTTACATAAAAATTGTTAGGCCATGGTTGCCAACTGTGTGATCTGCAGCATTTTTGAAAGTTTCATCAAAATTGTATCAGGAAAAGAAGACCTCAACATCTTTTAACTGATTACAAAAGATTTTGAAAATGATTTTTAAAAAAATTACTCATACGCCCGAGTCTTACACAAGCATTAATGTTAACATTATGCTCAATGCATTATTTTTTCTACATGCTTAAAGGGTTTTATTATAATTTTCAGATTTCACCTTAACATTGTGTGGGCGTGCACTTTAAAGATAATTTTTGATAGTTGGTGTTTGCACGACGCCAGCGCCCGTAAATGCTCAATATTTTGAAGGCACTGTCAATTTTTTGACATTCAAACAATAAGGAATTAAAAGAACACTTTGACGATGTTGCCAGTCAAATGAAAGCTCGTTTTTAATTTTTGTCAGTGAGTTTTGAGTGGTTAACTTTTCTATTTCGCCCACAGCTGTCTCGACGATCGAGCTGTAATCACCCCTATTTTAAAGTTACTGGAAAACAAACTTAAGCTAACGTAACTTTTATGACAGTTCGATTTAAGGATATTCTGTATTGCTTTCTCGCTGTTGGCTTACAAATCCCAATAAAATATTTCTATAAAAGGAACCGATGATATTTGATTTTGTTTGTGGTTGAAGACTGATTGGGCTCAGGTGATTAATCTAGTGGACAGTCAGTCCCTCAGACTATGAACGTAACTATACCCCAAACGAATTTCCACTAGGTAGCTCTCTGGTTGCCTAGTGAAAATTGTATTCAACCCTAGAATAAATCCTTAGATGGAGCCTTCAATACTCGTTTGGTTATGTTTGGATTTCTTAACAATCAAGTTTCGGAGATAAATCTGATGTTAACAAACGTGGACAGCAAGACAGTCCTCAAGAGCTCGCTCAAACTTTTCTAAGCTCAATTTTTGGTTTCTAGTGCAATCTCCGTAAAATAAATCATCAGTTTCATCTTTCTTGAATCAATCCAAAATTTCTTTTTTGTACAGTCTTTGTAAATAACCGTCGAAAGATCTTGGTCCTTAAAACGTTCTTAAGTCCCATCACGTGCAAACCCGAAGATCTTTCTTCGGAATCCCTAACATTGTATGTGCACACATATTGCAAATTAACTGTTGGTTGTTCCTGAATGTCACATAACTTATGCAAAGTGTTTCCGATGTAACAAAGTAAACAATTTTGAGGAAAACCTGACTAAAATCAAACAAGCCAAAAAGGCCTGTAATGTTCACATTCAGAGAAGCAAATTTTCGTATGTACAAAAATGTAGGCAACAAATTGAAGAGGTGTGTCCTAATCTACAGGTCTCTTTCCGAGGGGATTTTAAACAGCATTTCTCCAGCCCGTTCCAAAAATAAAAGGCGTTTCTTCATCCTCCTTTGAACTACCAACGAATTGCACTTACTCTATTAAGATATCAGATCAACAATCTGAACTTATAAAATGAAGGTGAGTTTGAAATATAGTAACAAATCATAACTATTTGACACTTCAACTTGAGTTTAGAAATGCTGTTATGACGTCATATAGTTACAAATCGTAACTAATTTTTACTTGCGATTATAGGTACTATAAGGCAAGTTATGGATTCGTGCAGAAAAAAAAATTTGAGATGACAATCACACATGACATTACGATGATGGAGAAGTCGAAAAAAGTGGGTCTGGAAATTCCGTCCGTCTGTCTGTCTGTCTGTCTGTCTGTCTGTCTGTCTGTATGTCTGTTCGCGCCTCTGGAGGCTGAACGGGTGGGCCGATTTGCTTCAAATTTGGTATTTAGGATTTATTTGGCCGTCCCTCGGAACAAATTTTTTATTTTTGCTCTAGGTCCAAAAATAACGGCACCTGCCATACGATCTTGAAGACAAAAATTGATTTTCTCAAAAACGGCTCTAACGATTTTGATAAAACTTTCAGAATGCTATTTTTGCAAGAAAATCTATCTTTTGGTTAGAAATTTTTTTTCAAAATTTGTCTAATAACGGTACCTCTCATAGAACCAGTATTTTCAAATCAAATTTTCTCGTAAACTATACATTCGATTTCAATCAAATTTTGGCCACAGGAAGTCATTCATAATTTTATTAATATGGCATTTCAAAATTTTCAAAAACTTTTTTTTTTTGATTTTTTATAATTTTTTCAAAAAATTTTTTGGTTTTCGAAATATGTTGGAAACGGGTACATTGATTTTTTTTTAAATTATTTTTCAAATGTAAACTACAGATTGCCATATATTTGCATACTCAAATAAATTTCAAAATATTTTTTGAAAAAGTTTTTCAAAAATAACCTTTTTTAAAAAAAACTGGTCCAACGATTTTCAATATTTTTTTTTCCTAGATTGACGTATAGCTTTGAAATCTTATTGCATACTTAGTTTTTCCGAGAAAACTCTTAAACTAATTTAAAAAATAAAAGAATTTTCGAAATTATTTAATTTTTTTTTTAATATCCATATATGCAGCCACTACGCAATTATTGAACATAAGAGCAAGTTCGTGCGACCCAGTCGTGCATTTTATTATTAAAGGAACGCCTTTTAGTTGACTAATGTTAACAATATATATATATATCTCACAGAACAGTGGAACCATTTATAGTAATTTCATTTAACATGTTTTTTTAGTTCTGAACTTCGTTAATAGGGGCGCTAGTTGTATTATCTACTTTACATCAAATGTCTTCTATTGTTGTTTTTGCTTCCCATGCAATCTAGACAAACAACGCTCCTAACTCACCAATCAAGTGTTTGTGAACTTCGTCCATAGATGGCGCACCAATCGTTCCTCTTATTGGGAGTACTTATAGATTATAAATACAATGGTGGAACCAATCCTATCATCGTTTTGGAGAAAGTAAGATTATTGCGCTGGATATTTCAAAACCATTTGATAGAGTTTGGAATCAAGCTAATTTATCGAACATGTGGGTTTTGACTTCTTCGTTGGATTTGAAGTTACCTTTCGGACCGTTCAATTCGCGTTTTCTTGAATGGTTTTCAGTTTGCTATCAACAAAATATATTCTGGTGTGACACAAGTCTCCGTTCTGTATCCAACTTTCACCTTAATGATCTCTTGTCTAAGACTTCTATTCCACTAAATTATTTTGCTGACGATAGTATTCTCAGCTTTTCATATTCGTTGCCAGATTCACAGCCCTGTTCTTCGGTTGTGGAATCCAACGGCAACGTATGATAAGCTCATTGAATTCCGATCTTGACAGCATTGTCTCTCATTGGAGAGTTATCCACCGTGTGCAATTTATTGCTTCAAGAACCAAGTAGTGTCTTCTGCTCTCTTAACATATCTTACCCCCTATGCCACTA
This sequence comes from Platycheirus albimanus, assembly GCA_916050605.2. NCBI lineage: Eukaryota > Metazoa > Arthropoda > Insecta > Diptera > Syrphidae > Platycheirus > Platycheirus albimanus. The sequence goes on from OU696696.1 coordinate 58,896,353, forward strand.
TCAATGAGTGCCACTTGCAGTGAGTAAACAAGAAATGTTTGTTGCTCCTCCTGATATGGCTACAATTTACAAGGCATGGGTGCTCCTGTTACACACTGGCCTCTCCTGGGTAAGGATTCAGAAAAAGAACCTTAAAATTGATAGGCAAAAGAAATTTCTTGTAGTTCTTTGCATTGTAGTTCCCTACTATTCCTGAAGAGTTAAAATACGCACTGGTCTTGGCTCCTCCTGGAGCTGTTTGTCCAGAACAGAATTAACTTTTAAAAGAACTATTTTATCTATGCTAGATGATAAATTAAAACTTATAAATATTTATTCAAGCTTTGTTTTCAAACATGTTTCCTGATTAACAAACAAAGACTCACATTTGGTGCAAGAAAAAAAAAAAACAATTATCCAGGAGCGTCGTCCATTTATATAAATCCGCGCATCAAGAAACACAACATCATTTTCATACAATGTCATTCATTACCATTCCAGGCAAACAAGAATTACAAAGTTAGAATTAGGAATAGAAAAATAAAACCCACCCAACCATGTTGCAAGATGCAAGCCATTTACAAATTAAAAAGATAAAAAAAAGAATCTTTTTCTAACCCAACTTCAACTTACTTTTTTTTTACTTTTTTTAATTAAGATTAAGTATTCTTTAGTTGAACAAAATCAAAACAACTCTTTAAGTGTGCACAGTGAAAATGAAAATCCCTGTGCGAAACATAAATTTCGTGCTACAAATAAAAAAAAAAAAAATATTTTCCGAAACAACAAATTAAAAGGTAAGATATAGTACGAGTAAAGTATCTAGATACTACATACATCGTAATAGTTTCTGATTATGTTTTTTGCCTCTTCTTTTCTAAATGATAATCACATTTTTTTTCTGTTCCATAATCAAAAAATCACCCATCCCTATCCAGACATCACACAACAAGTTAAAGCAAACACAACAACAACAATAAAAAAAACTGCATCCAGCTCAGGAATAAGTAGTATCTAAGCATCATCTCTAAGTAGGTATGTATCTATGCACCACATTTTTCTTTTCTATTATGATGAATCCAAAGCTCAACGGATGGATGGACTTAGACAAAGATCATGCTACCGAATACGAATACAATAATATTCTAAGCACAACTTGGCTCGCAATCGCAACTACTGACCAGACCATCCATCCATCGTTCACAAGTAACATCGGCAAAATGTAAATGTATCTCAAAGATACATACAGTGCGACCAGCTACACAGCACTATACAAACTACGCGCCCGCCGCGTAACTTGTACTGTTGTGTAATAATACGGCGAGTACCTACTATCAAAACATCATCAACTTACTCATACACATTCTGGAATAAAGGAAGAGGAATCGAATCAAATATACAAAATCCAGAACTGCCCCGATAGACAGATAGCATACAATAAAACTGGTCACTGGTCAATGCGGGATTTGGATTGGGTTGCTTCGCTGTTGTTGTTGTATACACTTTGTTTGCTGTTTTTCTTTTGCCTCTATATACTCGTCATTGCTGATTCTCTTAGCTTCTGTTTCTGAGGTTCTGATTCTGGCTCTGGCTCTGTTTCGGGCTCTGGCTCTGGCTCTGGGCCACCACCAGCCAGTCCCTGAAGTGTTGTCGTCATCAACATCAATTTTTTTTTTCTTTTTTTTTTTCTTTTTTTCATTTGCTTATCGTATAGTGGTATGGTGCCTGCCTGGGTTGTATAGTAAAGTGTGCCTGCCTGCTTCTCCCACCTATAAAAGCCATCGCATAGAATCAAAAGTGCTCAGTTAAGAATTTTTGGTAACTTGAAAAAGGCACACAGCGAACCTTCATCAAGCCCCACCATTTATAGTCTATCTGTCTGCCATATTCTTTGCTTTCAGACCGACGATACATAATTTTGGTGTTGGCTGCGCTTCAAGTTGGAATTCATTCTTAAAAAACTTTAAGAACCATTAAGTGCAATAAAGAAGACGAAGCAACAACAACAACAACGACGAAAAAGTGTCAAGTTTTCAAATAATCAAATAATTTTTAACTACATAACTAATTTTAAAATAAATAAAAAAATCTCTGTGAAGAACATAATTTTCAAACACGAACAACATCATCATGGAAGTGGCCGTTTTTGACGTTTTAATCCTTATCATTGTGATCATATCATTCGGTTCGTATTTGAAAGTGATATATGAATGTTTTCGAAAGGCCAGAGTTACGACAACAACGACCCAATTTGGCAAAGGACACACCATCACCAATAATATCCAAAGGAATAGTGAAACTATCACGAAGGAATATAAACAAGCACCAGGACCAGTTCCATGGCCAGTCCTAGGTAATTTGGCAATGTTAGGCAAATACAAAGTTCCTTTTGAAGGATTCACGGCTATTGCTAAGGAGTATGGTGATGCATATACACTAACTCTGGGTACAACAAGGTGTTTTGTGGTTAATAATTTGGAACTCATCAGGGAGGTGTTGAATCAAAATGGAAAATTTTTCGGTGGACGTCCGGACTTTTTGCGTTATCATAAACTATTTGGTGGAGATCGGAATAACTGTGAGTACAGAAAAAAAAAAAATTTTAATTATTTTTGTTAAAACCTAAAAAAAATTGCTGCGTAGGTTCGGTTGGTTCTGGCGCATTTTGTATTTTCGTAGTTTTTGTATCTTTTTAATTTTTTTTTTTATAAAAAATGCGTGAGGCATAATTTGATTGCGGTGCACAAAGTTTTATTTAAATTCGAACAGTAATTTGAGAAGACAAAGTGATTCGTTTTTTTTCCTTTAAATAATATATTTTATTGGCATAATTGTCTGATAGATTCGTAGATATGTCATTTATTTGCGAAAGTGTTCCAAATGTTTGTTAATGTTTGCGTGCGTCGGTTTTTGTATGTTTTAAATGTTTTTTTTTTTTTCATAAATTTGATAAATTTTTTCATCCATTTAATATCTGAAAAAAAAACAACGCAACATTTTAGTAGATTTCATATGGTTCTTACTTGTTATACTGAAGTATAACAGTTTAAAAACTTTTCTCTGAAATATGAACTAAATAGTTGCGAATTTTTCCTTGAATTCTTGTTACCGGTGTATGATTTAAATTTGTGTTAAAAAGAAATGGATAGTTTTCAAAACATTTCAATATAAGTTTTACCCACTGATACAAAACAAAAATAAACTGTCCACATAATCAAGAGATACGTTCACGGGGTATTAAATTAATATTAGTTTAAATCTTGAACAAACAATTATCTCTTTTTCAAACATTTACTTAACTGCAGCATAATTTTTCCTTGGTCTTAAGGCATATAATTGCTTTTCTGTAGCACCTGAAGCCTTATAGGCTTTTCCTAATTATTCAAAAACTCTGTTTGACTAACTCATAACTTGAGATTTCCCATAAAATTCAATTTTTCAGTGACTATATTCCTTTTTTGATAAGACCCATATCTCCTATCTTACTAGCGATCTTGAGAATGTGAAAACAAGCACACAAGACCAATCAACTCGTCGAGACTTAGTAGTAAGGAGTGTGCTCAGCGTAGGGCACTTTTATCAACAAAATAGACAAAAATTAAACTGTGTTTTTATTTGTGGTACGATTTTTATTTTATTTTTCGGGATGTTTTGCTAAAAGTAACACATATTCCTGAAACGTCAAACAAAATCTTTTTTTTTTAATCATTTTTGAGTTCTTGGTTCAGTGTGAAAAGCCTTTAAAACGTCTTTGATCCTCAGATCCCCTTCTTTTTTTTTTCTTCCTAGTGCGTTTTATATAATGACGTTTTGTTAATTTTTGTCAAAAAAGGTTTTCTACTAAATATTTTCATTATATTTTTTTCAACAAAATTTCTCACCTTGTTCAAAAAGCTACAAATTCAAATAAAACCCTTTTAATAATTTCATATTTTTGAAATTTTTCCGGGGAGTCGCACCTTGGATGCTTTCATTTTTGTAGTTTAAACGGAAGCCAACTTCATTATGCTTATATCAATAGGGATGCGTTCAAAAAGTAGGCATTTAATTTAATCTGTTCGCGGGAAGTTAACTTAAAAATTGATTTTATTGTGACGTCAGGTGTATCGTCATTTCGGCATTTGCTTTGTATTGTGAGTCTAAAGAAAAGTGTGATCATTCATATTTTTAAATAGCGTTATTGCACTCAATTTTTATTGCGTCGATGACAGCAACTAGAGAAGAATTGAATAGCTAAATTCCTTTGAACTCACCAATCAAACACTAAACCGCATTACAACCAAATTGAACTACATGTATTCTCCTTTGCCAAGTTTTCGTTTTCACAGCTATCTACAGCTCTACTAAATTTCTAATTCCAAAACATTCGCAGCATAACTGAAAAACCCACACAAAATGTATGTTCCAAAATGAAAAACTTCCTAACAAATTCCCATTTTTATATACTTCCAGCCCTCGCTCTTTGTGACTGGTCTCAATTGCAACAGAAGCGTCGAAATCTCGCCCGTCGTCATTGCTCACCTCGCGATGCTTCCTCATACTTCTCCAAAATGAGTGATGTTGGCTGCATTGAAATGCAAGAATTCATGGACAAACTCGACGAACGCATTACTCCCGGCCAAGAATTCGAAATCAAACAAACCATCCAACAGACTTGCGCCAATATGTTCAGCCAGTACATGTGTTCGGTGCGTTTCGATTATGAAGATGTTGAATTCCAAAAGATAGTTTGGTGGTTTGATGAGATCTTCTGGGAGATCAATCAAGGCTATGCTGTTGACTTTCTACCATGGTTAGCTCCATTCTATAAGAAACATCTTCAGAAAATCATAAATTGGTCAACTGGAATCAGGAAGTTCATACTTGAGCGTGTGATCAATGATCGCGAGAGGAATATCGATCTTGACGAACCCGAACGCGATTTCACCGATGCTTTGCTAAAGAGTCTGGCCGAAGATAAGAATGTCTCAAGAGATACGATTATTTTCATGTTGGAAGATTTTCTGGGTGGACATTCGGCTGTTGGAAATTTGGTTATGTTAGCGATCGCTTATGTGGTAAGGAATCCCGAAGTTGGGGTAAAAATTCAAGAGGAAGTCGATAGGATCACTGAGGGTGGCAAACGTCGAGTGAACTTTATGGACATGGAAATAATGCCCTACACAATGTCAACGATATATGAAACCTTACGTTACTCTTCATCTCCCATTGTGCCACATGTAGCCACAGAAGATTCAGTTGTTTCTGGTTATGGAGTGACAGCGGGAACAGTGGTGTTCATCAACAACTACGAACTAAACACAAGTCCAAAGTACTGGGACAAGCCAGAAGAATTTAATCCGGAACGATTTGTAGAAAAGATTCCTCCACAAACAGCCAATAAGCGAAGGGTTTCGGAATCATCAGACTCAGGAGTTGATGTCGAAAAAGAACCAAGAACACCCACATTCGATATAAGTAATGAAACCAAAACAGAACAACAACCGACCCACCGCCTCAAAAAGAACATTCCACACTTCCTGCCATTTAGCATTGGCAAAAGGACTTGCATTGGACAAAATCTAGTCCGAGGGTTTGGTTTTATAATGCTGGCCAATATCCTCCAACGCTACAATCTCCATTCAAATGATCTGAGTCAAATTCAAACAGTTCCAGCCTGTGTAGCACTCCCATCCAAAGGATTTCCCTTGGTCTTCACATTAAGAGACAACGACAACAACAAAATATGATCGATCTAAATTTTTAGTTTTAATTTTCTAAGTATCTCAAAACATGCACAGTTATTTTTCTTTTCAAAACCAATTCGCCAAATGCGGGAACAAACAACATTATATTGAAATTAACTGTACAAAAATATGGTTTATGGCTGGGTTTTGGCAACAAAAAAAAAATTTCTCTATATTTTCTCAAAAAATGTTTAAATTCTGAAACTTAAAAATCTCATAAAATTATTATAATTTTTAATAATTGACTTAAACTTTTATCTCATAGAATAATTTTATTTTTAATATTATATAAATTTACCCGCGAATACTATCTCATTTTTTATTTGGTTAAGTAGAATTATTAAAATTTTGTAAAAAGAAAAAAAATTACTAGATACAATTTTTTTTTTAATTTAGAATTTTTCACATTATGCAAAAACTTTAGGTTTTTGTATTTGTTTAATGTTTAGTATTTTTTTTTTTTTTTATTATAATATAAACTATTATTTTTATAAGACTGAATAATATTAGCAATAATGTATGCAACAATATAACAACAACAAAAAATACTTAAATGGAAATTCCTTAAAAGCAAAAATTGTTAAACTGAAAAACTAAATTTCTTAACAAAAAAACCAAAATTTAAAGTGAAACAAGTTCCAGTTAATTTTTTTAATTATGTTGGTTAAATATTGATAAAACAAAAAACAAAAAGCAAATAGGAAAAAAATGATTTATATTTTATTTTGTGGTAGTTGTATTAAGTTAAAAAAATATATTGTTAAAAACAAAAATATTTAAGTAAAAATCATTTTTATACAAAGGAAATAAATTATTATTTTTATTGAAATTAAATTCTATTTTTGTTTTATTTTGTCTTAAAATCTGATTCAGTTCCTTGGGTTTATTTGAATCTTTTGATGCGACATGGTATTTCTACTCTTACTTTTGATTCCAAAATTATGTCGCTATCCATCTAGATCCTTCTCGAGCATCTTGAGAATTTTTTTTAACTTTCCAAAGCTGCTGTTGGCAGAAACACTTTAACTCCTCCTGATGGGAAGAAGGATGGCAACCACATGCCGCAGCCATATATAAGTCGATGTATTTTTAGTTTTTGTAAAAGGTCGGTGTCGCTGTATAGCCCGTACAGTTCTTCATTGAAACTTCTGCTCCACACATCACACTTTATTGATACCTACATACATGAACGGATATCACCCAGCACCCCAGACATTTTTCATTGTATTGTGTCAGAATCAACTCTTCTGCACGTAGTCGTGCCATAAATACTGTTACAGCTATTTCAACCTGTATAATTTTATATTCAGCTTCAATCAATCAATGACATTCTAGGTTTTGATAACGACTGTTAAATAGCTTTAAAATAAAGCACAGCACAGTCCTAGTTCTATCTTACAACTGCAAACTTATATTGAATCAACAGTTAAATAAAAGAGGACTGCAGTTGTTGAAATGCATAAAGTTCTTTTATTTGCAAGTCGCTAAAAGATCTCGGGATCAGCCGAATGTTTTGCGTGGTGTACAATTAAACGCTATATGGAAACCTCAAGCGTAAAAGACAAGCCTCGGCCCAGGCGTCCACAAAGTAGTGAGGACAAAAAATGCCATTCGGGCAGTGGCAGCTCAAATTCGCCGAAATCCCTTACGTAAGAAGAACATCATGTCCCGAGAGATGGGTATTTTTAAAAGAAGTATGTCGCAGGTAATTAAAAATGATCTTAGGATGGGTGGTTGCCAGAAAATGACTGGCCAGAGGTTGAACAATTCCCTGAATAAAAAAAACTTGAAAGAGCAAAAGCATTGCCCAGACGTTACGTTGATCTTGTTTTCAGATGAGAACATTTTAACCATAGAGGAAAAATTCAACCGCCAAAATGATAAGGTCTATGCTCGGCGTTCTCAGGAAGCAAAGGAAAAAATTGGCATTGTGGAAAGGGTTCATCATCCCAGTTCCGTCATGGTTTGGTGGGGATAGTGAGCTATGAAGGGGTCACCAAATTGCTTTTTTGTGAACAAAAGTAAAAACTACCAGAAAGACATTTTAGACAAAGTGTTTAAACCACTCAACAATACCCTGTTCAATAAAAGGCGTTAGGTGTTCCGGAAGACTCAGCTCCAGCCCACAAAGCCAAAACGACTCAGCTATGGGTGGAAAAGAACGTTCCTGAGTTCATCAGGGCATTAGATTGTCCCCCAGTTAGTCCCAATCTTAAACCCCTGGATTTTTCTTTTTGGGCAGAGAGATCTTACGGCTTGCCATAGAGGATGCTGGTATCAAAGACTGCGAACTTTTTGATAGCACATTTAATGTTTTTAGACGTGACCGGTATTCAGATCCGAATATAGATACCGTGGGAGGTGGAATCTTGATTGCTGTAAGATCGTCTTTCATATCTACGCCAGTACATGTTCCTGTAGCCCTTGACAATGAATTTCTCTGCGTTAAAATATCTTTAAGTAACAAAAACATTTACCTTGTTACTGTATATATAGTTCCGAGAAGTCGCTGTGATGTTTATGATAAAGCTTTGGAATTCATTAACTATATCAATGAATTATTAGAATATAACGACGAGCTGATTTGCCTCGGCGATTTTAATCTTAGCAATATTGCTTGGTTACGATGTCCTGAATCGAACGTAATGTTGCCAACTGGACATCTTAAATCTGGTGACTCAAAACTAATTGACGATTTAAACTCACTTGGACTACACCAATTTAACGATGTTTCTAATTGCAATGGAAGAATTTTGGATCTAATTTTCGCAAGCTGTGATGAAGATATTGTTGTGGAAAAATCAACAGATCCTTTAGTAGTTGAAGATAACCATCATCCATCTTTATCTTTTTCTCTTTCTTTTGATTTAATATTTCATTCTGACCTTAATGAAAACTTTTACACTTTTAATTTTAAAAAGACAGATTTTAACAAATTAAATATGCTGCTGTCACAAGTTGATTGGTCATATCTCAATAATTGTTTAACTGTGAACACTATATATGGTCTTTGAATTTTATAATGTCTTGTTTGATTGTTTTTTAAAATGTGTACCTCTAACTTCTGTAAAATCGAGATCATCAGTTCCAGATTGGTATGATAGGTATTAAAAGCCTTAAGAACCTCAGAAACAAGTTTTGGTCAGTTTATAAATTATCTCGAAGTGAAGCCGACTTTGAAAACTTTTGCCGTGCTCGTGAAAATTTCAATAGATCTTCAAGTTTAAAATATTTGAATTATCTGCAGAAGGTACAAAGAGATCTTAAATTAATCCAAAATATTTTTGGAACTTTATAAATAGTAAAAGGAAGTCTTGTCCATATCCGTCTGTTCTTAAGTCAAACGATATATCTAGTCATGGCCCTCGTGTTATTACACAATTGTTTGCAGACTTTTTTTTAAAATGCCTTTAACTGTGATACTAACATCTGTGATACTTTAAACTGTGATACTTCGAACTGTGATATACTTGACGAAAATAGCCAAAATTTTGGCTTTTTGAAATCATTCTCTTACTTGACTGATATAAACTTCATTATTAATTCTGATAACATTGCTAAGTTCATATCTAATCTTGACGAGAATTGTAAACCAGGTCCGGATGGTATACCTTCTATTATTTTAAAAAAATGCGCAAATAATTTGCTTTTACCCTTATCCACTCTCTTTAATTGTTCTCTGTTTTCTTGTCAATTTCAGTGTATTTGGAAAAAATCCTTCATAATCCCTTTACACAAAAAAGGTAAAAAAGACGAAATTCAAAACTATAGGCCTATAGCCAAACTATCGGTTATTCCGAAGCTTTTTGAAGCTATTATTTGTGAATCTCTGTGTTTCTATGTCAAATCAGTCATTGTTCCGGATCAACATGGCTTTACAAAAGGTCGCTCTACTGTAACGTTTCTTATGGAGCTAACCGAACTTTGTATTGATGCATTTAAGAAAAAGAAAGTAATTGACTGCGTCTTTACGGACTTTAGTAAGGCATTTGATAAACTTTCCCATAAGATCACTAAGAAATCTTGGTTTTAGCGAAAATTTTGTTATGTGGCTTCAATCTTATTTATTAAACAGATCTTATTATTTTACAGTTAACTCTGGAATACCACAGGGTAGCCATTTAGGACCTCTACTTTTTATTTTATTTATTAATGACTTACCATCTATCTTGAAGTATTCTAAATGCCTCATTTACGCGGATGATGTGACAATTTTTAAAACTATTTCTAGTATTTCCATTTAATTATTCGTTAAATGGAATTTCCCTATCTTGTATGGAAAACGTAAATGTTCTTGGCGTCATATTAGATCGAAAGCTTGAATTTATTCAGCACATCAACTCCATATCAAATAGAGCCAATTCAATTCTAGGCTGGATTAAGAGAGAGTCACGGCAATTTTCAGATCCTTTTGTTACAAAACAGCTTTTTATAACATTTGTTCGTCCCATTCTTGAATATGCTTGCCAGGTTTGGTCACCCCATTACGAATGCCATATATTAAGGTTAGAACGTGTTCAAAAAAGATTTCTGCGATTTGCCTTGCGGGGCTTAGGTTGGGAAAATCCTTACGAGCTTCCCGCATACATCAGTCGACTGAAACTAATTGATTTGCCATCCCTTGTGAATAGACGTTCTTATTTAAGTTTTGTTTTTATCGTTAAATTAATAAATGGTAACATAGACTCTTTGTACCTTTTGTCTCGAATAAATTTTAATATTCCTCAAAGAAACTTACGGAATCTACCTAGCTGCATAAATGTCCCAAACTGTCGTACTAATTATGAACGATTTTCTCCCTTAAACAAAATGTTTGAATTATTTAATCTTCTCAATAATAGATGTAATAACTTATTTGACCAATCATTAAATTTTTCATCTAAATTTCAGTCAAATTTGTATTCAATTATATAATTGTACTCTTATTATAATAGACATAAGTACTTATATCTGAAGCTAGTCTTTAGCTATGTAAATAAATAAATAAATAAAGGACATATCCGAACTTGAAAAGTCTGAAAGCAAGTCTTGTCCGAGCAATCGCAAATTTTCCTTTGTTTGTTGAGCCCTGAAGCCGCCCTACTGGGTTCGCCACAAATCGTTTTCTGAAAAACCGAAGTTCGCAGTAAGGAGAAAATCCTCTGTTTCATGAAACCTGGGGTCGGTCTGAAGCATTGTATAATTATATAATCTATAGTACTTTTAATAAGCGGAACGTTAGGTGCGTGATCTATAAACGACGAACAAAAGCACCAGATTGAAGAGGTTATTGTCAAGATTGCCAAGGCAAGCAAAAACAATAATAGAAGACATGGAATGTCAAGTAGATAAGACAACTAGCGCCGCCATTGATGAAAGTTCACAAACAGAAAAACATGTTCCATAAAATTACTATGAAAATAGTATTGTAGGTACAATGACGTTTGCTGCCAAGCATTTCTTGTGTTTTTTGAAGTGATAACTCTTATGCTAGGGTAAACCGCTTTGTAACGTAACGCGTTACGGCGCCACCCTATCTGGCTTTCTCTCACGCATACGGCAGCAGTAGGCAAGCTCCTCCTCTCTCACATTAACCCACAGCGCATTTAATAATCAATAAAAGCTTTTATTAATAAATAACCTTTCCTCACATTATCATATTAATATACATGTAAAGTTTAAGTAATAACCTAAGCTTTTCTCAAGTTAAATAATTTCAATATTAAGTAGTTCAACTTAGATTAGTTTAAGTTATCTGTTTTGTCGAGCGTCCCGGGACGCACACGTTTTTATTTTCTGTATTTGATTTTTCAGTTACTTTTTTAAAAGAAACTAAAAGAATGCATTTTTATTAAGCAAAATTACCAATATGTTAGCTCCTTAGCTCTGAGGAAACAGCATTCGTTGAAACACATTCACACAATCGCGGACAGGTGATTCTTGGAAAGGGGACTTGTTGAGATATTTCGGTTGAAGTACTTTCCAAGCTTTTTAGCAAACGTCTCTTAAAATAGAACGAACCGTGGACTTCCCCAAAAAATAAAAAGAAAAAAACAAGACAAAATCGTTCTGTATTCCGAGTCAAACCCCATCCAATACAGCGCATCAGCTATTCTTTTTATTTGCTCTTAAGGGCAAGTATTGGTTTCATGCAGAAAAAAATCATTTTAATAAAACATGATACTCCTATACTATGATAGAGAAGCCCAAAAAAGTGGTTTTCGCTATACTGTCCGTCGGTCTGTCTGTGCGAATGTGAGGAAGTGGATTGCGGAGGTGCCATTTTTCACGCCATGCTACAACCTGAACAGCTTTTTTAATTTCGTTTTAGCCTGGCTTAAACTGGTACCTTTCAAGTATCAGTTTTTTCATTTTGGATTTACTCGAAAACAGCTCTAACGATTTTTTTTTTTTCGATTTAATGGTCATAACGAAACAGCATTTTATTAAATGGCCATAAGTTCGCAACGACTTAATTGAATTTATTAAAACTTGGTTTTCAATACAACCTTTCTTAAAAGTACTTCCATACAACGAGTGGTTCAGTTTTGGCCGGTGCCATGAACTAAGGCCATACGAATTAAGGCCATAATGGCGTTAATTCACATTTAAGTGTGTACTAGCACCATATCCAAGATATGGCTTTAATTCACTTTTAAATGAGAACTATAGCTATAAGTCCAATGTGAACTAATGCCATAAAATGTTTTGATCGTTGGGGTACAGTTAGTACAAGAAAACACCGGACGTTAGGTGGAGTAAGGAGGCCTCCTCGTCTTCCCTTTCGTCAGGCTCCTCGTCTGCCTCCTAGTCTGCCTCCTCGTCCATCTCCTCACCCACCTAACGTCCATTTTTCAAAATGAACTAACGCCATACAGCTTAAGTTCTCCTTTTAAGTTGAATTGAGGCATTATCCTGATTATGGCACTTATTCGTACTTAGATGTGAATTTACGCCATTATGGCTTAAATTCGTATGGCCTTCGCTTTAGTTCATGGCACCGTTTTGGCTAACTTTTTTTTGTTTTTTTCTAATTTGCTCAAATGAAAATATAACGGAAATCGGTTTAAATGATTTTTCTTAACAAAATGCTAAGGTATATATATCTTACCTACGTTTTAAAGATTAAAGGTTGCTTAACGGTAGCACCCACATATCGAGCCTTTCAGTTTAAGACAACATGACAGTTAGACAATTGCTCCACAGAGCAAGTGGGTGCTATTGCACCCACAGAGCAAGTACGTGCGACCCAGTTTGTTGTGTATTTAATTTCTAAGAAAATGTTTTTTTTTCCGAAATGCGTTCCTTAATAATTTACAAATATGATAACAGCTGCTGTTTTTTTTTTTATTAATTTATTTGTATAGGAAATGAGTTAATTTGGAATCGAATTTTGAAATTTGTACGAAATTACCTCGTTTGGCCCAATGAAAAGGTCAAATGAAAATGTGTGTGTGTGTGTAGCTAGAAAACTTATAATCGAACATAATTACACATGTTTTGTGAACACAGTTCTTTAGTTTGTCAAATATCACTGACACAAACGAAATGTTACCAACTTCAAGCTGTTATTTAAAATTTGACAGGGGTTAACTTAACCAAACGATGACAAAATTATTTTTTTGAAATTTTTAAAACTTTGAAACTTCTTAAAAACATTTTATTTTGTAGAAGGAAGTAAATGTATGTAAGTACATATAAAGTATTATTTTAGCAAAATCAGTTGCCTTGGGTAGGTTAAAGTTTCTTCAGTGTTAAATGCCAAAATGGCCTCCGCAGTATTTGGGCAATATGGCACAGTGTCATTTTAGACAAGTAGGTACTCATTTTTCAATTTCTATTTTAGCAAAAATGGTTGGAAAGTACCAACGGTCGACTAGCAGACAGTTCTGGATATGGCAGACTTAATGTCAAAAGCACTCGGTGTAGTTAAAAAAAAAAAATGGGCTGGACTTAGGACTCCAAATCATTTGGAGTGCCAATTTGTATTTATAATTAGTAAATTTGTTACTTTTTTTTATTGAAGTTATTTGAAATAAATTGTTAATTTTATTTTATTTTCTTTCAGTATGTTTAATTTTTCTTTAAATAAAGTTTATGTTCAATTGAAAATAGTTTCTGCTTTACTAGGGTAAAATGGCATACCAGGGTGCCATTTTACCCAAATAATTTTAGTGACTAGAATCTAAGGACGTTTTGAAAATTAAATTTTTTGAATAGGTACTTCTTTAAAATATTTCAATTTGGTAAGCTTAAAAACATGCGTTATTGATACAACTTTGAAAATAACATATGAAGTTATAGCTAAAATTTAAAACGAGTTATAAGACATTTTCCTTAGAGGGGATATTTCAGTCCACTTTCCCCTACTATCGGGCAAATGAGGTAATTTCCTAGCAAAATTCCAAATTCTAATAAAAATAAACTCATTTCCCATACAAAATCAAATTTCAATATTCCCCCTATCATGGTAACCGATCGGAAAGAATTTTCTTCAGATTCGGACGAAATGTACGAATTTTGTAACATGGTAGCCGTTCTGATTGATTAACCGGACATTCTTCCGAAAAAAATTGAAGCAAACGTTTAGATGTCAAAATAACAGGGACGCAGATTGAATTCATGCGATCCAACGCATCTATTTTATATGTGTTTCTTCCTTTTCTCTCCTACAGCAAATCACTTGTGGAACTTTGTCGGATGGTAAAAAAAATACATATTTTCAAATAAAAAGGAAACACAAACTATTTAATTTCTTGTGTATTTGTTTTGTGATTCTCTTTTCTTTGTTTGAGGTTCTCTGCTTGAATTAATATAGTTCATCCCTTAAAAATACGGCTGTGCTGTGCAGGATTATTCCACTACAAAAGAGGTTCATACTTGATTAATTTTTTCTTTTCCTTATGCCATTGTGTGCACGTCAGTACGCATTTTTATTTCTCTTCCGATTCAAATACCATGAACACAATAAATGCTCCGATCGGAACTTTTCTGCGATCGGAGGATTCTGCGAACAGATGCCATGATAGGGACCATTATCTCATTGTCACCAGTACCCATGTTCTGTAACTATCGCTTCGAAATAGCTAATTTGTCGAGAAACGTTGAAAATTGAAACAAAACTCAATTTATCGCACTCACCAGGTTCTTTAACTTTGACAGGCGATAATTTTATGGCATGGAACACATCGGAATAAAAAAAACTGGAAAATGCGATAAAACAGGGTTCTCTATAATCAAAAAGCGAAAAATATTTCATTTTAAACGTCAAATTTCATCGCCATATGCCGACCAATTTTTTTAGTTTGAAATTTGACAATTTATCCAAATCTTAGTTTTTTCAGATTGACAATTAAACTTATCGCCTTCCAATGGAAGTTCCAGTTTAAATGTGATCTAAACTTAACTTATCACAACGACTTAAGACTTCCAAAAGCGATAAGAGGGGAATGAATCGTGAATGAAATGCAAAGTGTTCGCTTAAGTTACAGTACATGGGTACTGATTTGGACAAAATTAAGTTTGCAAATAATTATGTAAAACAAAATAAAACATTCCTAATTTCCATACCATTGTGACTATGTAAATAAAATAAAATAAGTAAATATTTGGCACAACAGCTCCAAGCATAGACGGGCCTGTGATGTACACTCTCAACCATTCCAGTGTGTCCGTTGATATTCTTCAGGAATGGAAATTTATTAATAAAAACGTACAAAGAATTTTAACACAACACTTAAATAGTCGTCGGCCAGATTTAAAATTCCAACAGAAAATATAAAGCGCCACCTAGTATTAAATAGGGCAACAACAATACCCTACCCATTCACAATAATAAATTCCACTATCAGTTTCATTCCATTCCCATCAATAAAAACCAAACGAAAGAGACAGCTCTATTCCACTCCACGACGCCATATTTGAAAATAAAAAAAATTATTCACTGTGCTGTGCATTTGTCGTGTCGCGATTTTTTCACTCTGCGAAAATCTCTCAAATAACATTCAATTATTGCATTTTCCGGTCTAAATTATAAAGAAAATTTTAATTCATAAGTTCATTAATACAAATTCAATAAATAAACCCCCACACAACTTGATTTTATGTGAAAATTTCAAAGTTAAAAAATTGTGAACTTCAGCATACAATAATTGTCAAAAGGCGTTGACACTTCTTTTTTTTCGTTGTTCGTTGTCCGTGTTCGTGTTCTCCGAAGCAAAACGCAAACAAAAAAAAAATACTTAAATTTCTTGTGAAAAAATAAAGTAAATTTAAAAAAAAAAGTGTGAAATAATGGGAACATTAACTGATTTCGGACAAATTGCTATGAAATGGGATCCCAAGAATTTGGAAATTCGTACAATGTCGGTGGAGAAGACGCTCGAGCCGCTGGTGCTGCAGGTCACCACTCTGGTTAACACAAAGGGACCCAGCAAAAAGAAGAAAGGTAAGTCGATTCTCGAGTCATCATTTTTATCTTGGATGTTGGCTGTTAAAGTGCTGCTGATGCCGCTGCCTCTGCTGCGGCGCGGCGGGTGTATCATAGAGTTGTTGTCTTGTCTACCTTGGTTTTCCTGGTCACTACCTATTAGTCATGCTCTGAATGAAAAAATGGAAAAGTTTTCGTCTCTCGTCTGATTGTCTGGATTTAAAGGCAGTTAACGAAGTTACAAATGGATTTATCGGAAAAGTTAGAATCGCGTCGACTAAGAGGATCGAATCGCAAATATTTTTTTTTTAAAATAGATACGTGGTGTCCTAATTTCAAGTGGGATTGGGTGGACGTGGACAAAAAGAAAAGAAACCAAAACCCACCACTCTGGTTTCAAGTAATTAAGCAAGGCAATAGATACAACAAGAGACTGCGATTGCGATATGAATTGCATGAGCAGCGTGGTGTAAGTTTATATCTATTTTTCTGGGAAGTCTTGTTGCAAAATCGTCACGTAGAGTGTAGAGCGTAGAGGTTTGGCTTGGGATTCGGTTCGGACAGAGCGAAAGTTCATGCAGCGCAGCTCTTTGGTAGACTACACGGGGATAGACAGTTTAATTAAGAAAAGTGCTCTAAAAAGCTGCAAACTGCAAAGAAACATACAAATTGTTTGGAGGA
This sequence comes from Platycheirus albimanus, assembly GCA_916050605.2. NCBI lineage: Eukaryota > Metazoa > Arthropoda > Insecta > Diptera > Syrphidae > Platycheirus > Platycheirus albimanus. The sequence continues at coordinate 58,913,147 of OU696696.1, forward strand.
TCCTGCTTTATTTCTGAGTTTTATGATGATGGTGGCAAAAAATGGGTAGGATGGCTGAAATTCTGTCTGAGTTACATGTATGTTTGTAGGGAGGTTCCTAGATAGGTGGGTCTTGTATTAAAATAGTTGTTTCATTATTTTAAGCATTAAGCTGGAGTGTGTGTATCTTTATAGTTGTGTTGCGGCTCAGTGGAATGGATTTTGGATGCTTTGGCAGACAGTGCATTGCAACCCTTAGATGTGCCTTTTTTGTTTCCCTTATCCATTGATGCTCATCTTGCATAGGTATAAAGTCATCTGTAAAATGGGAAAAAGTGCACCGCGACCTTAAAGGCCGTTTGTGGGCCCTTTTTTTGACGCTGGGTGAGGATGCTCATTCTACATCACTTCCTGCAACTTATTCTCTCTACAAAACGTAATTATTTTGTAGATATTTTCAAAGAAGTTGTTCCATTCTTCTCTATCTGCTTACTCGTGAGTTAGTGCGCCACATTTACCCAAAATGTGATCCGAAGTTTCCTCGTCTGAATCTGCATGTTGACCACTGCTAACTAACCTTAGGATGTTTGGATTTTAAGGTTGCAGTGCCCAGTGTGGAATCCGGTTTTGATTCTGTCTACTTAGGCTTATGCAGGCTTTGAATCCTTCCTGGTTGCACTTTTCCTGAACCTTGTTTTGTCAGTCAGACTTTTGATTGCCTTTCACACTAACTTCTTCTTCATATTTTCCGAAAGCTGCTATTAACAGCAACTCTTTAACTCCTGGAGCATAGGACGGCATCTTTCTCTATTCCTGATACGATACCTACCTCAGCTGTGACCACGACTGCAGATTCTGGAACTGATGTTAATTCATAAGAGTTGACCTCCATGTTTCTTTTGGTCTTGGACCTTGAAGGTTCCATTGAAAGCACTGCTCTGGTTGTCAGCAGGTTTCCTCAACGTAATGCCAATCCAGTGCCACTTCCTTTGCTTTGTTTGTCCAGTCCTAAGCCACAGTTCTTTCTTGGGTATGGTTTCTGGCCTAAGGATCTTGAGGATGTAACGCAGACAACAGTTGACAAAGGCTCGCAACCTATTCGAGATTTCAAAAAGGAGAAAGGTTTCCAAAAGCACTACGAGCTTTTCTTATTCTGTTGTTGACGTTCAAATCTTTTCCAACATCAAGTGTTAAATAACTTTCCAGTTTGACAATAACCTGCTGTCGCTGGTTCCGGCTCATTGTGCTTTTTTTTGTGTCTTTTTAAGGGTGATCCTTAAGCCAGCTGCATCTCCATTTTGTTGGGCAAATTACACATTTGTTTAAGGTCACCAGTACAATTTGTCATAGCCTGGTGTAGTGTTACAATGTTCTGCTTGCTCAGCTCTGAACTGATACTATGAGAGTTTAAAGTTTGCAGTGCTGCCGATAGCACCTGTTTATATTTATCTCTGCATATCAACTCATCGCTTTGTTTTCTACTTCCAAGATGCTTAACTGCCCAATAGGCACAGATACTAATTCTAAGTCCAAAAACTCCTGCGCATGTCCCGTCTCGATCCCATCAGTGTGCCATTTGATGGCATTTGCACTCAATTTTAGACTTACTACTTCTAGAAGCTATCATGCATTTGTACAACTAGCAACTTGAGAACTACACCAAGCTGACCCTTAGAAACATTCCTTTCGAAATTATTAGAAAAGAGGCTTCTCTGGACATCGAACCATAATGAACTTCACTGACAGACCTTCAAACTGACTATAGTAGTCAGACTTCACCCCAGTGGCCCTGATGGATTTTTCAACAAGGGAAAGCTGGAAGGAGAACCGGGCGTTTAACGAAAATCATGTTTCGGTGTTTACGGACGGGTCAAAGATAGAAGAAACGATAGGGTCAAGAATTTTTTCAGCCGACTTACTCATCAATAGCTCAAATTATAATTCCAGGTTCTTGCAGTGTCATTCAAATGCCAAGCGTCTAGACAGCCAAGCAGCCGTTAAAGCTATCTCCTAAATAATCAAAAAGTCAAAACTGGTGGATAGTTGCCGCAGAGTATCGATGAATCTATAGGCAAAACTCTTAAAGAAAAAAACAACTGAGTCAAGCTGAGCAGTCTTCAATGCTATGTGAACCCAAATAAGCTGGTCATCGGCAAATCTGACTTATGCAGAAGGTGTCAAGACGAAGAGCCGGGCTTAGAAAGGCTCATATGACTTACAAGACTTATGAACAAGAAAGGCGGCCCTCGGATAAAATTTCTTCAACGAATTGGGCGATATTTCTAACAAGCCACTCGAGAACATATCTTTGAGTTGGTTCAGGGCAAGTCTACATGTATACCTAATCACACACCCTAAGTCCGCCATTAAATTCCCATCTTCCCCTTCTTATAACCCATCAAGATCCTAGTGAGGTGATGCTGTTTTACCAAATCACCACCCCTTACATCCTACCTTAACCTAATCATGCTATCTCTGGCGATATCAAGGGACGGTATTAATTTGGACAGCGAGTCTCTTTGTCTAAGACTCTCGCACTCGCCGGTACATTCTTTTGCAAATCTCATGATTGTTTCCTCAACTACGCTTTGGATTGCAAAGTAAAATGGGAGAGATCAAATGCAGAATGGCCTCCTTTGCTACCAAAGGGAAGTTCTCATCGCTCTTGTTATGCATAACTATGCGAGCCCTTGCACTTTTTCAAGTGTCTTCCTAGTCGTTTCTATTTTTTGTCTTTTATGCCAAATAACTGGACCATAGGTGATGACGGGTCTCTCCATCATGGTGTACCTGTACAATGTACTTGTACATCCATCTATAATTTGCATCCCCATGATTTCCCTACACGTTTTGTCAATATCATAAGGGATAGGAACAAAGTGCGTTTCAATTAAAATTGTCATTAAAAGTTTCTTTGAATTCTTCATAGACTGTGAAAACAATTTTGTCAGCAAATCCCAGGTATAGTAGGTATGCCTTGAAAAGTTAGCCATTCTAGAAGCTTATCCAACAGAAGACTCCCCAGCAGTGGTGATAGCACTCCCCCCTGAGGACATCCTCTTGTAATGATTCTCTGTACATTTGGTCCTTAATGTGCCCCTGCTATTATTGAGCGGCTGGTGATGGGAATACTTTTTCTTGAAAGGGCTTCTTTGACTACCTCATGATAGCTATTGTCAAATGCACCCTCTGTGGACAAGCAGAAACATAGGGCAGTGTCTAAAGCGATTTCTATTGTGTTTCAGCACAGAGCTTACTTCTAACCATAACATTCGTTGTTTTTGTTGAACTAAACAAGGTGTTGAAATAAGAAAATAAAGACGCGAGGAAAGCATTACAGATGGATCAAACATGTCATGTCGAGTGGATGGCAATTTTTTCTAAGAGACGATTAATGTGCCAAAGTACTATCGGGTTCCAAACTTTGATAAGTTAAATCAGGGAGTAACTTGCAAACAGAGAAGCATGTGAAATACTCAATCAACATCCGAAAAGAAATGCAATATCTTGGCAGGCATCTGCTCGTTGATGCCTAAGTAAGTTAAGGTTAGTTTGAGACAGCTATTAGTTTAAAGGACAAACCGACCAAGGAGGAACCTTGTAAATAGGATAACTCACACATATAGGGCAATAACCCCTTTTCTCATAAATAATTTGAGTTTCTGCTGCAAGTATAATACCGCTTTAATTCCTCCTGGAGCGTATGGCAGCATCCTTCCTCCTGTCCCGATTCGCAAAAATGTATCGTGATCATGATTGAATACCCTAAAACCGAGATATGTAACTTAAATCAGGTGATTTATAGGTTGTTTTTGGTCTTCCAGCTAGTTTATTGCCGTAACTAGATTTCATTTGAAGGATAGTTTCATCAGTGTATGGCCTGCCCAGAGCCATTTCCATTGCCTTATATCTGCATTCAAGTTTGCCTGTCCGGTCATATTCCACAGTTCAATATTCGATATGTTTTGTGGCCAAATGGACCTTCAGTTTATACCGTTGACAAAGGTTATCGAAGACCTGTATCTGCTCGCTGGATTCGAAAAGTTTCAGGAACTTACTCCAACTGGTCTCGCTAGCTTTGGGTGGGGGGTTGCTATGTTGCGTGTTCTCTCATAACATGAATCGAAGACTCGGATGGGCAGGTGCATTTTTGTCTTGTTTGACAAATCCAGTCTCTGAATAGATTTAATCTTCTTCTGCACCACACTTCGTGTCGAAATATCACTCCAAATCTTTCCCTCAAAGTATCCCAGCAGATTTTCACTAATGCTTCTTTCCTATATTTAAGGGCCGCGATGATAAGGATCTTTTGTTGGGTCTCCTTAGTTCTTTAAGTTAGGGTATTAATTAGGTATCGCCTGCATCCGAAGTTGTAGTTGGAACAGTTAATAGGATCTCCTCTAATCTAGATGGATCGCATGTGAAGAGATTGCTGTAGAAGTCGATTACGAGCACGCCGTCTCGCGGGGTAACTTAACTCTCTGGCAGCGAATGCTGTACTGGCTCCAGAGAACGTTTGGTCTTAGATCAGAAAGCTTTCCTGAACTAAAAGATTATTTTGAACTCATGGCTCAAAGAGTTTGTCTTTTTGACTCAATGGCAGTTATCGAATGAATTAACATTTGAGCTTGGAAGCACAGTACACAAAACTCGAGCCGCTTTTGGCTTCCTGTTATGGTTTTGAAATTCCTATTAAGCTCACACATAAGTTGAGAGCCTTCGAGTAAAATTTTAAATCCGTGCCTAGGAAATCCTTAGCGAAGTTCCAGCAAGTACCTAGCGAAGACGAGACGGTAGACAACATTACGAGGCAATCTTTCTTATAGAATCCTCCGGGTGGAAGACTAAGAACTGCGTAGAAATTAATTGTCATAAGAAAAGCAAATTCCAAGAAAATAACGTTTGCAGACAGGTTTCATGCGCCGGACGGTTCATTACCTATCTAGTTTTGGGCAAAATTTTTCAACGAAAACAAACAAAACATGACTTAGCTCCATTAAGTTAGCATGATTATCAGTTAGGCAGCCATGAAATAGCTGAAAATACAGATTTACGAAACTCTGTGACAGCAAATTTCATTCAGTCTTCAAAGCTTGGTCTTGGTCTTAAGAACGGCTCATGAAGCTAATCGTTTTCAAACAGCTCACTGTCTTTGTTATTCCCCCCTGTTATTCCTAGTTTTTGCTTGTCTTTTGTAGTCTCTTGAGAGGCTTTGAGTGTCGTATTATTCTTGGTCAATTGGCCTGACTTTTCGGATAAAAATCAAACGACAACCAGACTTCTCGCAAGTTCGACTTACTCATTTGTCTTCAGTTGAAGCAGTCACTTCCGATTGCACTCTTCCTTTCATCGTGATTGTTATTGTTCTAAGAGCTTCGTTTTTTCACTCGAAATCGCCCTCTTCATAAACTTTTTATCTCAATTGCCACATGCCAATTCCACAGAAGTATTGTCTTTGAACTTTTGACTTAAGTGTTTCTGGTTTTTTTTTTTTTTTGTCTTTTCTGATTACAAGCTCACAAAATGTAATCTCTTCTCTTTGAAATGTTCCTAGCCTTTGTCAGAGATTTATTTGATTTCCATGGGAATCTTGTGTCACCCAAAATCAAATCATCCACCACCAACCCTTATAATCAATACCAACTTCAATTAAACGTTTAACCTTTCAAGGCTTCTCTACGTTCCTTTTAAAAAATGCAAACAGTATAATTTTGTTTGCAAATCACGACGACATGGCACAGTCCTTTTATTTTATACTTTTTTTTTTGGAAATCTAAGAGAGACTTAGTATGCCCAAAGGACATAATAAATATACCAAAAATATTTTCCAGACTCATGTAAAAGAAACTTTTCAGCGTAAATAATATCATACAGTATATTTTATTCAAAAACAAATCCTCAAAAAAAAAAGAAGAAGAAAAAGAAAAAAAAACTTATCCAGTTCATCTAATAACTCTTTGATCTGTGTATCCTTTGAAACTACAAACACACGGATGTTTGTCCCATCATCACACAAGGCAGGACGACGACGGCAGGGCGCTGGTCGGGTCACAAGGGGAGAGATGCCTTTGATTTGAGTCTTTCTTCTTTTTTTTTTTTTTTTTTTTTTTTTGAATTTTATTTTTGTCTTTACTTTGAACAAACCAACAACCCTTAGGGAGGGATGATACCTAAATGAGTAAAAAGAGTGCATCAAACACATGAATGTATTCCATGAGGTTGAGATAGATAAAAAAAGGACCATAGAATTGGTTATCAATCTGTTTTGTCTGATGTCAATTTTTTTTTTTTTTTTTTTAAATAATAAAGTGAATGTAATTTTTAAAGCAAATATATTTTTGGAAACAAATCCGATTAGCTCTAGCATCATCATCTTCATGTGTGTGTGCGTTATTATTATTTTGCTGCGAAAAGTTCATGAGTTCGAAAGATCAAAGTGTGCGCAAAAGATTATGATGTCATCAAAGGCTTGAGACTAGTAAAGCTTAATCCTTACTTGATTATAAATAAAATGTACGAGTGGGTCGCATGAACTTGCTTGATAATAATACATTCTTTTAAAAAAAATATCAAACAATCCAAGTCTAAGAAGCTGATGAAGGGTGTTTTTTCAGAGGTATAAAATTTTGAGTTGGCAGGATTGTTTTCATTTAGATTGTGGCGATTTATTCCGAAAAAAATGGTTCTGTTCGTGAAACGCTTAGTGCACTTCGTCCATTTTATGGTCGGGGTTGAATGGCTACGTCAATAAGCAGGTAGGTAGGTAGAAATGGGGGTTCTCAATTGAGCTCAACACTCCTAAGAAGAATCAAATTAGCGCTGGTATGCGCCGTTTTGTTACCCTAACTAAACAACTTAACGAGGCACAACAATCTAACCGCACTCGACTTTATGCCACTTAGGCAGGTTGCTATGTGGTGACGGTACACTAGTTTTGTCGCAGAGTTGATTCAGTTTAGCCTAGAAACCATCCATAAATCATACCATACCACCTAGGCTAGCTGTGTGATTCTCAGACGAATCCTCTGCCAATCCTTTGATTGTTAGGTCTGGAAGGTAATTGGTCAGGATATGCGATTTATTCATAGCCATTTGGTCGCATCCAGAAAGTTGATCAGATCTTTGATCCTTTTATCGAATAGCTCCCTAAGGTCATCACAAAATGCTATACCCAGGGTTCGCCACCTAATGCGAGATAAAGCTGGGCATTGACACATTAAATGGAAAACAGTCTCCTTTTCTGCCTCATTTCTACAGGATCGGCAGTTGTCGTTAAAAGGAATACCTATCCTTGCAGCATGCACATTGCACAACCACTGTTCAGTGGCCCGTGGGGCTTACTGCAATCACTCTGTCTATATCTGACAGGCTGCTTTTGCAGAGTAATTCGTTTGTTAGAGATTTGTTGCAGGCAGGAAACATCTTCGGCGAGTGAGCTGTGAAGGGCCTGGTCAGCTCATCTGCTCTTTCATTTCCCTGAAAGCCACTGTGCCCTGGAACCCAGAGTAGAGTAACCTCCAGGATGGAGCCAACACCATTCAGTTCCTCCTGGCATTGTCTGACTAATTTAATGGAGGTTGAGTTCAAAGCTTTGATAGCGGCTTGGCTATCAAGTAATATAGCGACGTTTCGTTTCAGATCCGAGTATTGTTGCATTAATTTGCATACTTCCCTGATTGGGAAAAATTCTGCCTGGAAGACGCTATCGAAATCAGGGAGTCGGAGGGATTTGGATATATTCAGCCTCTCTGAAAATACACCAGCACCTACCCCGCAGTTCTGTGAAGATAGTTATGTCGAAATCTCTCGTGATATCTTCGTTTTCCCATTCTGTTCTGGAAGGGAATCCTATTTTGAAATTTTTACAGAGATTGAGAGATGTTTTGCAATATTCAGTGGGGTATGGAGTTAAATCAACAGGTAAAAGGTTTGAGATATTGCTATGACCGTATGGTCTTTCGGTCCAGCACCTGGCCTCCTTTAGTCTGATTGCACTGCAGGATACCAAGTATATTTAAGATCTAAGAGCCCCCTTCACACCGATGCTAGTCGTTCTTTGAACCTTTTTTAGCTTGTCGGTGTTGTAGGCTTTTCTAACAGCAGGCCACCAAACAATTGAGCTGCAGGCGAGGATTGGTCGTACTACGGCAGTGTACGTGCAAAGAATCATCCTCGATTCGAGGATGATTCAAAACATTTTACTTCTTCAAAAACGATGATGGCCAGTCAATGACTATTTCGTTCCTGAACCGCCTTGATGTGGATGAGGTGTCACATATAACACCAAAATTAATTTGTTGAAGGAAACGTTTGGTAAGCGCATAATTTCGCGTTTTAGAACTGAGTTGGCCTCCAAGATAGTGCGATTTATTACCGCTGGACTATTTTCTGTGGGAATATGTAAAGTCGTTATTACGCACGATTGACGACTTGGAAAACAACATTCGCTTCGTTATTACCAATATACGACCCCAAATGCTGCCGTGATCGAAAATTGACACTAAAACTCGCGGTCGGCTTCCAAGCGAAAGCTGGTTTGTTTGCAGCACAGTTCTCAGCAAATTCGACACTACCACATACATAGTGGACTCGGCTCCTCATGTAGTTGAGAACATAAATGGGCTTATGGGACAAATCTTCTTTCTCACTAGTGCATGACCAAGAGTACCTACATAAAGTTCTCCATATTAACAACTCCGCTTGGATAGTATCTCCGTCGTAGTTTTGAAGAGATGTGATTCCAGCCCATTTCTTAAAAAACACGCGTACTTTCATCCCTAATTGTATTTAAGTCCCTTCGTAAGATGTGTTGGGGATCCTTTAATCCTCGTATTGACCCTATCAGGGATAGTTGCCTTAATAAAAACACCTTCCAAATTGCTTTAAGGATTTTATTTCCTATATGAGAAATTCAAATATAAAGTTTTTATTCAAAAAATGGATTTTTTATGTGGTACTTACACTTTTGGGTTTCTTCTCCTCTCCCTTCAAGTGTTGTCAATCGATGTTTAATTCAATTAACAAAAAACAAAATGGCTTCTCCTTCTTCCTTTTCGATGAATGCATTCAACGTTGGATTTCAACCGAATTTGAACCACAGACATTTTTAATCAGAATCGACACTTGAAATGGATGTGTTCACACACCAGTGCTTACATCAACTTTGTCATAATAATATTAAGTGTTTTAAATCGAGATAACAACATGGTCATGAAAATTTTTGTAGCAATAGGTCCACTGGCGATATAATGGTGGTACCTATATCTCACCGAACAGTGGAACCAATTTTGGAGAAATTAAAATTATTGCGCTCGATATTTCAAAAGCATTTGATAGGGTCTGGCATGAGGCTCTTTTATAGAAAATTAGTGCATTTTGGATCGGTGAAACTCTTCTTCTATTGATTAGAAATTACCATTCGGAACGGTTCATTCGATTTGTTAAGGACGGTTTTCAACAACGACGTATGATAAGCTTATTCCATTCCGATCTTGACATCATCGTCCAAGTGGAATTAAGGACAGGTGCTAATGTCACATATTTGCGTCTCATGGATCGGATTCAAAACAGAGCCTAAAAATTGAAAGGTGAGATAACTATTGCTGAAACATTCGCTTACCTCGAACATAGTTCTAGTGATTCTGTTATCAACTTGTCTTATCGCTACTTCTATTTATGCTCCAGCGAAATAGCCAGATGTCTTCCTCCCTTAACCGATTTCCCCTTAACACTCGCACCGCTAGGAATGCCCACCAATTTACAATCGAGCCTTACTTCGGACTTAGGTACTATACAGTGTAGAGACTTATTTCTTAGCCGCACTGTAAGAATGTGGAATGCTTGATTTCTCATTGCGCTATGCAGTCATTAAAAACAAATGTGCATAAAACTTTATTACGGCATAAAATGTTCATCAAAAATGTATGTTTTATTTATTCGAAACCAACAAAATTAAGACCCTTGACACACAGACAGACCAGAGGACGGTGTATGGCGTGCGAGACCCACTTGTTTGATCTCCCCTGTCATTGTATTGTCATGTTTGATTGAAACCAACAAAAAAAGAAGTTTTTTTTTTCTTCACGAAACCAATATTTGCCCCAAAGAGCAAGTATATCCAATCTGCGATGCATAAATGGTTAAACTGGAATAAGTTTTTTGTTTGCTTTTATTCCTAGTTTCCCTTGTTATAAATTTATTTCCTCCCGTATGTTATGTTAAGATGTGCTTTTCCCCCGCTTTTTCATGTGTCCTATTCCTTTGGTCCATTTCCGAGGACACAAATTGAAAAACTTTATTTGTTGTCCATTCTGTCCCGAAAAGAAAAATATCAAATCAATATTTGCTTCGTTAGATTAGAAATGAACTTTAACCTTTATCTAATTCAACTCAAACGTATATGCTCGTGTTCCCTAACTACTGTGTTGGGCTGGACATGGTTATTTTTATTCCAGAGAATCTTTTTCTTATTTTGTATCAACAGTAATCAGTAGTCTGAAACTTTTCATCAAAAAAAAAAAAAACCAATATGGCTTCTGACAAAATTTTGGAAGCCCTATCATGGGTCTTGCCATTACGGAAGTTCTTGAAGAAGTCCAAAGAAATACTTTTTTCTTTGTAATCATGAACGAATCCAACTTTGCAGAAGGGATTTGATATTGGAAAAAGTTTATACAATGTGTTTGTATCTGTAGGAACCCTTACTTTCTTTCAATAATTTAATCTGGATGTCATAATCTAGGTTCAATCATTTTTGGGAGACGATGGATAAAGAATGAAGGGTAAGGCTTAAAAGGATAAAAAGATAAATTTTATGACATGACAACTCCAAAAGGAGTTAAGTTCCATTGACTTATGCCCTCAACCACTTCTAAGTGTGCGTGTGTGAACTGCAGGAATGGAATTGACCTGCAACGGACCGCCGAATCCAAACGACAATGTGCCAAATTAAAAAATGCACTTCTCCATGACAAGATTTCCTCGTGGAGACTTTGTCAGCTGCTTGCAAAGTGCAGTACACCGGAAAAAAAACCTTGTTGCAACTAGGGAGTCCCACACACTTAATGCTACGTTGCGGATTAATTCTGGCTTCTGGGAAGAGCGCATGTTGATTCGTTGCTTTTATCTTTCCATCTTCTTACTTCATGGCGTCAGTGGTACGGACCGGGAGTTGTCAGAAGAATAACTGCCTGAGCACAATGGTGTAGATGCAGCACTAGTACGTAGCACTGTCAAAGTTAATGTTGTTTTGCAGCGCAGCACGTTCGTGAAGTTGGAGTCGAGTCGACTTGTACTTCAGCTACTCTCTGTGCTGCAGCTGCTACTTCACATTGTAGCCGTGCAATACGATTTGGGTATACATTTAACTTTGACAGTGCTAGGTACAACTGCTGCAGCTACACCATTGTGCTCAGGCAGTAAATACAGCTCGTGCTGCATACAGAATCCATTCTCGAGTCTGTAATACCGTTGAAATCGGAGATCGGTCGAATGAAATTTTAAGTCCTTGTTTTTGTAATGTCTGCGGAACCCGAGAAGTATCTGCAATAATCTCGAGAAACAAAAATTATATCCAAAGAGGAGCTGTGGTGTGTGGTTTAGATCAAACCTTCAGAGGTTGGATGGAAGTTGATATGAAAGGGTAAAATTGCAGCTGCTTTGGAAATGCACAAAGAAAACTTCTTTCTTTTTGTTTTCCGGAAGCTGCTGATGACAACAAAACTTCAACTACTTCTATAGCATGGGCCGGCAACCAGTGTCCTTCCATCTCTCTTTGTTCCTGGCACTATACCTCAGCTGTGACCGCGAGTGCAAATTCTGGAACTGAGCTATATTCATGACAATTGATCTAGATGTTTCCTTAGGTCTCCCAACAAGCCTTGCACCTTGAAGATTTAATTCAGAGAACTGCTTAGCTATGTTGTCAGCAGGCTTCCTCAAAGTCTGGCCAGTCCAGAGCCACTTTCTTGATGTCATTATTCACTTTTTTTTTGTCCAGTCCTCCAAGGACATTATCATTTTCTCGGATAGCCAGCCTGCGCTGAAAACCTTAAGGTTCTATCTCCACTAATTGCTTGACTGTCGATCATCTCTCAGAGAACTGGCGAAACAGTTTTACATTCACCTCTGTTGCGTGCCAGGGTATAACGATATTCCAGGGATCTTCAAAGCAAACGAACTTACCAAATAACTAACGGCATTGCCCATTTTAACTAAGCACAGTTTTCTGGGGTATTCCCATCCTAACATGTAAGTTTTTGATAAAGCAAGATGCTACTGAAAGGACAAATCATAGGTGGACTGTTGGTAATAACACATGCCTTGCGGCAAAGCTGGGTCCAAAACGCTTGAAGATGTTTATCTCTCTAAGCAGAAAGTATATAGCTGCATTATAGGTGCCGCGAGAACTTGGCGTGCTTGAGCTTGCAAACTAATTTTACAGAAGCTGTTTGGACGAAGAAGAGGAAGAGAAACTTCTCCACCTTGGCTTATAGAAGGAAAATCTGTTTGGAAGAATCCTTGTTCAATGACATTGATGAACTGATGGGTTTGGTGGACATCAATTCTTCGCTCTTCGTTAGAGTCTCTAATTGGTTCTAAGTGTGTAGGTTTTCAGGAGTTACCACCCCGAATTTTGTGGTATCACAACGGTCCTTTTGTGGGCTTAGAGTGTCACATTTTACCTCTAGCTGACAGACACCATCCTAACCTAAAATAAGTCCATTGGGATACCACATGAAAACGCGAGGATTTACCTATGTAAAAGTTCCATTTCTGGCGAGGTCACTAGTTTTGCAAATGTCCTGGCTGCGAAAAAGCTGAATGTTGAACTGTTCTCCCACCTCTAGAAGGGAAGGGCGCGACATTAAGAGTCAGTTGCTCAGTTTTTGGAAACAGCACCGAATGATTTAAGGGAAGAGCTTGAGATGATGTGAACATCCTATTTGGACATCACGTTTTCCTTGAGCCAAGATAAATATCCTCTTTAAATGATGGTATTGCCATAATAAAAAAAAAATATAAAAATAATATAAACATTTTAATTGTTCAACCAAAATGAAGTTTAAGGCATACGTTATGATAAATAAGTCCTTTTCGAAACTTGACAATTGAATGTTAATATGCCATAATTTGAATAACTGTTATTTTTTTAATATTAAAATATCAATGTCACAATTTATTTGCACCCCCTTATGCTTTGTAAAGAAGATGTGTAGAGCATCCCTTCCTTCAAGCTTAGTGGGAATTATTTCATTTTTCGTACACGACATCCACCCCATGCTATGCTTACGTAAATTTGATATCGTCTTCACATTGGGGATTTTCACACTTTGAAATCAGTGTTCCATTCAAAAGAATATCCGGAATATATTGCTTTGTGAGGATTTATTTATTTTTTCCTGGTGGTGGTGGTGGCACGGTTGACTTTTATACACGACAGATGCCGCACCCCCGAATCCGATTACGTGTGGTTGATGGTTACAACCCAGTTGAATGATTTTTCTTACCATGAACTGTCAGAAGTTCGAAGTTTTGCTTGTTGTCTTATTTCATGGAATATTGCAATTTCAGGGCTGTGAAAGAATGCATCCTTTTTTTTTCTCGAAAACAATTGAATCCATTCATTCGAATATTGCAACATAATTTATTTCGAAATCATTCAATTCCAATAATTTTTTGATAATTCAAAAAATTGCAATAAAAGAATATTCAGTCATTTGAGAAAGATTGCATTCGTTGAACCTTGAAATTATTATATTTGTTTTTAAGTCTTTTTCAATTGAATTCCTTTGCCTTCTTTGGCTGTTTTTTTAATCCTTGAACATTTTTGGAAGTCTGCATTCGTGGGCATATTTGGCATTTAATTGAAATATTTTAAGCCTTTTCAGGTTTTTAATTGTTGTGGCATTTTATGTTGTTCGAGTTTTTTTAAGTTTCGGTTGTCGATATTTGAAACGAACCACTTACGGAAAGAAGGTGACTTTTCTAGTTAAGCAGTTTTTGTAATAGGTAGGCGTTAAATGTCATTATTTTTCCGTTAAAGCTCATCTCCGCCACCAGTCTTTTAACGCTAGCTCCCTCTTTGTAGATCGTAGAAATGCCGACACGTGCTCAAATTGCGAAGCCCGTCTCTCTTCAAATTTCTTATGATAGATTGCATAATTTGGAGACCGTCACTAATCCATAGCATATTAAGTCTATGGCGTTTTAAAACGGAAGTCCTCAAAACTGCAATTTTATTTTATAAGGACGAATGGGACAAACTTTTTTTATGCACATAAAGTTTACCTACTTATTGGCAAATAACGGTAAGCTTATTTAATCACAAAAAGCTAAAGACGCAGTTTTCTTGGAAATCCAAGTGGTTGGAGCCATTTTTAAACAAATCAGAAAAAACCAACCTATGTTGGCAACAACTCAGCGGCTTTTAAAAATCATAAAAGATATTGAAATTCTTAAAACCCAATATTATTTGGGTTATATTTTGTTGAAATCGGTTGTGCAGTTTCTTTGAGAGGTACTTTTTCAGAAAGGATTCCTACAAGTCCATTCTTACAAAAAACAAGATTATTTTATCAAAATCCTTTGCACCGTTTTTCAAACATTTAAACATTTTGTTCCATTTGAGCTGCAGAGGTGCGAACAGGAATGAATTTTTATAAATGACATAATGTTATGTATTTCTAAAAAAAATATAAAAATAATCTTTTCGTAATTTTTTGAAAAGAAGTCAATGTTTTTTTTTTTTTTTAATTTTTGCGTATTTTAAAAACGCTTTGACCACCTTTTTTGAATTTTCTTTTCTTGAAAAAAAACTACAAAATTTTGATGCTAAAAAAAAACTCCTTTTTAAAAAAATGTTTTTACTACAGTAATCCCCGGATAATTAAGCGCTTTTGTAGAATTAAAACTTATCTTTTAAGTGCCTTGTAATTTTAACTTTAATTGATAATTACCTGAAAATATGTTTTACTTTTAAGTACCTTATTATGGCATAAATGGTGAACGCATTATGCTGTTAACAGTTGCTTGTGTATCATGCTAAAGAATTTAAAATATTAAAACTAATCTAGTACAATACTGAACCTGGTGTTTTTTACTAGCGATTATACATAGGTACTATAAGGCAAGTTATGCATTCGTAAAAAAAAAAAAAAATTCTAACAATCAAACATGACATTACGATGATAGAGAAGTCGAAAAAAGTGGATCCGACAATTCTGTCTGTCTGTCTGTCTGTCTGTCCGTGTGTCTGTCTGTCTGTATAGTTACCTACAGCCTAAACGGCTAGACCGTTTTGCTTCAAACTTGGTACATAGTACATACTATTATGACGTCCTACAGAGGGGTTTTTGGAATTAGCATCCTAGCTCCAAAACTAATGGTACCTGCCATACGATTTTTTGTGAAAAATTAAATTTTCTCAAAAACGGCTCCTACGATTTTGATAAAACTTTCTGAATGATGTTTTCTGTGCAAACTTTATGTTTTGGTTGGAATAGATTTTTCAGGAAAAGTCTTATAACGGTACCTCCCATAGGACCGGTTTTTTTAAATCCGATTTTCTCGTAAGCCACTTGACGGATTTCGATGAAATTTTTAATGTAGAAGCCCTTTTATAAACGAAATAATATAAATTCTTAATTTTTCAAAAAAAATTTTTTTTGAGTTTTTAAAAAAAGTTTAAACATTTTTTTTTAACTTTTGTTTTTTCCAAAAACGGTTTAATCTATGTTTTTTTAATTTTATTTTTCTGATAAAAACTACAAAGTGCTAGAAGTTGGCATACTCAAAAAAAATTTGGAATATATTTTCGAAAAGTTTTTAAAAAAAAACTGTTTTTTGAAAAAACTGGTCCAACGATTTTGAAAAAAAATTTCGTCAAAATTCAAAAACGTAAAAGAAACCTGATGGCTTACTTCATTTTCTCCAAAAAACGTTTTAGGTATTGATTTTAGTGATTTATAAAATTTCATATAATTTTTTCAACGCTTTTTTCCCAAAATCTCAAGCACCCAAAACCATTTTAACACATTAGATCAAGTTCGTACGACCCAGTCGTGCACTTTATTTTTAACTGCATGAGAAGTTTCGATAGTTGTTGCCCATGATACAGCT
Source organism: Platycheirus albimanus (assembly GCA_916050605.2). NCBI lineage: Eukaryota > Metazoa > Arthropoda > Insecta > Diptera > Syrphidae > Platycheirus > Platycheirus albimanus. Next base: position 58,929,245 of record OU696696.1, read on the forward strand.
AAACAAGATATGTAGCGCCTTCCAATTCTCATTTTTGTTTCGTTCTGCACATCTACGTCACGGACACCCATGCAGTTTTCGCCTTCCCGTTTTAATTTTTGTTTCGTTCTTCGCGATTTACGTTCACGTGTTCGTTGTGCGCTCTACGTCACGGACACGCAAAGTTTTGTATTGTATGTGCAATGCCATTGGTGCGTAAACCAAAGTCAAAAATTGTTGTTATGTCAAAAAAAATTCGTTGAAGTGTCATTGTTGCGGGATTGGTTGGGTTCTTTACAAACCATTTAGGAACGATACGTTGTTGGAAATTGTTAAACTGTAAAACGACCACTTTAAACGTTTTTTTGTGTATTGGGGAACTAATTAAATTATTCTCCTTCATCGCTTACAATTGGAGAAAATTCCATTTTATTCTTTGTTGTTGATCACTCAAAGAAAATAAAGATGTTCTTGCTGCTCAAATCAAGAATATGTAATTTTTTTGTTTGATTTTTAATGAAGACTTTGAATTGTTCAATACAAAACGTCCTATTTCACAGATCAACAATCTCAACTCATATCATGAAGGTGGGTTGGAAATAGTAACAAATCGTAACTATTTGAGACTTCAACTTGAGTTTAGAAACGCTGTTATGACGTCATATAGTTACAATAACTTATTTGGATTAAAGGAACGCCTTTTAGTTGAATATTGTTAGAAAAGAACCACATATCTTTAGTAGTTGTATCATGGTAGTTGCCTATATTTTGACAGTTAAGAATGTCAAACTTTGTTGACATTTGACTCTAAAGTAAGGTTTGGCAATTCATCGTGAATCAATTAACGCCGGAACAACGCTTTCAAATTGGGGAAATTTGCTCCGAAAAAAAAATAAATTTGTTCGCGAAGTTCATAGATCGTTTTACCAAAGAAATGTGTTTAGTGATGAAGCTTATTTCTGTTTAAATGGCTTCGTCAACAAGCAAAATGTCCGTATATGGAGCGAAGACAATCCTCAAGCCATTTAGACCAGGGTTGATAATTTTTGGAAGCAAGAAAAAGTTTTTTTTTTGTTCTTTTGATTTATTTGCAATCAAATTTGTCAATATGACAATTTTGTATTGAAAATATTTATATTGAAAGTCCCAATAATTGTCAATATGACAGCCGCAAACCAACGATAATCATATTGACAATCGTGATTATCATATTGAAAATTGCAAATTGATAACCGAATTTGATGATCGCGATCATCAAATACGGAAAACGGGTTATCATATTGATTATTTGTTTTTCATCAATGAAGTTGTCAATATGGCAACCAATATTTTTTTCAGTGTAGGCTTAAACAAAATATTGAAAATTCGGAATTCAGATTTTTTCAAGTCAAACAAATTTGTTTTTTTTTTTTTTTTTATCAAAAGCGACCAATTTGTTCAGTAATAATGGTGGCGCTTTGAAATGTTGTTGTAGGTACTCGTATTGTCTGCAAAGTTCAGGGACATTAATAATTACACTAATTCGACTTGGTCCTTACAACCCATACCATCACACAAACCAAATAATTAGACCAATAAGTTACTACAAAGAGCTCCAAAAATGTTTGTTAATCCAATTAATTAAAAAGGTTTGTTTTTATAGACTCACCACCCCCAATCCAAACATAAAATTTAGCAGGGACTTCTAATTTTTTTTTTAAGGAGTGGCTGGCTCGCCCATCCTTTTGAAGTAAATATAGGAGTGAAACATAAAAGTAATTATGTTTCTATTTGGGTATTTCCACATGATGGTCAAGTCAAAAAAAAAATCTATAACTTCTTAACTTTTGCAAATCTGTTTGACTTGACAATTATTTCTAACAATTTGTTTGTCTTTTTTGCGGCTACATATTCTAATCAAATGGAACGTTTGTTTCCCAACCATGACAACTAAACCTTTTTCCAAAAATCAAAAAACTCAAAAAAAAAAAAAACATAAAAATTCATTACACAACTCTCTTTCTTCAAAGACAAAACCAAATTCATTTTGTGAACCAACACCATCCAAATGGTAACCATGTGGATTCTCTAAAAGTAAAGCAACCAAAGTCCACCCACCCATCTGCCACCAGCCACCAGGCCACCACACTAACTCTGCTGTTGCTCCTGAGTCCTGATGATGATGATGATGACGATGATGTATAAATCAAAAAGATAAAACGTTTCCTCTTTAGATTCTACAATATTTTGTCCACATTTAAATACCTATATGTGTATGTGTGTAGGTGTGTATATTATACAAATAGGAGAGGTTAGGTATGTTACTTTCCTTTATAGTGAAATGATAACCTTTATACGCCAAAAACAAAACACAACAACAACACAAAAAAAAAAATGAAATTTTCTAAAATTCCCTAGAATGTATAGTTGTGTTCCACCAACTTGACAAAGAGACCCACAGAGAGTTGAGGAGTAATAGTCAAGTTGGAGCTTGTAGTTTGGATCGTTGGATGATGATAGCCTGATGCCTGTGAATAAGTAAGGTTAGGATAGGAGAGTTAGGACAAAAACGAGCGACGACGCAGAGAAAGAGAATAATATCTCACCGTTTTTCTTTGATGGAAAATGCTCCATTGATGTTTTTAATTTAATTATTTTGTTTCTACCAGCGAGTGTTACGCCCGACCCATAGCCCTCCCGCCTTCATCACTGATGCCTGCCTCCTACCCTTACAACATTACCATTGTGCCCTCTTTCCTGAATTTCTGAGTTCTTCCATATCGCCTGCCCTCTCCTTGAAATACCCGTTATGTTATACCATATCATACCATACTCTCCACACCGCCCATCAGACCCATCATGATGCAGCCACCAGTATATACCACCACCACCATCACCTGCTCCTCCACCGCCCGCCACCATCCACAGTCAGACATGAATGGGAGCTTCCTTTGATCTGCTTTGATCTTTCGGAAAGTGGCTTTTAAGAGGTTTCTTTTGTGAACAAACGCGTGAGCAAACCAAGAAGAAGAACAAGAGAGAGCAACATCAGAGAGGAAGAGGGTTGCAAGGATGATGGTGAGGCAAGGCAAGGCTGAGGGTTAAGATTGGGTTCGGTTCGGGTGGCACAAGCAGCAAGGATGAAAGGAAAAGTTTTAAATATTAACACACACACATACACCACGTAATACAACGTATACAGTCATCAGTATACAATACTTATACAAACAACAACAACCAGAAAAAGGAGATATACCTTTGAATCCTTGAATCTATCCTCCTCCACTGACAGTCCACAATATAACGACACGATATGGCAGTTGTGTATTATTTGTGTATTTGTGTGTTTGTACGCACCAGAGAAAGATGTGATACTGATGCCGCTTTTCTGCAGCTGATGTGAGTTGTGAGGATGGTTGCCGACCGAAACCGTAACATCAGAGGATGTCACCACCGCCGCGCCGAGCCGTAGACAAATAATAGAGAGCAGAGCACATCAGTCACAGTATTAGACATCTTCTCCGTCCTGTTGGTTCACATTCGAAGTTTGTGTTTTATATTGTTTGATGAAAAACCGGGTGCTGTAGTCTGTTTTTAACTTTTGTAACTGAGAACTCTAGGCTTCTTCTTCAGTCTTCACAAGAAACTTACTTCTTCTTGTTCGTCAAATTATTATTAAAAAAGGATACGGGAATATACAATTCCATCATCAGATTCGACGGGGCTAGAGAGTGCGGCATCTTAATCTGCACACAGCAAAAGTATTTGTGTTTTGTGTATTGGTGTGTGGTGTTAGAGATGAGTAAAGCCTTTTGAAACGTTAGAATTAAACCAATTTTGTTCCCTTTTTTTTTTTTGGGTATTTCGGGAATTTGGAAGTTCGACACACAAAACAAAACGAAGGACGAACGACAAAAAGGTCCTTAAAACAAAAGATTGAAATTAAATCATAATTTAGTTCTGTGTCGGCTCGGTTTGGTTCGGTTCGGTTAGTGGCTATATACGCGAATAACGGTGCTTTGTACTGCTTCTCTACTTAAAACCGGTAGTGTTGTCTATAACCTACTCTTTGTAGCGGTACCCGGTGCTTTTCGATATGTCTCGTTGTTTTATAATTAGCATGGAGCATTATTTGCAAAATGCAAATCTTACTGACGACGACGATGAAGGTAATAATTAGAACTCTTTGGGAGGAAGAACTCTTTGAGTAAAAAGAGTCCCGAACAACTACTTTATTTGTTGAAATGTTTTGTCTAACGGAATACTATTTTATTTATATTCATCATTGCCATACAAAGGCATCTAGTATATATATATTTTTTTTTTTTTTTGTGTTGTGGTTTTTATGTGGTTCCTTTGATGAGGACGATGATGACTATGACGATGATGATGGGAAGAAAGAGAGACTATATATTGGTTTGTTGTTCTTCTTGTGTAGTATATGGTGTAGTATGGTACAAAAAGCTAATGAGAAAAACTTGTGTTTTCAAAGCTGAGCTGATTATTGTGGTTTTATTTAAATTTTTTTTTTTTTTTTTTCTTTTTTTTTTAATTCCTTCCTTCTGTTTTGAGTGCGGCTTATAATTTATTTTTATTATACTTCAACAAAGAAAAATAAAAGGCAAAGGAGATATAGGAGTTGCAACCAGCGTTGCCACTGTTTGTAAATTTTGTCGAATTAGATTCACAAATAAAGATTCAATTTTTTATCAATGAAACACTTCATCTAACAGCTCCAGAACGAACCATCCAAAGTAATGGTGACTTACACTCTCAACCATATCTGTGTGGGTGTTGATACTCTGCAGCAATGAAAAGGATTTACAACTTACCGCGAAATCCTTAATCTCTGCTGCCTATGCAGTTTTTCATTAAACTCTTGTAAAATTTTTCATTTCCTTTCAAAAGTTAGAACCTTGAAAAAAATCTTAGGTGAAATCAGGAATTAAACCCAGAACCCAGAACACACTGTCCACTAACGAGCCAACACTGATTGCCTCATACACAATAATTAAAATATTAGCGAAAATAAAATAGCTTTGTTCGTTTAGTTTTTTTGCAAACAAAATGAGAACTGTCAAAATGTTTCATATGTAAAAAAGTAAGCGAAAACTTTTTTGTGTGGATTCTTGGGAAACGTCAAAAGTTTACTTTGAATTTCGTTTTGAAAATAATTGAGCTAAATAATCAATCCAAATGCGTTTACAAGAGTTTTATTGGAAAAATTATGTTACAATGCCGACAATGAAAATTAATATCTTTCCATTTCTAGTGATAAAGAAGAAATAGTCAACTATGTAAAGGATATTTTTTTTAGAGGTATAAAACTTTAAGTTCCCAGCATCACTTTCGTTGACAGCCATTTTGTCATATGCCATGCGATTTATCTTTTGTTTGGTTTGCCATTTCATCATAAATCGACTGACGCCTGAACAACGCATGCAAATTGTTCGCAAATTTATTTCGAAAAACATGGTTGAAAAACATTGTAACAAGAAAATTCTGTTCACCGATGAAGCTTATCTTACTGGCTGAGCACAATGGTGTAGCTGCAGCAGTATCTAGTAGCAATCTTAAAGTTAAATGTACTTAAATCGTATTGCACGGCTACAATATGAATTAGCAGCTGCAGCACAGGGAGTAGCTGAAGTCGACTCGATTCCAATTTCACGAACGTGCTGCGCTGCAAAACAACAACAAATTAAAATGGCAGACATGATTTTTGATTGAGTTTAGTGCTACACATTGTATTCGAAACTTTTGGTGACTGCGTTTTTGACCTGTCAGTTGGCCTTCAAGATCGTGCAACTGAATACCGCTAGACTATTTTCTGTAGGAATACTCGTAAAATTGCTAATCTACACCGGTAAGCCAGAGACGATTGACGACTTGGAAAACAACGTTCACCGCATTGTTGCCGACATATTACCCAAATGCTGCAAAGAGTGATGGAAAATTGTATTACATTCAATTTACCAAAAACATTTTTTGTCTCTCTGAAATTAAGACTAGACAATCGTTTTGAACATTTCATGTTCCACTTGGACGTTGTGCCCACTTGTGGTTACAATTCTATCATTTTTTTTTTTTTAGTTTTTGATATATTTATCTGTTGATTTTTGTAAACGTCATTCACTTTTGACAGCTCGTGACAGTTATTACCAGATGAAATTTCACAGTGGGGAAACCTGCAATCAAATGAACGCGTTTCGGGATAATGTAAACGAACAAAGCTAATTACAAATTTCTGCATTTTGATTGAAGTCCAAAATTTCATACTCGTCGCTGTCACAAATTTATTTCCGATTTGGACGATTGATCAATCAAAATTGTTTATATTGGTAGCTTATAATTTTAGACTGTTTTAACAAAAGTTTTCTTATGTACGAAAAAAAAGATTAAAATGATGCTTGTCAGTGGAAATAGAAAACGTACCACTGATTCGTTTCTTAAAGAAGATAGCAGCGGCACCTAGCGCCCAACGATTGCGACAGAAATTTGTATTCCATGATAGTAATTATTTCTATACCTAAGGCTCATTCCATTTGTAAGAACAAGATTTTCATGGGCTATCAACCGTCATTAATAAAAAGCAGGTAAAGCTGGAAGCTGTGTACAAAAGTAAAGGTAGAATTTCTGGAAGAATGCGAGAATGACTGCATTCAATGACAGAATTGAGAAACTTTTTGTGGGTTACAGTGATTTGCATGTTCATGCCATAGTAACACTCTGACTGTTTTTGGAGCATATAGCTGCAAGCAGATCTCTCAAATTCTCTATTCCTTGAATGATACCTCAGCTGTATTTACGACTCCAAATTTTGGGGCTCAACTTCCTTTTTAACAGACGATTTCCATGTTCCATTTTGTCTTGCAACCATTCTTTCACCTTAAGAATGACATTTTTAGGACTGCTTTATTATGTGCTTTTTGAGTTTATGGCCGATCCAAGAAGGAGGCGCTTAAGTTTACCTGAAATACAAATATACGAAATATGACGCCCTTGCTAAATTGAAAAAAAATTAATGATTCGATCGCAGTGCCACCTGGACCCGGTCCCATTGTGTTTTCAAACCATTCAGGAACCAATTCAAATATGCACACAAAATGTCATCCAAATCTGTCCAGCCATTAAGAAGAAGTTGTGGTACAAACACACGTACAAAAATTACATAAACTAGGAAGACAGATTAGATTAAGATTGTTCTAGAGGTCCTCACTAAACGGCACGCCATTGTTTTTTTTTCAACGCCCTATCGCTCTATCCTCACGTTTTTTGTACTTGAAGTTAGTGTTGATTCGTTTTAAGAAACTCGCTCGTGTGATGACCACCAGGTGGCATTGCGGTAAAGATGTCATTAGGCTCATGTTACATTGCACTACATTTCAAATGATTAAAGGTTTAAATTCTTGTTTGCAAAATAATAATTTTTGAAAAAGAAAAAAATAAACACGTTTACTCTTATTGTAACAAAGTGACAACGGTGGCAAAAAATTGAGTTTTTTTTTTTCTTTTTAAATAATGAACGAACATACCTAATGGTTTGTGTATAGGCTTATTCATACAAGGTGTTCTCTCAGAAGCAAGAGTGATTAAACGAGTTGAAACGAAAACTCAAGTGCTCTTGTGTGATTTTTTTTTTTTTTTTATTTTGTGTGTGTGTGTGTGTACCGTCTTAAATACTTATACATACGTATATGATATATGTTTGTGAGATCAAAGAGAAGCGATGAGACAAAAGCATGACTTAACTTGATCTCTGCTTGGCGCAGGAAGTGTGTACTTTATAATATATATTTTTTGAGAGACAAAAGGTAAGAGATAAACGATTGGCGGCCACCGCCACACCACCAACCACCATCGTTTTGAGTGTGCGATGACTCTTTAGCAAATCTCTAGACAGTGTCTCGTGTCTCGTCGTTGTCATTTTAGGTATATGCTATATGAAATGATACTTGATGTTGTTTAATTGTAAGAGGCTTTTGATGATGCTGCTCCTGCTGCATTCATTGACACAGAAAATGTTGTGCAATTGGGTGGGGATGGGGTGTAATTCCAGTAGAACAATGTCTACGTTTCTTCTTCTTTTTTTTTAATGCAAAAACATATCTTTAGTCGCAGATGTCAAAAGAGAAGGGCGAAATATTAATCTCGCTAAAAACATATATTTAATTGTAAAAAGAGCGATGTTATTGTAAGATAAGTTATTGTCTGCTAGAAAATAATAGTGGATTTAATATAAGCAGTTCAAAAGGTATACAGAGTTGGACTTTGTCTGGTCCTTTTAGCGAATCCCCGTGTTGAGACATTTTTTGTGCTGTTTGTAGAGGACCTCGGAGCATTTGTAAGGGAATGTAGTTTGATCAGTGCCCAAGAACATACATGAGACTCGAGTAAAGCGGTAGATAACATGTCTTTCTCTAGGTACTTTATAAAATATGAGCTTAATTCGCTGACATGAAAACGTGTTCGCAAAGATTTTTTTTTTTTTTTTGATTGATTATGGAGAGAAAATCAGACATAATCAATCAAGCTGACAGCTTCAGGGCTGCCACTGGCACGAAACAAAATAAACAAAATGAGACAAGTGCATGGACGTTATAGCTATTTCTATAGTTATTTCATTGAACACAATTTTGTAGTTGTGAGACTTCTCGTTCGCAGCGCTAGCAATCCCATAACACATATAAATCAGTAGACCAACTTCTGCAATTGCAGAAGGAGTTCAGACACATTAACTTTTCACAAACCAATGTTTTTCAGCGAATTATAACGTGCTCGAAGTGAAATATCAAAAATTCAGCAAGAATTATTAATCATACCGACTCTTCAGACTCCGTACTGCAGTTCCTGTTGCATCATAAGTCTGTGGCTCCGATTTTGAACAGGGCAACCGTTTCATTGTGTTCATGCAGTCAAAAATATGAACCGATGACATTACTTTCTCTTGGCGAATTTGTACTTCAACGGGACTGCACTGCAATTGAACTGCAAGTATTCTGGTATGAACTTGTATGAGATAAATCGCACTACGCTGCAGCTGAACTTCAATTCAGTGGCAAATAAACTATGTAGTTGCCAGTCTACCCAACAATAGTGCAGTGCAGTTCCGCTGAAGTGCAATTCCGTCTAGTACGGTCTTGCCTTTATTGCCCTGAATAAGAGTAGACTATAAAACGATAATTGTCTGAATAAAGGAAAGTCGTCCAACATTTGTGAAAGAAGGAAAGAAAAGTCCACTTTAATTGTTATCGGGTTACTGCGTGAGCAGGTCTGAACCTATGGCCGAATCAAAGTTTGAGTCAGTGGAGATTGCGAACTCCTAATCCGCTTCCTGAACACGTTCATAAAACTTCCTCCCCAGTTCTTCACAGCCTCTCCAAAGCAAAGTTCAGATTAGATTCAGATAATTATATGCCATTGCTCATTTTATTAATTAAGGAGATCCATCAGATTATTAAGGGTAGTTTCTACAATACACCATTAAAATCAACTCTTTATAACCCCACTCGATTTCTTCTCCAAACTAGGGGTGGGTTTTTAGTTGTTTAATTTGGCATTGGAAAACCCATAAATCAAAGTCAAACCAAATGTTAATTCTAAAATGCTCTACCCTAACCTCAAACCTATGGCAACCATGGAGTGTGTTGATGGGTATGAGGCGATGTAAGCGGGGTTGTACTATTTTTTTAATGAGTTTTGTCGTTTAATTTTTTTTTTTCAGAGCAACCACCTGGAAGCCTGGCACACCTGCACAGCAGCTTACTCTCACTTTTAAAAATTCCCCGTGTTTTAAATGCTTGAAACACCCTCCCTCTTCTTTGAAGGAAAAATATAAAAAATCAAAGAAAAACTTGGTTTCCGTTTTCTTCTGAAATGGTTGAATGTATAAAAAAAGGGGAGATTGGTCTCGTGGATGGAACATCAATGTTTGTGTGTTTTCCTGAATTGCTTCCTTTTTTTTTTTTTTGCATTCTGGACTTGGACGGAGTTCGTTCTTAAAACGTTTCGTCAAAGTGGTTCATCAATTGTTGCAACTGTTACTTGCGATGGATATCATTTTAAAAAAAACTATTAAAATTAAAGAAAAAAAGTTGTGTGTACTTGTATGTCCTTTTTCAGAACAGATTCCACTCAGATTCTCCCTCTTTTATGCTCGGTAGATAAATGAATTGAATATAGAAGGAGAGCCCTTTGGGTTGACCTCATAAATTGTTGGCAACCCTCAGTTTTTCATTGTTTTGCGTATTGGGCGAACCACATGATGGTTTAGTTGTGTTTAATTGTACAAGGAGTATGTAAGAAATGGATATACAGCCCCCTTATATGGCTTTTAAAACAAAGTAATAAATGCATCCTTGCGAGCTTGTTACTTCAAGAAAAAAGCTTTTCCTGTAACAACCCACATAGACTTGAATGGTTCAATGATTCAGGTTGGTTCAGGGAATCGTGGGCGCCAGTCGAGATGACCAGTTTTTGATATTTGTTTGCCAGGAAACATTTACCTCAAAATCGGCATTCTGGAGACTTTTCAGAACTTCAAGATATCAAGGATTAATAATCTTGTTCCGACGCATCAACATAGTGACATGACTCTGCCTGTACTTGAGAGTGTGAATAGTTTGGTGGGACAAATCTCCTTCCTTTCGCACTCGTTCAGTTGCAAGAGTACTCAAGGACCTGGATATACACAGATACACTCCACTGGTCACATCTACAGTTCTTTTTTCGACTGGATAGAATACAGAATTTATCCAGGTATGTATGCTGCACTCCCCTCAAACTAACGTTACTTCTTTTCAAGGTCATGGAAACTCTGATTGCATTTGGTATTGACACCTTCTTCCATTGATTAAAAGTTATCTTTCGGACCGTTCTATTTGCATTCTCCTTGTTTTGGACGGCGTTCGGTTGAAATTCACAAAATAAATGCTGGTGTTCCCCAAGGCTCCATTTAGTCTCCTGCTCTTTTTTTGTGTGTAAATCAGTGATTCCTTCTCTAAGACTTCTAATCTACTAAATTGTTTTGAAGACGAAGTACCCTCACGCTTTCTTATTCGTTTCCAAATTCACATCTCTGTTTTAAACATGTGGAACTTCAACGGCAGCGTATACCTAATAATCTTTTCCAATTCCGATCTTGGTAGAATAATGATGCTTTCCTTTACATGAGTGGTGCTTGCTTTGAGGCAATCAAATAGCTTTGCATTCAAAGTACGCTGGAAACTCATAAAGAAAACCAATTAACAATGGCCTTTTTGTTACCATTGCATACTTCCGAAGGAATAAAAAGGGCGTTGGAATATAATTTACGTCGGTGGTTGGTCGGGTTACTGCGATTAATCGGCCAGATCTCCTGGATAAATCAATGCGACCAGACTCCATAGAATTTACGCCACCTAGACTCTGTCCAATATAAATCGGCAGTACAGAGAAGATAGTGATGTCTGTCTCTCATTCGCACTATTTTCTTTTCTGTAACGTGCTATTCTAACAAAAGCTCTTACAGGGCGTCCGTAGTTAGTACCTACTTCAAATTAGCAAAAATATGAAAGAATTGTATGCAGGGTTACCGTCCTTTTTTTAGATTGAAATTTTCATTTAATTTGTTTTATTTAAAAAATATTCAAACAAAATTATCTCTTTCCACACCACCAAGATAAAAGATGCATTTTTGAAGGATATCTCCAGTAGACCTAATCACTTTCAAAGAAAAACTAACCAAGAAAAATGTATTCATTAAGATTATTAAGCTTATTTATACTCGTACGCTAATAAATAGTCATGTATCTATCTATCTTTTTACTTTAAGAAAACAGCTTACAATTTCGTAGGTAACTGTATTTTAGCATTTTTTCACATATTTAAAAAAATGCAAAAAATCAATACAAGACTCTACACTCCACGACAACACCTATCACTAAGAACTTGTTTTTAAAGCTCTAAAACCAAAAGCTCCTCAACAGAAACCAATTTTAAAAAAAAGCTGAACGACTTACCGTTTACTCTGAACGCACATCAATTTAATGGTGGTTGACTTTTGAATAGCAGCAACTGCAGCCAATCAGTGCACACTCAGATGTTTTTAAGGGGGTTTCCTTCAATTTAGTATGGTGCAAAAATATGGCATGCTACTGATTTTGAAAAAGCTTTCCCATAAGACGTGTACTGCCTTTTTATGTTTGACAGAGTAAAAGTAGGTTTGCTGGTTGTTCATGGTATACATATTATAGATCGTAGACAGTTCTTTCAATTTACAGGTTGGTTTTGAGTCTATCCATGGAATCATAACTTGCCACTTAGGCAGAGTGTATAGCTCCCAGAAAGGTACCTCTGCTCACATTCAATTGGCTAAGGACAAGATGGGGAGTTGGTTTTATAGAGAAATACGTGATGAGCTAGCACTCCCCTAGAAAACGACTCGATTTTCCAAGTCAATACTAGGGCAAATTCATTTAACCGTACTCCAGACTTTAAGTTACCTAGGCAGAAACACTGTGTTCGTCAAGGGGTTGGACTAGCCAAGGAATTATCCAAGAATCTCAGATTGTTCTTGCGTGTAACAATCATATGGCTACAATCAAAAAGACTCGGGACTCGGCTAATCGTTGAGTATAATTCTCATATCTGGGCTGGTGCTCAAGTTAAACTTTTGCTTCTCCTGGATAGCAGAAAAGAAGTTTAAAATTGATTCGTGAAAGAATCCCATTACGGGAACATTTGTCTCACTTGAACATCGACGTAATGTTTCTTGTCCCACATTGTTCTATTGCTATTTCTATAAGAAGTGCTCTAGCGAAATAGCCCCACGTATTTTTTAATGAAACAATTTTCCGTTATCAGTCGCATCGCTGGGAATACCTATTAATGTACCCTCGAGCCTAACTTCGTAAGTACTGAGACTCATTATTTAGCCGCACTTCATGAATTTTGCCCGCTTTCTCCTAAACGCTCCCATTGCGGTCACTCTTGATAACCCCTTGAGTGACCACTGATAAAAAAACTGGTTGTCTGTAAAGTCGGTTTACGGACAATAATTTAACGTGACAACCAGTTCACAAAACAGTTCATGTGTAGGTATATCTCCAACCACCCAACCCACCTACAACCACCCACCATTTTTGACAATTTTTCCTCTTCCCGACACTAACCTCCCCCCCCCCCCCGCATGTCCCACACACACTCCCATTACCACTAACCAACCACCCAACACCCTCCCCGCCCACTTTATCGACTTTCTAGGCTATCAAAGCAGCTAAATAACGTGACTGTGACTGTGACATTTTTTCGTGCGTGCTGCTCATATATTCCGAAGCGATTTATTAGACGTTATCACGTCAAAAAATGTTCATTGACAACATTGATCGTGTGTAGAACGATTTTTTCAGGATATTTTGATGGAAAATGATTGTGCATTACTTCAAACAATTTGGCTGGCTTTGAACTTGCAATGCTTTAATTGGTTTTGAAAATACTAATGACAATAACATTCATGAGCATTAAAATATTTCAAAGGCTTCCCAAACTCACATTGGACAATGAAACATCAAACGTTAATTTTTTTGAAACCCCTTAAAACACAAGAACTAGCTCAAAACTATTTACTCAAACCAAACATGTCCCAAAATATACATCAAAGAATACATCCTATCGCTTCCACATTCACTGTCTTCTTCTTCATTTAAAGTTCAAAGTAACATAATGAGCAGGATACCACTTCACTGTGAGCTGTGACTGTGAGTGAGTGAGTGAGTATCTATAATAGACGCTAATCACAAAAGATACGAAAAATTAATTATTAATATTTACCTTCAAAAATCATCAAAGGACGATTATATTATCATTTCGTATACTGTGTTGGTTGTTGAGTCCTCTTGGTCTTTGTTGATGGTGATGGTTATGGTGGTGGGAAACTCAAAAGCTCTTTTATCTCCCATTTCAATATGCACATAATTAAATTCTTTGAATATCTGCACACACTTCAAAAAATTAAAAAAAAAAAAAAAGGAATTGGATGAGAAATATAAAATTCCAAGACCAAGTCGTCTCTCCAACATTGACCTTGCTGCTGTTGTGGTATGCGCTATGAATTTCAACTACTTTGACTCTTCTGGCGGCTAGACTTTATGTCATCAAATCACAAATAAAAATCTTAAATAATTTTTATTGTAAGAAATTAAGTTCATTGGCACTTTGAATGTTGGTTCGGTTGTAATTGTTGTGTGATGTTCTCGCTCGAAGCTTATTAATCTCTCATTGAAGCATATGTGAGCTGTGTCACCAGGCCCAACCCCTGCGACCTACGGTGGAAATAATTAATGTAACCCCTTTTAGCTTTTTAAAATGAAAGCAAAATAAAATGCACAACCGTGGTTGCACGTATTTGCTCTGTGGGTGCAATTTCACGATAAAAAAAATTCAATTGACTATTCTAAGTTGTATTAAAAAATGGACTCTTAAAAAATACTTGGCTTATCTATCTTTTAATAAGCGAAGAAATACAGGGTCACTTACATTTATATACAGGTTTCAAGTTGGCAGCGCTGGCATTTGACACCTGTCAAACTCAGCTGTCATCTGAAGTGTCATAATATTAGTTGAATGTTTGCTCTATAGTGTGGTGTGCTCTATGGTCGAAAGGTGTTATTGATCCGTATTTTTAATTTCAAAAGAATCGCATGCCGCACGCTGCGAGTCTTCCCGGGCGGCCATTTTAATGATATTGTTTTTCACACTTAATGGCAAAGTCGAAACTTTTTAATGAAATAAAATGTTCATCAAAAATGTATCGCTGTGTGTGTTTTATTTAGCTTTAATTTCAAAACCAAAAAATTAACATATTTGATTTCCTTGTCAACTTTATTACTTGCTTGATAATGATGGTTCAACTAGAGCACTGGTTCCCAACCAGTGGTCCGTGGACCACCAGTGGTCCGCAGAAACCAAAATATGGTCCGCGAACAATCGGGCGGTGAGCATACTATTATACACTGGGTAGATAAACACGGCTTGACATTGTTTTTTTTTATTATGAAACCCAACCGCTAGGTGGCACAGTTTCACAAACGAAATCAACACAAATTGAAGACCAAATCATTATTTATCTTACACCAAACATGACCACAACACCTAATGCTAGATATACACGAAACACGAGGCAACCGTTGCAGCAACACAGCCATCTTGAAGCAACCGTTGATTCGTGTGTTCGTTGTTTATATTTTCTTCTTTCGTTGCACTTTACTATTTTCTTCGCTTCTGTGTTTACGTTGTGCGCAAATTTTGACAAATATGGGAAGGAATCCAGGAAGAACTCATTGAATTCCAAAATGACAGAAAATGCAAGGATGCTTTTGAATCGAATTCACTTGAGTAGTTTTGGTGTAAAAAAGCAATTTCTTATATAAAACTTCGAGAAATCGCCTTGCGCTATTTTATGGTTTTCTCAACAAGGATTTTCCGCTTTTTTTGGTGATTGGCGAGGAATCGTTTGAAAGTAAGTAATGATTTGCGTGTAGCTTTGAGTAAAAATATTAGTCCTATGATAGCCGAACTCCTGAAGAAGATGCAAGCTCAGAAATCACATTAATACAAAATTACAGAAGTGTATCCTTAAAATATTATTATTTCTTTTTATGTAAGTTGCTATTGAGTTTTTAATTAAAGTTTCAGTTTGATTATAACATTTTATTTGTATTATACCTACATAGTGGTCCCTTCTCACAAGAATGACATAGAAGTGGTCCCTGACCAAGAAAAGGTTGGGAACCCCTGAACTAGAGCGTGGTGCTCCAAAGCCGTGCTCAGTATGTCTTTCCAGCCGGCTCGATCCCAAGCCTGATGTCCCTAATCTCGCACTCCAAGTAGTCGGAGATTTCCCTCTTCCTGGTCGCTCCATCGATGATGAGGTCTCTCTTCTTCTTCTGACTCCCCCTGCTTTGGCGTTGAAGACTTAACGGGCTGGAGCGTTGATGTCCATTCGCTCTAAATGGCCCAGCCATCTTAGTCGTTGAAATTGAATTTTTCGAACTAGGCTTACGTCGCTGTACAGCAGGTATAGTTCGTCATTGATCTTCTTCAAATGTTGTTTTCTCTGCTTACGCACACAGCACCATGAATCGTTCGCAGCACTTTTGTCTCGAAGACTCAAAGTGAATTTTCATCCGATTGGGAGAGGGCCCATGCTTCTGCACCATATTATTCTCCTGTTCTTCTTGATAGGGCTTTAGTCCTCAATCGCTTATTCAGCCCAAAGAAACAGCGATTAGCAAGTGTTATTCTACGCCTGAATTCAGTTCTGATGCTGTAGCCTGTGCTTACAGCAGTACCCAGGTAGACAAATTCATTGACTACCTCGAACTTATACCTATCAATGGTCACGTTCTGACCAAGTCGGTGGTGGGATTGGACTTTTGTTGATGAAAGCGTATACTTCGTCTTGTTCTCATTTATTTTCAGCCCCATTCGGCTTGCTGCTGACTCCATGGTAGTGAAGGAACTGTTTACTGCTCGATTTGTTCTTCCTATTACGTCAATCGCAACATGATCGACTGGGTTGCAGACCATACAGAGACCGCCATGTGCCCTTTCGTTATCGGAAGTGGCGTCGTGCAGGCTGTCTTTTCCGATAGTCATACCAAAGGTTTTCTCTCTCCAAATTTTGTCGTTAAAGTCTCACAAGTGTGTTTTAATGTCATGTTTAGGACACTGCTCGTAGGTTTTGGCGAGGAGCTCGTTTAAACTTTCTTTGGTATTGTCGGACTTTATATGGAAAATTGTCTTTCTTAAAATCTCAAGACATTTCGCCTTAGTCTTCCTCTAACAGAGAGCCGCATCCAAACAAGCGTGATCTCTCATGGGGGAGATCGAGGGAAAAAAACCACAATTTTCTATTTTTCGCATGCCCGCTCCATCCAATAGTTATGTACGTCCGCTTCGAAACTTGCGAGTGTCTCGGCTAGCTGTTCAGCTTTGCCTGGCCAAGTTCCAAGTCTTTTGCTTGCGGGGGGAGAGGGGGGGCATCATCTTGTTGTGGTTGGATCTGCAAAGCGTATTTTTTCTCCGGCTCCTAGTGCCTGAGAAGGTAACTCGGGTACATACATCCTATGAATCCTATCGTGAATAGCATTTGGGAATTTGGTGCTCCAAAGATCGATTGTGGCAAGGACTATGTGTAATGGCGCGATATCCTGCATGTATCTATCATAGGTCGTCCAAAACCATGGTACGAAGCCCACCGTTGACCGAAACTTTTTTCCCAGTTTCTTTTTTAAAGAAAAGTGGGCCAATTATGCCACCATTCCACAATCCACACTAAACTGTCACTCTTTGTGGATACACAGCTTTGGAAATAATTTTTCAATATTTCCCAACCTTGTTTGAGCGTTAATCCACTCATTTCGTTCCGTGGAATTATAATACTGACTTTCTGTCAAAATTTCGAGCGGGAAACAGCTGTCAGTGTCAAAATATCCTATGATTTAAAAAGAAAACACTAGGTGGCCCAACCTGTATATATGTTAGTGACATCAAAATTGGAGATAGACCCTTACTGCAGAACAAATGTTTTCTTCAAACATGTCCATAAACCACTTCAACCCAAATTATTGTCTACGAACTAGGAAACACCCTGTATAGGAAGCTTGGGAAAAAAAAACGTCAAGCCGTTTAGGCTGTAGCTTTTAGCTTGTATTAAAACCTCGATTGTTTTTTCTGTACAAAACCAATACTTGCCCTTTAGAGTTAGTTTGCTTTGATTAGAGTTCGTTCCATTTGTAGAAACTATTTTAGGTGGTTGGTGGTAGTTGGCGAAAGAGGTTCCATAATGGAAATGAAAGTATCTGAACCATATAACAAAGTATCTATCTATTAGGTGACATAATTTATTTGTTTAACAATTTTTTTTTTTTCGTTGCGAAATAACAGTTCTCAGATAGGTATCGTATCTATCTTCGCTTGAATATGTTTATTTTTTAATTAAAAGAGAGTTTTCGGATTTACCTTTTCAACTTGAATTTAATTTCGAATCGTATGTTTCTATATACGCCAACCGCATGTAGTAAGGCTTTTTGAAGTGGTTTCTCAATATTATCCCAAGTCGAGTGAAGTACCCCCCTCAGCCCTCACTGTATCAAAATTATCCTAATCAGTGTTGTTTGATATGCAAATTTTTGAACATTTGTTGATTTAATGCGGTGCATAGAGTGCCTACTTGTGATGTCCTTATCCTTATCCTTAAACTTCAACCATCCAATCGATATTGAAGTACTTCCAAGGAAGGAAATTTTTCCTTGGCAGTAATTCTTTTTTAAAGTGAGTTTGCTGTAAAAAGAAAAAAATAGTAAATTACTTTTTGAAATGTGTAACGTTTTTAGCTGGAGTAGGAGGACTCTTTGGAATCGACGATATCCTTCAATAAATCTGTATTTTTAAGGTTTAAATTTTATATTGTTCGACTATAAGGATGCGATAGTAATTATAATTGAACAATACACTTGATTAAAGCAAAATATCCTGGCACATCATACAATTATGTTGTAATCACTGTAAGGCTTAGAATGTCCCTGATTTATACTCATCAAAGTGTCATATAAGCTTGTGCCATAAAAGGGAATCTTTAGAATCTATTGAAAAGGCCAGCCGTTTAATTACATGGTGCACTGAAAATAAATTGTAAACAGTAATTAAAAACTACACACAAGAGAGTTAATTGAATGATATTGTTGGCCCTTTTTTAGATAAAAGAATATTGTGCAGTGAACGGAATTGCCTTTTGGGGGCTTATAAAGGTTGGATGTCATTTTAAAATCCCCATGAAACGAACAAGAACTTTCGATATTTGTTTGAATTTCATTTTACAACAAAGAACAGAAATAATGCACACAAAACGCTCTACCTACTTGTCAACGTTTTATTTTGCAACAGGGACGGATCCGGACTAGGACTTTGTTCACAATAAAAATAAAAAAAAAGCTGGTGCTGCTTTTAGTCCAGTCGACAGGTACTTTTAGGTGGAAAAAGGTCACAACTTAATGAAACTTTGGAATTTTGTTCAGGGATAGTAAACTAATATTTTGAAAAGTTTTTGACTTCATGGTGCTAAAAGAGGAGGAGAGGAGGGGGGATCTGCAAAAATTTCGACCTTGTTCCAGTTTTCTCTCAATAACTTTTTTTTCTTTACAGCATATTCCACTTTTTTGTAGAACATAAAATTTCCTACAATCTTGTTAGTACAAACATTTTTTTATGTCACTCTGCTACCATGATATGACGCTTCGAAAAACAAGTGCGTCTTAAAAATCCGTTGAAAAATTATATCAGTGGTACAGTGGATGTAGTGCTTGGTTGCTAACCTTAGAGTTGTGGGTTCGAGCCCCAGCCTGGGCAGCAATTTTTCAATATTTCCCCAGCTTCAACTGGACGCCACCCGTGGGATTTCGTGAGACAAATATCACCTAATTCTCAGTCCATTGATAACCAGTTCACAAAACAGTTCATGTGTAGGTATCTCTCCAACCACCCAACCAACCTACAACCACCCACCATTTTTGAATTTGTTTTCATACCTCAACTCAAACACCAACCTACCACCCCCACATTCAACCACCAACCCACAGCCCACCATTTTTGAAAATGTTGTCCTCCCCCTCACAATACATCCCCCCTTCCTAACCACCACCAATCACCCACTACACCTACAATCAACCACCCACTATTTTTGACTCCCCCCCCCCCCATACACCAAATTTAACCACCCCCTCCACCTACAACCACCTGCTACTCACCCACCATTTTTGACAATTTCTCCCCCCCCCACAACCACCGCCAACCAACTACCACAACTTTTTTTGACAATTCCCTCCACTACAATCCCCTACCAATCCAACCACTTGCACTCACCCACCATTTTAACACCCCCCCCCCCCCAAGAACCCATCCACCTATAGACACCAACCAACCACCCACCATTTTTGAC
The DNA here is from genome assembly GCA_916050605.2 of Platycheirus albimanus. Lineage (NCBI taxonomy): Eukaryota > Metazoa > Arthropoda > Insecta > Diptera > Syrphidae > Platycheirus > Platycheirus albimanus. Next base: position 58,949,178 of record OU696696.1, read on the forward strand.
AATTTTTTCCTAACCCCCTCCCAACACCAAATCCACCAAATTCAACCACCCACCCCACCTACCATCACTTTCCACTCACGCACCATTTTTGACAGTTTTTTCATCGCCCCCCATCAAATCAACCATCTCCACCACCAAAACCGCCCCACCCACCTACCACCACTCACCATATTTGACAATTCCCCCACCATCAACCTAATCCCCACAAGCCACAACATCAAATTTCCATTTCACCTACAACCATCAAGGAACCACCCATTATTGTTGACAATTTTTGCTTCACCACCCGCACCAACTACAACCACAGACCATTTTTGACAATTTTTACAAATATGAGGTGTGCAGTTTCCGAGCCAGCCAGCTGAGTAGAGGAGGATATCGGGAAATTAATAATGTTTACTTGTGCCTTGTGCGTCAAACATAAATATGGCTTAAAATGTTATCCATACCACCAGCATCTTCAGATTCTCCATAAATCGTTATTTCATCTTTAGGCTCTAGACCAGGCTAATATTCCAAAGCTCATCATCGCCTATTGGTAAGCCAAAAAGCTCACTACCTAGGTACTCCTGATAGATGTCAGAGGCAAGAGTGGGTTTGTGAAATATTTGTTTGGTGTTAAGTGTATGTGAGAAATGTACCTATGTGTCCGATTAAAAAAATTATTATTATCCCGTACATCTTTGTTGATTTACCTCACATTCATGTCTCTCATTTCCGCCATTGTTAATTTGAGCTGCCAAAGTGACAGATCAGATTTTGACAACCTATGCGCAATATAATACCTTCAATATGTGTACTGCGACTTTAGAAAAAGTCTAACGGGGTCAAATTAAATGATCTCGGTGCCCAGTTCACATTATCACCTCCGCGTGAGATGACCATGCCCTCGAATCGCATTTCCCGAATTTCTAATGTGACTTGAGCTGTGTGGCACATGCAGTTAGTGTCCATATGATCCAATTCGGGTCAAACGAAATGGGTGATCGTCGACCTTTAGCGCTCGCCGTTAACGGTGCCTTACAGTCGTTCTCAAGGAAATATAGTCCATGTCCAATGATGCCCAAATCTACAATAAACAGTCACTTTTTCGGGCCTTTTTCATCCAAGAAAAAGCCTCTCGCTAAGGATATTTTTCGATGAATGTTAGAGTCAGTTTCCAAGTGCTATAGAGCCCATTCAGCGCACACAAGTCATTGTCTATGGTCGTTTACCTTCAGCTCTTGGTTCAGTTGAATTTTGTACGGGTTGTTGTGATCGACGTGAAATCGACTTCCTCGGAGTCTCCTGCAAAATACAGTAGTTGGTTGATCGTTTACTGAACCAGTGGACTCAGATTTGTCCACCACACTGTGGTAAGTCGGTAATGGCGACCACCACAAAATGGCATGCCACGGAACATTGTCCAAAAAAAAAAAACAGTTTGATAAAACTTTTATCATTTGCACTGACAGACAATTTGACAGGGATGTAGCTTCAATAATATGGCGGCTAACAACTGTCAAACGTCAAAGGTCCCTATTTTAAGAGCATTTAGTTGAATTGGACAAACATTGAGGAAGTCTCTCAAATGAAATCAACAGGGTGATGGATTTTTTTGAAAGATTAGGAACAACAATTATTGTCTTAAGAGAAACAAATTCAAAGAAATAAACCGTGGCCACAGCTGAAGTATATGTCAGAAGACCGACAAGGATAGGGGATTTTTTTTTAACGGGATCAAATGAATTGATGACGATGATAACTATACGATTAGGCTTTTGTATATAGCTGTCTATTGACCAGTACGGTTTTGTCAATGGTTAATATTCGATAGACAACCACAAAGTCAGGTACAGATTTGTCTTAGGCAACAAGGAGCTCCAGGATCCTATGTAAAAGGATAACGAGGAAAGATTCACAAAATTCAGTGGAATCTTGGTATACATCAGGAAAGCTTTTCAGTCCTCTACTTGTTACTGTAGTAAGTGTAACATCCAACATTGCTGCCACAAGCATGTTTTGTGTGAGAATTAAGTGAAAACTTCTTTAGCGAGTTAGTGGTTTGAATCTCAATGAAACGAAAAAACGACACTTTAAACAAACAAAGCATGCAGTTTGATTATGTTCGTCTCTTTTTTGTACGGCTATTCGAAGTGTCGTTGTTGTTTTACTTTCTCGTAGTTATTTTTTCTGTAGGTTTCCACTTCTATGGCATTAGTTTTGAACCGGGTAAAATATTCCCCATTCGTTTAGTGCGGCTTAAAAACACTAAACAGTAAGTCTGAAACTAGTCTCAATAGTGAACGTAATCGTTAAAGTGGAATGGAACCGGCCATTTTGCTGGACCATTGTTTATAGCAGTAACAAAAAAAGTTCCGTTATTGTTCTTTCATCTAGAGTCCTGAAAATTCTCGAACCAGAGATCCTAGATCTATTCAAACACAAACCAACATTTTTTTGATGTTATTAAATAATTCTTTCATTTTTCAATTTCAGGTAAATCCAAGCGTGCCAGCGCATTGGTTGCAGCTGTCGAAAAGGCAACTGAAAACTTCATTCAAAAAGGAGAACAAATTGCTTATGAAAACCCTGACATTACCCAAGAAATGTTGGCAGCTGTGGATGAAGTTCGCAAAACTGGCGATGCCATGAGCATTGCAGCGCGCGAATTCTCCGAAGATCCATGCAGTTCATTGAAACGTGGCAATATGGTTCGAGCAGCTCGAAATTTACTCTCTGCTGTAACGCGACTTTTGATCTTGGCCGATATGGTTGATGTTCATTTGTTGCTGAAGTCACTCCATGTAGTCGAGGATGATTTGAATAAGCTTAAAAATGCATCCAGTCAGGATGAATTGATGAATAACATGAGAGTGAGTTAAAACAATTTTTTTTGAGAACACCATTTTTTATTACATTTAATTTTCTTTTAGCGATTTGGACAAAATGCTGGTGAATTGATTAAACAAGCTGCCAAGCGTCAACAGGAACTCAAAGATCCCCAACTGCGTGATGATTTAGCTGCAGCACGAGCAATGCTCAAGAAGCATTCCACTATGCTATTGACAGCATCAAAAGTTTACGTACGCCATCCTGAACTTGATTTGGCCAAAGTCAATCGAGATTTTATTCTGAAACAAGTTTGTGATGCCGTCAATACGATCAGTGATGTTGCCCAAGGTAAATCTTCACAACCAACTGATATCTATAGCGGAGCTGGTGAATTGGCAGCTGCATTAGATGACTTTGATGAAGGTATCATCATGGATCCATTGACCTATAGTGAAAAACGCTCACGCCAGCTATTGGAGGAGCGTCTGGAGAGTATTATTAGTGCAGCAGCTTTAATGGCTGATGCTGATTGCACGCGAGATGAACGTCGCGAGAGAATCGTCGCTGAATGTAATGCTGTTCGTCAAGCACTGCAGGATCTTCTATCTGAATACATGGCTAATGTAAGTATATTTTTATATTTTTGGTTAATTTTAATTTAATTTATTGATTTATTTCTAATTTTTAAAAAAATCAGTTAATTGCAGCGAAAACAAAAAAGTTGGTATGTACGCAGAGTTTGTGTTTCCTCTGTGTTTTTGTGTGGCAATCCAATTTTAGAGCTAGCTAGCTGATTTAGTTTTTGTGCCATATACTAAAAGTAGACTAAAACAACCAAAGTTTCCACTGCCCAAAATATAAACCTACATCCCAATCAATGATACCTACTTTGAAGAGATAACAACTATCATCTTGCGACTTTCAAAGTCAGTACCAAATCCCAAGTCAAGTCCCAACTAACTCCTTTGATTGGAACACAGTTGTTTAAAAATGTTAGCTACAAATTTGTGTCAATCAAAGTGTTCCCTGTTGTTAACACATGTGCAGAATAGAATACCTTATGACAACATGCAGCTGTAACGTTTTTTGTAGACGTGTGGTTTTCAATCTGGCAATACTTTTTTCGGAGTTTTTTTTTTACAGCTGTCACTTGGTTTATGCTAAGTTTGGTTAGCCATTTCATAATGAATAGACTTACTCCTGAACAACGTTTGCAAATCGTGCAAATTTATTACCAAAATAATGGTTCGGTTCGCGCGACGCATAGCGCGCTGCGTCCAATATTCGGTCGACATAATCGCCCAGGAATTTATTCGATCCAGCCGCTGCGCCACTTGCCCGAAATCATTTTTAAAACATGATGACAAACCCTTAACTTTATAATAAAGCTTAATTCTTGGCTATAACATTAAATTATATGCGTTTTATTTCTTCTTGAAAACCACACGTCTAAAAAAACACCCTTTACATTGGAAAATCAGTGCTCGTAGGCCATGGATGGAAGAGAATATCTCTTATTTTGAATAATTTTTTTTTAAATATACTCGCTTTCTCCACATTAGCACTACAACAACATAAAGGGTGTTTTTTAGAGGTATATAACTTTAAATTGGCACTTCTATTTTCATTGACAGCGTCATGTTATTAATCTTTAGTTTGGTTTGCCATGTCATCGTGAACCGACTGACGCTTGAACAGCACATGCGAATTCTGTTCGTGAAACTCATCGCGCACTACTTCCATTTTATAGTCGACGCAATCGTCCATCTCAGCAATTAAATCGATTAACGATGGAACGTTTTCGCATCACGTTCACTCTTCATCTGAGACGTCGTACAGTGCGTATCGAAGAAACTATTGCTGATGAAGAGCGCAGCATTGAGGATACTTGAATGAGTACAATTCAATCTCTGATCTATGTCCATCCACTTTATGGAAAATTTTACTGAAAGATATCGTTTAGCTGGCTTAAAAAAACCACTTCAAGTTCGTGCGAGTTAACACTACTTGACTATTTTCTGTGGGGGTGTGTGAAGTCGCTAGTCAACACCGGTAAGCCAGAGACGAGTGACGGCTTGGAAAACAACATTTGCCACGTTATAGCCGATATATGACCCGAGGTGCTGCGAAGAGTGATCGATTAGACCTCAAGATTTTGGGCTACATCCGAGCAATCCGCAGTTTCATTTTGTAGTTGTATTCCTCTAAAATAAACACCCTTTCCAAACACGCAAAGGCTCACCACACTCAATCAAACCGTACAATCAAATTTAAAAATAAAAGAGATAACATCCCGAAGAATACCATCATACTTTGTTCAACAAAAAATGTCAGTACAATGAAGATAGGACGTTTGCCTCTCAGTCTCATTGCATCTGTCTCAAGTTAAAGCTCTCACAGGGTTTCCACACTTTGCATTCTAATTTTCCATTGATCGTAGAGCAGTGTGCATTATGGTTACTATCTGATCATTTTTTAGTTACTTAGGTACTATTTTCTGAACCACCAAGTGGTAATATCATAGGGACACTTTTTAATGTATCCCTGGCAGGCCTCATCACTTTCACTTTTCAGTTTGATTTAAAATAAAATTGCTTTAACAAAAAATATCCAAATGTACTTTAAATAAGGAATCAAAAAATCAAAGTGGCAACACTTTATACATTTTTTTCTCAAAAGCTTCAAAACCGAAATTTCTTTGATTAAAAGTTAAAACAACTACTGAAAAGGCTCTTTTGTTTTGCTTCCAATTGGCAAACTCAACTATGGTGGAATGCGATTGTTTTTCATTTCATACAGCGAAGGAAGAAGCCTACGATCAGACTACTAATAGCTTTGGCATTGAAAGAGTACATTCATGTTGGAGCGTACGAAATTTTAAAAAGAATGAAAACAATTTTTTAATGTCAGATGGCACCACTGTTTTGAAATAAACGGGCAAGTGCGAGTCGGACTCGCGCACGAAGGGTTCCGTACCATTATCTATAAAAACAGCAAAAAAAAAAATCACGTTTGTTGTATGGGAGCCCCCTTAAACATTTATTTTATTCAATAAACACTGGCTTAAATTTCTCATTGTAACAGGCGATTACGATTTGCAGAAGACAACGAACTGATAGTTTGTTTAGGAAAGATCGCGCCAAAAATGATCTTGTTTGTGTGAGTGAACGAAAACTGGCAAATCAGCAAAAAGAAGAAGAAACAGAGACAGCTATGCATGTAAATTCAAAAATTCCAGAAATCCGCAAAGAAGAAAAAAGCCAACCTATGTATGCTTTTAAATCTCAGTTTTCTTTTATTTGTGTTCGAATTCAAATTCGAATGGAAAACAAAATAGAAAAGAAAACGAATGTCAAACAAAGAACAAGAAGTCAGTATTAAATTTGCAATTAATTTTTAACGTCTCAAAAATAAATATGTATGTATAAATGAATAATAACTTCTTTAAAATCAGATCGAGACCTCCTAGTACTTCTTTTGTAAGTTTAATTTAATATTTTAGGATTAACAGTAGTTTTAATAATTCATAATTAATTCAGTGATTCAGTATTAGCAGCAGAAGAAGAAGCACATATAGAATTTTTTTTAATAAGAAATTATTATTATTTATATTAATTTTTAAGATTTTAAAATTTGGTCGGTAAGAAAATCTAATACCGACTTCTTGTTCTTTATTTGGCATTCGTTTTTTTTTCTTATTTTGTTTTCTATTCGAATTCGAACACGAATAGAAGAAAACTGAGCTTTAAAAGCATACATAGGTTGGCTCTTTTCTCCTAAAAGAATTTCTGGAATTTATATGACTGTAGGTCAAGCTGTTTCTCACTCACACAAACGAGAACAGTTTTGGCGCGATCTTTCCTAAACAAACTGTCACCAAGATGTCTTTTGCCAATCCTGCTCAAATATTTCACTGAGAAATTTCAGTAATTTTTTTTCTGAGCATAGTGTTTTTTTTACAATAAAATAAAGAAGGAAGGCGTACTTACGTTTAAAAACCCTAAATCCTGATTTAATATTATTTTATGAGAGAATCTAATACCGACTTGTTGATTGTGGTTTGACATTTGTTTTTTTTTTTTCTATTCGAATTCGAATTCGAATTTCTGGAATTTACATGTAGATAAAACTTTTTCTCACTCACACAAACAAGAACATTTTTGGCGCGATCTTTTCTAAAAAAAAACTGTCACCAAGATGTCTTTTGCCAATCTTGCTTAAATATTTCACTGAGAAATTTCAGTAATTTTTTTTTTTTAGCACAGTGTTTTTTTTTTTTAATATTTCTAGAAATCACCTCCATTGACAATAAAATAAAAAAGAACTTACGTTTGAAAACAATTAATCCCGATGTTATATTATTTTATGAGAGAATCTAATACCGACTTGTTGATTGTCGTTCCGTTTTCACCCTTTGGGTACGGAACCCTAAAAAGCTCCTGGTAGTTCTTTAGACATTAGCAATGTTTATTCTTAGTACCTCAAATATTCAAAGTATAACAGGAGCTTTAAACCATACAAATCATCTCGGAAATCATTTTGCCAAAGCTGGAAAATATTATGAAAAGCTGCTTTGAAGTGATCCATATTACTAGCATTGTCATGGAGAGACTTCAAAATGAGAACCAAAGACGATCAAAAGCTCTCAAATAAACCTCAGGGGTCTGAGACACATAAGCTTATCGTTATTATTTCTAAAATTTTTCGAACGTCTGATTGATATCGACCAACGATGAAGAGAAATCGCCACTTTGCATGAATATGACATCGTTCAAATGTCCGCTTCGGCTTCTTACGATGGCACTGATCCGAGTGGTCCAATTTTCAATGACTCGTCCGCTTAGATTCGTCTACATCTATATAGTTCAACGTTCCGTTGCTCTCGCCATTGACGGTGACCGCCTCACCCACTTTGTTTTCGAAAAAGTACGGACTAGTGACTCCGCCGCTCTGGGTCAAAATCCAACCAAATGGTTACTTTTTGAGAATCCATTTCCTCCTAGTGAACCTTGTCAGTTGGCCTCGTCCCAAATACGCTAATTACGCTTCCTTACTCATCCATTTACCAAAAAATCATCATCCAAAATAAAGGACTTCTTCCAAACCGGATCCCAAGCCCTGTCTGCGAACAAACAGTGTTGTCTATGATCATGGACTTTAAGCTATTGGGTCAATTGGATCTTGTAGGGGTACAGTCAAGTTGAAGCCTGCGAAAGGCCGAGTTATAGTTCACGGCGGGGAATCCTCTCTCGATTTCTGCTGGACACTTTCACGGGTTCGTGGCGATGTACTCAGCTGATCTTGTGTTCCTTTGACGAACTCATGTTGGCTGATTGATTACCGAACGTCTCAAATTTTAAGCCGTCAACAAAACCCGGGGCGACCCTGGGTAAAGTTAAAAAAACAAAGCCAATCTCTTTCGCCGTTAACCCGAAAGTTGGCGGTAAAGAAACACTACAGTTTTTCGGGAAACGCCAGGAAATGTCAATTTAATGTAGAAATCATCATCCTAGAAGTAGAGTTCATAGTTTAAGCTTATTCGTCGCTAATACCATTAACATATTGTCCACCATTTTAAATATTACAATCACGTTTGCTTGACCCTTTCCAATCAAGTCTAAAATATTTGACATCTAATTCTAATTTGTTTCCCCCTTCCAGATGGGCCAGAAGGACAACACTGCCGGCCTAGATAGAGCCATCGATCAAATGTGCCGCAAGACACGTGATCTACGCCGTCAACTACGCAAAGCAGTTGTCGATCATGTTTCTGATTCTTTCTTAGAAACCACTACGCCCCTCATCGATTTAATCGAAGCAGCCAAAACTGGCAACGAGAAGAAAGTCCGCGAAAAAGCCGACATCTTTACCAAACACGCTGAGAAATTGGTAGAAGTAGCCAATCTCGTATGCAGCATGTCAAACAACGAAGATGGTGTTAAGATGGTTCGTTTTGCTGCCGCACAAATTGAGAGCCTCTGCCCACAGGTGATTAATGCAGCTTCAATTCTAACCGTGCGACCAAATTCGAAGGTGGCCCAAGAAAATATGGCAGCCTATCGTCAGGCATGGGAAGTTCAAGTGAGAATTCTCACTGAAGCTGTTGATGATATCACAACAATTGATGATTTCTTGGCCGTTTCGGAGAATCATATTCTGGAGGATGTGAATAAGTGTGTGATGGCATTGCAAGTGGGTGACGCACAGGATTTGAGAAGCACTGCTGGTGCTATTCAGGGACGATCTGCTAGAGTTTGTAATGTTGTTGAAGCCGAAATGGATAACTATGAGCCGTGCATTTATACGAAGAGAGTTCTGGAAGCGGTTAAGGTTTTGAGAGAACAAGGTTTGTTGTATTGATCATCCAACAAGGAGCTGATATTAATCGTTCTGAGTTCTTCCTTTCCAGTTATGTCTAAGTTTGATCAAAGAGTTGATGTTGCTGTTGAAGCTCTTGCAACAAATTCAAACAAGGATGTCGATGAGAACGACTTCATTGATGCTTCTCGATTGGTGTACGATGGAGTTAGGGAGATTCGTCGTGCTGTCCTAATGAACAGGGTAAGTTTTGGGTTTTCTTCTTTTTTTTTGTGTATTATTTGTGTGTCCGTCTGTTGCATGATTCCTTTGAAATCAATGATCTTAATCAAAATAATTATCAATGCTCAAATAAAAAATTAAGGACGAAGATGACCTCGATCCAGAAGATGTTGAATTTGATGAGCACTACACAACTGAAACTAGAAGCAAATGTAAGCAATTGTATTTCCAATTTAATCGATGGGTTCGAGAGGGAGAGAGAGAACATACATCCTGCCATCCTGCATCTTTGTGTACACATCGCTTGAATGTTTTTTTTTGTATCTACTTGTCTTGTCTCACAGCATTTTGTTTTTAATTTATTTAAAGGACATTTTTTTAACTTTTAACAATACTTATTCCACATTTACTTATATTTATGTGTTTTTTGCATCTTGCTTGGTGTTTTATTTCCATTTTTTTATTTTACAGAGTTCAGAAGATTTAGATACAGATACTGAATTTGAACCAGTTGAGGATATGACCTTGGAAACGCGTAGTCGATGTATGAGTTTACTTTATAAAATTGTATTTAGCTGTTTCTTCTTGCATGCCTCTTCTGTAGAGTTGGAAAAAGTATTTATTTTAATGTAGATTTTAGACGATTTGCAAATTGTAAAATGAATTTAGGAAAAGGCTTTGCTTTTCAAAGTAGTTGAGGGATAATGTGGCGCCATGACATTAGGCCATAATGTCAAGACTATATCTTAGAATATTTCAAAACGTCGTCGGTAGGTATATGCCTCTTTGCAAAGGGACACACGGCAATATTCGAGGCTATGAGGATGTATGGCTCTTATTCCAGATGAGAATATTGATTTATAGGATTTAAATTCAAAGATCTCTACTTCCCAACCCGATTCTCGACTTGGCGTTCTGATACTGTAGACAACGATGGCGTCTGCTTCTTCTGTATGTGCATTAGATGAATATCAAGTAGGTGTAGATTGATTGATATCAATCTATGTGCATTAGATGAATATCAAGTAGGTGTAGATTGATTGATATCAATCTATGCAGATCGACTGTACTAGACAACACCCAAAAAGTCACCCAGACTTTCTAAAAATCCTTCTTCCTTTCATTCCTCCTCGCATAATTCACATTTTCAACAACATAATAATGACCTCAACCAATCCCAATTCGTGGAAAAACCGTACAATTATCCCCTAAACGAGGTAAGAATAAAGAATACAGGCCCATAGCTATCCTTCCTTTTTGTATCTTAGTCCTTTGAAAAAAAAACATATTTGTCTGTAAAGTCGGTTTATGGACGATAATTTTACGTGATAAGCAAAACAGTTCATGTGTAGGTTGTATCTCTCCAACCACCAAATACCCAACCCACCTACAGCCACCCACCATTTTTGAATTTTGTTCACCCCTTAACCCAAACACCAACCTACCACCCCCACATACAACCACCAACCAACAGCCCGCCGTTTTTGAAAATTGTTTCCTCCTCCCCACACAATAAATCCCCCCCTTCCTAACCACTACCAATCACCCACATCACCTATAACCACCCACCCACTATTTTTGATAATTCACAACCACCTGCTACTCACCCACCATTTTTGACAATTCCGACCCCCCCCCCCCCCCCCCAGTACAATCATCTTTGACAATTCACTACACCCTCCCCCAAAATCCGACCACCCACCACACCTACAGCCACCAACAGACCACCAACCATTTTTGACATTTTTTTCCTCACCCCCTCCCCCAAATCCAACCACCTGCCACCACCTTCCACTCACCCACTATTTTTGACAACTTTTTCATCGTACCCCATCAAATCAAACATCCCCACCACCAAAACTGCCAACCAATCAACCCATCTAGAACCGCCAACCAACCACCCACCATATTTGACAATTCACCCCCCCCCCCTCCATCCAATCATACCAAATCATCCCAACACCAAACACCCATCCCACCTACAGCCACCAAGAAACCATCCATTAGTTTTGACAATTTTGTCTCACCACCCAAACCAGCTACAACCACCCACCATTTTGACAATTGTTCCTCTTCCCGACACTACCCCCCCCCCCCCCCACCTACCCAAACACACACTCCCACCACCACTAACCAACCACCCAACACCCTCCCCTCCAACTTTATCGACTTTCTAAGCTATCAAATCAGCTAGGTAACGTGACTGTGACGTGACTGTGACATTTTTTTGTGCGTGCTGCCCATATGTGCCAAACCGATTTATTAGACGTTATCACGTCAAAAAAACATAAGCAACAAGATAAAAAACTATATTGAAGGCAAACGTCTTCTTAATTCTTTCTAACCAGGATTTAGATCTGGCGACAGCTGCTCTCAGGCCTTTTGAAAGTCTGACAATATAAGAGAGGACTTAGACACAAAATTCACAACTGTGATACACTTACTTTTCATGAAAGCTGTATCGTTTAACTCTTCGTTCCACAAGTATAAGTCCTTGGGCCTCTACTATTCTCTCTGTTCATTAATTACTCCCCATCTGTTTTAGCACATTGTCGTCAGTTTCAATTTAACGAGGGTGATGTTCAATTAAAGCGTCCCTATCCAGATGAACACTCATTTACGCTCCGTATTCGATTGGTCTACTCGCAATGGACTTGAGCTTAATCCGGAGAAAAAGGAAAGAAAACCCCACCTTCAAAACTTTCCTCCCTCTTTTTAAAAACCTGCCAGATTGAATATGTCACAAATGCTATAAACCTAGATATAATTTTGGATATGGATAATGATAAGAGATATTTGCAGATCCTGACATCCAAACGCTTCATAAGCTGAAGGAAGCATTCAATGCCATTGTCCGGTTTGTTTTTAAACCTTTGAAGGTTCCATCATGTTTCGTCTCAGACTCGTCAACTTTTAAATTCACTTACTACCATGAAGTTACACTTATAAATGGTTACGTTCTGACCAAAGCTGTGTTGGGATGTGATATAATTTTTTGAGGTCAACATTTATTTGGTCTTGTCTTCGAAAATAATCAGTAAACCATTTTGTTGGCAGGAGCGTTTCGTATTACCAGACAGTGCTTCTTAAGGTTGGGCCTCTGGTGATTGCGAAGGTGTCAGTAGAATTCTTAGTAGGAATCCAAAAGTTGTTCACGAAACGCATGACAAGATCTTAAAGCCGATTTTCAAAACACCTCTGTTGTGTCTGGGTAGTTGGAGTAAGGTCTCTTTTTTTTGTGAATGCTGCGTATTGTACAGAAATGCAATCGAGGCTTTTTCCTCTCGTTTTTTTTTTTTTTTTTTTTTCTCTAGTTTAGTTTATGAGCTTGTGTTACATTTTAATATCTTACCGTTCCAGAAATCTGTAGCCGTATGCCACTTATTGTGGGTGGGTTAATATAAGGAGGAAGAATAGAAGTGTAGCTTTAGTTGGTTGACTTTCAACCGTCCACTGCAGCTGGTCGATTTGAGGGGCTTGTTAAGGGCTGTTTGTAGGAGTTTCCACAATGTGGGAATACATGTTTCCGAGACCACAAAAACGATGTCAGCAGCGTAAGCTACGGTTTTACAACCATCGAAAACTTGATGCTGTCTTTTGTGGTTAAAGCTAAACATACCCCCTATGCCATTATGGAAACATTTCCATCCCTTGAAAATCGTCGAAATGTTTCATGTCTCTTTTTATTTTACCGGTTCTTCTACAAAAAATGCTCACTCGAGCTAGCCAGCTGCGTTCCACCCTTTAAACAGTTCCCCCATAACACCCGTGTTGCTAGGAACGCTCATCAGTTTACACTTGAGCCCAATTTCGGAAATACCTTGAAATATAAGGATTCTTTCCTAAGCCGTACAACACGAATGTGGAATGAATTGCCTGGCACAATTTTTCCTTGCCATTTTCATCTTCAAACATTCAAGACCAATGTTCATCAACACCTCCTTTTCCTTTCTCCCTAATTTCCTATCGCTCGCGTTGTAACTTATCATTTAAAGGGCTATCCAAAACCCTTGAGCGCGTGTGCCATATAAAAAAAAAAATTTAGCCGTCACGGGACGCCCAGCAGATGTGAAACATTCAAGTTTTTATTAAAATTCATAATAAAAAAAAAGAATCCGGGCTGATAAAAAGAGTCCCATTTCCAATCCCGCTCAAGGCCCCCGAGTAACCCTCAAGCATTTTTGAAAACTTCACCGACAATTTTTTTTTTCTGGTTGGTAAAAAGAATGGAAAATGTAATTCCCCCAAACCCCCTCCCCATCAACCCTCAACTCCCAACCAACCACCCACCATGTTTGACAATCTTTTCCTCATCCCCCCACACCAAATTCCCCCACCAGTAACCACCCACCCCACCTATAACCACCAACCAACCACCCAGAATGTTTGTCAATTTGGTTGAAAACTTTTAGCCAAAAATAAAACCCCATCTTACAAGTTCTAGTTTTAAGCCTGCTTAATTCCCATTTCTTGAATTTCTGCATTGAGTGAAGATAAGAGATCACCGATAACTTTATCTGTACAATATCCTGACAAGTGCGTTTTTGAGTGATTCATAGCAAAAGTAGGAAAGCCGGTTGCTAGAAAAAGCTTGGCCGGACATGGTGAAGCTTATGAATCAACTATCAGAGACATTCATTTCGAATCATCCATCCAGTATATTTTAATCCTTTGACCTGGCACCCAAAAACTATCAAATTCGTTAAGATGCACAGAAAAAGAGGATTCTTTCCACAGGACTGTTAGACAAGGTGTCCCAGACCCTTTTATAGCAGAACAATTTGGTTTCTCAATTCCTATACACAAATTACTTGAGCGACCAAACTGCTAAATGAAAAAGTGGGCGCATGAACGTAGACATTGAGGAGGAAATAAGCAACAAATCGTATACTATCTAATCCGTTGTTTTTAATTACACATGAAGTTTTGCATTCCATCCTTTTTTATAGAATTTAACAGTTACTTCTTAACTAATCCTTCTTTTCTGTTTCTAATTTCGCGGGGTTAATATTTCACATTTAACATTTTGTATGAAAATTGTATTTCTTGCATGGTTTATGGTTTTGTGAACTAGATAACTTTTAAATTACCTGTTTCATTTTTTGTGTTAACTAAGGTTTACTTGCTTTTATTTTACAAACTTGGCGGTGTATGTTTCCTTTTTATTTAAAAAAAAAAAAAAAATGATACCTATTTGAGCTAACAAAAATGTCCTCATGTTTTTATAGCGAGTGCCCATACCGGCGATCAAACCGTTGATGAGTATCCAGACATTAGTGGTATCTGCACAGCCAGGGTAAGTTACTTTTTTTGTTAACCAATATAAAAACCTTAATTTTGTATCTTTCTTGGGTTTAAAGGAAGCAATGCGTAAGATGACCGAAGAAGATAAGCAAAAGATTGCCCAGCAAGTTGAACTTTTCCGAAGGGAAAAACTCACATTTGATTCTGAAGTAGCTAAATGGGATGACACAGGCAACGATATAATCTTCTTGGCCAAGCATATGTGCATGATTATGATGGAAATGACAGATTTTACACGGTATTTTTTTTTTTATGAAACATATTATTTTGAAAAATACTCATAAAAATAAAAAAAAAAACAGTGGTCGTGGTCCTTTGAAGACAACAATGGACGTTATAAATGCCGCGAAGAAAATCTCCGAAGCTGGTACCAAACTAGACAAACTAACACGAGAAATCGCCGAACAATGCCCCGAAAGTAGCACCAAAAAGGATCTGCTAGCTTATTTGCAACGCATTGCTCTCTATTGTCATCAAATTCAAATCACGTCAAAGGTCAAAGCTGATGTTCAAAATATTAGTGGCGAACTTATTGTCTCTGGGGTAAGCCATTAAGAATAAATTATGTGGACGTTGGAGAATTATTTTTTCTTGCCCCTTTCTTTTCAGTTGGACAGTGCCACTTCTCTCATACAGGCGGCCAAAAATCTCATGAATGCTGTCGTCCTGACAGTCAAATATTCATATGTGGCTTCAACGAAATACACTAGACAAGGAACTGTTCCGGTAAGTTAGGTTTTTTTTTTTAATTTTCATTGTTTTCTTTTTAAGCTTACTTTTTATTTTTTTTTAATTTTTTAAAGAAAAAAAAAAACTGACAACTCTATACAAAAAAATTTAAAGTAACATTTTTATCTTGTATTTTTTATTATTTGAAATTTATTTCAAACAAAAAAAAATCTTACAGAACTACGTGAGTATTATATTCGTCATCAGCGAATTAGATTTGAAGTTTTGATAGTGTTTTTTTTTTTTATTGGCTCTTCTGGGATATTTTTTCCTCCTAAAAAAAAACAATTTCAAACATTCGAAAACATTTTTCATTTGGAACAAAATATCTCAAGTCTGCATGTTTTTTTTTTTTTTTTTAATTAATAATTTTTTTGTCTGCGAGAACACTACTTTTGTGTCGTTTTCTAAATATTTTTAAAGTGTTAAAATTCACCCCACTGTTCTTTTTTTTTTTTCTTAGAAATATTTATTCTTCACTTTTTTCGATAAGGATGCTCGATTTTGGGAACATGAGTTCAATACAAATCACTTTCCATTGGTTTGAATCGGGGAACCACTTATTTTAAAAACCAATGCAACAAGCAAAACTGCTCCTGTCCAATTTTCAACCAGTGTCCATTCGCACGCACCAGTGTTGCCACTAACAAACCGGTGTATTCAGCATTTTAACAGCTTCCTCGTGTTCAGAACCACGCACGCAATCTCGTTGCTCGGCTTAGGCTCCTTTATCATCAGTTTTGGAAACAAAAATATGTCACATTTGTTAACGAAAAAGCAAAACTTCCGACTATACTTTCTAGAGGAGTGTCATTTTTGTGAGAATGGAACTGTTTCAAAAGTCTTCCTAATGCTTCTGGACGCTTGTTTGCCTAACTGTGGCTGCCATTCGATTTCATAAAGCTAGAATCGCAGACAAAAATATGGATACGAATGGTTTGGGCTCCATTTCACACCATGCACATTGGTTCTCTAAATCATAATTACACCAGTAAAGCATTCCACGTGAATGAATCCCATTATTTGGCAGTACATCCAAAATTAAGTTCGAACTTAATACCTGTGATAGAAATTCCTAGAATTACGATATACATTGGGAAATCGTTTCAGGATAAGAGAATGCAACTGCCTATTTGGCTGGCGTCTTGTTTCCAAAAATAACGATCGAACAAGGAGAGAAGAGGCTGCTTTAACCCAACAAATTTCGAGCGTCTTTATTGAAAGACTCTTCACTGAAAAAAGTAATAATTCTAGAAACATTGATCCACCTTTCTTCATTTGTACGCATTTTTAACTACCAAGAATACTGAAAATCGTTCCACCGGTTTTTTGACGTGATAACTTCTTATGGGAGGGTAAACCGCTTTGTCACGTAACGTGTTACGGCGCCACTCTGTCTGGCTTCCTTTTATCTTACGCATACGGCAGCAGTAGACAGGCTCCTCCTCTCTCTCTCTCTTTAACCTACATTATCATATTAATATACATAAAGTTTAAGTAATAACCTAACCTTTTCTCAAGTTAAACAATTTCAATATTAAAAAGTTCAACTTAGATTAGTTTACGTTATCACTTCTGTTGAGCGTCCCGAGACGCACACTTTTTTTTAAGGTTGTTTTTAAAAAATTTTGAAAAATAATTTAAAATTTGATCGAGTTTTCTAATAATGGCAATTTTTAGTTTTCATTTGAGAAAATAATTTTAAAAAAATCCAGGGTTATAAATGACGTAATTTTTCAAAAAAATTTATTGAACTCGGAAGTATAGTTTACGATTAAATCTGATTTGAAAAAACCGGTTCTACGAAAAATTTCGAAAAATAAATCCTAACCAAAAGATAGACTGTTCTGAAAATGTTATCAAAATCGTTCTAGCCGTGTTCGGAAAAATTTTACTTCTTCACAATTGTATGACAGGTAACATTGTTTTTGGGCCTATAGTGACGAAAAAATAAAAACAAAATATCAAATTTGAATAAAATCGGTCCATCATTTCAGTCGGTAGAGGTGCGAACAGACAAACGCGAAAATAATTTCAACTAAAACATATTACTTCACATTACCTTATGCAGAATCTGTACACTTTTTTCTACAGAATTGTTCAATAGTTTGATTTATTGCACAAAATATCTGTCTCCTGTTTTTGTACTTGCTATTTTATTTTATGTGGCATGTACAAAATTCTGCATTCACCCAGATCATTTGAGTTATTCGTTTCACTCTTCTCAAATTCACTCAAATACCAGCCAACTCTTTCAATAACTATGATGTCACTCTCTCCCTCTGTTCTTGACGCCATAATCCTTGTTTTTTCTTTAAATAAAGAAAAGGTTCTTGTAGAGAAGTAATAAGTCTTCATTTCAACTTAGAGTAATATCACGAAATCAAACATAAACCCTAAGTTCTTCAATCCCACTTCTGAAATGTAAGACGAAAAATAAAACAGACAACTACTTGTGCCTCTAATTTAATGTTTTATTTTATTGTTAATTGACTAGACTTCCGTTTTAACCCAACATTATAACACAATGTTCGTTGAGCCCTGGGGTCGCCCTGAAGTAGGTCTAGATATTTTTGTGGGACGCGTTGAGTCCAGGTAATGAATCAGCTTAAGTTGACGTTCGTTGTAAAGCATTTTTTGTAAACGAAATGAAAAAGAAAAACGTCTCGTAACATTTATTGTGACGGACTGCCACACCTCAGGTTCTGGGTTCGATCTCTGACCCTCGACTGCATGACTCATGCGAGGAAGTGACAAGAAAAAAAGTGCTTCCGCCGTTCGAAACCGGCGTTAAATTGTAGATTTCTTCCATAATATCAACGCGCACACAGGCATGGTTGAGTGTGTAAGTGACAGGCCCCACCCCAGCATCGCTTGGAGCTGTTGTACCAAAAAGAAATGTTTTATTAAAAGCAAAAGCAAAGAAATTAAACAAAATGGAAACATTTGAAGTTGTGATAATAAATACACAATCGGCAGCCGGAACGTGTTTTTGGGGTATTTAAAATACATATCAGTTTTTGAAAATGTTAAAGGGTTCTCAAGGAAACCTGGGTAAAGTTTTAAGAACAAAGCTATATTTTTTAACAACTCTTAGCACAAAACGTTCTCTGAAATAATGTCTTATCAAACCTAGTTCCAGCACGCTGTTTTTAAATAGATGTTTTTTCTTAGATTTATTTAATATTTAAAACACGTTTAAAGTTTTAGTAAATTAAACCGCAATTGTACATATTTAACAGTCCACTTCCACATTATATGTTTTCTATTATAAAGGGTGTTTTTTCAGAGGTACCTATGTATATAACTAGAAAATAAAATAAAACATAGATAAATTGTTGTATATCGGCAATAACGCGATGAATGTTGTTGCCCGAGTCTTCAATCGTCTCTAGCTTATCGATGTAGCGACTTCCAATAACCCCACAGAAAATTCAAACAGTCGATCCTGGAGGCCATCTCATAAGTCTAAAACTCAAAATTATGCGCTCACCAAATGTTTTCTTCAACCAATCAATTTTGGCATGCGCTGTGTTATTTGTCGCGTCGCGTCGGGTTGTTAAAACCACAGATCCCCCACATCAAGACGATTAAATTCAGGAACGAAAAATTCATTGATCATGGCTCTAAAACGGTCCCCATTGACTGTAACCCTCTGAATCGTTTTTAAAGAAGTAAAGACTACGGATCAATGATTCAACCAAACTGTCAAGTTATCTGGATTTTTTACTCGAGGATTATCTACACTCTAAATGCGTCAGTTTTCCTTGTCGATGTAGCCATACAACTAAAAATAAGCTTCATCGCTGAACAAAATGTTCTTGTTAAAATCGGGATCAACGGTGCTTTTCCATCATGTTTTTCGAAATAAAAATTAGCAATATTTACATGCGTTGTTCAGGCGTCAGTCGATTCATATCAAAATGGCTAACCAAACTAAAGATAAATCACATGGCAGATGACAAAATGATTGTCAATGAAAACAGTGCTGCCACCTTAAAGTCTATACCTCTAAAAAAAAAACACCCTTTGAAAATGAATACTTTTATCTTTTCATAATCAATCACTGTTTATAACCATATGATGTTTTAGTGTTATAAAATAGAGTCAGAAGTTTTTTTCTTAGAACAATATTTTGTTTTAAATTAAACAATATTTTTTTTTTAAATAAAATTTAACTTTAAATTTCATAATTTCAGTGTCCTATTGTGGTTTGGAAAATGAAAGCCCCCGAAAAGAAACCACTTGTTCGACCAGAAAAACCCGAAGAAGTACGAGCCAAAGTTCGAAAAGGATCACAAAAGAAGGTTCAGAATCCAATTCATGCCCTCTCTGAATTCCAAAGTCCGGCAGATGCTGTTTAAAGTGTCCCAAAACAGACATTTCACCAGACACAGGCAACTAAGGCAGCTTAATTTAATGTTAATGAACAAACAGAAAATGCAATTATAATGACATTTTACTTTAAATCAATTTGCGGGAGGGAATGATGTTTAGAGAAGAAAAGAAAAACCTAAAATTAATATATTTATAAAAATTATCATTCTCATTACAAAAAAAAAGTTGTTTAGGCGATTATAAAGTACGCACGTGGTATAAATTAAAAAAAAAAAAAAACAAGGAAAAATGTACAATTTCCATTAAAAATTTAAAAAATTGACAAAAAGACATCTGCAGATAGTTGTAGGTAGTGTGTTATTCTGATCAAGTAGCACAGACAATATTCGAATCAATCGAATATCTCACATTTTGATTTTGATAATGTTGGAAACAATATTTCAAAAAAAAAAAAAATACGAATTTTCAAAAATGAATAAAAACACTCACAACAAAGTTAAAAAATTCAACTCACGTTAACGTTAAAAGAGATCTTTTCGAATAATAAATAATTTTTATTATGTATATTTCGATTAACGATTTGTATTCGATTAATTATTATTTGCGTTGCGATCAAAATATTTTAGAAAAGCAAAAATTGTAGAAAATCAATTTCTAAACAAAATAATTGGATTTTAATTTCCGATTTGTTTTAAA
The DNA here is from genome assembly GCA_916050605.2 of Platycheirus albimanus. Classification (NCBI taxonomy): domain Eukaryota; kingdom Metazoa; phylum Arthropoda; class Insecta; order Diptera; family Syrphidae; genus Platycheirus; species Platycheirus albimanus. Next base: position 58,969,599 of record OU696696.1, read on the forward strand.
ATTTTATTTATTCATATTAGGAAATTATAATAAGGTTTTTTATTTTATTTTCTTGTATTATTTGAATATTAGTGTTTTAATTTTAAAATATGAAGTTTAAGAAAAGGGAAGGAGTTATGTTTTAATTGTAATAATTCATTATATCACTATATTAATCAGTATTTCGAAAAGTGTTAAAAGAAAAATAAACAAATAAAAAAAAAATATAGATGCATATATTTGAAGACCAAGTTTTGTGTTTTTTTTTTAGAAACGTCTCCTTACATAGCAGAACTATACATTTCCTGTTTTTTTTCTGGTTTGTGGAGAGCAGCAGTGAACCCTTTGCAGTCTAAGATTTTAAAAAAATCACCAGGACTCAATTCGAAAGTTACCGAAAAGGGAATTGTTAAGTTATAAAAGAGGGTGTATTTGCAAAAGGTTTCGAACACGTGGAACCCGTCCCCTTGACGGGGGGAAGGGGAACACGATTTTATGGGACTGTTTTCGGAAAACCCAAAAAATAAAGTGCACGACTAGGTCGGGGACAAACTTGCTCTAATGTGTGACAGTGGTCTTGGGGTTTGAGATTTTGGAAAAAAGCAGGGAAAAAACTATATGAAATTTTATTGATCACTTAAACAATAGTTAATACGTTTTTTTGGAAAAAATGAAGTAAGCCATCTAATTTCGTTTACTGTTTAGAATTTAAAATAAAATTAGCCGTCACAGGACGCCCGGCATAATTTTTAAAAACCATAAACAAATATGGAGTGAAATAATTTTTTATAATTTAGTGTATCGTTATCAATCAATCAATATCAATATATTTGTCTTATCATTTTATTATAATATCAATTATTACAAATTATATTCATTTATAAACACATAGGAACAAAATTATCCTCAACCCACCCATCAGATACCGCCACCACCGCCACACTTCCAGCCCACCTACAACCGACAACCAACCATCCACCATTTTTTATAAGTTTTTCATTACCTAATACCTACCACCAGTAACCACCCAATCCACCTGCAACCACCAACCCACCAACTTCCATTTTTGTCGATTCCCTCCCCAGAGCAAGTCCCCCTACCACCACCATTTACTCAGCCCATTTACAACCACCAACCAAGCATCCGCCATTTTTGACTATTTTTTTCTCACCACCCACACTAAATCCCCCCAAGCAGCAACCACCCACCTACCATTTTTGTCAAATTTTCCCCCTACCAACCCCAAACCCCATCTACTCACCATGTTTGTAAATTTTGTCCCACCCACCCCCCAACATCCTTCTCAAAATCCACTCCACCACCAACACAACCTTCAACCACCAACCAACTACTCGCCATTTTTAACAATTTTTGTCTGATTGGGGAAAAAAATGAAAAACGTAATTCGTCCAAACCCCCTCCCCAACAACCCTCAGTTCCCAATGACCCCACCTAGAACCAACAGCCAACCACCCACCATTTTTGTTAATTCCCCCGGCCCCAAACCAAACCCCCACCAGTACCCACCTTCAACCACCCAGCCACCATTTTCGTCATTTTTTTCTTCACCAACTTCTCCACACGCCACCCCCACATCAACCCATCATCAGTACCACCCACCTCACCTACCACCAACCACATATACCATTTTAGTCAATTTTTCCCTCGAACTAACTACCTACCATTTTTGACAATTTTTTACACAACCCTCCCCCTCACCAACCATCCAGCCCACCTACAACCACCAACCAACCATCTTTTCACCCACCCCTCTACAAAACCCTACTCCGCTACCACCCTACCCCTTCCACCACTACCACCCCAGCATCACCAAAGACCACCCAACCTACAACCACCCAACACTTTCAACTTTGAAAAATTTTATTAAGCGTCATGCCATTTTTCGTTACAATTACGATCGATTTTACTGCCTAGGTGCGCCAATAGATATTTCACATCAAACATTTTTTTTTTCAAAATCGTTGGACCAGTTTTTTCAAAAAAAACAGTTTTTTTTCGAAAAAATATATTCCAAATTTTTTTTGAGTATGCCAACTTCTAGCAATTCGTAGTTTTTATCAGAAAAGTAAAATTAAAAAAAAAAATAGATCAAACTGTTTTTAGAAAAAACAAAAAAAAAACAAAATTTAAATTTTTTTAAAACAAAAAAACTTTTTTTTGAAAAATGTAAGAATTTGTATTATTTCGTCTATAAAAAGGCACCTATATTAAAAATTTCATCGAAATCCGTCAAGTGGTTTACTTCAAACTTGGTAGATAGTATTATTATGACGTCCTACAGAGGGGTTTTCGGAATTAGCACTCTAGCTCTAAAACTAACTGTACCTGTCATACGATTTGTATGAGAAAATTGTTCTCAAAAACGGCTAATTCGATTTTGATAAAACTTTCTGAATAGTGTATACAGACAGACGGACAGACAGACAGAATTGTCGGACCCACTTTTTTCGACTTCTCTATCATCGTAATGTTATGTTTGATGGTCCAAACAAATATTTTTTTTTTTTACGAATGCATAACTTGCCTTATATAATAGTACCTATAATCGCAAGTAAAAATATTGTTTCGTTTATAAAAGAGCTTTTACATTAAAAATTTCATCGAAATCCGTCAAATGGCTTACGAAAAAATCAGACTTAAACCGGTTCTATGGAACGTACCGTTATAAGACTTTTACTGAAAAATCTATTTGAACCAAAATATAACGTTTACACAAAAAAAAATCCATTCAGAAAGTTTTATCAACGTAGGAGCCGTTTTTGAGACTAATGAATTTTTCATTAAAAATTGTATGGCCGAGGCTGGTAGGTACCGTTTTAGAGCTAGAATGCTAATTCAAAAAACCTGTCTGTGTAAGACAATATAATACTGTTTACTTAGTTTCGGTAGGTGCTGATACAGAAAGATGGACAGAATTGTCGGAACCACTTTTTTCGACCTCTCTATGTCATGTTTGATTGTCAGAATTTTTTTTTGCACGAACCCATAACTTGCCTTAAAGTATACCTACAGTAGAGGAAATTCCTATAAAAGCACTGTAACTTTCCATACCTAACTCATTGCACCGACTGCAAACTTGGCAGCACTTTTTATTTTTGGTTCCAAAATTATCAATCAAACCAACATGAAGGCAACCGTTATTTTTTTAACGTTTTTTATCATCTTGGAACATTATTCGTCTTTGTTTGGGAAAAAAAATATAAAAAGTGAAATTTAAAGGCGGACATTCGTATAAAAACAGTCTAATTAAAAGTGGTTATTTCATAAATTTGTTTGAATTTTTGATTGAAAGTGGTAGGAAATCATTTTGGGTACCTTTAAAATTGTTTAAGCAGAATTTTTTTTTACAGAATCTCATTGGGCCCTATCATGGTAACCGATCGGAGAAAAATTGTCTCTAATTCGGACGAAATGTACGAATTTTGTATCATGGTACCTCTCCGATTGATAAATCGGACACACATCTGAAAAATAATAAAGCATGCGTTGAAAATGTCAAAATGACAGTGACGCACAGCGAATTCATGCGATGCATGGCTTTTTTATATTTGTATTTCTCTCGATTGTCTCCGGCAGCAAATTACTTGCGGACTTTTGTCGGATGGTAATAAAAAATATACAAACTATTAAATTTCGTGTGTATTTGTTTTTTGTTTTTATTCTTTTTCCTTTGTTTGAGGCTTTCTGCTTGTGTTACGTATTTCATCCCCTAAAACTACAGCTGCGCTGTGAAGTTTTATTCGACTACAAAGGAGGTTCATACTTTATTTTTTTGTTTTCCTCATTCCATGGTATGCGCGTCGGTACGCATTTGTATTTCTCTTCCGATTCGGTTACCATGAACACAATAAATGCTCCGATCGGAACATTTTCCCGGTCGGAGGATTCTCCGATCGGTTACCATGATAGGGCCCATTATGTCGCGTGGAAAAATTTTAAATGCTGAAGAAAGGTCCAAAAAAACTGCATACAAAGATTGTGGCCTTTCTGATCGTGAAATTGCTATTCATAACTTTTTAAGGTTAGGCGCCAACCAGGCGCAAAATAAAATGTTCACAACACGTCAAGTTCGAATGATATCGCGTGAAGCCATTAGCATTGCATAAATAAACTATAATATTCCCACTTGAGGTGCGCCATCTATCGACGAAAAACTAAACTTTAGAATACCTATGAAGCAACAACAACAATTTCCATCATTTTAATTTCTATTCCTTCCCATGGTATTCTAGAGCTTAGTTTTTCGTCGATAGATGGCACACCTCAAGTGGTAGTACTATAGTTTATAATATATACAATGACTTAAGTAACAAGCTGTTTGCTTCACAAATTAAGGCCAAACTTGACTTGCCTCTTTCAACCCGACGCGTTAGACAAATTTTAAAAGCCAACTCCAACCTTGTTTAAGCTCCCCCCAAAAATATTTCTGGATACGACACTGCTAAAAAGTTTGTCTTTCTTTTTTGTTAGATATGTATTTATTTACTTTTATAACCGCATTTGATTTGCTGTCGGAGACAGATATCAGATATCAAAGATTGGCTTAACGTGAACGCCTTCCGTTTAGGATTAAGATCACGGTGGGCCTACCCACAATATCAGGGCCACAGAAAAGCGGTGGCCAACGCCCCAAGGCAGTGCAAGACTACCCCAGTACAATTTTATAGTCATGTGTAAGGCATGAACTACACCCCTTGTTGAGGAGCGAGGTCTATCTACACCTCTTGCACTTAAGGGTCTTAGATGGTAAACAGAACCCTTAGATGCCACTAGTTTCCGCGATTTTGGCAACCACAGCCACCACGATACTCCCACAAGGGGGCCTACCTCTCAGACAGGCTGAGTCAAGCAGACTAGTGTCGAAACACCAGAAAACCTGACATGACTCAGGGGCTCCTGTCTCCCGTGGTACCAGAATATAGCATCCGGTGGAGCTTCGCAACCGTAGAGGTTACTTCCAGATGGACTCCTCACAGCCCGAGGCCTGGCAGCCTCTTTGTTTATCATGCCAGCACACCAGTTGAAGTAGGAAACCAGTGAGCTGGCAGACAAACATCCGCCCTGAAACAACAACAAAACATCAAAAATGATCTGCTGGACTACTAGTTGAAGTAGGATACCAGCATCCCAACAGGCCATTAACCAAAAATCATCATAAAGAACCTAAGTAAGATCTGTTAGACCAATGGAAAAGAATCAAAAGTCCAACAAATACGCATCAAGAAGAACAACTAAATTAAAACAATGTACAACAAAAATCCCCACAACACATTACAACCATCTTCTTCCTACATATTACTACGACCTAATCCTACGCCTTTGAAACACCTCATTAGAGAACGTGGCTAGGTTTTCAGCAGTTTCCCTTCTAAAAAGGATTCCGCTGAATACCCATTCCTCTCCTGACCTCACCACGCCCATAGAAGGGAGATCCCTTATATCAGCGTAGTGGGGGCATTCGAGTAACACGTGTCTCCAATCTTCATCTGCATCACCACATGAACATTGTGCAGACACAGAAAGCCCCCTTTTATGCAAAAATGCATTCAAGGAGCCATGCCCAGTCAACACATAGCCCATATAAAGAGAGAACCCCATGTTATCTCGACCTACTGCTTGAACAACATTGGGTAGGAACTCAAAAGTTACCCTACCCACCTCACTATTATTCCATCTAGATTGCCATCTAGTCATAACGCAATTACCTAAAAACAACTTCCTTTCACGAACATTCATCCTTCCAACAATTGAACATTCATCCCAATCAGACTCGGACAACCTCAACTGCCTCTCCAGCTTGAAAGCAATACCTAAGCGTATTACCTCCAAGTCAAGAGGGTGGGCTCCTGCCAGCACCTGCATCGCCTCCGTTGATACGGTGCGACACACTGGGAGAGACCCATGAAGCATAACCCTCTGGCAAGAGAGAATCTTGTTTCTTCCCACAACTGTTTTTGCAATATCATACCATACCGGTGCACCAAATGTTGCACAGGCAACAAAGAGTCCATCGTATATAATACGAACTGCCCTCCTAGAAAGGCCCCACTCTTTTGTAAGGATACGCCTTACCATGGGGACTACACTAACCAACTTTTCCCTAACCTTCACTAAGTGAGGAAGGAAGTTCAACCTCTCACCCATAGTTATACCAAGGTACGTGACTTGCTTCGAATAATTCAAGTTCACTATACCAGCCTTGACTATTGGGTTCCGACCCCTAAATACACCCTTGAGCATCATGACAAAGGTTTTGTCCATTGCCATGTCGACACCTACACTCATACCCCAAGACCTGATTCTACTTACAATCTCCGTGCCCCTTGCTTCAAGCTGAGCACGAGACTCACCTTCAACGAGGACAAGGAGATCATCCGCAAACGCACTACATTTACAAAACTCCCATTCCGAGCTAAGAGAAGTTAACAATGGATCCATCATCAAGTTCCAAATAAATGGACCCGCAATGGAACCCTGAGGACAACCACGCTCCACACTCATCGTCACACAATCAATCACACCACTCACTCGCGCAAAACTTTTCCAAAGAGCCTTCTCCCGACAACCAACTTCATCCAACCTATTTAAAACACTAGACCAGTCCAAATAATCGAACGCACCATTAAAATCAACAAAAATTCCTAAGACGTATTTGGAGGATGAGACACTGATACAATTTTTAACATGCATCCATGCATCAACCACACTACGTCCTGGCGTGAAGCCAAATTGGAATGAGCATGGCTCAGGCACGCATTCCATCAATCTGTTCACCATTACTCTTTCCAATACTTTTCCAAGTACTGGAAGGAGACTAATGCCACGATACGATCTAGGATTAGACCTTACTTTATCGGGAGACTTCAAAAGTACAAGAACCCTAGCACATTTTCACTCCGATGGAAAAGTATTCAGCCTAAAACAATCCGAAAATAAAGCCATCAGGTATTCAGGAACCGCTGACCAAATGGCTTTCACCATTTCCCCAGTGATACCATCAAAACCTGGTGACTTCCTCGATTTCAACCTATCCACTGCTACCTCCAACTCTCCTAATTTTAACCTAGGAGCATCCATCTGCCCGCCAGCCAACGGGGCAGGTGGCTGCTCAGACCTAGGGAAAAATGCCCTCATCAGAGCACCCACACTGTCCCTCCATGAGGAATGAACGATGCCACCCTCACGTATCGAACCTACATCAGTGGATTTTCTTCCCCGACAAACCCGATAGAGCTGACCCCAAGGGTCGTCCCTATGCTGTTCGGCAAATAATCTCCACTCATCGTCCTTGGCTTGAGTAATCATTTTCTTATACTCAGCTAATTCATGCCTAAAGGCAACCCTTAAATTTTCTAAGTTATCCGACCCAGTTGCCCTAGCCCTCTGAAAGTTCTTTCTCAACCTCCTAACCTGCCTCCTTTTCACATTCAAGCTGTCGGAGACAATTGGAAGAAACACAAATCAAAGAGAGACGCAATGTATCGCATGAATTTAATGTGCGTCGACATTTAATCGTCAGGCTTAAGAAGGCCTATTGATTAATCGGAATGGTAGCCATGATACAAAAAAAAAGTTAGCCGTCACGGGACGCCCGGCAGATGTGAAACATTCAAGTTTAACTACATTCAAATTCTTAATTAATAAAAACCATCAAAACAAATATGGAGTGAAATAATTTTTAATATAAGTGAGTTCGTTAATAAAATCAATATATTTTTCTTATTATTTTGATTATAATAACAATTTATTACTGATTATACCTATACATTTATAAATAGGAAACAAATTTTCCTCAACCCGCACTCCCACACCAAATCCCCTCACCACCGCCATACACCCAGCCCACCTACAACCGCCAACCAACCATTTTTGAATTTTTTTTTCTCAACCGCCCCCCCCCCCCGCACGCTACCACCAACCATCCATCATTTTTGACAATTTGTACCCCCCACACGTCAAATCCCCCCACCAATAACCACCTAACACCTACAACCACCAACCAACCGCATACCATTTTTGTGAACTCCCCCATCACCCAACCAAATCCACCCACCGGTAACCACCTACCCCACCTTACAACCAATCACCCTACATTTTTGACAAAATTGTTTCACCCAACGACCTTTTTCGATTCGATATTTTCAAAATAGACTTTATAACCAAATTTAACAAATTACTGCTGATATTATTGCGCGTTTCCGATCAAGGGATCGTGTTCACTTAAAAGATGGACATTAAATTCACGGCCGCTGGAATTTGTCCGTTAAAGGAGGTTTTACTCTACCTACATGGACATACAAGGTTTAATAAAAATTGCTAAAGCTGCTAGACAGACCGATGGACGGCATCGGCATGGTGAAACAGACTTTTTGGGACTTTTCTATACCTACCTATCATCGTAATGTCGAATTTTTGATTAAAACCTCGATATTTTTTTATTCACGAAACCAATATACTTGTCCTATAGAACAAGTAAGCATTTGTCTTTTCTGCAAAGGACATTTTGCTTATAAGTTTAATTTATAAAAGTTAAATTTTAATAAAAATTTAAAAAAAAGCTTTTTATAACTTGAAACGAGTCCAAAATTATTGTAATATGAACGCAGAACAAGAACATCATAAAAATCTTTAATAATTCTTGTTACTTTACTTTCCTTCCATTTAGGTTTTCTTTCGTCATTAAACAACAATGATTTCATATTGCATATCTATCCAGTTTCTTTTTTTTCAAAGATGGCAGCAGAACACTCGGGCGTATGAGCATCATTAAAATTTAATATTGCATGTACCTATATTTGCGTTTCAGAGTTCTTCATCATTTTTCTTGATATCAATTTCATAACCATTTTAAATATTTCATATAGGTACCTCTGCCTACATACATTCTTAAAAAAATCGTTAAGAAAATACTGAAAATTTCATAACGATTATTTTTTAATTTTAAAGTCTTTTAAGATGTATCCTATGTCCTACCTACATAGCCAATTGAGTCCAAGCATAAAATATGTAATTCAAAAACTTTCAAATTCGATCAACAGCATACAAAATTTTCCATTCCCACAACTCGTATACATAATTAAAAACAAAAAGGAACATAAAAGTTGAACTGTCAAACAAAAATATGTAATCATTCTCGATTATGTGACTAACGCTTCGCTTCATGAATGCACTCTGAACACGTCCATATCAGCATATTATACAAAATGGTGCACAAGAAAAATATAAAAGTACTTTCAATAGTGAAAAGAAAATTCATTTCAGTTGATGATGAAATTGTTTTCGCTTATTGCGCCGAGGTGTACCCTGTACCCTCCATCATCAGAGCCCCCGCCAAAGGCTGACGGTGTGGACTAACGCATGAATGTGTATAATGCTATCGAGAGCACGTAACAACCCAAATTCGGACAAGAACTTCTTTGATGCGACGCGACGTCCACCGTTAGCATTTCTCCATTCTGTTTACCTCTTTACACAGAAAATAAAAAAATCTATTACGATTACCGTTATCTTTCTAGAAACTTCCATATCCATAAAAAAAAGAACCAAATAGGAATTTAAAAACAACTTAGAAAAGCAAGCGACTGACCGAGAGAGGCCAGATTGAGATTCCAGAGTTGTTTTTTGCGTTTAAAAGAGATGTTCAAACCATCATCGTGATCGTCGTAGTTCGTAGGCACCGTTATTCAAAATGTACGTGTTGTCATTTCCTTATGGAACAGACTGAATGAATTGCTGTTCCCATAGTGAATCTGAAGAGAGTTTGACTTTTGTCAAAGTAAAAAAAAAGGCAAACCGGATCATTCACATGACTCGTGGACATTGACATCTACAAACCATAATGGCAACCACATGCTAATTTTGGTCTTAAATCTGGTGATGCCGCTAAAGACATGCCGCAGCAGCCCCTGTGGTGGCTAAAGTACAACTTATTTTGTTTTGATCAAACTGTTTCATTTTCTGTCTGTCAATGTCAATACTGAAATTGACAGTAAAGTTCCCACGAAAAATGAAGGTATGCAGCAAAAGTCTTTGACATTCATGTTTTGATCTGGGAAGACGATCAAAACAACCATTGTCGAAACTAGAACAACCAAATTTATGGGATTCCCTCTGACCAATTGGTGATGAATTCTAAACGTGGTGATTTAACTGTTTTTGATTATTGTTTTGTTTTTGTCGCTCCTGCTGCCGCCAACAACCCACCGATACGAACCATGGTTAGGAATTATGTAAACAAAAACAACAAAAAACGCGACCGACTGACTCACGCGGCGTCAAGATGGAATTCTTGAGATTGTTTTTATTTGAATTGTATGGTAAATTAAAGTGAAATGATAAAAATAATATGAGAAGTTATTTTGTCTTTCTGTTCACGGGAAGAGAGCGAAAGTACCGTAATTCACTTATGTATGCAAGGATGGTTGTGGGAGATCTAAGTGGGTTATTGCGCATTTGATTTTTGGTAGCTTTTCGTTATTCAGCTTTTATGGACGTCTTTTAAAGGTGAGAGGTAAAAGGAAGAGTTTGTTTACTTTGTCATTTCTGGAAAGTACCGTTAGGTAGGTACAATGAAATAAGTAACACATTGAGTATTTGAAAAAAAAAAAAAATGTAACTATACAGTTAAAAGTCTAAGTTATTTATTGTCTGCTTTTATGAATGAAGTGAAAAATAAAGCAATCTCATTCTCAGATAGTTAGGACATCAACCCTGTGAGACCGGGTTTCAATGTCGTTCATATGGGCCGTTATTCACGTTACCACTGGTGTGTTAATGAATGGCGTCCTTTGTAGACATGTGTTTCCGGCTTAAGAATATTGGTCTCTAAATGATTTCCCTTTAAAATAGACTTTCAATGGGCGCTGCATTCTTCAATATGAACACATTATGAATTATAAAGTAAGAACATTTAGACGTTAGCTTTAAAAAAAAACAGCTAAATCGTTTTCTTTTTCATTTTATTGTGTTTCATAATACGCTGGATGTTCATGCAACCTCGTAAAGCGAATGCAAACAGTTGCTATACTACCTATGTATCGGTAGGTTTCCGGTGTCGTGAACGATACTTCAAAAAAATAAACAAGTGTTTTATACATACATACATCACTTCTATTCGCAATGCTGGAACTGACAGCTGGATATCAAACTTTTCTTTGGATGCACTCATTTTCGCTCCGGTCTATTAAAAATGCAAATAAATGTAATTTCTTTGCTTTTTCTTAGTTCTGAACAATTCGCGGAATAAAACCCCTTTGGAGGAATTTTTTTACCTCGTATTGTTCATATGGAAAATCTATACAATTTTTGGTTCAAAACGGTTTATATTCGTGTTTTCGCTGGATAAGCAATTGACTTGAAAAAAAAATAACAAAATTGAGTTTCACGCAGTGACAAAGTTCTTGACTAAGAAGAAAAGTCGTCGCAGAGTATTTTGGAATAGATGTCATCATACATTTATTCTGGTCGATTTTCGGTTGAAGGAGAAACAACTTGGAAAAATGGTTGGAGTATCGGCTTCAACCAAAACCGAGAGCAAATATGTAATTGTCGTGATGGAAAACACCATTAGTTTTAAGAAAATTTCTATTTAGAGCAAACTGTTGCAACATCCACATTCCACGTTGCCTGCAAGCAACGATGCCCTTCCTGTACTTGAGAACGTCAATTATTTCGGTGCAATGAAATATATTTATAAGTATAAGTATAAGTATATAAATATATATATAAGTCCCCGGTTGCTAAGTCCACCGAGGGACTTTGTTCCCACGTAGTGGGAGCTTAGTCCACTTAAGAGAAGTGGACTTATTTCCCATGTATGGTGAGAATTTAATCCCAAGAAAATCGTGTGAATTTAATTCCCCTTGGATGTGAAATACGTTCCCACTTCCTTTTCCAAAACAAAAGAATTTAGAAATATTCAAAAAAGGCATACGGAGCTTACATCGGAAAAAAGTGAAATGGGTAAGGGGGGGGGGCATTTTGCTGCCTATCTGCAACCTCCTTGTTTGGTGACTCCTCCTACCGACCAATTGCCGGTACGTCCCGTCTTTCCAAGGTCATGCAAACACTTTTAAATCATCAGGTGAAGATATATTCGGAGATCGGGAGCTTTTAAATGACCGACAGTACGGTCAATCGTTCCACTGGTGATCTGATGGCATATCTCACCGAACAGTGGAACAAATCTTTGCATCACTTTGGCGAAATCAAGATTATTGCGCTTCATATATCAAAGGCATTTGATAGAGTTTGGCATGAAGCCCTTTTATCGAAAATTTGGTATCGATGATATTCTTATTCGTTGGATTAAAAGCTATCTTCTGGACCGTTCAATACAAGTTGTATTGTACAGTTTCAAGTCTGATCTATAAAAAATGAATTCTGGTAAGCCCCAGGGCTCCGTTCTGTCTCCGACTCTCTTTCTCCTTTTTATATCTATGCTTCTCAAACTTTTCTACACCTGCTCGACAGAGTTCAGAAAAAAGCGTTAAAATTAATAGGAGAGAGAAACATTATGGAAATATATCCATCACTCGAACATCGTCGAAATGTTTCATAAACATTTCCCCCGTTACAGTCGTCTTGCTAGGAACGCTCATCAGTTTACACTTGAGCCCAATTTCGGACGTACAGTGAAATATAGGGATTATTTCTTTAGCCGTACAACATGAATGTGGAATGAGTTGCCTGGTACAATTTTCCCTTGCCATTTTGATCTTCAAACATTTAAGACCAATGTTCATCGACACCTCCTTTCCCTTCCTCCCTAATTTGTTATTGCTCGCGCTGTGGCTAATCATTAAAAGGGAAAACCCTTGAGCGCGTGTGCCGTATAAAAAAATCGTCTCGCTCATATTCTAGACACGCCTATGAAAATGAAGATTCTTGTAGGGAATTATTTCACAACTTGGTAGTTTTGAAGTTTCTTTGGCGACACATTTTCGCAGATATTGTATGGAAACGAAAACCAACTAGCAGTCCACACTTATAAGATAGCTAGCAGTCAACAAAATGACAGGAATTAACTGTCAAAGTTCGGAAATCCTGGAAATACTTTAACTATAGGAAAAATGACTTTCATATTTTAAACAGAACTCCTCCGCATCCTTTAGATTCTGAGACCTTATTATCTTACAGTAAATTTTTTTTCCCATATAGGGATGTTAAGGAATAACACGACTCCGTGTGTGACTCAGAAAATGTCATTCTTTTAAATCGACTACATAATAAACATTGAATAGTTGACACAAAAAAAATAATACATAGTGACAGAGATGCCTCGATACCCATCCGAATTGCATCTTACACCCACAAATTGCAAGTTGAACAAAGTATCGACAAAGTATTTAACACTTTCATTTTCATTGAAAACTCAAACTAATTGTACCTAGATGCTCGCTTACAACATAAAATTCAATGGTTATTATTATAAGAAATTGATTGTCTGTAATTGACGAATTCAAAAGCCAACCATACATAGGTACCTAACTCTACGAATAAGAAACAAGTATAATTTAACTGTTATTAATCGAAAGTTCATCAGCAAGATATTTGTACGAAGCCTAGATGTACTTGTATATAAGTAAGTCCTGAATCCTGATCCTCAAAACAACAGCTAAACCCACGCAGAAATAAAGTTTCAAATAGTTATTTATTATTTTTATCAAAATAAATCAAGATAGAGTTAGGTACACAAAGCAAACCAGTTCAGTGGGTTTTCACCTTTCAAATATTTGAAACATCCATCTAATCGCTCATTTGGCAACCCTGCTTTTTGCCCGCCACATAAAATCGAAACGGATTCATCTATGAGTGTAGGTACAACCAACGTGATGCCGTGCAGCAGCCACAGCCACAGTTTAAGCCACGCTAAGAGGAGACCGCATGCATCGGTTTCGGTTGCCTACTTCACTCACGATGCAATTGCGCTTTCGTGCGAACGGTACGGTTTATGGATCACGAAGGTGCAAATTTGATCTCCGCTTAAGTTTGCAGAAGAAAAACCTGTCGGACCCTCATCGGAGATTATCGGGAAAAATGCGTGCACCGAAGAAGAGGCAAAGAGCGAAGGGAACCGGGACTACGACCACGACCACCTAGAGAAGAGTCTAGGACTAGTTTAGTGGTACAGCCTGCATTTATGAGACCAAGTTTCCAATTTAGTGGGTAACGTAGCCGGAGCGGTCTCTAGGGAAAATTTTCTTTTCTATGCTATGCCTTTGCCTTGCTTCACTGACATTGCAATGCGGAAGCGATGTAACCGGTGGTTGGTGGTGGTGCTAGTTCTGGCGCTGGTGCTGGTGGAGCTGTGTTAGTGGTTGGAAAAAGTAGAAACTCGTGATGGTAAGATGGTAAGTAAGGCTTCCCCGCTCCTGTTTCACTCCGGTTTCGCTGCGGCAATAATCACATTTAATGATGATGTGGTATTGCCGGTTAGGTGGCTCCAGCAAGCCCGACCGTGATTTGCCATTTGGTTGGCTGATGGACTATGTAATAGGAGCGAAGTTCGAGTTCGAGTTTTATGGTGTGTTTTTTGGTTTTGGCTTTGGCTCTATTCCCCCTAGCGGTTAATATGTATATCTAAGGAGCTGAAAGAAATGTATTTGGCAGATGTTGAAATATAATATGACAACCTGGCGTGGCGTGTAGGTTTATACACTTTTACAGCTTAGATATGGATAAGTATTGCGTTATTGATTTATTACTATGCCCTCATTTCTTTTGTAAAACAAATAAGCTGGAGCAGTATCTATAGAGAAATCATCAAAAATTGTACCTACAAGAGTAATGACATAATCATTTTCAAGTCTTGAGGATTTTTGTCTGTGTTTCATCTAGCGCGTGACAGCTTAATACATATATAACGCTAGAGGGTTTTTGAATCCTTTATCAATTAAATTGAATTTAAAATGTAGGTTGATAAACAAAATACATTATTTGTGAAACGAAAAGACGATGAAACTAACCATAAGATGTTTGGCCACATAGGACATATTCTGACAACCAAGTCGTTATAATTGTGTCAAAATTTGAGTTTCTTAATGCACGTAAGAGTACTACGAAGTTCTAAAATCATGTCCAATTAATTATGCAACTATCAGGGCAATTTTTCTGGCCAAGAGATATCGCATTATCAGTATTGCGGTCGTCAAATACTTTGATCTTTAAAGGCAAGTTCACACAAGGTTGCACTGCAATAATTGAACTGGACGTATTCTTTGTACGAAATTGTGTGAGCTAAATCGCACTACTTTGCTTTAAAAATTTTAGTAGGTATGTACTATGAAAAAAAGTAATTACTATTGCAATCAGTGCATACTAGGCGCCGCTGCTATCTTCAGATTGTATTGCATAAAGCTATTAGCAACGAAGTGATGAGCCACTAGAGGGCGACACAGTCAATCGTAATCTCCAGAGTACTTAGATTTTAGGTATATACAGGGTGGTCCAAAAGAAGTCATCCATCCGATGTTGTTTGGCTCTCTTTTTTTCTAAATGAAAAACTTCGTTTCTGTTTTTTTTTTTATTATGTTTATTTGAACCTTTAGAATTGTATTATGGTCAAGTCGAGAAGACGATATCGGCCAAATTGGGGCCGTCACAATTGATTGCTCGATTGATGGCATTTTTCATCACTTCAGCGAGAACTTCGGGCGACAGATTCTCGCACTCGTGTCGAATGTTGTCCTTGAGGGCTTCCAGGGTCTCGAGCTTGTTCACGTAAACACGGGACTTCAAAAAAAAAGACAAAAAAAAGTCTGAAACGGTTAAATCGGGCGATCTTGCGGGCCAGTGCAAACCGCCAAAACGAGAGATGAGGCGACCCAGTAACCCCGCCGCCGCCTTCAGAATGTCGGCTCATGTATCGCTACATGGCTTGTTCATTTGTATTCTGCATCTATCTAGTCCACAAATGTCAAAACAGATTTGACATTGGCGGCCATTTGCGAAAATAAGAGCGTCTTCCAATAGGGTTATTTCTTTTGGCCCACCTTGTACAATGGTTAAGACTGAGAATCAGGGAGGGATTAAGAGCAAATGTGACGTTAGACAGTTATAAAATTGAAATAATGTAAGGCCTCAAAATGATTTTTTCTTGAGTCTAAAAAAGTTATCACCCTGTGAAGATCACTTTCCCGAGTCGAAATCTGAAACTATTTGTCATCACTTCATCTGTCAAAAAATTTGAAAGCTTCTTGACAAGCTAACATTGCATAGACAAATTGCATTTTTTGTAGTAGATCAGCATTATTTATTGTTTGTTGGACTTCAAAATGTCTTATTGCCAACTATTTCTAATTTTTAGAAGTTCGATCAAAACAATTACAATGCGTTAAGGTCAAATCTATTCCACTATTCCAAACAATACCCATGTATTGATGGATATAATATTATCCTTGAAGACATTTCTATAAATCTCTTACATGTGCAAATTTATTATTTACCAAGTCGCGTCATGTGCTTGAAATTCTTCAAGACTTCAAAAATTTGCGACAGCGCAGCGGCAGCGGCATCGGCATGGCATAATGGCAAAGTGTTATGGGTTAAATGGGTGTAATTTATATTTCTGTCCTTTCCGGTTTGGGTTTCGGCATGTGCGATGCTTGACATTCTTAAACATTTTTGTTGTTTTTGCTTGTGCTTTATGGAACACTTGCCGAATTAAATAACAACGAAACAATTGCAAATTAAATAAAACATAAAACAAATCTTCCATGTTAAAATTAAAGGATCTTCAACTTGTTCTTTTTATTCATTCAATTGGCATACTAACTGTCAGTTATTTTTAAATATTAAACTTGACCCAATAACGTGATTATTTTTTAATTTTTTCCGCTTTAATGTCTGTGAATTTGATGATAAAGTGCGACGCCTTTTATTGTAGGCCTGACGCTTTATGTATGTATGTATGTATGTAGTTTAATTTACATAAATGTCTAAAAATACACAAGTTGAATGGTCAAAAAAAAACTGCTTTATTCTTTGTTTTGATTGACAAAATCTTCGATAAGTGGTGTGTCAAATGGAGAAGTTATGCAAAATGACATTAAGAAATGTAGTTTGTACCTAAGGCTTACACTTGATTACACTTAAATTCTTTGAATGAGAAAAGATTTAAGTTTGGAGATAAGAAAGTACAAATAAATATTCAAAATCGAAAATGGATTAAATATTATAGATGGAGATAAATATACCCTTCCCATGCGTTTGAGCCAATTTTCGAAGCAATTTTGAATTCAGTTAGAAGTAGGTACCTATGTATACCTAACCTCTCGAAAACATGCATGTTGAATGTGTCACCCGCTTCTTTCGGCGTTGAAAAACGTTTTATGTTTGACATGTGGGATTAGGAAGAATTAATTGGGTGTCAAGTCAGGACTGAACTGCCGCGGATCCATCAATTAATTCGATGTTTTGAAAGCTTCAAAATGTACTTGCTCCATTCGATGTGCGTTCGTTTACTTTTGTTAACACTTACCCGGACGCCACACATGCCATCTACTGGCAAGACAGTTGCAATACACTCACATTTTTTACTCACACAGATAAACTTACAGCCAACTGGAACACAGATAGGTATCTGACAATTAATAAATGTAGTAACTTGCTTCCTTGCTTGCCAGTAGCTTATTTTTACACTTGTCAGGAGGTCAGTAATATTGCCTCTGGAACACCAACGTATGATAATTTCCATTAACGCTCTGTTCATCGTTGGGCAGTGTTCAGGAATGCTCCTTGTCAAGAACAGGGTGATTGGTATACTACTTTATTAAACTACAACTACAAGTTCCTAAGCATTTTTATACAACGCCCTTGCATTTCCTCCTCTCGCAGCTTGTTCAGCACTTTCCGCCAATTGGTCTAATCTTGGCAAAACAATTTACGATGAGCATCAGTTTCAATGTTTTTACTTGTGTGTGTTATTTTATCTCAGGTATCTTGTACACTGCCTAAAGCAGCGTTCACACGCAGACAAGACTATGGGACAACACTCATTTGTCTTGTCCGAGCTTCTTGAACGAGGTTGGACAAGACAATGCCAGCCAGTCTATATATCGATATTGTCCTCAGAGATAGCTCGCCATAGGTAGACAATATAATGACGATTGTCTTGCCCTGGAAACAGTTGTTCACATGAAACAATAATTGTCTTGTCTCATTGTCTTCGCCTCTGCATTGTGCCATGTGAAGACTGCTTAAAGGGTGCTTCATATGGAGCTGCAACAAATTATAGTGCAGAAGAAAACGCAACAACAACAATTATAGTGAAGACGATGAAGATGAAGATGTTCGTCTTTACTATAGTTTTCCAGCTAAATCCAATGTTCCTATAATCTGCATCCATGAAAGTGTCTGCATTTTGGCCTTCCCTCTCTATCACACAAGTATGATTTATATATTTTGCATCCTCTTTTTTTGCAGATCATGGCTTGCAGCTCCATGTAAAGCCACCTTAAGGCATTATATTGTGGATCTGTCAAAAAATAAACAAACGAAAATGGCGGCTCTCTGTGTGCTCTTTTCCATTTTTGGTATTGTAGTGTAGAACTAAGACTTACATATGCTTTATTTTAAACCTATCTTACAGAAGTTATCAAGAACAACGAATGTCATTGTATAAAACTAGATGTCAAATTATACAGGTTTCAATTAGTTGTAACAGTACCTACATACTTATGGCACTACATAAAAGGTCTGTTAAGCTTCAAATCAAAGGTTTAAGGCTTGAGCCTGAAAAAGAAGCTCAAAAAATGACCTTGCCCAATTTCGTATACATATTCAAAAAAATAATTGAATGTTATTTTTGTTCTTTCTCCATTTTGATTCAATGTATATCAGATAAAGAATCTTGTTTTCACAGGTCCACCACATCAAAAACATTGCCTGTGCAATAGTAACAGTTAATAGAAATGTAACTCTACTAAGGTATAGGACAAAAATCCATGATCTAGTTTAATTAATTATTTTTAAATCTCTTTGGAGATTTTTGTGAGAAGCTGCACGTAAGCAGTAATAATTATTTGGCCATGGAAGACGCAGTCAGGTAAGATTTGGCCACAGTTAAGCCAAACATTTTTGTAAACCAGATCATTCGTTCATTTTGATAAATGATTCAAAAGTTGTAAACAAAGTATCAAAATAAGAGAAGGAAGGACACTTCTAAAAAAAGAAAAAAAAAATGGTGTCAGCGCGGACTTGAAAAAGATAAATTTGAAAAATGATTGAACACCTTTAAAAAGTAGTTCGTATAACAGTAATTTAATCATTATGTAAACATACATTCACAAACACAAACATGCACTTAAGACACATTCAGTAGCTGATTAAATTAAAATTGAACCGGAAACACATCACTATCCGCCATTAGATCTGTGTTGGTCAGTTTAATTTTGTCGGCCATCTATTTGGATAGATATGACAAATATTTATTTAATCATTCAAAAACACCAAATTTTGACCTAATAATATTTTTAAAAAATGCATATGTTGAGGTGCATTCTAGGTTCCTTTTATCGGAACAAAATCATGTTTGTTAACATGCCACAGGTATGTAGAGAGAGGTATTTGTCCGATGTGTCCTAGTTTCTATTCTTGGAATATAAGGTGCTGGCCGTCCATATTTATTTTGATCAACAATCTTGTTTATTTAGTCCAAAACACGTAAACATGAGAATAGTGACGAGTTACCTTACCTTTTTATTTTCAATGCGTCTGTGGATAGCATTTTTTTTTCTTTTGGTATAGATATGTCTGCAATGAATCACTCTTGAAAATTGAAAATGAATAATTTTTCAAATTTTGAGTGGTAAGATTTATTTATAGATTGGATAAGTGTTTAAATGAACTCACCTTCTCCTGGTGTAGGTATGGAAAGCTCGAAGACTAATATGTACCCATCTGATATTCCACTAACAACACTTTTAATTCAAAAATAAACTGGTTCGGTGAGCCAGAAAAGCAAACGTTTCATTATTAGAAGAAACCGTTAGCACTTCAAAAAAAACTGGTCTTAACCGCAAGATGTGCGGAACAAGATGTTAAAGTAAAAATTTAAATCGGAAACATTTAATGGCATATGACGCCAATTTATATGCATACTTAAAAATTCATAAAATGTATCTGGTCTTTTTGATTAGCAATCAAATGAATGTGAAAAATGTGAACGTGACTTAATCACGTGGTTTTTAATGGTTTTTTTTTTGGAAGTCGTCGGTTTGGATTTATTGAATGGCGCACCTTTATCGCGCACTAAGTAGTTCAATTTCCATTGCACTTTTATATAAACGTATACCTAATGTCTGGTTTGTAAATGTAGACATTCCAAAAAACGTTTCTAAATTAACTATTGCCTTCTCGTTACAAATGATATATATATTATGTATATAAAATTGGATGTGTTTGTATGTATACTTATGTATGTATGTCGTGTATGGACTCCTTAACCACCCAACGGAATTTTATGAAATTTTCAGGCTAAATATTGTTGAGTCCAGGGATGGTTCCAGTCAAGGTTTGGTTCCGATCGGGTGGAAGACAAAAATACGTATAAAGTGCAGGCTTTTAACAATTTTTGGTCCATTTTTACTTACGATTATAGGTAGGTACTATAAGGCAAGTTATGGATTCGTGCAAAAAAAACAAATTTTGAGATAACAATCACACATGACATTACGGTGATGGAGAAGTCGAAAAAATGGGTCTTGAAATTCCGTCCATCTGTCTGTCTGTCTGTGTTCGCACCTCTAGAGCCTGAACGGATGGGCCGATTCGCGTAAAATTTGGTATTTAGTAGTTATTTAGAATTCCCTAGGGGAATCTTTTTTCATTTTTGCTCTAGGGCAACAAATGACGGTACCTGCCATACAATCGTCAAGAAAAAAAATACAGTACATAGCTATCTTTTGGTTAGAAAAGATTTTTAAAAATTTGTCTTACTGGTACCTCTCATAGAACCAGTATTTTCAAACCAAATTTTCTCGTAAGCTATACACCCGATTTAAATAAAATTTTGGACACAGGAAGTCAGTCATAACTTTATTCCTACAATTATGGCATTTCAAAATTTTCGAATTTTTTTTGTTTTTGATTTTTAATAATTTTTTTCAAAAAAAAATTGTTTTTCGAAGTACGTTGGAAATGGGTGTATTGATTTTTTTTTAGCTTTATTTTATCACATGTGAACTAAAGATTACCATATACATATTTACATACTCAAAAAACTTTCAAAATATTTGTTTGAAAAGTTTTTCAAAAATAAACATTTTAGAAAAAAAAAAACTGGTCGAACGATTTTCAATATTAGTTTTGAAATTTTATTGCAAACTTAGTTTTTCTAAAGGTCGTTCCACACTATCCCACAGTGTAGTACGACATGTCAAAAAAAAGTGTGAAGGAATGTGTGAGGGATTTACATTCAATCCTAGAAAAATATTTCAGATCTAAACACCATGTCAAATCGTATGAGATCTGCGCTGTCATATTCTGTTTCCACACTATATTATACACCTGTTTCATCACACATTTTTGACATGTCATATTACACTATGGAATAATTTCAAATTACAGAAGTTCAAAGGGATATTAATACCCTTTATAATGAATTAAAATGTGCGAGGAGAGAAAAGGAATAGAAAGATAGAAAAGAAAGTAAGTACAGTGGATTGAGATTAAAGGTAATAAATATCTCACGAAAACAACGGAAGCTATATAGTGTCAAAACCGAACGAAACGTTGCCGTCCAACCTGTAAAATGAACACGCAACCCATTATGGACGGATTGCCGCGCCGAAGCAAAATATGTGTTTTCCTCTGAATAAGATGACTGTGAAGCAAAGAGGACATACATACAAAAAATTCATATATGTATTCATATTCTCTCTGCTTTGAAGTCACACACAAAGTCAGCATACCTCTCAGTCTAACACTCATTCTTAAGGGCTTACCATAATTGAAGAATAGTACGTACGTTGACTTACGAAACAGTAGAAATACATGTAATTTGTTGTATATAACGTACGAAAATATGACATTCCTACTTTTCTAAAGGGTATTCTTCTTTTTTCTTTCTTCTTATTTTTAAAGGCTATTATGGGCAATTGATGTACTTTACAAATCGGAAGGAAACTTTTCGTTCGGTTTTGACACTTGCTTACTTTTTTTCGCGTATTATGGTTGGACCTTAAAGGCTGAAATATAATGGACGGAAACAAACGGAAGCTAGTGTCAACACTGAACGAAACGTTGCCGTCCAAACTGTGAATTGAACACGCTACCCATAATGGATCGGATTGCAGCGAAAGCAAAACATGTATTTTCCTCTCAACAATAGGATGACTGTGAAGTGAAGCAGAGAGGACATACAAAATAACTCATAATATTCTCTCTGCTGTGAAGTCACACACAAAGTCGGCATACCTCTCACTCTCACACTCACTCTCATATCCATTCACAGTCAGATGCAAATTTACGTCCGTAAAGTGCGATAGCGAGCGCAGTTTAAACAACATTAAAAAACATTACAAACCTAATGCATATTATGGATTTTGACAGAAACGCAACTTAAAAGTGGGCGTGTCCTAAAAAAATTTTTTTTTTTCTTTTTCATTTAATCAAAAATTATAAACAAACAAAGTAGTATACCTTCCCGGCGGACATCCTATACAAGACAAGTTATACCAAAGACAGGCCGCTTCATAGAAGAAAAAAGAAACCGATTTGATATTGCCTCCGCCTTTTTCCTTTCTGCCTTTTCCCTTTTTTCTTCTATGAAGCTGCCTGTCTTTATTATTATACTCTGTTACACATAACTGCTGGAACACAATGGAGCCGGAGCCGGAACCGCAGCCGCAGCCGTATCGCATATCAAAATATTGAATACACACGAATTCAATGTTGTGAACACAACGAGACGGATCCGCAACCGCAGCCGCAAACCACGACGGACGAGTTGGCCAACTTTTAATAAATACGTGCGTATTTTTGACATTCCATACAAAAAAAAAAAAAAAAGAGCAACGTGCTAATAAAATCCTTTTAGAAATTAGGTCAGGTAATTAAAAATTTATTGAAAAGACTATACATGATGCGATATATGTTTTAGCATCTTTTATATTCATATATATGTATGTTTCTCAGTGGAAATTGTAAGAAAACGTGGAGTATGTACGACTCCATTGTGGGCACTTCTAATTAGGTACGTACGGCATGCGGTACGGTTGCGGCTGCGGTTCCGGCAGCGTTTTTCTATTGTGTTCCAGCAGTAATTGGGCAGTACACCTCTTATGAGGAAGCTTTTCTTTTATCAGTAGCGTGACATATTTTTGCACCACACTAAATTGAAGGAAACCCCCATACAAATTGTTCAGCCACCACTGAATTTCCAATTGCATCTGACGTGAGTCCCACATCTTATTCAAGGCACATCTAAATGTGCACTGATTGTTTGTGGCCTGGCTGCTGGCTGCTGCTATTTAAAATTCAACCCCTTTTTAATTGATGTGCATTCAGAGTTACCAGTGTTCTTTTGGTAACTCGTTCAGCTTTCTTTCCTTGGGTTTCTGCTGAAGAGCTTTTGGTTTTAGAGCTTTAACATTTTTTTAAGATTGTTGCTTATTTGAAATGCTTACTACGGAAACCCTGCAAGAGCTTTTGTGTGAAAAGCACTTACGGAAAACAAAAGAGTGCGAATGAGAGACAAACATCCATATCTTCCCTGTGCTGCCCAATTATGTGTAACAGAGTATAGTTAGTCTATTGTAATACCCACAAACTTTCATGTTTTTCGCGCTCTTATGTTGGTAAGCATTCTTATTTATGTACCTGTATCAAATTTCAGCTTTCTAGCTAAACAATTGCGACCTATAGAGAGTATAAATACGGACGGACGGACGAACATGGCTAATTCGACTAGGCTTTTGATTCTGAGTCAGAATATACCTAAATACTTTTCTATACCTAACGGTGTTATTTCTCTATGTTAAAAACTCCACACCTTATACATGTTAGCAATTATATAAAACAAAAAGGGGCAATACTGCTTTATGCGAGAGAGAGAAAACAAAAAGAAAATGTAAAAGAAAAGAAAAAGGAATCAGTTGATTTTACGCAGTCGTACGGAAAACTACCTATAAGTCAATTTGAATTAATAAAGATTTCGCGTTTATGTTAAACTGAATTCAGTGTTTTGTTTTATCGGAATAATTATTTATTTAGCTAACATACAATATACCCATTCTATAGAATAGGGCATAAAAAAAAAAACATCATTTTATCACAGTTAAAAAACCACATCAATGACACGACTGGCGCCCAACTCGGCGCATGCCGGCTTGCTGGCGTGATAGCCCACGCAGTCTATGAATAACTTTAAATTTTGTTATTATAGCGTAGAGGTGCCGAAAGCGCCGCGCGATCCGTCCGGCCGCGCTGGCAGGGGGTTTTTTTTAAATGAATAGGTACCTACATTTCGTTTATTTTTTAAAACATTTTATATGTTCAAACATATTGAAGTCAGTTCAGGACAATATACATCTTATAAGTGAATTGTCAACTTTACCAAAACATCTAATCCATTCAAATATTTTAAAATGGCTGCAATCATATCTAATAGGATGAGAACAGCAATGTTCTTATTGACCAACCTTTTTCTAGACCAGCTCAGACACCTTCAGGTGTTCCCCAAGGAAGTCGTCTCGGGCCTCTTCTCTTCCCAATATTTATCAATAGCATAGTTTCAGTTTCAGTTTCAGTTTTTATTATTATTAAAGCATGAATTGTACATTAAGAACTTAATCTTTTTTAGCACAAATATTAAATTGTATACATTTTAGTGAAAAATAATATTAAACATTTTGAGACTTAAAATTAGCGGAGAACAAAAAATAAGTTTGGAAAAAGATAACATTTATAGTGTATATAGTATAAAATTACCTATTAAAAAGAAATCCAACGAACTATTTTACTATCATTATTTATTATTATGTTTTTATTTATTATCAAATTATTATTATTATTGTTGCTGCGTAGAAAAGTACTTGATGACTTCTCTTCGAAAATTAGGCAAGCTGATAATTCTTCTTATATATATCGGTAAGGTATTCCATAATCTTATAGCATGAATGAAAAATAAGCGGGATGAATTCAAGTATCTAAACTTTGGCACAAGAAGGCTTTGAGATCTTTGCGATCGAAGAAAATTTAAATTATTGAATAGGTAAAACGGTGATCTGGTTTGCATAACAGAATGGAGAAAAATACAATTTCTGGCCCTACTATAATTTACCAACGAACATCCAATAATGCTACGGGTGTATGCTGATATATGGTTATGGCGTCTAACTCCAAAAATGTAGCGCACGCAATCATTAAAAGCCACATCCAGTTTATGCCTTGATAACGAGTCAAGTTCACTATATACTACTTCAGAATATGTAATAATTGGTAAAATTAATGTTATTACCAATCTCTTACGCGTATCGAGGGGAGTATAGCTAGCAGCTACCCAAAGCTTTCTTAAACAACCATAAATTTTGCCAATAACAGAATTTATATGGTTGCAACAAGATAGTTTTTCATTGATACGGATTCCAAGGCTTATCACTGAATCAACTAAAGTAAGTTTATTGTTTGACAGCATTATATCATGTAATATGTTTTTATCGAAATTTTTGTGTGAAATACCAATAGCTTGAGACTTTCTTGCATTTAAAAGAAGGCCATTTCTGATTGACCACTCATTGATTCTTTTTAAATCTTCATTTAAAAGAGCAACCAGCCGAGGAAGGCACGTAAAGGGTTTTGCAATATGAAGTTGTACGTCGTCCGCATACATATGAACAGAACAATTTAGGGATTCTTGAGGCAAGTCGTTTATAAAAATGCAAAACAGGATTGGGCCTAAAATTGATCCTTGTGGTACGCCTTGTTTGATATATTTTTGTGATGAAGATCTGTCCTTAAAAACAACTCTTTGTGACCTCTTATCTAAGTAGCTCTCAATCAACTTAGCTGCGTTTCTCTCGAAATTGAAAAAGTTCTTAAGTTTCCAACAAAGAATATTATGGTCAACTTTATCGAACGCCTTCGAAAAATCAAGCAAACACAGGAGGGATAAATGTCCCTTGTCATAATCTTGCCGAATTTCCTCAAGAAGATTCACCATCGCAGTTGAGCAACTGTGTCTTGGTCTGAACCCTGATTGCTTGTAGAATAGTAAGTCATATTTTTCAAGATACTTTTTGATTTGCTTAGCCAAAACACCTTCAAAAACTTTAGATAAACTTGGTAGTATGCTAATAGGTCTAAAGTCACTGGTCAAACAAGGATTAGATTTTTTCGGGACAGGTATAACTTTTGCTACCTTCCAATCAGTAGGGAACACTGAAACCATTATGCAAAAGTTAATAATATGCGTTAAGTGAGTAATTACAAGAGGAGCAATAATTTTTACAAATCGAAGAGATAATCCATCCTCACAAACAGAATTTGATTTAATATCTAAAAGGCTTTGCATAACATCAAGACAAGATATCACTTCAAAGGTGAATTTCGGTCTAGTGCTGATTTGAGCAATGAAATTAGAATCAATGCTAGGTCTTTGAGTTGTATCAGACAAGAAATAATTATTTAAATCATTGGCATCTAGGGCAGAATCATCCTTTATTTTGTTACCAATTCCAATTTCTCGAATATTGCGCCAAAGTTCCTTAGAAGGAAGGGCAGTACTTAGTTTAGAGGTGAAGTAATTTGTCTTGGCATCGCGAAGAACTTTGGTAGCATTGTTACGTGCAAGTTTGTAATTAGACCAACTCCTTCCATTGGGACAATGTTTCCATTTACTGTAACAATTGTTTCTATTTTTTATTGCTCTTAAAACATCAGAAGTATACCAGGGGCAGTCTTTATTACGTATTAAAACTGTTTTTGTTGGAACATGCAGATTGTATAAATAAGATATTAAGGATTGAAAGTGCTTTAGTTTTTCGCTTGGATTAGAAAGTGACCTACAAAATTCCCAAGGGAGTGCGTTTGCTGTAATCCAAAGTGCTTCCATATTGATTGAACTGAAATCCTTAAAACTAAAAGAACTAGGAACGCTTCGATGAGAAAAGTCTAAGTTGTATGTACAGAAAAGCATATCATGATCTGAAACTCCAGCTAGCGAGATTTGGTCAATCAAAAGAACGGAAGTTTTATCAGCTACCATAAACAAGTCCAGCAAGCTGGGTCGCTGGTTTGGACCATATCTAGTAGGGTATGAGTTGATAATGCTTAATCCTAGGGAATCAGACATGTCCTGCAACTGACGTGCACGAGAATCTTTTAATAGCATATCACTGTTGAAGTCTCCACAAATAATTACGTGCTCTAAGGTCGACGAGAATTCAGAAAGCGCTGAGAAGAAGGGTTCAGGAGACACACTTCTGTCTGGGATATAAACACAACAAACTATGCATTTAATATTGCCGTCATAAACCTCTGTTATAATGTACTCAACATTAGAGCCTAAAGATTTTTTAAGGACTCTGCAGTTAACTGAAGACTTGTAATATATTGCAATACCACCGCCAACAGTGCTGGTTATACGATCATTACGTATCAAATTGTAGCCAGGCAAATTGTGAAAAGAATCGTCCACATGTTCTTTAAACCAAGTTTCATTAATGCAAATCACATCAACCGTTGCCTTGTTAAAAATATAACGCAAATAATCAGTCTTAGATGAGTTCAAACTACGTGCGTTAAGACAGCAAATCTTAAAACCTTCTTTAGATTCAGATAACACATTTAAAACCACCCGAGAAGAAACTTCATTCGTGCCATAAGCTGTAGTTAAATTATTCATTTTTTTTTTTTTTTTTTTTTTTTTTTTTTACAAAACGAGATAGAAGAATACAATTAATTAATAGAATATAAGTAAGTAGATAAATTTATTCAATAATTCAAAAAGGACTTTTAAATAACAATTATAACAGTTCGATTTCACAAGTTATAGGTTAAGAACTAATTAATAAGGAAAGCAAAAGAAAACAAGATAAGTGTTTATATTCTGATGTCAGTGCTGAACGTCTTCTGGCTGCAGGTCATCTAAAGTGGCTGCAATGTTTTCTTGGGTTTCATAGTCGCTTGCGATTTTGATAAGATCATTTTTGTTTTCTACAGAAAGAGCATCTCCGTTTGCAGACAGCTTAACGAATACTCGTCCACGCGAAGAGAAGACTGATGAGAGTTTCATTTGTTTTTTGTATATTAAAGCTTGTTGTAAGAGTGTATGATTATGTTTAGTGAGACATTCATGAATACAAATGTTGACTCGTGGGAGTGTTTCAATTCCGATGTCGTTGGAACTCAGCTGCACTTTGCTCTTTTTACAATGACTGGCAATTGTTTTTAAAATAAAAATTTTTTCATAGGCGGAGTTGAATTTTATCATAATTGGTGGATGATTTTGTGAAAGAACTTTGGTTTTGGTGCGGTAAATGTTTTTAAGATTGGGAGAAGTTATGGATAATGTTTTTTGGCAGAGATATTGAAACATAGATTTGAGATACCTGATATCTTTCTTATAACTCCATTTGTCTTTTGCCTGCAGAAGTTCTCGAATTCTTTCGATGCATAAAGTCCGTGAAGGATTGGTTTTTTTACACATAAAGACCTTCAAAGACTAACGAGCTCGTGTTCGTTAAATCAAGTATTTTTGAACATATCAAGAGTGTCAATGCGATTTTTATATACAAAAATGTATACGTATGTACCTACATTATAAATAAATGTGAGGACCAATTTTTGATTTGATTGATTAATTATTTTATTTTGCTATTTCAAGTTTTTAATTATTTTAACAAACCATTTTTTAACTTATCAACGCATACCTGGACTCAATACGGAAGTACCCAATTGGATTAACCCACTGACGTTTGTCATTAAAAACCATCTACTACAGGGAGAGAGAGAGATACTAAACACTTATCAATAGGTACTTGACAATTTGACAGTGAATACATTTCAAAAAATGTAAATGATCATTCTTTTACTTTTATGAAGATTGAATTAATTATTAGCTTTATTTCGAATGAATCATATGGAAGCTTGTTGAATATTGAACGGGTTTTATAATCAATAATGGGTATGTTAACAAAATTCTTTTATGACCTTGAATTTGTAAAATGTGCAAATGTTGCATAATATGAGTATTCTTCTAATAATCAATAATACCTATGCGGTTAATGGATATAAAGTTTTAGCTGTTCTAATTCCTTTGGAATGTATTCCAAGATTTTTTATGAACTTTTTGGTTTGAATTCAATTGCTCATAATGTATCATAAGTCATCATTAGGTATCAATGAAATTATCCTGAAAATCGGTAGATAATAATGAGGTTGTATGTTTTTCGTCTGAGTTGGTATTTCATCATGCATTGACTCTGATGAATCATTGTGGATGAAACGTTGTCATCTCTTATGATGACCCACTATTTACATATGTCTCCCACATAAATGGCTGTTCAGAATTTCTTTTGAAGGGTGTTTTTTTTAGACGTGTGGTTTTCAAGAAGAAATCAAACTCCAAGAATTTAGCTTTAACATAAAGATAAGGGTGGCTTGGCTGGGTGCTGTATGAACAGGGTAGACTCTGATTGGTATCAACCTGGCGATGCCCAGCGTTGCAACTGTTTCATACGCATCAATTGTTCTTATTTTACCTCCTAAGTGGTAACCATCGGGTACTAGTCTTGTCCACCCGGACTTGACTTGCTAAACTTATAAGCCCGAGTGTTGAACACGGAAAAATAGCAACACTATAATTGCCCTACCATAAAGCTCCTCTGTTTCTCTTGTTGGGTAGCAGTTTATTCTGTACGAACACTTCAGAAAGCAAGCGAGGCGGCGGATAAGCTTCCAATTAAGTGAACCAACGGTGACGCTTACAGTCAGCATGGTAGGCACCCCATTGAGCTACTTCGACATATTCGGAGCTCAGGTCTTTGGGCGCTTTCATTATTATTAGCCAGGGTAGTGAAATAGAGAAAGTGGCGGATTAGCCCATATAGGCCCAACGGTAGTTCTCGCACCCCCATGTGGGTTACTGACTCTGGATTTCTCCAGCTCCTTTTGTCCAAGGAGACCAGCATAGGGCCTGGTCCCCCAGGTTGGGGGTTGTGCGTCGGGATAACTTCCCTACCACGTAAAAAAACTTTTCTTCCGAAACAACCAATTGACTCGAATATGGATGACCCTACTGATGACGACCCTAGCAAACGAAACAAGGACAACGAATTTCGGATCTGAACGTGGAATGTCCAGACCCTTAACAGACCACGTGCAGCCGTGGACACACACAGGCTAATCGACTTTTCTGCGGGGGGAAGTGTCATCTTAGCTAGCACATACTTTCCACACCTCAATATTCACAAAGGGACCTGGCGTTCTCCTGATCAAAATACCGTCAACCAAATTGATCACATTGCGATTCATAGCACACATAACATAAATTCGGACCACTGCCTTGTTGTAGCTAAAGTGCGAATGCGGATTCCCACCAGACCGCAGAATCGAGCATCCACTGTGAGAAAGTTTGATGTTGCGAAGTTACAATCGCAAGAGACTGCCACAACCTTTGCCAACCATGTCTCCTCTTATCTCTCGACAAGCCCGGCGCCGGCGCCAAACCCAGAGGCCCAGTGGCAACATTGCAAAATGGGCATTAAAACCGCAGCTACGGATGTTTTGGGTTTCATTAGGCGACTACAACGAAACACCTGGTTCGATGATGAGTGCAGGCTCGCACACTTATCATTATCATGCAGTTCTGCAGGCCAGAACCAGAGCTGCCAAGAGCGCTTCCCCTGAGGTAAACCAGCAAAAGGAAGGAGGAACATAGGCTTTTCAGAAAGAAAAAGAGAAAACTGGAAGAACGAATGGTTGAATCTATTGAGGGGTGCTACGGCAGAAGCAATGTTTGAAAGTTCTACCAAAAGGGTAAAACATTCGTCCAAGGGTTACAAAGCCCGAGCAGAAGTCTGTAGAGACGAGGGTGGGGATGTCGTAGTAGATACACAGTCGGTGCTGAGAATTTAGAAAGAACAATTCTGCAGACTGTTAAACGGCGAAGACAACCAACTAAGCGTTGTCAGGCAGAATGATCCATTCGTTTTGGATGATGAAGAACAAAACCTTTGCCACCCGACCAAGAAGAAGTTCGGGTTGCAATATCAAAACTTAAATCCAACAAGGCTGCTGGAGCGGTTGGCCTTGCGGCCGAACTCTTCAAAGCAGCGGGAGATGACTTGGTGAGGAGCATACACCAACTCATCTGTACAATCTGGTCGGATGAAAGTATGCCTGACGAATGGAACCTCAGCATTGTGTGCCCTATCCACAAGAAAGGAGATACTCTAAGCTGCGCCAACTACAGAGGTATAAGTCTCCTAAATGTCGCCTATAAAATCTTGTCGGCCATTATGTGTGAACGTCTGAACCCTTTCGCACGTGAACTGATTGGCCCGTATCAGTGTGGTTTCAGGCCCGGTAAGTCAACCGTCGGACAAATTTTCACACTTCGGCAGATTTTGGAAAAGACCCAAGAATTCCAGATCGATACTCACCACCTCTTTATCGATTTTAAAGTCGCCTATGACAGCGTGAACAGGAACGAGCTATACAGAGCCATGTCCACGGACCAATAAGATACAGACCGCCAACTCACCATATGGTCTCTCTTTTCGCCACCAAGCTAAAAATCAGCTGATCTGATATGCCATTTATTTTGAGAGTGTGACGCTCTCCCTTGCTTTTAAAACCCATTTGGCAAACACACCTACAAAATAAATGGCATACGCAGGTATAGTTGCCATTACAAAATGCACAGAGAGAGATGTACACGTATTCACAGCCAGGAAAAAATATTTCGAGGGTGTTTCAGGCAAGAGGAGTACGAGTTGGCGGTTTGTATATTGGTCCGTGACCATAACATACTAGATTTTCCATGTGAAATTTGTTTCGGTTTGGTTTTCCGTATCGCTATAACTGGCTCCTAAGTCTATTCATTATGAAATGTCTAGGGTAAAATGAAATTTAACAATGTTGGGTATATACCATTTTCGAATTCTTGATTTTTCTCTCAACATTTTTGCACATTCTTAATTTAGGCATTGCAGGACGACTTAATGTTTGTCGAGTTTGTCATGAGTCCGAAATATGTATTGTTTTTTTTTTTTTTTTTTACGAGATATCTCCATTGATTTCCAACGTTACCGGAATTATTTTAAGTGGTGAGTCATTGTGCTTAAAACAATGTCAACTCTGCTCGCTAGATATGAGGAAAAATGTCATCACTTATAATTTTAAAGGTCTCCTCATTCTTCGGGTGGGTGAGTCATCTTGTTAAAGAAAAATCTTAGCTAGCTTTATTAGACTTAAGGACTTTCTTACTATATCATTGCCCCTTCAAGACGAAATTGCCTTAACTATAATAAATAAATAAATGGAATATACATAGGACCTATTCTCCATAATTTGTTAAGCATTCTATGTTATGTTTGCATGTCTTGTTTTGGTCTATCGTCTAAATTCAAATAAATAAAATAATTTTATTAAATTGACACAATTAGGTATTGGAATTGAGCTAAGCATATACGTACCCATGTATCTGTATGTAGTATGTACCTACCTACATTGAAAATCCCAAGGAAATGATTGCAAAATTAAATTAAACTTATTGAATGTATCAAAATAGATATGAAATTCGTCGTGTTTTAAATGATCCAGAAAAAAAGTAATAAATTAGTGACTCAAGCCCGTTGCCACTACTTGGCGAGCCCTCAATTTTCAAAGCGATTTGCTACACATATCATAAATATGATGACGATGGCCAATTAGCGAAGAATTTCGAATTGAAATGATGTCCTTGAACTTTTGAAATAAAATGTTGACGAGATACAAATAAATGGTATACGTCGTACGTTGACTTCGTGATGTCACAATCAATTAATTTGTTTCGAAAAAAAGAAAAGTATTTTTAGTAATTTCGCTGTTTTTAGTAAGTATGTCTAAGATTTTCTTTTTATGGTTTATAATTAAACAAAAAATAAATAATTTGCTTATATTCTTTGGGACAGTTAATGGTCTCCTATAAAAAAATAAAATATATATAGCTACATACATGTAGTTACATAATAAGAAATGAATTGTGACATCACCAATTACTATAATAAGATGGATATATTGAGTCGGCATATCTTATAATTCAGTGAAGGTTCGTGATTTAATCAAATTTGAAGAGATGGGTGGATGCTTATGGCCATACGAAGTAGAGAAAAGTTATTGATGTAGCTTAAAAGTGGCTGTAACCTAATTGAAACTGTCAAAAAGTACCTCACTTAAGTTACATTATGCACGTTCACAGTGGCATACCCAACCCATACATATTTTGATATAGGTATACCTACAAACCGTGCATTGAATTTTATTTCAGCTCTGCCATGCCAACATAAACTGACTTTGATACTTCAATGGTCATACAAAAATAAGTGATCGAATTTTATCTTATCATCGAATTAAATTATATTAAAATAAAATTCTGTGAAGAAGATTTGGCCGAGATTAAAATCAATCTAGGTTCAAATAATAAAATATAACCCCGCTTACATTTTATTACGTTTTGTAGTGTTCGACTACAAAAAAAATTAGAAAGCCCGTATAATCCTTAATACCGAATAAAAACGGCTCCCGGAAATTACGTTAGAATTTCTTTTTGGAAAAATCGCCAGATTTTTTTTTCTGGCCTGAAATTAAAAAAAAAGCTTTTTTTTTGTAGAAAATAAGCCAGAAATGTGGAAATTTTGCCAGATACCTATGGAAAAAGAGCCAGAAAAAACTAAACTCTGGTCTAATGTCCAAACTTTGATAAATTTGCATAAATTCAAACAAGAAACGTAAATAGTTAAGCAACGCGGCGCGCTTGCTCGAATTTTTTTCAGACTTATAGAACCAATGCGGGGGGGGGGGGGGGGGGTGCGTCGTGGAGTGGCGTCCGTGTTATATAAGTCTGAAACAGTTTAAATGTTAAATTACAAATGTCTTCTATGATTACACTGTTAAACACTCGAATTCAACTGAATGTCGATTTGGTTGTACCTTTTTTTTACAACCAAACATTTACCATACCTAAATAACTGTTTTTTTTCTACAACAATTTGAGTAAAATACAGTTATCTTGCTCTTGTTCCTGATCAAGAATGAAATAAAAACCACCAGAAATGTTTTCTGGCGCTTTTTCCAAAACAATTTCCAATTTTTTTTTTCCGGAAAAGTGTTTGGAAAACAAATCAGAAAGTCTGGAAATTATCCCAGAAAAGTTAAGCCTTTTTATTAGTTTTTCTGCAAAATGTTTGTCAACTGAATTGCAAAAATTGTCGATCAGGCAAAATAAAGCCTGAAGTTTGTATTGGAATGCATCTGGCGTTTTTTCCAAAAAAAAAATTCTGGAGTAATTTCCGGCAACCATAAAAACTTTAAGGCCTGTTGTACAACAATTATTCATCCTTGGATCAAAATTTAAAGGCGATTTACCTTTGTTCGTGTTTGGATAAGGCCAATAATATTGAGGCATATTAAAAAGATCATACAAAAGATACTCAAATGGACGCAAAAAACACATGTCTTTTTTAAATTCATCTTTATTTTTTTTTTAACTTAGTTAATTATTGTTCTCGTCCAAATTCGAAATCGCATCCATTCAGAACCATAAATACCTAATCATAATTTTATTAAATTGACACATTTGGACAGTTGAAAAGTTGTATACACGCATAAGAAGTTCGTGTGTCAATTGAGTGACACGTTCTATACATCGCAAGGAAATGAATGTAAAAGTAAATTTAACTAATTGAATGTGTCCAAATATATGAACTTCGTCGTGTTTTAAATGATCCAAACAAAAAAAAATATAGTAATAAATTAGTGACCTAAGTCCGTTGCCACTATTTGGCGAGCCCCCAATTTTTTAAAGCGATTTGCTACACAACACATAGCTAGTTACATAAAAAATATGATGAGGATGACCAATTAGCAAGAAATTTTCAATTTTAAATGATTTCCTTAACCTTGAAAAAAATATTAAGGAGACAAAAATAAATGGTATAGACTGACTTCGTACCTATGACGTCCCAATTATCTAATTTTCTTTTTTCGGAGAATACTTAATACATATACATACCTACATTATATGGAAATCTGTAGTTTTTTTTTTTTCAAAATTGTACTATCTTTGACGTCAAAATTGAATGTGTTAAGTCCAACAATGAAAGCCGTATGTCTCCTAGACTTTTTGTTGGCAAGCTATTCAAAAATAACCGAACTTACTTCTTCATAAAAACACGAAAAAATTGGCTAAATGATCACTTGTGCAATCCGTTTGATGATCGCTACGATAGATTAAGGGTAATTTAGGCTGAAGCTTGACGTGAAAAACGCACAGACAGACACCGGGAGCGCACGCTCGGCATGCATGGTGAAAACTACTTTTTTGTACTTTTCTATATCATCGTTATAATGTTTGATTAAACCAAAAGGTACTGCCCTGTAAATCAGTAAAAAAGACACACAACACACTATATAATACAACTCAGACACTGCTGTGATTAAAAAAAAATCCTTGTCGCAGAACTTAGAACTTTAAATTACCTATTTTGATCCCAAGCTAAGCCAACCCAGGCGGATCAGCTTGTAAATAAAAATAAATAACATTGATTTTTTTTTGCTCTCTTATTTCATTCCACATTATTTTTGTCTTTTTATCCATCCAAAGGTTTCCAATTTTCAAACAACATGTTGTATCCGCAGTGTATCTTTATCTATATCTAAATAATACATACAGAAGAACAGAAGTTCATGTAGGTATCTGTATCTTTTACACAAGTTGTATCCATACCATTTCAGACACACAACCAAAAAACATTACTCATGCTTGTTGCAAAAAGAGATGACACAACCGACACGCGACGGTCCCAACACCCAACACGTGGAAGACGCTTGATGGTGCAAGATTAAAAAATAAAAAAAAAATATTTTTGTGTTTACTGGAGATGCCGGGGTTTGAACCCGGGACTTCTCACATGCGAAGCGAGCGCTCTACCACTGAGCTACATCCCCCATGCCACTACGGTGTCCAAGTTGCGTTTTATACTTAGACACGTTTTTTTTGGTGTCTCTTCTGTGTGCCGGGAAACTTCTGTTCTAAATTATTTAAAAATAATTTCAAACGGAAACCAAAGATTTATTTTACAGTGTATTATCTTATATTTACGTTGGGCGATGAAAAATTAAAAATTAGTTTAAAATCAGCAAATTCTCAAAATGGTGTTCCTTTATTCAAAGTTGAAGTGTCATAAATCACAATAATTATGACTAGAGTTGAGTAAATTGATGTGTCAAAAAGAACAATTTTGATGAAACATAATGAAGAAAAAAAAACCCTTGTTCTGAACCATTAAAAAAAACATGTAATGTAAGAAAATAGCTAACTATTTATTGTCTTAAAAACAGAAATGTATGTACATATTATTAGTCACGTCGACAGGAACTTTTAGGTGGAAAAAGGCCAAAAGTTAATGAAACTTGTAGGTTTTGTTCAGGGATAGTAAACTAACATTTTGCTAAGTTCTTGACCTCGAGGGCCCTGTGCTTAAAGAGGGGGAGGGGAAAAATTAAAATATAAAATCTATAGAAAACCTACCACAACCGACATAATGTAACTCTATACCATGATTCTCACCATCCACAAACTCCAGTTAGACGACTGTGACAAATACTATAATACTTACGAGTAGGCCAAACTGGAAGGCCATTTACAAAAAGATTCACAAAGGTAGGTCCCTATATGCTACCTAAAAATAATTCAAAATCCAAATTCGCAATGCACCTCATTCGAAACCAACATAATTATTCAGACTTGGTACGATAAAAACCTTAAACCTTTACATTTTTGCAAAAAAGGAAGACTAATGGACACACTAGAGGAGTACGAAATTATTTGACACTGTGCACTCAAGTTTTACACTGGGTAAAAGAAGACAACTAAGATAACAAGAGACAAAACACAGTCATTATATTAGACTTTCGTTAAAGTTGCAAACCTCAAAATAGAATAAATAAAAAAAAAATTCGTCTGACGCAATATAAAATTAAGTTGTGTTTTATAAAAATAAATATAAAAATATGTTTTCTTTCCATAACAACTAACAAAAAATAACAATGAATCTTACGAGATAATTCAAGTGTGGAAATCACGAGTAACCCAAGACCCAACCAGATCAGATATTCGTGTGGGTGGCAAATGGTCATTATGCGGCGAATTAAACAGCCACATGACATAATCGAATATTGCACACAAGACACAACAGACAAAAGGGGCAAACAAGAGACATCCCAAATAGGTACATCGTTTTCTTTCTTCTTTTAAAATTCTTTGAATCTTAATTTTGTTTGTCATTTTAATTTTATAATAAAATTTTTTCTATTTTAAGAAAATTCAGTAATCCTACATGAATGCAGCTTTTAGTTTAGCAAAAACAAAAATAAAGGGTTCACTTCTATAGGAAGTTACAAAAGAACTATGTATGTAGGTACACATCTGGTCAAAAAAAAATAGGTGTGATTAAATTATATATCTTAGCCATAGAAGTTGGAGCGGACCTGAAGGAGGAAAAAAAAAATGGCGCAATAACCTCTGGTGTGACGAAACAAAAATTTATTTGTTCTCATCAGATTCTGGGCGTATATAATCTCAGGAGACCAAAAAGAAAGGACTATATCACCCTCGCTCTACCCGGAAGACGATTAAACACAGAGGAGGAAATATTATGGTCTGGGCAGCGGCGGATCCAGAGGGGGGGGGGGTCATGGGGGTCATGACCCCCCTCAGAACCAACAAAAATAGTTTAAAAACATCAAAAAATTAGGAAAAAAAAAAACAACTTTAAAAATTTTGAAATTACATATTAGACTGCAAATAAAATATTAAAATGACAAAGAATTGTTTTAAACAAGCTTGAATCATCCTTCGTTTTATTTAAATCTTATACCGTATAGGTACTTCAAAGATAGGAACATATTAGCCTCATTCTCAAGTTGCGCCTTTTTGTGTAGCTAGTGGATAATTTTTTTCCTACAGCATTTCGATATGTGACGCGATGATGAAAGTGATAGAACATTAAAATACCTTTCCAACGAAATATAGTTTTACGAGGTACGAATTTTTCCTCATGGGTCCACTTTCAATGGATAAACTGGATTACCCATTTTTTTGTTCAACTCAGCAACCTCTCAGTTATCCCTCATGAATAAAGTGACTGGGGCATAGAAACTTTGATTTTATAATTCAAATAGTAATAAAGATAAATGCAAGTCTATTTCGGAGTGTTTTTCCTGTTTCATTATATAGGCCGAATTGCTTCAAACTTGCTATATAGAGTTTTTTAGGTATTGCACAGAGGGGAAATTGAATTTTTTTTTGTTCAAAAAATAACGGTACCTGCCATATAACCGTTACGTTAAAGCTTATTTTTCTCGAAAATGGCTAAAACGATTTTGTGTAGCTTTTTAGATACGACCAACTACATGGCTGAAAAAAAAGTTTTAAAAAATGTCTAAGAACGGTACTTTCCATATGACCGTTTTTTTTGCTTTCGACTATCTTAAAAACAGCTCAATCGATACTTTTGAAATTTCACTCATATAAAGGTGTAGGTAGCTCAATTTATACTGCATACCAATATTCTTAAAAAATATTTTTTAGTATTTTTAAAATCAATTTAAAAAAAAAAATTTAAAAATTAATATTTTGAAAACTGCTTTTTAAATTTTTTTCAAAAATTATAAATAAATTTATTTTCTGAATACCTATGAATTAGCGTTTTTGAATTTAAAAAAAAAATTTTTTAAGTTTTTCAAAAAAAACTGGAGGAAAAACGAAGAAATGTGGAAACTTCCTTTGAAAAACTTTTTACAGAAGCAAAGGAGATCGCCGAAGCTGATTTGGAAATTCCTGCGTGTAACAGCTAATACATACAGTGAGCTTTTTAAATCATCCACCCATCTCAATGGTCGTCCAAGAATATAAGCTGTGGATAAGGAAATGGCAGCGAGAAACTGAAGAGTGGCGGCCATTTCCCGAGTGTCTTCCAGAAATGTTAGATGTTTGTGACATTACGTTGTATCCACACATTCATGTAATATTCAAAATATTAGCTTCACTTCCTGTTAGTGTCGCAACAGCAGTGCGGTCGTTCTCTACCCTCAAACGACTTAACGTGGCTGCGATCAAATATGGGAGATGAACGTCTCACCGGTCTTGCTCTAATGAATGTGCACAAAGATGTGAAAATTGATATCGATGAAATCATTACGAAATTCGCTAACCAAAACTAAAGAAAACTTGATTTTATTCTATAATTTTGTACCAATAAATTAAAAAAAATATATTTTAATACTTTTCATATACTCGTACGTCGCACCTACATTTTCGTCACTTTCTTTGGACTAAAGCTTGCATTCTTAGTTTTTTATATCTATTTTAGGTACTTTATATGACACTACACTTCACAATCTAAAATTGGTAACCATTGAGCAGCATGACCCCCCCCCCCCCAAACAGAATTAATGGATCCGCCACTGGGTCTGGGGCTGGTTTGGATCCTATTTCCTACATTCCGTATTAGTAATAGTAACATCGTGACTAAATCGTGATTCCATTTGCCGAAGAAAACATGCATCTCCGATTAAACTTTCAGCAGGATAAAACGTTTGGAATTATACGGCGAATCTTGTGAAAGATTGGTTTCGAGAGAAAGAAGTTTCAATTGGTTTATGGCCAAATCTATCCCCAGATCTCAACACGATTGAGATCTTGTGGAATGAGCTTAAGTGGAAACTATATGAGGCCAATATTTTCCAAACTGGAACCGATTGTGGGATGCTGTTTAGAGGCAATGGCAATATTCTATACGCTATACCCCAAGAAACATACCAAAAGCTTGTTGAGCCAATGCCACGCTGACTTCAAAAAGTTGTGTATAACATCAATGGCGGATACTCGGGTTATTAGAGAAAGGTAAACGAAAATTACAATAAAATACAACAAAATTTAAATATGTACAAACTATCATTATTGATGATTTAGGAAGACGCACCTATTTTATTGTCCAAGTTGTATGGTGTGCTCTATGGGTAGGGGGTCCATATTTCTTCAAAAATTAAGCCAGCCATAATGTTACAGCAGTCAATGGGGAACGCTATAGAATCATGATTAATGACTTTTTGTGTCTGAATTGGAGAATGTTTTAGAAACATAATGGCAAACCCTTATCTTTAGGATAAGGCTAAATTCTTGGACATACAATAAATAACATGCGTTTTATTTCTCCTTTAAAACTACACGCCTAAAAAAACGCCGTTTAAATTGAACCCGAGAAGTTGATTGCCTCTGCTGATACATATTTTCGCCTTGAAATAGGCATAACGTCCATGGACCTTATGGCGAAATCGAAAATTTAGACATGTCTAATTAGTAAATTTTGAAATAAACATAATGTAAAGATAATGGAAACGCCAAACAAAAATCATAAATGCTTAAAAAGGACGAATTTCTGTTTTGGAACGTAACTGTTATAGGTACATATAATTTTGTTGATATGGAACCACAATGCCGGTTTGAGTAATTGTTTGCCCATAGTCAAATTTCTTTAGTTGACCCATTCAATCGGAAGCGTCAAGTTAAGAAGAAAAATGCCACCGGAATCAGAGGCCCATTATAAAAAATCGACCTAAGCAAAAGCCGACATGTTTATAAAGTTTTTGTGTGTGAATGGAAAATATGCTTGTGTTGCAATTTTCGTGCCAGTATCTGGCTGTGGGCAACGCTATATTGTATTCCTGCCCTAAACGCAGCCGCTGTATCTAAGAACAAATACGAAAAAAGGAAATTTGCTTAAAAAGTGTTTTTGTTTACTTCTGCCGTTGCGTTGGATTTATTTCCAAATTGGTGTTTTGTTTTGCTTACTTCTGCCGTTGCCTTGGATTTATTTCCAAATTGACTTTTCCTCTAGACATGTTCACAATCATTTTGAAATTAGGGATATTCGATTTCGGTTGCAAACTAATTTCATCCAAATTTGGTGGAAATGAGAAAATTTCGAAATGTGTTTTTGTATAGGAAATGAGGTAATTTCGAATCTTCTTTGGAAATTTGCTACGAAATTACATCATTTACCCCAACGAAACTACAGTATAAGATTTGAAGGTACCTACCCGAAATTAAAAACAATAGCATAATTTGACAAAATAAAAATGAAAAACCCTTTTTCTTACAAAAATTATTTCTTGGTTTTTAATTTCATTTAAAAGATATTGCATGAAAAGACTTGCCTCGGGTGCCCGGGCAACGCCGGGTACTTTTTGCTAGTATGTTTATATAATATATGGACAAAGTTGAATCTTCAAATAAAAGCTATCATAAACTAAGGCAACGGACGACTGGAAGAGTTTCCAAATCTTTTTCCTTTTGTATTGTGAGTCTTCGTTGGTGACTTTGAGTCATTATTATATTGCATTAATTTCTAAAAATCGTGGACACAATAGTAGAAGTTCTTTATTATAACCGGAAATTCCATGTGTCGTGTACACCCTTGTATATAGACACTAGATTTTATATACAATGGTGTACACCATGATACCGGACGCAAGCTACAATAATATATACGAGTTTATATTTTCCGTCTACCGTCGACTACGGACTTGGCCTTGAAAAAGCAACGCGCTTCCCGATCGAGATCGATCAGCGTA
Source organism: Platycheirus albimanus (assembly GCA_916050605.2). NCBI lineage: Eukaryota > Metazoa > Arthropoda > Insecta > Diptera > Syrphidae > Platycheirus > Platycheirus albimanus. The sequence goes on from OU696696.1 coordinate 59,011,437, forward strand.
TACTCAAGCATCACTGTGCCTTGATTCATAATTCATATATAGGACCGTACTAGCTACGAACGACACACCATAATACGAGTACCTATGATATGTGTTTGTCTCGAGCCTATGGTCTATGTCTCCAAATATTTTCCATCCTCAATCTAGGTCTGCAGAAAATTTCTAGAATATACACATAGTAATATAAGGGTGGTATGTTCTAGGAAGATTTAATACATCCAAATTGTCGTCTTGGTATTTCATAGTGACGTCACGACTTGTTTTTTTAGTGAAGACAATGTTGAAGAATAAAGAATTTAGACATATTTATGTAATGTTTTAAATCTTTCGATACAAAATTTACCTAAAACTTAAAATAACAACCAAATCACTTTTAATTAATTACTTCGGAAAAAAATCTTATAAGTTGCTTATACATAGCATGTATATGTATGTATGTACATACATATTTGTATATTTCAATCAATTCAATCAACATCAAGCTGAAACAAATCAAATTTGTGAACTTCTGAGTCTGCGTTAGAATATAATGCGGTTGACAAATAGTTGACACCACCACACCGCTCCCCATTATAATGGTAATGGGTTCTGTGAATTTGAAATTTGGCACTTGAAGATATAACCCACTAACAACAACGTATAAGTGAATCTTATTCATAATGCGAGTGATTACAAATAAAAGCATACACTTTGTAGGAATATATACAGAAAACCAACAACATTATTATTACATGAACATCAATTCATTAGAAAAGAACTAATGTATATTAACGATTTACATACATACATATATGTACATATGTAACTTTATGATGTGGTCTCCTCGTCATTGATATTGTTTTGTGCGAAATATTTAAATTATAATCGACGAATTCAAAATCTATTAGCAATAAAATTTATTGATCTGTATCGAATTTTTGAGTTTGGTTTGGCTATATTATTTGTCATCGAGTTGAATTTTAATTAATTAGGTAGGTATGTAGGTACATATGACAGTTAAAATGACATGTGAAATTTAATTTTTCAAAATCGCAAAAAGAAATTTTTTTGTAGAATTATTGTATTATATATTATATATACCTACATACATAATTTGTAATGAATATGTAAGTAACTTCTGACGGACGTGTACCTATGTAGGTAGATACAGGAGATTTTGTAAGATAAAATATCTGAATGACAGTTTTCGTAACATTTTCATTTTGCAATCGACACAATCGACTTTTCTCAGACGTTTCCCTACCAAATTCCAATGAAATTTAACAGACATTCTGACGTAGAAAAAAAAATCCTAAAAAAATATTAAACAATTTATTTAATTTAGCAATATTTAAGATTTTATACCTACTAAGTAGGTAATATAACTATAAATGAGAACAAAAAATGTGAAAATGAATATTTATCAGCATTCAAGGGAAATTTATTCATGAACTGGACCACTTACACCACTAAAAACGTGCGTATACCTATGTATATGTTCACTATTTTGAATTTTTAAAACTATATACAGTCAGTTTATAAGCTATACCTACATCAATTTATGATTTTGGAGCCCTCAACTCCGTGAACGCTTTTTCATCCAGCTCTTGACATTTGATTGACTCACCCAACTCACGAACCTTCACAAAATTATAAGGTATGCCGACTCAAAACATATAATAGATCTTAGTAATGGAGTGATGTCATTTCTTCTTCTCGTACATAGATAATATATTTTATGATTTTGAATGTAACAAAGAATTTGAACAACTTGTTTTCAATTATAAAAGCCATAAATAAAAAACATCCTCAAAACAGGGATACAATTATTTTTTCTTTCCTCAAAATTGTGTCATCACGTATAGTCATATCGTTTTATTTAATTGTTACTCCTCAATACATAATTTAAAACAAAAACAGAAAACTTGTATTACGCCGTTACCATTATAATATTCATAGTGTCTCTCCTAGGTAGGCATCAAGTCAGTTTCTGGCAAAGACACCCACCCACCACCAGCAAGAACTCAATTATTGCAATCAAGTGGAACAAAACTTTGCCATTTTTCGCAGAGGTTAAGTTCAAAATTTGTTGCTAATTGGTCATCATCATCATAATATTGTATGTGTATAGCTAATCGTTAGAAAAATTGGAGGATCGCCAAGTAGTGTCAACGGCCGACGGCGCGGCGTCGGCGGTCTTAGAATTTATTACTTTTTTGTTCTGGATCTATCCTGAAGCAAGAACCAAACACGATGAAATTCATATTTGGACACATTCAATTAATTTAATTTAATTTTGCATTCATTTCCTTGCGATTTATAGAACGTGTCACTCAATTGACACACTACACACAATTGCCTAATTGTCCTGCTTGTACAACTTCAACCCCAAATCGCTTTAAAAGAAAAAAATTTTTATTTCAATGAAATGATGATTTATATTTATTTATCGTCTTGAGTAAATGAAAATTCGAATTGGGACGAGAACAATTAACTAAGTTTAAGAAAATAAAAATTAGATATCTTGCGTGAATATTATTGACCTTCTAGAGTTTAAGTTAAAAAAGCACTCGAATTTTGTAAATTTGCAACTTATGAGATCTATAAATAGTTGTTTCTAAAAGTTAAATAAGTCCATTAGCCAACAAAGTTAGGGAACGAGGAGACCGTTGAAATTTAATGATGTCATAATGCGCATGTCACATCGGCTGCCGATCTGCAGCGCAAAAAAAAAAACATTTTGCCACAACGAGCAGGGCTGACATTTTCTCAAACGAAGTGACTCACCACTTAAAATAATAACGTCAACGTTTGAAACGAATGAAGTTATCTTTTGAAAATTATTTTTTTTTACTGCCGCAACATTTCTACTCCCTTGAAACAATAATTTTTAAAATTGATGACGTATGTAATCTATGCTTAAAGTTTCTTAAATGGTCTGATACTTATACAACAATATTGCTATAGCGAAAAATCATTAGGTTTGTTCGTTGAACATTGAATTCACCCTGTGGTCGCCACAGAGATCGCTTTTGAAAAACATCAACTCGCCTTATCGATATAATTCTGTTTTTTAAAACCAGTTGCATTTGATTAAAATTGTTGAATTATGTACATATAGGTCCTAAGAAAATTTAATTTATGATAAACTACTTCATAGAACAACAAGTATAGTGACAGATCAAAGTAACAATATAGTACAGTTAATAGTTATGTGAATTATTTTTGTTCATGGAACAACATTTTTTGTATTTTTCTAACACACAAGACACAACAAGGTTCATTGAACAAATTTCATGTGTCTCAACCTCAAACAAAGCTTCAACTTCAACATTTTGACAGAAGTCATGTCACACCCAAGACACATCATGGCGGTGGTGGCCGGGTCGGCGCGCGGGTCGATTAGAGTGGCAACGATTAGAAGACCCACTTTACTTGGAAATCGAACAATCAGAGTGCGGTGGTCACTCAGATCTCTTAACTACAGACCACAAAAATGTATTTATTTAGCTGCTCGAATCCACAGATGAATAAATTAAAGAAATATGAGAATGCGGTGTTTCATACTCGTGCAAGTAGCAATCGCGCCCAATTTGCGTGTCATTAATTGCCTAATAATTTTGATGTTTGGGCCTATGGTCTCTGTCACCCGTGCCTTTGAGTGTGTTTACTCCATGGATTTATCTTCGCAGTTAAACTTAAAAAAAAAAATGGAAGTTCCACTGATGTTAAATGACATCATAAATGAAAATCAACCAATCAGTAATGAACTTCAGTTCGTTGGTTGGATAGATATTCCCATACAGATGAGAGGAACAAAAGGCAAAGAGCAAAGACTATTTATGGACTTTCCCTATTAGTACCCAGACCCACCCACATTTATCCAAAGAGCATAAGCGTGCATAAGGGGGACCAATAATCTTCTCTCTTAATCTAATAACTGGCACAGATGTTTTCTTATTCGTCTTGGCATCGGTAAACATATACATTTATGTATGTATATGTATCTTCTGTTGGAAATGTCATTTTTCAATTTTGTATTTTGACGTTAAATGTCACAATGACTTTGTATTATTTCTATCATTTTTTTTATATAAATGAGTTTATTTATGTATATACAGCGTCGTCAGTTTTCCTACGTCGCGTCGGGAAAAATACAAAAGTTAACGCAACAGTTTTTTTTAATTATGAGCTGTAATCGGATACCTATAAAATCTCAATCTGTCTCCACAGAAGCACACTTTCGTATGGATTATCATGAAAAAGAAGTTTATAAAAATTTTGACGCAGAAAAACTTTACGACTTCGAAAGCTTTTCAACGATTATGACGTTTTCGAAGGCTTTACGACGTTGAATGAAAAAATTAAAGGATAATAAATATATTTTGTCCATGTTTGCAAGTGAAAGTGTATTTGGTAATCATGAAAACAAAAACTTTCAAGAGTTGGTATACGAACGAATTATACACCAATCCGATATTCTCGTCCAATCTTAGGTTTAAAAGACGACTCTGTGTCTGCAACGTTTGCACTAAAGAAAGGAACACCAATTTTATAATAAAACTTCATGATTTGGAAGTGACTTGACGTTGACATAAGAAACTGAATAATAAACAAAAGATTGAACAGGTGTCACCAAAACAACATGGCTGCCAAAATTTCCTAGCAACCTTTTTCAAAAAACATAAACCAAAGTTTAATTTTATTCCCTTTGAACTTTTATACTCGAAACATAATGAAAATAATCGATACAACAATTTGATATACAAACGATACGATAAAAAAAAATCTTAACTGATGTTTTGATCGAATTTCAATTCACTCATCAACACTTCTTGTCATTTGTTGTGTGCGGAATGTGTCTCTATATTTTTTTTTTTTTTTTTTTTTTGGCTTAAACGAATGAATCATTAATCTTTTTCGTTCGACTCAAATTCATGGAATGTGAAATATTTTTTACCCCGAAAGATTTTTATTTAGAACAGGTAGGTATGTTATGTATAGGTACATTACGCAAAGATACGCAGTTGCAAAAAAAATCTCGAAAACCATACACTTTTTTTTTAAATCAGCTAGTTTAATTAGCGAATGAGAGTCTATAATAATTGGTTACGTGTCAAACAAAGCTAGGATGATAGAGAAGTTCAAAAATATGATTTTCTTTAATGTCTGCCGATCTATGGGCTTATAGAATTTTTCGCGTCAGTTTCTGGTTTTAACTTTCATCGAAAAATGTTCCAATTAAAATTTATGTAGGTACGTAAAACTGCATCTGTCAGGCAGAATGATCCATTCGATTGGGACAGTGATAAACAAGGCTTTTGGATATATGAATTGGATAACTCCGTTTTGAGACAAAGGTACAAAGCATACGATCTGCGGCAGTTCAGTTTTGAATAAATCCGTTGCCTTTACTGACGATATTGACATATATAATCAAAAGAAAAATGCGTTCCATCGCTCTGACTGTCACAATTGACAGAACTTTGTAGCGTGTATATAGTTTGGATAACCTACAATAATACATTGCAGTTTTTAGATTTGACCAATCAATATAGAATGCTTAACATTGACCAATAACATCTTCCAAACTGTGGTTGTTGTGTTGTTTTCGCACTTTGACTATCAATGACCAATGAATTAGTAAGGACACAGAGTGTCCACTTCCGAAAACTCAAATTTGTACCCACTCTGGCCACTTTTGCAAGATTTCTACAAAATGAGTTGCTCAAATTCTAGGTTTGGTGAAGATGTGATAAAAAAGAAAAACTCACATAAATGTTTTTGACTTTTGGGTTTATGGTCAACGTCTGGGATTGACTATAAGCACCGAGCTTTGACCTATATAAAACAAATAGCTACGGGTCTTATAGAGGGTGTTATTTTGGAGGTATATAGAACTTTATGTTGGCCTTGACAGCACTGTTTTAATAGAAGCCATTCTGTCATCTGCCATGAGGTACATATATGTATATTAATTAAGTTTGGTTTGTCATTTTATCGTGAATCGTACGGGTTTACCACGGTATCTAGAAAAAAAATCTAGAGCCAAAAAATCTAGAAAAAAAAATGTAGAATTACCAAAATCTAGAAAACCCGAATTGTAACCATTGCCTCAAAAAATAATATTAATTCTAGATTTAGAATTCCTCTAAGAAAATCTAGAACACTATTTTTCTAGATTATTCTAGATTTCCATCTTTCTAGATTTTTATAAATTCTAGATTTTTACTACCTCTAGATTTTGTCTTTCTATATTATTTTTGTTTTTATAGATTTTGTCCTTTCTAGATTATGTCACTCTGGATAACGTCGGTCGTGATCCCGAATCGTACGCATGCGTACATTCGGTGAATGGGCTGTTGATCACGATTTTGACATTTGGAGTGTATAGATAATCGTCAAGCCATTGTCGAGACGCCGTTACATCCAGAAAAACTGAAAATTTGGTGGAATTTATGGGCTGTTGGAAGTATTGGTCATTACTTCTTTAAAAAACGATTCCGGCAAGAGGGTTACATCAGTCAATGGAGATCGTTATAGAGCCATGATCAATGACTTTTTCGTTCCTGAATGGACTCACCTTTATGTGGGGGAACCAGATTTCGATCAAACAACACAACATGTCACACACCTATTACCTACTCACTATGTTCACTAATTATGCGTAGCACCTGTGTTAAAAAACCGAACAAATTTGCAAAGTAGGTATTTGTGTTACGAACCACCTTCTGTGGAACATAATTTTTGACCTCGTAAAGAAATGTTTAGATTTCCAGGTCGGTGTAAGAAATATGTAACCCCTTCTGATCTAGCTCCTACCTACTACAATGCTCCAGCAAAATAGTATTCATCCCCCAAACAATTTCCCGTAACATTTACACTTATGTACATGGCTAAAAATGCCCATCAATTTACACTCGAGCCTAACTTCGAACATAATGCTAAGTTTAGAGAATAATTTAAGCCGCACTACAAGAATCTGGGATGCTTTTACCCTGGTCGATTTTTCACTCTCCGATTTACATTGGTTTCTACCTACATCTCCTATCCAATTTTCCTAAACCCTCCCACTGTTGTAAATCACGCTAAAGGTATTAATAACCCCTCGGATACGCGGTGCAGTTAGAAGAAAATATAAAAATTCTAAGATTTTTTTGGAGGAAAAAATGTATCCGAATGTTATGGTTATGGCATTATTTCTAAACACCTTGCTCATCGATCGTAAGATAGTTTGAAAAGTACCTACAATCTACTACTACACTCATAAAGAGAACTCCACCTGAATGATGGGAATGAATTGGAATGGAATCATCGTTTACTCTCTCTCAACAACTTCCAGTTCCGTTCCAATACATCAATGTAAGCGTTAAGCGGTAAGAAGGTAATTTATTGTAGAGCCTCAAAGATATCGGGCAAAGTGTTGTCACTTTACCACAATTGTGGTAGATCTACCAAGGTATTGGGAAACTCTACCACTATTTTTAGATTTATTTTAAAAAGGAAAATTACGTATAAAAATCTTAACGAAACGTGTAAGAAAATGTGATTTTCGTGCGTAGAATAAGAACAGAAACTATGGTTTTAGTCGAATCGGCAGAAACAGTTACGGTTTCAATTTTTTGTTTTTATATATTACTTATTCAAAATCAAAAGCATTTCAAATGGGTGAAATTATTTTTTTTGTTTAATCAATTATAATAGGGAGATTCACCTGAATTTAATTTTCATAAAGAGTACAAGACATTTGGCCATCCGCTTTTCGGTTTAAAATTAATAATAATCGAAATTTTAATGACATGAACAATTTTCCTAAAAACACGACAGTTTCTGCTCTCTTTTTATAAAGCAAACATTAAGTCATGTTTCAATAAATCCATTATTTTCTGTGGTCCTGCGGCAGTCACATCCAATAGAACCTACAATTACTGCTCTGTAACTAAATACGAATCTTGTCACACATGGCCAAAGAACTCTAGCATACACTGTTCAGCAGTCCACCAGCTCCAGTCAACATAGTTTATACGTTTCATTGTTATCATCAATTTACACTTTTTGTTTTTGTCGTGTTGAATATTATGATTAGACAAATTTTAAATCTGCCACACAAAATCTGAATCTACCTCTATTTTTTATCCCAATCTACCACGTTCTTTAAAAGGGAAGTTATAACACTTCGGGGCTCGGGCGATGATTCAAGATTCAAGTGATAACGCAGCAGACAAAACCAAGTTCAGTGAATCTATTTTTAAAAAGAGAACTTGTTCATCACAAAATGATCACAAAACGATCAAAAAAAAAATTCAATTCAATTCACTAAACACATCTCTCATTAGGCATTATATCTCATTCATTTGCTAAAAAGATACACACAGACACAATATAAAAAAGAACTAAAAAATAAAGATTCAAATGATATTGATATCATAGATAGACCAAAAGCTTATTGGTCAGACCAAAAGCTTATTGGTCCGAGATCCCTTCCGTCTCCACTTTTTAAGAAGTATCTGTATCTGCACATGGACACGATGCCAACAACAACTGCCAACCTTTTATCACAACTCACGGGAACTGGTGCTAGTCGTGACTCACGACGACGCGACGGTTCGGATGTGTTGAAAACGAAATTCAATAAATTGTCCAGCAGAAGGTATCAACAGCGTTAAGTCTTTCAGTATATCTTCCGCAGTCGTGTTGTCTGCACGGTTTAAGTTCTGCTCTGTGCTCTGAAGAAAGAAGCGTATCTTGAGATTCAAATAAAAAATATTATTAGAGTTTTGTGTTCCTCAGTAAAAAGGATCTTAATCCTTTAAGAATAATAAAAAAAAAATTTAAACAAACAAATATTTATAAATTTAATTTGTGCAGTGACCAAACAATTAACGAACAAAAATAATGGGACTCTTAATAACCGGTGTCCTTTTAGGAACAGTTTTAACGATCTTGCTATATTTTTATCTTCGCGTTGTATACGCGTATTTTCGAAAAGTTCAAATAACCAAAATGCAACAACCAAAATGCAACAATCAACAATCTAATAAAAAAGCCGGTAGTGGTGGTGGTGGCGGCAGCGACAGCGCCAGCACCAGCGCCAGCACCAGCGCCAGCACCAGCGCCAGCACCAGCGCCAGCACCAGCGCCAGCACCAGCGCCAGCGCCAAAGTGGTAATAGCAAATACAACCACTACTGACCCAAATATTATTATGCCTATAAAATTGAAACAAGCACCAGGGCCAATGCCATGGCCAATATTGGGCAATTTAGCATTGTTAGGACAATACGAGGTGCCATTTCAAGGATTCTCCGAATTAGCTAAAATATATGGCGATATTTATTCATTGACACTGGGTTCGACACGGTGCTTGGTGGTTAACAATTTGGAATTAATTCGCGAGGTGCTTAATCAGAATGGAAAATATTTTGGCGGACGCCCGGACTTTTTACGATTTCATAAGCTTTTCGGAGGCGATCGCAATAAATGTAAGTGAATTATTATATGTTGGCGTATCATTAAATTGATAAAGTTAAGCGGTATTTTCTTTTTGAAATGTGAAGTGATGTTTATTGCTTCCGAATTTTTTTTTTAATGTAATGACCTTCGATGTAAAAGCGGAAATTTGTTTAAGGTGTTTTTGTATATAATTTGACAATGATGATGATAATAAAGTGACAGTTTAAGGGCAAAAGAGTGCTGTAAGAATTTATTCGTTGATAACGAAATTTTCAAGTTCAAGAAATCGGAAGAATATAGTAAAATTGGTCTTTGAGATTAGGCAAGAAGTGTGAAAACTATAAACAATTAATTTATTGATTGTGGTTGTTTTGAAAGAAAAAGATCTATTTATCAATCAGATGAATGTGTGCGGAGTGATAAAAAAGTGTTATTCAAAAGGATGAAGACGTTTAGGATGTACAAATTTAAAAAAAAAAAACTAAATAAAGGGTGTTTTTCTAGACGTGTGGTTTTCAAGAAGAAATAAAACGCATAAGTATAATTTATTGTTATGGCCAAGAATTTAGCCTTATCACAAACATAAAGGGTTTTCCATTATGTTTAAAATATGACTTCAGGCAAGTTACCGCCGCGGCTGGCTCGAATTAATTCCTGGGCGATTATGTCGATTGAACATTGTCGATGCGTCGCTCAAACCGAACTATTATTTTGGTAATAAATTTGCACGATTTGCAAACGTTGTTCAGGAGTAAGTCTATTCATTATGAAATGGCAAATCAAACTGAGCATAAATCAAGTGACAGCTGTTAAAAAGATCAACTCCGAAAAAAGTATTGACAGATTGAAAACCACACGTCTAAAAGAACTCCCTTTAATTTGCATTAGTCGAAGATTTAAAAAATCTGTCATTAATCTTGTCTAAATCTACAAGACTTAAAATAAATCTCATGAAAATCTCCTTGAGAACATTAGTTTTACAAATCAAACATACCCATTTGATATTGAAAGTTTCCTATTCTAAAAGTCAATGTCATTAGTTAATGATGCACCAGAAGTGGTAATAAGGTATGCTGAGTTGCTGAGTCATCTTTTATTATAATTTTTTTTTTAAATTCTTAATCTAGGAATATACCTACACATATTTTAGAATACAGATTTCAACTAATTTTTTTACGATAATAAAGACAGCAAAAGGTAAAAAAATGTTCAAAAGTTGGCAAATAACTCACACAATATTCCTTATTCACTCCAAATTAATAAATCTTTTCAAAAGTCCTTGGATTTCCTGGATATTTTCTATCATACAATTTTTGATACGTTTTTGGTTTGTCTTAGTTATTTATTGTGTAAAATAAAAATAATCTTTTTTTAAGACCTTCCTTCGATGAAAATCAATTGGAAAGATATATAAGGCAAACACGAAATATAACGCACTCAACTGTCACATAATTTCTCTCCCGGCATTTTAAGTGTTTGATCATTGTTTAAAAATAAATAAAAACGTAATTTTAAACAATAAACACCTTATAAAATGTATGTAGTATATAAAAAAAATAATTTTTGTTTATCAAATAGGTACACACAAAACCGGGGAGCTTCTTTTTATTTTATTTTGTCTCTCATATTTTTACTTTTGATATTGTTTGACATTATTTGCCGATAAATGATTTTCCGCATTACGTCATGGGTCCGAAATATTATTTCATATTATGTGGATGTGGGACTGGGACTGGGAGAAAGTATTGCAGCTGTAAAAAAAATTCATTTTCACGGGATAATGTTAACGGGATTGTTTTAACTGGTGGGTCATTTTGTTTCAAATAATGTCAGCCCTACATGGCGGCGGAAATGGTTACGCTACGCATTATGACATCATTTAATTTTCTTCTGCTGGGTGAGTCATCTTGTTGGAGACAAATTTCAGCTCTTTTGCTGGAATTAAGGATAATATACCTCAGATGCAAGTGTCTTCACTATGATAAAAAATATATGGAATTCATTCTCCATAATTTTGTTAATCATCTGTCGTCAACGTGTCAATTATTATTTCTAGCTAAGGTGTGTTTGTTAAATTTTCTATTTTTTTTTTTTTCAAATTTGGCTAACCGTTCTTGTCCAAATTCAAACTATATTATTTTAATGCCATTCCTTTGCACCTATTCAAGACCATAAATTATCGTGGATTTTATTTAATTGACACATGACACATTTGAAACTGAGCTAATATTGAAACGATTAGAGGTGGAAGTGTTGTAAACAAGACTTTTCTCTGTGAATTAAGTGACAGCAACACTTTTCAAATTAATGAATGCAGAATTAAATTAAAGTAATTGAATGTGACAAATTATGAATTTCGTCTTGTTTGGTATTTGCTACCGGAAAATCCAGAAAAAAAGAAATAAATTCTTTTTCTTTGACTTTAATATTTGAATAGTCATCGAGAACATCGGACGGTCGGGATTAAAATCCATTTAAGCTTATATTTCATTACGGTCTCGGAACTTTTGAAAGTTAACAAATACAATTTTTCAATTATGAGTTTCAACACTGAACACTCAAACAATTTACAAAACCTCGTTAAATCGTTCACACTGTATGAAACGGAAACCTGGACTTTGTTTGATCTATTAGGAATATTTTAAAATTCCCTGCCTTTTTTCGACTCTGTCGGTACAAATTATGGTTCGGTTCCACTTCGCTTTTTTTCTCCTCTGTCGGTAAAAATTCATGATCAGAGCACACTTCACTATCGACGAGTTGATTGTTAGACAAGGCTTGTTTCATTACAACCTATTACTCAACATTGCAGGAAGGTAAATTTTGAATTTTTTTTCTTCGAAACTACTGGTTTATAAAAATTGAAAATATTGGATTTCATGTAGGTCTTATGGATTATGACCATGTTACAACTAATCAAGATATGGCATTGCGCATAATACAATGCGATACGTCAAACTCCACTGCGCGCCTATGACGTAGTGAGCATAACGAAGAGAAATGAGAATTTAAATGCGCTATCTTGTATACTTGTATGATTGCAGGATTATGTAGTTTGTAGTGTAGTATAGAAATTTCCTTCTGACACAAGAGAGAAAATCTAATATAAATTTCATGCTTATTTCACTGGCATTTTTAAATTTTAAATTGAAATTTTAGTTTTATGTTATTTTGTAATTTTTTGCGAAAAGTCCCTTCGCACACTTAGATACATCTGAAACGTAAATCAAAAGTTTCGTAAACTTGGTTTCCGAGCAGTGTGAAAAGCTTTGTATAGTCCGACAACATAACACTGTCTTACCGACGGCCACGTCCTAATGGTCTCAAAATATGTGCTTGTACGTATCCTTAGGCCGTGATTTGTAAATGTGTAAATTGTACAGGCTGACGGCATTTTTGCCATGCTTTAATGATATTTAATCAATTATACTATGTACTTAAATATTCTGGTACAATAAATATCTATCTAATCTAAAAAAAAATCCTTAGGCCGTGTGTCAATTGCGTTAAAATGCTGGATAAATTAGATCCCATGGTCAAATTTTGACAAGTTAAATTGGGACATTATTTAGCCTGATGTCGGTTAAATTTTAGCCAGTGCTTTAAATTTTGACGTCTTGCCTTGCTCATGAAGGTGTAAGAGAGATGGAGATAAATATAAACCTTCTTTATTTACTTTCGCTTAATCCCTTTTCCTTTTAATCGAATCACTTGTGATAGAACTTTGACATTTTAAAAGAATTATTTTAAAATGCTAGTTCTGTTTGATGTTTACTTTAAAATTATTAATTTTCTCAAACCATTTTTGTCAAAACTAGTGTTCACAGACTAGTAAATAAATTATCTAAGATGGGAAATATTTTACAGAGATTTGAAATTGTTGATTTATAACATAAATTTATTGGTGAAAAATCAATTAAAAACATGTAAAAATATATTTTTATTTTGGTTTTCTCCAGCTGTCTTGTATAAAAAATAATTATGTATGTACTTCATCAAGATACAATGTTTTCTTTTGGAAACATTTTAAATTCGAGAAGAAAGTAAAGGCAAAAAGTACCGAGATAAAAAAAATCCCTTTCAATCCAATTGACACAACAAAAAGCTAAAATTGTGCCCATTTCGAAGCAAACGTCAAAAATTAACCAGGGGATCAAATTTAGCCAGCATTTAAACGCAATTGACACGCGGCCTTAAATGTATGATTGCATGTTATGTGTACAAAATTTGAAGGGTTTTATTAAGTTTATCTAGAACTCAGAATGTATTGGAACGGAAAACATTGTTTTTTTCTGTTAGGTATAAAATCTTTTTAACAAGAGATGCAAAGTTTGAAAAATCAATTCTTCATTGGACTCACTAAATTTGTTAAGAATGTATTAAAAAATAGGTTATTTAATATGTATCTAGTCAATAATAAGCATTGTATTTGGGTTAAGTATTATCAATATTGCCAATCGATTTGATGTCGAATAAATTGATATCACTCCTCAAAAAATCTTACGATTTAGTTTCAAAGGAAAAAAGAAATTGTGTACCTAACACTTTTTGGTACAAAAAAATCTTTTCAATTCAGACGTTGTTTCCTATTTAGTTTACACACGCCACGCAATATAAGACTTCAAAACCTCGGATTTAATTCGATACGCATCTGAAATAGACATTATAAATTACTTCTCAGATAGAAGTTAACATACTTACATATGTACATATATGTATATTCCAGACATATTCATGTAAGAAAGAAAGTGTGACAAATTACCTGCGTTGACGTCTTGTCGGTAAGTAGGTGCTTATAGGGATGAGCTTGCAGAAAATCATTGAAAAAAGAAAATAAGAACATTCAAAATTGAAATTCGTAACAAGACCCACGATTTTATTCGACCTAACTTTTGCGTCGTTAACTTGGATTTGTAGGTGCAAAAAGTAAAATGTATTCATTTATACAAAAACAAAAACAAATCATCATTGGCGTTGATTCCAGACAGTGTCCCATTTAAATTCCACTGAATGATACCTACTCAATGAAGAGAAGCTATAATATCCCATCAAATTAATCAAAAAAAAAAAACAAAAACTCCTATCCTGGAGCTGCGGGAGCTTGGGTGTTACATAAACATAAACAAATTATTTACAGCAAACACTACACATGTCAGATTAAACCGAGTTTCATCTCACGCCCCTCTTGGCACATCCGTTTAAAAGTAAATTTGCATCTAAATGCTAAGTACCGAAGAGCGAGCTTCTGCGGCGGCACCAGAGCGTGTGACGGGTATCAAGTGGTGAAGCAAAGACGCGCAAGTAGTTCTGCTACTCAAGGACGTGGGCTCTACACAATCTGAATCACAAATTAGGCCTACACCATCATCCAAACAAATTATTCCAGACTGGTTAAGCCAACCAGATGCGCACCAATTTTGTAGGTACACCGAACGATGAAGTTACATTCAAATTTAATACGCGCATTCGCATATACGAAGGCGACGACGCGCGTTTGTGTCTTCTTTTCTGCATTCGAGTGCATCTTAACACTACTTTATCCATCCACTCCCATAATTGGATTAACTGCGACGGCGGCGCGGCGGTCTTCATGGATAAACAAAAATGACCTTGAATTATTGTTGCTGCAGCAAAATGTAAACTCGGTTAAGTGGAACGTCTTTATTCCCCCTGATCGAGCTGCATGCTAAAAAAAAAAAAAACAGAAGTTGCTATAGTCAACATCAACATCAGTAAACAAGTCGCTCTTCTTCGAGGAATCCCGCTCATTCATTCATATACTTTGGATGTAACTGACAACACGCTAGCTACACCGTTACGTCTCCATCTTGTCCACCATGTCAATTCGTAAGCACAATGCAGCCGCAGATTGGTAATTGCATTGTAGCTATGTATACTCGTACGCATGCATAATAAACCTGATTGTGCGTACACTTGTGGCGATTATCTATTTCCTTTCTTTGTATGCTATAAGGCTGACCCTGAACTTCAAATTTTGTTGTTGTCTGGCGTTTAATAAAGATATTAAAGGAACTCGATTACCTAGATTGTGTCAACTTCCGGTTGGGCATGCACGGCAAAAAAATGCTTTCCAACAAAAGAAGCTTCAACTTTGCTGCAAGAAATTCCGACGCAATGCGGAAATAACTTTAGTTCGACTTTTGACAGTGACTTAAGCGGATTAAACTCGTTTTACAGGTTACAATCAAGGTACCAGGTTCACCGTTAATGTGACGATGATGATGATGATAAAACAGATTTCTGCTAATCCTGGTTATTAATACAAAAAATGTGACACAACTTTCACAACTTTTGGGAAATCTTCTTCGACAAGTAGATTAACAGTTGCCGTATTTGATTCAGCTTCAAACCAAAAGCCACCTTTAGTACAAGATAATAGACGTCATAATAAATTTGACACTGAAACCTGTCAAGACAGTATTGTGTTATATTATGTATGATTATCTAAGAGCACTTAGAGAACAATTATACAGTTTCATATAGGGTTTTCCTTTTGTCTGGGTTTTTTATTTATGTATTTATTTATTTTATTTCATCAAACAGATTATAAATCTCTTACAGACTTCTTTGACAACTTACAATTAATCAATACTTAAGCGGAGTTCACATGGGACAATGCAGAGGCCAAGACAATGAGACAAGACAATCATTGTTCCATGTGAACAACTATTTCCAGGACAAGACAATTGTCATTATATTGTCTTCCGAGCTAGCCTACCGAGCTATCTCTGAGGACAATATCGATATATCGACTGGCTGGCATTGTCTTGTCCAGGGCCGTCGAGAGGAATTCCGGGCCCGGGACGGACAAATCCCGGGCCCCTCATAATATACTACATGCCTACTCCTGCTACGGCCAAATACCTATTGCTAATAGCATGTTACTAGTAACAATGAGAAGAAAGGATGAAATATTTTTTGTTAGCACAGTGAACCGAAAAAAAGTGTCCATTATCTGATCATTCCCAGGTTTCGTCCAGTTGAAACAAGGGATGTAAAGAAAATAATTCGGCATACGAGTAGATCGGTTCGAATCCACATCTAGAAGTTATCAATCAAGCTCTGGATTCAGTGCGTTATTGCCAACCGCATGCTTGTAAGTTTTCATTTCAACTTTTGCATTCTTTTTTTTACATTCAAAATATTATCACAATATTGCCTTTAGAGTTGGTTTGTATTCGACGAAATATTTCCTTATTGAATACGAGCCTTCCTAGATTTCTGAGCAGCAAAACTACTTATATTTACATCGAAATTCAATTACTTTGCCAAAGGTGCTTCTATGCATAGTGTAGCAAGTCCAGAAACACGATCTTGCTATGAGCACGAGCGATGAAAATTTGTTACTCTGGCAAGGACGCTAAAGGAACGTTCGGCACTAGCTACAGTGACAGGTATGGTACAAAACACACGCAGAGCAACACACACATTTGGGAAAATCGTCTCCAAGTTCTGGGAAAAAATTGCATTCAGCAAACTCAATGGTGGAAGTTCTGCTTCGAAATTGGCTTCATAAATGTGTTTCAGATGAATTGATTCTTGCTCCAATTCTTGAGATACATGCGATTTGTACTTTTGAATAAAGCTTAAAGCAGAATTTCGAATCTCAGTTTCGTCCATTGTTGAAAACTGCCATACAAGTGAAAAGGTTGAATTCAAATTTCTCATGGCATCGAACCGACGAGAAATTCCAGATATAATAGAATCAACTATGACGTAAAAGGTATTTCTTTTGAAGTATCGAGGTTTCGAATTTCAACGTCAATAGTGATATCGCTGGCTTGAAGAATGATGCTTCTTTCATTTATAGCGCTCAGAACCTTGCACCAGATTGAAGACCTCAGGACACATTCAAATTTGTGCATATATTTGAATACGCCATGTACATCTCTTCTAGCTTCAGCAGTTAAAGTTAGATCACTAAATCCTTCTAGTTATTTTCTTAGTTTATTGAGATGATTTGCAAATGGTTTCACTGCTTCAATTCTAGCTGACCATCTTGTGTCGGCCAGTTTGTGAAGGAATCCCGGCACATTGTCTTTAAGAATTTTCCTACGTTGTGCACTGCTGCTTAACAAGTTGAAACACTTTTGAACAACTCCGAAAAATGTGATTGCCGCAGTACAACATTCCGCGGAATCTACACGTTTATAACTCACTTCATCAATACTGTATTTTATATTTTAACACCTAGTTAGGTTTTCTAAACAAGAATATTCGATATTAACTTCGAAGTCTTAAAGTCAAATCAGCGATATTTTATAGAGATTTGCAAATAACGGTCCTAGCGAAAACCCTTTCTCGATAAGAACAAATAATTTCTGTAACAAACAGAAATTAAATAGATATGAAGAAAAATCCGAATACAAAAAATATATATATTTTATGTTTTTCGAAATTCCGGGCCCCTTATTAAGACTGAGGCTGATACAAAATTTCAAAATTTACTTTAAATTACAAAATTGTTTGTGCTCACTAATATAAAAGCCAAGCGATTTTCTATCATTTTCTTTAAACCGGAGTCGGTCGATTTGTCTCTAGATATTTTAAAAAAAAACATGTCAACATTAGTCAGGGGCCCAAATCCGCAAGCGTGAGTTTTTCTTAAAAGATAACGTTCACATAGGGCCCCGATTTTGAAAGCGTGATTGATTTTTCACGTTTCCGAGACGCTACAAAATCACGAGAATATATTAATGCTTGCGGATCAGGGCCCCAAGATGCATGAAAGATCTATATCAAATAAAAAAAAATACAAACAAAAATTACAATTCAACTTTTTGTTTCAAATTTCGGGCCCCTTGAAAATCACGGGAATATGTTAATGGTTGATGAGGAACTGGGCCCCAGTTGGTATGAAAAATCTATATGAAAAAATTACGATAACACGTATGGCTTCAAATTTCCGGGCCCCTTAAAAATCCCGGGCCCGGGGGGATTCCCCCCCTTACCACCCCCCTTTCGACGGCCCTGCTGGCTGCTTATCATCGTTTAATTTATTTAACTCCAATTAAATTGCAGTTTTATTAATCTGTACCTAAATCACTAAAATTAATAAGATCAGAGGAAACTTTGGCTCTAGAAACATGTTCAAAACACGAAGATTTGTAAACTGAACTAAAGAAACAAACAAATGAACAATCACACTAAATTCTTTATCGACAAATACCAAATCATGAACGCGATTTTAACTATTAAAATAGCTATTTATTTGAATGAGGTCAAATTCAGCAAAAGTATTATTTACATCAAACGGAATCAATCAACTTTCTTTAGGATAAGTATCCAGTCCAGTTTATAAAAGGCAAATTAAAGTCACCCAAGATTTTTATTATATTTTGATTATCTGTGAGATTTCTTAGAATTTCAGAACAAATAAAATTTTTATTGGTAATCCTAGATTTTAATCTCAGATGTTTGATTTTTCTTGCACAATGGAAAAACAAAAACAAGATTGATTTTTTTTTTTACCTAATTGTGTGTGTTCCAAAATTACAATGTCACAAAAGAATTGAATTCTCGCAATGCTAAAAACAAAACTTCATTTTATAATTAAAAAGAATTCTTTTCCAAAAACAAAACTTTATTTTATAAATAAAAAGAATTTACTTTTACACCAAAACAATTGAATTCTCGCAATGTCGCAATCGCAATGCCAAAAACATTACTTCAAAGTCTGCTGTTCGAAAAATGTCAAAGAGTATTGTGGTATGTGTTAAATCTCGAATGGAAATGAGATTTCAGATATTGATCTAAGATAAAAAACAAGTGATTTGTTGAACAAAGGAAATTAAAATTAGCTGTCAGATCAAAAAACATTGATCTTATAGCGAGTTTAATTCACGAAAAGAATTGCTCTTTCTGTCAAAAGAATTTACCCTTTTTCACTTTTGAGAGTTTCATTCATTCAAAAAGTGCAATTCTAGATCGATTCTCAACACGAAAGAATGCATCTCTCATGGGTTGGGAGAATCGTTCTGAATACTTTTCTGTCAAACGTCAGATGAGAAATAATTTGTTATTTTTTGTTGTTTGTTGTGAAATTGTGACAGTCTGTGATAAATATAACAAAAATAAACAAATAATGAACGAAGAACTTAATATGTACTTTAATTATCCAATTAATTATCAATTATCTAATGATTACTTTTTCCAATGACAAAAGACAAAAATCAAATGACAAAAAGTATAATTCAAATTGACATGGATACCCAAAACAAGTTTCATTCAAAAGGGCAATTCTCGATTTTGAGAACAATTCTCCCAAATTTGAATGAAACTCGCTATTAGATAAAAAAAATATTGATCTAACGTCACCAATAAAAATCGCCATAAGAATAATAAAACAGCATGCGAGCGAACTACTATCAATGGGTACAATCATCTGGTCAACATCAAATTGAGAATTAAGTTCTGATGACGAAGAGGGCAAAACAATTTGATGAGCTCACAAAAGATGAACCAACAGCAATCAGCAACGGCTCAAACCAGTTGTATGACGGCATCGATCTTGGCGCAAAACATTGAATAAATTGTGAAACATTTCGGTTTCGGTATTGTATTGATTCTCAGAGAGCCATTTTTCAGTAAGATCAATTATGTCAAATTGTTGTGATGAGGAAAAGAGAAGAATTTATTCTATTTTCGTTCCTAAGCCACACATTGTGATAGAACATGACAAATTCAGATGCATTAGATGAAAGATGTTGTGCAGGTGGAGAAGTAGGTTGGTTATTGTTGTTTAATGTTATTAATACTAACTGTATTTGGTTTTCAGTTATCAAACAGCAAATTTGGCTGCCAATAATTGTGTATCTGTCACAAGCCCCAACATCAAAAGCTTCAATTTTGCATTAATTGTTTCATATCAGCTATAGTAGGAACGAAATTAGTTAACTCTTTACAATCAAAAGTCAGAGTGAGAGTAGGTACTAAATCATATAAAATAGATTTACATCTAAAATTCGTATGGGAAAGGTTACGTGGTTTAATGTAAAAGTTTCCTTCACAAGTTTTGACAGTTCATTAAAGATGTCGGAAATGCTCTTAACCAATTTCCAACTTTTCTTTTTGCTGATACTTGTTATCAATTTAAAGACCACTTGTAATTTTATTAGGCCATTTGTTTTTTAATTTGAAAGATTTTAATATTTAAAGTTCTATTGAACACTGAACACAGTCATGAAACGTCAAATTGCTTTGTTGAATAATCTGTCAATGCATGTGCGTTAAAGGTTGAGCCATTTTATATAATATTTCTAAAGTATTGACATGGAACAGAAGTTTTTACTTGTGAGACTTCTATAGTCCGCGGCACTTTAAATCACATACATATGTATATCATAATAGAGGAGCAATAAAGTGCGTCTGCAATTGCTCACTAGATGACGCACCGTTTGTTCCGCTAGGTACTTAATATTACTTTAGAGATGTGTACCTGTATACAATGGCTGAAGTATAATATACGAAACGAGAGTGCGAGAATAAGAAATTCATATCGTAAAACAGCCCACGCACAGCACACATTTCCGCGCACCGGCACATGCGCACGCACAAGTGTGGTGTCTGTGGGCCGCTTTAAGACACTGCTTCCGTCCAATACAGGTTGCTTTTTAAGGCTGAACTCTAATAGCGCTCATTCGGATAACCAAAGGAACAAGTAAAATCGCTTTTGTTCAATTTTAACACAATGAAGTATTCGCAGGCATCAGTTTCACAAGTTTTGACAATGTCAAAGTGGTGTGCGTAGCCCGATTCACGGTATAAAGGGATTTTTACTGGTTCCTCGTATTAAATACTACTCACTTAACTTCGTTGCTGATCTTCGACGTCTTCATCATACGATTTGGATTCAAAAATAAATCACATTTGTCGACATTACTAAAACTTTCGGCGTTGCTGCATGCGAATAGACAGTTCCCCATTTCTGCTTCTTAAGTGGATTCTGGCTTCAAATCCAGAAGCAAAATTCTCTTCTCAGAATCGTCAGAAGCGTCATTTTCTTACCAATGGAACGGTTTCAGAAGACTTCCGAATGCTTCTGGACGCTTCTTTTCGTCCAATGCAAAGTGCTATAATAGTCGGAACGGCGGCGGCGCGGACGGGCCGGCCGTAATTGTGCGAGAACAAGCAATTCGCATCTCACTCCCGAAATAGCGGATTGCTCCGTTTCGTCAAGTTTTCTACCAGTTTGGTTTAAGGACGTGAACTGCGATCGCTATCAAATTTTACGGACGAAAATTTTACATCTGAATGTGAATGGATATGAGAGTTAGAGTGAGAGGTATTCCGACTTTGTGTGTGAGGTCACAGTCATCTTATTGTTCGGGGAAAAATACATGTTTGGCTTCCGCGACAATCCGTCCATTTTGGGTAGCGTGTTCATTTCACAGGTTGGACGGCAACGTTTCGTTTGTTTCCGTCTATTATAGATCAGGCTTAAGGCTTGAGACCCAACTCACTTTTGTGACTATTGATAAGACTTCCTTCAGGTGTACTCTATAATTAACTTATTTTTTTATCTTTTCTTCTATTTACAGCACTCGCCTTATGTGACTGGTCACAATTGCAACAGAAACGGCGCAACCTCGCCCGCAAACATTGTTCCCCACGTGATACCTCAGAATGTTACTCAAAAATGTGCAGAGTTGGTTGCTTTGTTATAGAGGAATTCATGGATCGCCTAAAGCAAGTGATCATTCCTGATCAAGAATGTGAATTGAAGCCTCTAATCCAACAGGCTTGTGCAAATCTTTTTATTCAATACATGTGCACAGTCAGATTTGACTATGACGATGAGAAATTCCAAGGAATAGTACGAGCATTCGATGAGATCTTTTGGGAAATCAATCAAGGATATGCTGTTGACTTTTTGCCATGGCTTTCACCATTTTATTCCGGACACATGAAGAAAATAGCCAATTGGTCGACAAAGATTCGAACATTCATTTTAGAACGAATCATCAATGTTCGCGAAAGTCAAGTTGACGACGTTGAGAAAACGGAACTTGATTTTACTGATGCCTTACTCAAGGCTCTAGACGAAGATGGTGATGTCGATAGAGAAACTATTATATTTATGTTGGAAGATTTCGTTGGTGGCCATGCAGCTGTTGGAAATCTGGTAACACTTGCATTGGCTTTTATTCTTCGAAATCCTGAAGTTGGAACCAAAATTCAAAATGAAGTTGATTTAATAGCCGGAAGCGAAAACCGTCAAATCAATATGATGGACATGGAAAACATGCCATACACAGTTGCAACGCTTTTTGAAATTCTTCGTTGTTGCTCTTCGCCAATTGTACCTCATGTTGCCACAGAAGATGTTGCTATTGCTGGTTATGGAGTCACTAAAGGAACAATTGTCTTTGTGAATAATTACGAGTTGAATACAAGCGAGCGTTATTGGGAACAAGCAGACAAATTTCTTCCTGAAAGATTTATCGAACCATTGCCATCAGTAGAATCTAGGTTGGACGAAGTTTTAATCGATCTGGAACCAAGGTATCAGCTAAAGAAAAACATTCCACATTTTCTGCCCTTCAGCATCGGTAAAAGGACTTGCATTGGACAAAATCTAGTGAAAGGCTTTGGTTTTGTGATGCTAGCTAATATTTTGCAAAAATATGACATTTCATGTAAAGACGTCAACTCAATCAAAACTTATGCTGCATGCGTTGCCGTTCCACCGGATACGTACTCCATTGCTCTTACACCGAGAAATCGTTGAATTTAAATTTCCTATTTAATATACATAGCTATGTTATTTTAAAATCTTTAAATTAACAAATTTGTGCCAATTATAATCTTCATATTTGTAAAGCCTCCCAGTATTATAAATAGACATTAATAGAAATGCCAAAGATCGGAAGCAATTTGTAATATAAGACTTATAATTTTTGTATGCATTATACCTTGTCATTTTGTGAAAGTTCCTCGTCAATTCGTTGACGACACCTACCGGTCGAATAAAAAAGTTAAACAGCTGTCAAACAAATGTGTTTTCAAAAAATAAACTTGTTTTTCAATCTTGTAAGTGAAGATTTATTACGATTTTAAAAATAAAACATAAAACAATGTTTTTTTTTTACACTAAAAAAAATTATTCTAATATTTTTGTTGTATTAAGTGAAATGAGTTAAGATTGTTTTTAAATTATTTTACCAATTACCTCGCGCATTAATCAGGTCAATAAAACTAATTTAAACATAATTTTGGATGACCTTTGACCTTTCGAAATCAAGTAAGCCGTTTTATACTGATGTAATCATTTATTTTTAAAAAAATTCTTCCGATCCAAAGTCTATTTTTATTGGGTTTAATTTTCTACATAACATTTAAATGAATAGAAACTATAATGTAAATTATTTAAAAAAAACGAATGAACTAATTACTTTGTTTGTTGTATATATACATTAATGAATTTAAGAGTTAAAGGTATATAAAATATAAGAAACTAAAATAGTTTCTTATATCTTATTTTTCAGAACTAAAGGCTAAGTTTAAAACATAAAGAAACAGTCAAAAATTAGATAAAATCAAATAAAAACATAAGACTGTTAAAGAAAATATATAAAAAAAATTAAATTCTAGGTTTAAGGAACTAAAATATTTTGTACAAAGAGGCTTATTTGTTTGGATTTAAATATACACAGAACAGAACTGTTAATTTTAAATGCTCGTGTATGTTTAAAATATACTATAGGTACATACAACATAATGTATTTCTTGTCAGTATATGTAAATTTGACTTTTTGTAATGAACTCAAAATAAAGATTAAACTAAAGAGTGATTATTCTGAAAAGGTTATCACAAGTAAATAAAAATTCAAAGCTTACACTCTTTTCTTTATAGTGGAACTTTGTGGGTGAAAGTTGTCAAGAATGAAGAGCATGATGATTTAAGAGTTTTAATAAAAAAGGCAAATGGAAGTAGAAGGAGATCCATAGATCTTAACGCACCAATAGAAAATGTACGAAACTCACTTCACTTTCTCGCTTTCTTGTTATAACTTATAAAAGTACAATGCGGATGCGTGGAGCACACCGTAGGTACGCGACGCACAAGTTGGCTGCCCCAAAGGTGTGTTTGTTTTCACATACTTCCGTCAAAAGTGGGATGTGTCAAAAACTTAATATGGAAACTTATTGCACTTTCTATTGGTTTCATTCAGGGAACCAATAATTCTGAAAACCAATGGAACAAGGAAAATTGTGTTGCGGGTTCCGTTATTGGCGTCGCCTCGGTATCGTTGCTGGCATGCTTGACCGGTCGCACGCTCGTTCGAGGGAGTGGAATCTTGACCTTTATCAGAACCGAGCAGACAAAACTCGTGCCAGGCTAAGCGCCGAGGTGTTGTGTTGTGACGCATCTACATGTATTGTGTATGTATATATATCAAAATGGATTAATAAAAGGTTCGATCACTTAAAACTTGAAAACTACTGGACTGAATAGGATACTTCCTTTTATGGGTTTGTTCGTAATTGATACGTGAAGGTTTAGGAAAAAAGAAAGTCGGAAAATATTTAACAGGTGGCGCGTCAGGTGCATTAAAATTGAAAACTACTGGGTCGAATTAGGCACTTACATCTGTGGGCTTGTCCATTATTGCTAACTTAAGGTTTAGGAAAAAAGAAAGTTAAACAATTTACAGAACAGGTGGCGTTGCAAGTGCACATTTCGTTTTCCAGTTAACTTTCACTTATTTTTCAGGTAAGTATTTATATTTACGAAATACATATGTTTATGTATATCATTGTAAAATTCATTCCGTTTGACAATAAAGCATATATTCTTTGTTGTTTCTGATGATCCTACTAATATATTATAAATGTGAAAATTTCGATGTTTGGCTGTTTGTTGCTCAAAAACGCCAGAACGACTGAATGAAATTTGGCACAGAGATAGATTATAGTCTGGAATATCATATAGGCTACTTTTTATCCCGGTATGGTTCCCGTGGGATGGATTTGTTTTAATTTTTGAAATTACGCTAGAATGGCTGAATCGATCTGGATGAAATTAAGAACAGAGATGGATTATAGTCAGGAATATCATATAGGCTATTTTTTATCCCTGTAAAATGTATGGTATATAATAAAGATCGGGCTAATAAAGTAGCTAGATTACGAGAGACGACTTCTCAGGCTACAGGCTACTTCTAGATCAGCTGAAACGCGAGCTAAGCCGATGTTAAAGTCTATCGCCGCCATTGACGAACTAATAAAAACATGTTCCTAACATGGTGTTCGCACAAAAAATCAAAGCATTTTGATTTTTCTGACACGGTATCTGACACCGTGTTTCCAGCCATACACGTCAAACATTTTTTTTTTTTTTTTTTGATAAGTTTTTTTTTCCAAAGGTGCAAAAAATTATATTTACAATAAACTGTCTTAAAATTAAGCTTATTACTATTTTAAAAATGATTCCGGCACAAATGGGGCCGTCGCGTCGTTTTCTAATGTCTATTTTAAAATATATTTTTTAAAAAATGTATATGGTTGTCGCCTTAATCTATTACATATTAAAATTAATTTTTATATTCTATAAAACTCTAAGTGGATAATTTATAAGTATTTTTTAAAAAGAATTATTAAGGGGATTAGCCCCTTTAATGTCCACTGTCAGCCTTGTCGTAGAATGGTCTTCCTTCGTTGTAAATTATGCTTCTGTAGCGGTCGTTCGTGATGGCTCTCACTCTGAGGTATCTGTCCTGAGGTTCGATGAGTCCTTGTAGAAGTTGCTGTACCTCTATATTTGGGTGTCCTTCCAGGTTTCCTAGAATCTGTCTGGATAGCTGGGTCACGTGGTCGTCAATAGGGATGAATCCTGATTTTTTATAAAGCATCTTATTCAGCCGATACTTCCTTGTTGTGGGGTTCCGGTATAATCCTGTGCAGACTCGCAGAACTTTCCTCTAAAATTTTTTGATTTTTTCCATCGCTATTGGTGAAATGGTGAACCAAATTGGACAAGCATATGTCAGTACTGGGCGGATGAGCTGCTTGTACATCAACAATTTGGTTTTTCTGGTCGATCCATTTTGCTTCCTCATAAGTGGGTGCACCAGGTGAAACGAAAGGTTGGCTCTCCTAACAATGGCTTCAGCGTGTTTGTTGAATTTGAACTTGTTTGAAAAGCTTACTCCAAGATATTTTTATTTTTCACTGCGGATCTGTCTGCTGTCTGAATGCTGATATTTTGGCATCTTGTTGCAAACCTTCTTCGTCCTCTGTTGCTGGGTTACCGGTGTCCGGAAACATATAAGTTCCGTCTTATCACTGTTGATTTTGAGGCCCCACTTCAAGTAGTATTCCCACAGATTCGCGATGTGCTCCTGTACTCTACGTGCTGCTGTCTCTGGAGAGAGTGAGGTCGAGTATGTGAGTGAATCATCGTCACATAATTTCGTCTTTGTCCGCTGGGTGTTACTTGGCTGGTCGGAAGTGTATATGTTGAAAAGGAAAGCCTCAGTTTCGATCCCTGTGGAACTCCAGCTATTATCCTTCTTGTTGATGAGTTTTCCCTAATAACCAGAACAAAAAACAATCCTTATAGTTAGGAAACTGTAAATGATTCTTACCAAATGGCTGGGGAACCCAAGCGTAGTCAGCTTAAAAATAAGTCCATTGATCCAAACGCTATAAAACGCTTTTTCGATGTCCAAAAGGCTGTTGTCTCTTTCCTATTTAGTCCTGATGTTACGTCCATGTGTAGTCCCATGAGAGAGTGAACGGTTGAGTGCATGTTCCTGAAGCCAAACTGGAAGTCCGGGATGATGTTCCTATCCGTACAAAAATTTCGTACCTTTGAGAGAAGCAGTGACTCCAGAACTTTGCTCACACAGCAGAGCAAGGAGATGGGTCGGTAGCCATTTACGTCTGTCCGATTTGTTTTCTTGGGCACTGGCACAACTTTCGCGATTTCCCAGTGTGTTGGAAAACAGCTGTTGTTAATACAATTATTAAAAATAATTGTGAGAAGTAGAAGGGCAACATTTGGTAACTTTTTTAAAACAAAGTTAGGCTGATTTTTATGAGTTTCCGTGAAGGATGACGTCACTAACTTCCTCGGGGGTGGTAAATATTTCGTTCTGATTGGGCTTTCTAGCCGGATTATCTTCATTGAAAGAACTAATAATTGTTCCGTCACACATTTCCGTGCACCCGACACAAGTGTGACTGTGAACACAAGTGTTGTGTGTATGGGCCGCTGAAATTCATTCATAACAGCAGGAAGAGAATGCGAACGGTAAACAAATTAAAATTTGGCATGCATAGCTAAAAATAGAGGCTTTCTTTTTCGCATCATTTTTGCACGTTAATGATAATACTAAGAAAAGTAAATTCCAATAGAAACAAAACGGTTTCCTCAGTATGCTTATGCCGACTATAGTGTAGTAAGACAGGCTAATAATTAATAATATTACATTAACTATTATAAAAGATCAAAAATACAGGTTTTAACATAATCAGCAGTCTGGATGCAGCGGCGACGACATCGACCATTGACATTTGATTGGAGTACATTATCCGTTATACCCCAATGCGAGTGTGAGTCATTGACCTGTCCAAATATTTGTTATTGTTGTTAAGTTAGAGAAGGGGATTTTTTTTTAATTTGAATATATTAACAAAACAGAAAGTGCTATAAGCTAGGTATACATTTATACATTCATATAATTACATACCCATTGTTTTATTGTACCTTTATCCAATGTACCTACATATATGTATATAATGGGATATAATATAGGGATGCCAGACGTAGCAGGACTGTCCGCAAAAGGACTTTTAACCCGCTGGAAAATTATGTCCCGCAATTTGATTTATTGATAAACCCCCAGAAAATTTAGTACCTTACCTACAATCTTTTTTCTAAGTATGTCTAAGTGTAACGTGGGCTCAAATTTTTGATTTGACTTCGTTTTAATCCATTATGATGGTATATTGATGGTGGATTCACACTGTTCTGCATCTTGATTTTATCAAAAAAGAAGTTGTTCGATAGAGAGGGGAGATCAAAATGCAGAACATCTTGATAAATCAAGATTATAAGAAGTAGGAAAAATAAAGATCAAGACAAACATATATATGTATGTATGTATGTTCTGTTCATCTTGACGAGGACGCATAAATATGTAGGCAGGTAGGTATATGTGTTTATATTTTCACTCTTATGAAATTTGCAGTACAAGATGTTTCCTCCTGCATCCTGCGTTAAAATTGATTGAAATGGGAAGAATAGTTTACTAGAAAACCTTATTTGAAAAAACCGGTTCAATGAGAGGTAATAAGACAAATTTCGAAAATCTGTTTTTAGATACATAAACTGTCCTAAAGAAAAAAATCGTATGATTAAAGTTTTAGTTTTTGAGAAAATCAATTTTTTAGTTCATGAGTGTTTGGCAGGTAATATTATTTAGCGTCATTAAGGTAAAGCTTATCTCGATTCGTTTTTTTTTAATTGCCAGTTTATTTTGAGAGCAGTTCATTCCGCTCCAGTTCAATCGGAATCGGTAATGATAATGACGCCCTACTAACTTAGTTTATTCATTAAAAAAAAAAATTTATTTTTGTAATAATTGTTGTTAATAATTGAAATAGATGAATTTTAGTTTCAATAAATTATTCTTTTTTGTTGAAAAATGTTAATTTTGAAATGAATTGGTCTAAAAGTTAACATTGTGTTGGAATCCATAATGATTTTGTACAAATGTATATAGCTTTTCCATCAAACAATATTTTTTTAATTTCAAGATCCCAGACTTTTTAAATTCGGGTGAAATTTGTTCGACATTGTTTGTTTTGCTACTGTTTTGTTTGTAAAGAGACCAAGAGAATTCGCGCGAATTTTACAATCAAAACAGTAACAAAAAAAAAATGGTTGTCTGTAAAGTCGGTTTACGGACGATAATTTCACGTGATAACCTATACACAAAACACTTTATGTGTATAGGGTATCTCTCCAACCACCAACCATCCAACCCACCTACAACCACCCACCATTTTTAAACTTTTTTCACCCCTTGAACACCAACCTTCCACCTACACGTACAACCACCACCCAACAGCCCACCATTTTTGAAATTTTTTTTCTCCTCCCCTACACAGTAAATCCCCCCCACTACCACCCCACCTACAACCAACCACCCACTATTTTTGACAATTCCCCCCCCCCCGCCCGTACACCAAATTCAACCGCACCTCTCCACCTACAACCACCTGCTACTCACACACCATTTTTGACAATTTTCCCCCCTCCTCACCTGACAACTATTTTTGACCATTCCTTCCACTACACCCTTCCCCCAAATCCAACCCTCCATTACACCTACAAGAACTTGCCACTCACCCAACACCGCCAACCACCCATCACACCTACAGCCACCAACCAACCACCAAACATTTTTGACAATTTTTTCCTCACCCCCTCCCAACACCAAATCCCTCAAATCCAATCCCTCATTCCACCTACAACAACTTGCCATTCACCCAACACCGCCAACCACCCGTCACACCTACGGCCACCAACCAACCACTTTTGACAATTTTTTCCTCACCCCCTCCCAACACCAAATCCTCCAAATCCAACCACTTGCCACCGCCTTCCACTCACCCACCATTTTTAACAACTTTTTCATGGCACCCCATCAAATCATCTATCCCCACCACCAATACTGCCAACCAATCAAGCCACCTACAACCGCCAACCAACCAACCACTATATTTGACAATTCACCCCCTCCCCCCAATCATACCAAATCCCCCCAATACCAAACACCCATCCCACCTACAGCCACCAAGGAACCACCGATTAGTTTTGACAATTTTTGTCTCACCACCCACCATTTTTGACAAATTTTCCTCTTCCCGACACTAGGTAACGTGACTGTGACTGTGACATTTTTTCGTGCGTGCTGCCCATATATTCCAAACCGATTTATTAGACGTTATCACGTCAAAAACGATGGCGAAGAAATCAAAATGAACTTAAAACGATATAAGCAGAAGACTAATGTTTTTTTATTCGAAATAAACACAAACAAAACAAACGAGAAATTAAGCAACTAAAATGCGAAATAGAGAAAAAACAAAACCAGTTTGGCGAAACAATAAATATCGATGTAAAAAAAACGGTGCCGTGACATAAGGCCATGTGTCATAAGGCCATATTTCGAATTATGCCCCTATGACGCTTTTGTAAAGCGTCATAAGACCATATTCGAACATATGGCCTCACGACGCTTTCAGAAGCGTCATAAGACCATTATGGCTGTATGTCACTTTGTTAAGTTTGATTTCGAGTGTAACGCGTTGTTTAGTGTGCAAAATGGGAAATTCAAGTGACGTGATATATAATTTTGAATTTTGTGAAGGTTTAAGAAGAGGCAGTAATATTCTAAAATAAGTAGACATTACATCTGCTACAATAAAACGTGTAATGCTAGTGATATTGTTGACTTTCAAAACCAAACTCTTGTGCGCATACCAAAATCTAGTGCTCCACATAAGCATCCAAACAGTGAAGAACTTAGGAAAAAAATGTAATTGCAAATTCTTTTAACTTTAATTATCATATTGACATGACTTTGATTAAAAAAAAATAATAGCTTAAAATTCGCGCGAATTTTAAGCTATTATTTTAAAAATACTTAAAAACAATAACAAAAATATTTAAGAATGTCAAAATGACTCATTGGGGGAACACCGGATATGAATTCCAATCAACTGTCAATGGTCGATGTCGTCGCCGCTGCGGCGGGCGCATCCATTTCAGACTGCTGATGATGTTAAGAACCTGTATTTTTGATCTTTTATCAAGGTTTATAATATTATTATTAGCCTATATTACTACACTATTATAGGCGGCATAAGCATACTGAGGAAACCGTTTTGTTACTATTGCACCTTACTTTTCTTAGTATTTAGTGTTTAACTTTTGTTGGTATTAAACGTGAATAAGAAAATAAAAAATGATTAAAAGTCATTAAAAACCATGGGTATAAAGAGGCTGAGTTGAGTTTGGTTATTATAGAACGTCAATGGTAGCAGAGTTTAATAAATGCAAATGAGATCAATTTATTGCATAAAACCGTGCACTATCAAAGTAATAAGCTAAAAACGCATAATGACATCAGAAACCTATAACCATTTTATATAAATTTGTATAGTAATTTCATGGAACATGTTTTTTAAATTCTGAACTTCGTCAATGGCGGCGCTAGTTGTCTTATCTACTTTACATCAACTGTCTTTTATTGTTGTTTTTGCTTCTAATGGCAATCTAGACAAAAACAACTCCTAACTCACTAATCAAGTGTTTGTAAACTTCGTTGATGGATGGCGCACCAAACGTTCTCTTATTGAGAGTACTATCATCATCATCATCATCATACTCATACTAATATTATAAATGTGAAAGTAAGTTTGTTTGTTTGCTTCGCTTTCACGCCTAAACCACTAAACCGATTTTAAAAATTCTTTTACCTACCAATAGAAAGCCAAATTATTTGTGAGTTACATAGGCTATACATTTTTTTAATCTCAACTCTCAACAAGAGATCCTTATGAAAATTAAAATAATGAAACCTAAGGTATCAAAAATATTCCTTTAAAAGTCAATAATTGAAATAGCTAGCAAGTTATGCATTCGTCGGAAAAAAAAAATTTGGTCAAAAAAATCTGTCCGTCTAGTTTAGCTCTCTATAGGTATAAACTTATGACCTATCAAATGGCTGGAAAAAAAGTTACACACAATTTCTAAGAACGGTACCTTCTTCCATAGGACGGTTTTTATACCCTACTAGCTGTCCCGGCAGACGTTGTTCTGCCCTTCCGAGCAGATATCGCAGTGATATAAACGACGATATATAGTTTATTTTAAATACGCCCAAGTGTATTATACTAAAAAAATCAATAGAATACCTGTTTATAACAGCTTGTTAAAAAAGCATCACTCAAGCATTGAAGTACGTTAAACCTATCAAAAAGAATAAGATGTTTTAAAACCGAATACAACTTTTTTTTCTTTTAGCATATTTCATCAAAAATTGTGGGTGTTTAGTTGGGTCGTTGCGGTGGTGGTTGGGAGGTTGAGGGTTGGTTATCATGCAAAATTATCGTCCGTAAACCGACTTTACAGACAACCATGTTTTTTTCTTCTAGCTCATTTCACTATATACAGCTATGTGCCTGCAAGGTTTGGAGAAAATCACCTGCAAAAAAAATCAGAGCGCCTCCCATCTACCATCTACCATCTATGATCTAAAATTACTAAGTAATTGCAACGACGCGACGTTTTAACTTTAATTATCTAAAAAGAATAGTGGTCAAACTTGAGAACATTACGTCTACCATCTTCTACCATCTACCTTCTTCTACAATCTATTCCCATCTAACATCATTTACAATTAACCATCTTCTACCATCAACCGTCTTCTACCATCTTCTACCATCTATCGTCTTCTACCATCTTTTACCATCTTCTACCATCTTCTACCATCTTCTACCATCTTCTACCATCTTCTACCATTCACCACCTTCTACCATCTATCATCTTCTATCAACTACCATCTTTCACCATCTACCATCTTCTACCATCTACCATTTTTCACCATCTACCGTCTATTACCATTTATTTCCATCTACCATCGTTTACAATTAACCATCTTCTTCCATCTTCTACCATCTTCTACCATTTACCACCTTCTACCATCTTCTATCAACTTCCATCTCCTACCAACTACCATCTTCTACTGCTAACTATCTTCTACCATCTTCTACCGTCTTTTACCATCTACCATCTTCTACCATTTACCACCTTCTTCCATCAACCATCTACCATCTTCTACCGTCTACCATCTTCTACCATCTTCTACCATCTACCATGTTCCATCTTCCACCATCTACCATCTTCCACCATCTTCTCCTATCAAAAAGTGTTTCTTTAGAAAAGCTTTTCGAAGTAAATATTTTTGGAATACCTACATATACGTTTGTACGTATGTAGTACTTCATACATACAGGGTGATTCACCAGCGTTGTGCCAAAAAGCTAGAGCGTGTAGGTTAAGTTGAGACAAGAAAAAAATCGTATAGGAGGGGGGGTCTATTCCCCTCCGTTTAGCCGGGAGGGGCAATTTTCTGAAAAATTGACTTATTTTGTAAAAAAAAATATTTAAAATCAACGGGTTCGTTTACAACACCGTGTTATACCTTTTTGGAAAGCCAAAAACTTCTCCTTTTATTTTGTTTTTAAATTAAATTGTTTTAACGAATAGTTTAAAAAATATAAATTTTCAAACTCAAAATTTTGAAAAAAAATTTTAAAAAATAATTTTAAAACTAATTTTTTTCAAAATTTTACGTAATTAAGTGTAATTTTTGTTCTCAGAATTCAACGCTTCCATTATTTTTTAATCTAACACTGAAAACCGTATGGCTCTACGACTTTTTCTTGCCAAGGTATTCAAAAATAACCGAACCTACTTCTTCACAAAAACAAGAAAACCTAGCCTTACGGGATGGCACAAGTGACTATTTAGCCAATTTTTTCGTGTTTTTGTGAAGAAGTAGGTTCGGTTATTTTTGAATACCTTGGCAACAAAAAGTCGTAGAGCCATACGGTTTTCAGTGTTGGATTAAAGATTAATGGAAGCGTTGAATTCTGAGGGGAATAGACCCCCCCCTCCCATACGATTTTTTTCTTGTCTCAACTTAACCTACACGCTCTAGCTTTTTGGCACAACGCTGGTGAATCACCCTGTATATGTAAATGAAATCTATAGCGTTCACAAATTTAAAATACTAAACGACGAAACATACTTTGTTTTTGTATTTAACGTTTATTTGACTTCAAATCAAAAATCAAAAAAATTAATATTATATAAAATTATGACTGATTTATATTTCAAATAAATAACTTTTCAGATTTACTAAGTGAGCTTTTAGTGTATTTTTTTCGCACGCATAACACAACTTTTCCAGAAGGTTTTTCCAAAATTTTCCTTCATACAAACCTTCTCATGGCATATACGAACAACTTAAAAAAAAATTGAGCCAAATTGGCCCAGCCGTTTTTAATTGATGAATTACTATACATTTTTTACACCATTTTTATATATATAGAGATTCTATAGAATGGGTATATTGAAAATAATACCGCATTAGGTATAGAAAAGTATATAATTCTGACTCAGAATCAAAGCCTAGCCATGTCCGTCCGTCCGTCCGTATGTATACACTCTAGAGGTCGCAATTTTTGAGCTAGAAAGCTGAAATTTGTTATATATAATCTTTGGTTCAAGAGTAAGGCTAAGTTCTTGAACCGGTAAAATCCGCCCACAAACACGCCCACATCGGCATTTTTGTTGAACAACTTCAATTTGTTAAAATTAAATTAGGTTTTTTAGTACAGTCATGATGAAAGCATAACGTTAAAATTTTGCACACGTAAGCTTTAGTTAAACCTTCTTCCAATTAAATAAAAAATATTTTAGTTTGGGCGTGGCTGGCACCCATTTTTCATACAAAACCATCAATATTGTTTTTATAAAATAACAATTGTTATATTAAAGAGAAAAACATTAAATTTTTTGGGTATTACTTGCACATAAACATCCTGTGAATGAAATCAAAAAAATTGATTTTGGGCGTTTGCTGAAGCCTACTTTTCACTAGAAACTATACAAAGATAGTTTTTGCAAATAAACGGTAGGTATTTATTATGAATCAGCAAGCCAAAATTTTGCGTGTCTTAGTAGAAACTAAAAAGTTTGTGTATGAAAATATATGTTTGAATTTTGGATGTGGCGTACGCCCACTTTTCATGAATGAACTAAAAACTTGGCTTTTAATATTTAAGGTACTACCAATATTCATTTTAAACTTTTTTCCCTTCCGTTCGTTTTATGAAAAATATATCCCTACTTTTTCTTGTGAATATTTTTTCAATACGCCCACAAGGCGTAATTTTGATAAAACACACCTTTGTTCAGGTAAGATCGTTTAAGAACTACTCGATTCAGCTGTAGTTTAACACATATCCCAAAATACTGACTAATGATCAAAGCTCAGTTAGTGCTTCAAACTTATAGGACACGCCCACTTTTAATGGGCGTTCCGTCAGAAGTCGTAATATGCATTATAATTTGTTTGATGTTTTTTAACTATCGGTCGGTTTTGAAGTAAGAAGATGAACACTTCGGTTTGTATACCTTGGTTATGTAGGAGAGTGTGGTTAAAGAATTGCTAAATACACCCATAATCGCTATTTCCATTCAAAATCGAATTTTAAAAAATATAAGTTTTGTCTGGTTTTGTTCAAATCGATCTGCAAGCTTTGAAATTGAATGTTACTGAGCTTATAGTAATTGCCGTGGCAATATAAAGTCTCAACTTAAGGCGTGGCTCACGCCTTTTTTTTATTGCGCCAGCAGTTATTTAACATCAGCCAAACAAAATTAATGTTATTGAATTTGTTCCTGTCTGCCAAAGAAGAATTTTGTCTCTGAAACTGGAACATTGGCTGGCTGTGGGAGGCGAATGCATATATACATACAAAAATATAGGGAAGAGGCGGTATCCAACAGTTCGTTGAAAACGTACTGCAGCTCTGACTTATGTTTTTTTTTTTGCTTTCGGCTTTTTCGAAGACCGTTCAACCGATTAAAAAAAGTAGCTCAGTTAATACCTATTGCATTCCTTTATTTTTAATAAATATTTTGTTAATTTTTTCAAAAACATTTCTCTTAATAATTTAATATTTTGAAAACAGCTCATTAATTTTTTTTCAAAAATGATAAGTATATGATAAATGGAATGTATAGGGGAATTTAATTTTTTTTTTTTTTGAAAAATGCTCTCCAAAAAATACTTTTATTCTAGAAACCAATCCCAAGATTTTGATTATTTTACTACCATACATTGAAATTCATCCAAAGATTAAGAGTTTCGACCAATGTCTTATTAGAGCAAGTTGGTGTGATCCATTAGTGGACTTTATTTTTAAAAATTAAGATAACTGTGACGATCCCTTAGACACTGTATTTTATGCGAGCGAAGGCGCGGGTAAATGCTAGTAGATTATAAATGCAATGCCTATAACGAGAACGGGTGTCAGGCGCAAAACAACATACCCACAATGAAGACCGATTCCTTCTACGGGAATTCAAAGAAAATATTTTTGTGAAGCCTTAATCTGCTGAAGATCAATGGAATTTGACGGCCAAGAATCCAATAAGTGAGCGCACCGTCCGACGTCGTTTAAAGGAAGAAGATTTCAAGACATTTAAAGCTAAGGACGTGCCGTACATATCAAAGACAACCAAGCTTCCTTTATACGTATACTTATGCCGACTAGTGTTACTTTACATTTAAAATTATGATATATTGAATCCTAGCCAATTGACATTAAATTGGTTAAAAAAAAGAGCATTAAAAACCACACTAACAAAATAGAACATTAAAAAACAAAAAAAGGGAAACCCGCTGGACTACCAACGATGTCTTGTGCTGCGTGCGAACATTCTTCTATCAGGCCACGGTTTATAATAAATAGCTTGAAAGCTATTAAGACATGATAAACAGAAGTATGAGGTATGCTGACTGTTCTACGTGTGACTGTGACGTCACTATCATCTGATTTCTTCGAAGGGAAGATAAATAAATGTATTAATTTGCCGGTTTTTATTATGTTCTCATATTTTTATGGTTCTTATAATCATAAGACAATTTATTGTTTAAATACTGAATTCAAAAATATAGTCTTCACTTTCACTTGAGAAATAAAATAATTATTATAAAAGATGATAGAGTGACGTCATAAAATATCAAGATGAAGATTTGTATATGTCTAGTCAGCATACCTGTAGTACGTTCGTTTAATGGATTTAATTGACTATATTGTCAACAGTATTCAATTTTTGTCGTTCTTAAAATCCGAAATTGTTACAATGTGTAACACTCTCAACGTTCGTTTATGCACAATAAAAATACATTCTGTAACAATATCCAACTCATCTCCTCAACATGAGTTGAGAGTGTTGATTTGTCAAAAGTAGAAAATTTGTTTACAAATTGAACATGATTCTTTAGGTTGCGAGAGATTTTAATTTGTTTTGATATATTAAAAAACAAATTAAAATTAAAACGGAATAAATATCGGTTCGATCAGAAAAAAGGGAAAATGTTTGTTCAAGACAGTTCGGTTGTGTGCCTTAATAGGTCCAATGGTAAAAAAGTGATTTGTTTATATTTTAATGTGAATTCTCATTGCTTTGTTTGTGTTTTTTTTTTTTTTAAGAAAAGTGTGTTTACTGAATTCATTTGCCTTTTATAAAATTAAACACAATTTCAATTTCGTTTTTAAATTAAATTGTTACAATCCTAACAATCTCTAACATGACACTTTAACACTTATTACTGGCATAACTACAATTTGGAGAAAACGAACGCACGTTGTATGTATCGTATTTTAGGTATCTGTTAAGTGCGGTGTATTTACTTAATCCTTTACTTAATTATTTCCCAGTTTCAGGAACTATGAAAATAAATACATAAGTAAATACAGAATCTTCGGTTTCCTTACTTATTTCTCGTGGTTTCCTATCTTGAAGCTCGGTTCTTCTTTGCACTTGGACTTTGCACGAATATCTTTTATAACTCGTTTTAAATTTCAGCTATAACTTCATAAATGTTTTTAAAATTGTATCAATATCGCTTGTTTTTTAGATTACCAAGTTAAAAAAGTTTCAAGAAGTATTTAAAAAGGAAAGTTGGAAAGGGGACAAAAGGTGAGATGCCGATGCATATGCACATTGGTTTTAAATGTCTATAAATAACAATGGAAGGAAACAATCGACCCGGTTATACCAAATCTCATTCTTGTAGTGCGGCTTAATAATGAAGTTCTATTTGAACAGTAAATCATATGGGAAAAGGTAGGGAGTGTGATGGGGGAAATCGTTTAAGAATAGGAGGGGAGCTGGCTATTTTGTCGGAGCACTGTTTATAGAAGTAGCATTAGAACAAGGTGTGATGCCATATTGAACATGGTGTTGTTGTCAAAGAAGACTCGCGGTCGACTATGGGTAAAGCAGCGTTCGCACGCAGACAAGACAGTTGCAACAATTTTCAAACGTCTTGTCCGAGATTTTTGAACGAGACTGGATGACGAGACAATTAAACAGCTTCAAGACAATGATTGTGACAGAAGAATAAAGGAAGTGTTTATAGGGAAATGAGTTTTAAAGCCGCGTGCTTTTAATAAAGAGGAAATGATTTCAAAACTTCTT
The DNA here is from genome assembly GCA_916050605.2 of Platycheirus albimanus. NCBI lineage: Eukaryota > Metazoa > Arthropoda > Insecta > Diptera > Syrphidae > Platycheirus > Platycheirus albimanus. The sequence goes on from OU696696.1 coordinate 59,050,188, forward strand.
TATGGACAAATTTTAGATAAAGTCGATGATGAGTTAACTCCAAGGAGAAAGACAAAATTCGGGTAATGAGCAGAACGACACGCAAGGTACTTGGAATTACAAAAAAAAAATTGCTTATGTGCAGCCAAAGGTCACAGTATTTATCTACATAATCATAATATATCATGTGCTTGGATATAGTGACAAACATATGAATTAAATTGTGAAATTGTGTCAGTTATTACATATTTTTTTTTTTTTGAATAATCATGTTACACATTGCCGTTGTCAATTGTAGTGCACAAAGTGATTCATGTGATTCATAAATATCAACAATTATTAATGAACTAAAAGGTCATTTTGTTCAAACGGAACTCGAATCTTTGTTGTCATTCGGGCTATCATTATGTGGGTTAATAGTGAAATTAAATATTGATAGAATAAATGAATAATGTAATAGGTACGAGTATAAGAGTAAGGATGAACCCAAATATTGGTAAGATAGACTTAAAAATTGCTCAGATATTTGAAAATTAAAATCAGTCTTAAACATATTTTTAAATCTCATTGACCTTAGTTAATATGATCGTGCATTTGGATGCTCGGACTGAATCAGTTGGATAACTAAGATAAAACTAACAAGCAGGGCTTAAGAACACTACAAAAAAAGATGGTACATTTATGATAATTTCTTGCCAGTAACTTACACGTCGTGTGGTAAGGTTTCTGTCTTCTACTCAAACAAGAAGCTTGAACTATTCAACTGAAATGTTTGAAAGTCTAACGACAACTTGACAAATTGAAAGCGGAAAAGGAAATAGTGAATTAGTATTTCCTTTTCCGCTTTTTCAATTTCTCAAACCACAAATCCACCACTGTGGCATATTCACCTCATTTCGTTATACCATCCCTGCTACCTGTCAGTTTTCTTTCAAATGTCAAATGTTTGTCGATTTTTTTTGCATCCATCTGCATCAACTTTTCGCACACAGTGCCGGCAAATATTTTTCTTTGAAAATAAAACTATAAAATACTGAAAAGTTAGATATTTCACAACGAAAAACGGTAAATGTTTTAAAAAAACAATAAGTTATGAACTTGTTTGAAAATCAAATGAAGCGATAGGCGCATCCATCAAGGAAGTCCCTCCAATCTTGGAATTTCCCCAACAAACTTGAAAATATTGATTAGTATAGAAAGAACACTGCTTCTTTGAAACTATGCGAGTTCTTGATGGAGCATACAAGGTAAATATGTTATCATCAACAAAAAATATAAGATAGTAAAATAAACTTATCTCTTCACAATCATCAATCATAGGACTGTCGCCGGGAAAAAGGTGTGAATATCTTTGAAGCTGGTAGGTACCTACATACGTGGTTTATCTAAATCTATCGATTAAAATAATTAATTTTTTTTGTATTGTTAAGCTTATGGCAAACGGAGTGTTCATCATATTGCCGAGGTATGGGGCATAGTGGTCATCATTGGAATTCTGGCCTTAGGTGCTGTCAGTAAATACAACTACTGGGAGAACCTACCAAAAGGTCTTGGCAACTCTCAGCTCATGCAACAACCGAATTCCTTCATTGCCGAACGTGCATGGAAGGATTTGAAGATTCTTACTAGCTTCGGACCTCGTCCGACTGGTGCCTACAGCAACGAAGTCCTGGCTGTGGATTTCTTGCGAAGAGAAATCTCGTATATCAAACAAATGGCCAATCGCAATCAGAGAATCGAATTGGATGTTCAAGTAGAATTTTGAATATTTTGTTTTGATTCTTATAACTCCACCTGTATGAACTTCTAGGTTGTAAGTGGTGCGTTTTGGGTTGATTTCAAGCCGCATGGAATGACTACGGTTTACAGGAATGTTCAAAACGTTGTCGTTAAGCTTCATGGAGAGAGCTCGACTCAAGGAAATCATTCACTTTTAATCAACTGTCATTTTGATTCGGTTCCAGGAAGTCCAGGCGCAAGTGATGATGCTGGAAGTTGTGTTGTTATGTTGGAAATTCTTCGAGTTCTTTCAAGAGGAAGCATGCTCAACAAACATTCAATTATCTTTCTGTTCAATGGAGCTGAAGAAGTTGGATTGAAGGCTTCGCATGGGTTCATTACACAGCACAAGTGGGCTAAGGATGTTCGAGGTAAATATTGAGCACTTGAAAATTAAAATTATTTTAGACCTAGCTTTCTAAATTTAAAATTACGAGATGAGTCGAAGATTTTATCTTGCTATTGCTGACACAAAAAGGAATCGATATTGGTCTCCTATAGGTCACACAATTCCGTTTAAACTTCTGAACTCTCGCGCACAACGTCACTGTACTTTTCGTCAAAACCAAATGTTCACTCTATCTATTTGAAAGCTGTCTTTGACAGCGTGAACAGAGACACATGTCACATGTGTGCATCCCTGCCAAACTCGTTCGGTTGTGCAGCATGACGATGGAGAACTATTGGTGTCTATGAAGGAGTGTGTAGCACCCCCGACTCGCTCTACGCGACGTAGAGAATGTTTTTAGACAAGATGAGATGACCACTTCAACATCCTTCTTAAGGCAATAGTACGCAACTTGCACACCAACTCCAGGTAGGATGCGTTCTTGGATATGCTATGACTATGGGACGAGCGAAGTGAACTCCCAAAGGATCATTTTCAAGTACTAAATTGCATGCCGAGATCACGTCACGATTGGGAGATATAACTTTGAAGTAGTAGTCTCTCTCTCTCATCTCTCAAAGAACCAAGGAGTCTCTATGCAAGTCTTTTATCATCTCGTTACAGCTGTTTAGGGTAGAATGATGGTCCTTAACGACTTGGGAAAAAATTGTGTAGAGTTGCTTTGATAGAAAGATTCTCGGTTGGTAGTTCGAAGTTCGAACTAGTGTGTATCGCGTTATTTGTGGTATTATCCGATGATGGCTTGGCAAGAGGGGCACTCCTGATAAAATTATTGTAGGTGTTTCGATTCCGATTGATTTTGTTCTTACTTCAGCAATTGACCATTATAGTGACTGCCACGGTAGATGCGACACCAGAATTTGGTTTCTAGGAACACACTTAGCCATTTAGATTGTCCTGATGACAATTCTTTGGTGCCAGGTAGAAAGGGGTTAAGTCAGAAATAGTAGTTTTCCACAAAATGAGATTGAATTTTGAAAACTTGTTTCTTTATCTAGATATTCTTTTTTAGAAAGGTGAATGATGCAAAACAGTAATTAAAACGGTTGTTTGTAATGGCATAAGGCTATTGACAAAAAAAAATTGGTACTTACCGGGTTTTTGGATGACTTATCCCCTTAGAGCCAATGGTTTTTTTGTAACTTGTTGAAATAAAGTTTTGTTTGAGGAGTTAAGTCAAGAAAAAAATCTTTGCATACAAAAATCTCAGTTTAATTTTTATAAAATTCATGGAAAACCGTTTTCAAAGCAATAAAGAAGCTCGTTGTGTAAATACTTTTGACCTACCTCTTATTATGAATTACTAGCAAACACATGCCCGCTTCGCTGAGCAAATTTCAATTTTCAAATAGCCTGTTGCCTCTAAAAAAATGCAGTTTAGCCAAGAGGCGTATACAATTCTTTCAATTTGTCAGGCTTGAGAAATGCTAAAATTAAAGGGTATAGAAAGAAAACTTTGAATAAAATTGTTTTTTTTTTAAATTTCTTACATTTTATTCTAATGCTTTCTTATAAACAACATTTTTTTATTTTACCATCTTTTACATAAATAAAAAGTGCGGTCGGTTTCCATACTCTAGAACACCCAACATACAGTTGACCATTAGAAAACACCTGATAGTGTAAAAATCAATACCGCAAATTTTCAAAGACTGACCTTGGGCTTTATTTTTAGTGACGGCAAAAACAAGGCGAACAGGAAATTGAAGACGTTTAAAATCAAATGGCAAATCAGATGGAATGATTGGAATTCTGGGGATCAAAACACATCTTCCCATCATCACATCTTCTTCTAAAATAGATGCATTAATTTCAGCGACATCTTTATTTTTGCCAGCCAACATAGCTCTTTCACTTAACAAAGTGACCCGCCAACATTATCATGGCACCGCCAAATAAAACTTGGCTACCTCGCAAATCTTTCACGGTTCGATCTAAAGCTTCAAGTGACTTTTTGTGTGCCATTGTAAACTCATCCCATACATTAATCTTACACATTACACAGTTATTGAATTACATGTAGGCGTTAACCTGGATGTTTAAAGGCAATTTAAGTGCCAGAATGCGCTGTACGACCACCATCTAATAACGTAGCTCCGCTGATCTTTGAGTATCATTTTCAGGCGTAAAATACACGCGTTGGCCGTTCTTAAGATGAACCGTAAAATGAACCACTGCTGGATATCTCGCATGTATCGGAAACGACAAAATACGCCACATTGCTTCGATACTGCTTATATAGCGTCCCATTTGATATTTAGTGATTTCATTGTTCCTATTGTCAGAAACTACTGCAATATAAGCCATGTCGCCTCCCTTCGTTACCTACATATTTGCAGATGTACTTTATCGATTTTACGAAGTTTCAATACTTGACGATATAATGATTTATCCATCGTTTCTGGTAATTGTCTCCGATACAAATTCTCTTGGGAAACGCTTCGAGCACTTCCCATTAATACATGGTGAACTGGTATTTATTGTACCACACGGACCATGAATCAATCAATTTTTTGCGACAACTTCGTACAATTCTAGATCAATAGTTCGATCAGCGATCTCCGATGATTTGACTTCATCAATCTGATTTGTCGTGATTTTAGTCACCAACCAATTTAAAATGTGTGCATGAGGTAGACCTCTTTTCTGCCACTCGATAGAATACATCAAACATCTTTTTATTTATAAAAATTACACAGAATTTTATAATGTTGCGTTTTTTGCAAATGTTGCATAATGATTCATAATTATACACACTGTGCAGTTATGATCAATTATTGAATTTGCTGATTAATTGATTACATGGTGGCAAATGCATTTGCAACATATGCAACATACGTAACATACATGATATTATGTTTTTTACATACAAACCTGGTGCAAATAAATATCTTTCCAGCGAAAAAAGAATCTTCAAATTCTGTGTTGTCAAATTCGAGATATAAATGGTCAAACATAAATCAAACTCATTTTTATATATATCAATAAGATAAGATAAGATAAGATATAAGAAGAAGATTAAAGTTTTTAGTAAAAATTTTAGTATTTAAGAATATATTCTAATATATTCGTAAACACTTTTTCATATGTATCTCAACACAATTTGGTTTACGTGGTATCACTGAGAGATTTATGTCATTATCTTTTGAAAACTTTTGTTATATTGCGTTTGGTACTATAGGGCTAAGATGTCTTAATCCCTTAGGAGCATCTTATTTGTTTCAAAATACAGAATTAGAATAAATACAAAAGAGTTAAGTCCACTTACGCCCTTAATACCGAACGGTTTTGAAAAATTACTGACTTATACCCTTTGTACATAATAATTTACATATGAAGGAGTTAAGATTGACTTATGCCAATAGGACCAAACGAAAGAGAAAAAAAAAGTGACTTAAATCCAATAAAAACCACAAAACGGATTTTTTTGACTTAACCCCTTTCTACCTGGCACCAGAGAATTGTTTCATGGCAAACAGCACTGCTTCCCTAGACAAAGTGTGTCATTCGCTGCAACAAAATGGATATTGTAATTTAGGAGACCAAAAGAGACCTCTCTTATCTGGGTAGTTGTATGTCACTCGGTAATGGAACAGACCTAGATGTAAACACAACAGATCCTGTGTGTGCGTTGGTATTCTACAAGATTGGAAGGAACCTACAATTTACTGTTGAACCTGAACGGCTAACAGAGAAGCACTTTTCATAGTATGATTGACTTTGGAGGTTTGTGACTTCCTCGCAAGAGGTAGTACCCCGGAAAAGAACTTATTTGGAGTCAGTAATCGAACCTAGAACCTTCGGCGTCGCAAACCAACACACTAACCACTACGCCGCGGGGTAATACAAAGACAGAACAACAATAGGATAAGCTCATAGTGCATTCAGAATCGTTTATCAAAAGTTTAAATCTAACAAGTTGAAACTGGTGGAATCCAACGTAGGGTAGGTAGGTAAAAATGGCGGTTTTCAATTGAACTCCCAACAAGAACCCAATTATCGCTTGTATGCGCCGTTTTGTTACCATAACTAAACAATTTAACGAAGGATTGGAAGATTGTAATAGGATGTTTTTTATGGAGGTGGACGGGATGAGCTAGTACTCACTTGAAGGCCGCCTCAATCTACCAAGCCAACCATATGACACCCCAATGTAACCGTACTCCAGACTTTATGTCACCGAGACAGGTTGCTGGTTGGCACGGGTACAATGGTTCTGTCAAAGAGTTGGTTCAGTACGCGGGTTTGTCCAAGAATTTTACCTTACCACCTAGGTGAGCTGTATGATTCTCAGACGGATCCTCTGCCAATCTTTTGATTGTTAAGTCTGGAAGGTTTTTGTGTAGGTGATTTGTTAGGACAAACGATTTATTCATAGCCATTTGGTCGCATCGAGAAAGTTGTTCAGATATTTTTGTTTGTTCTAGATCTGTTGTAGGCAGGCCACATCATCCTAGATATGATGCAATTAGTCAAATTGCTCCACCTATTATTAGATACGGATGTAAAGTGAGACAAGACAATGCCCTTCACTGCCCCCAGCGGAATGTTGATAGTTTCGGCGAGTAAGCTGTGAAGGGCTGATCCCTGCCTGGCCAGCTCATCTGCTCTTTCATTTCCCTGAAAGCCACTGTGCCTTGGAACCCAGAGTAGAGTGACCTCCAGGTTGGAGCCAAGACCATCTAGTTCTTCCTGGCATTGCCTGACTAATTTGCAGGAGGTGGAGGTTGAATTCAAAGCCTTGGTAGCGGCCTCGCTATCAATTAGTATAGCGAAGTTTCGTTTCAAATTCGTGTATTGTTGCAGTAATTTGCAGACTTCCCTAACTGCAAGAACTTCTGCCTGGAAGACGCTAGCGAAGTCAGGGAGTCGGAGGGATTTGGATATATTGAGCATCTCTAAAAATCCACCAGCACTTCATCTTGGAACCAACTTTAAATCGGCTATTTGTCCCTTTTTGCCGCGTCTATTATCGTCGTCAGGTTTTCTCATTTTATGGTCTATCCAACGCCACTTTCATTCCATGATGTCTGCATCCAATCATTAGCGTTGATCATTAAGACAGCCACTTCAGTTGCAGTGACTGCCATATTTGATTCAAACCAGCCGTGTTGTTTGCCTTAAGACATAATATCGTCAACATAATCCATGGATACCATGACTTTTATTTGTACCCACCCTGGCAGTGTCATCAGATCGTCAACTGCAAGCCAGAACAGAATAGGTGACAAGATAACTCCTTTTCCCACTCCTTGATGACATCAAAGGAATCAGAGAGTTGTCCATTGTGTAGAACGGAAAACTTTGCTTTGTTGTAGGACTCTTTAATAACAGCGGCACCCAGGTATACCTCTCCAGATGAATTCACGATTTACCCGATCGAAGGTCTTCTCAAAATCTACAAACGTGAGGTACAGGATGATTCGCAAGGTGATGATGTGGTCGACGCACTATCGACCACTTTGAAAACACTTTTCCCCGCACTGTACCCGTAACCCATATCTCCAACAACGTATTGTGTTAGATATTGACATCAAGCTGATAAAGTGGTTCTGGATTAGGCACAAACTGAGGAAGTCAGATGACAACCTAGCAAATCAGTGCATTGAATGAAATCCTTGAGATAGGGTTACGATAGAGTAGAGTGAAGCAGGTGAAGATTCTATAAATATCTGTACAGGCGGGCTATATATCTGATCCTGTCAAAAATCTTAACATTCATCGGCTTAGATGGCACGTTCCATTATTTAGTTTTGTGTTTTAGAAGCAAAGAGAGGGTTCAGACTTTAATTTATGCGTCGAATAATTTATTTTTTTTTTATTTTCCAGCATTTATCAATCTGGAATCCGCTGGATCTGGAGGCAAAGAGATTCTTTTTCAAACCGGTCCCAGCACACCGTGGTTGGTCAAGGTATGGATTTGAATTTTCCAAAGCAAAAAACCCAACCAAGTTTTACTCCATTTTACCATTTCCCAGATGTACGGTCGTGCCATTCAATACCCAAATGCACAAAGTGCTGCCGAAGAAGTTTTCCATTCCGGTTTAATTCCATCGGATACTGACTTCCGAATCTTTCGCGATTTTGGTAAAATCCCTGGTTTGGATTTCGCCCATGTCATCAATGGATACAGATACCATACAAAGTTCGATCACATTGATTATGTATCGCGGAGTGTCCTTCAACATACAGGCGACAATATTTTGGAATTGACAAAGTTCATTGTAAATTGGGAAGAATTGGGAAATGCTGATGTAAGAAGGAGGATTTCTTTCTTGTTTAAATAGTAAATACATTTTTAAATAATTTCAGAAACTTCCTCAAGGAGCTGAAATATTTTTCGATATCCTTGGATTCACTTTTATATCATACTCAATGGATTTTGCCAATATATTCAATTATGTTGTTGTTACTTTGGCCGTTCTGTTGCCATATCTATTCCTATCAAGAGCTACAAGAGGTAATTGGGGACATGGTATCAATGGAGAACACTTTGTAATATATTTTTATTTAAGGAATCAACAAGAAACATTTGAGATTTGAAATATTTTTGGGATTCTTAATTAATGTGATAAGTTTTGTTGGAGGACTAGCTATCTGCTATGCGATTGCATATGATTTGGATTTAATGGGAAAGTCGATGGCGTGGTAAGGATATGATTTAAAATCTGAAATGTGTTTGCTGTGGCTTAACTTTTTTTCTGTATTTTTTTTTTTTAGGTATTCAAACACTTTCCTCTGTGTGCCAACTTATTGCCTAGCTACTGTTTTCTTCCAATGTCTGGTGCATCTCGTTTTGAGTAGAAATAGTAAGGTAAGTTTTATTGGCCATAGGATAACACCTCCTAACTTTATCTAACTACGACATTAGGTAAGAGATGGAGTCAAAAAAATGTTCCACATACGCCCGAGTGCTCCTTAAATTCTACCACTTGTTTTTCAAAGTCATTTAGTCCAAGAAAGAAGAAAAGACATCTCATACCCACTAACTACTTGACCATAATAGGGTTAGGTAGCGTGTATAACTAATTTCTGTTACATTGTCCAAACAAAATGAACATTAGCCTGCGTTGCCTAATTGCGAGTATAGTCAATCCAGCTATAATTTTTTTTTTTTTTTTTTGAGAAATTCCTTTTATTTCCTACAACTGAATACATTAGTTGAAGTATTAATTAATAACGCTTACCAAAACGTTTTGAATTTGAACGGTTAAATTTTCTCTTTTGGTTTCCGGTAGCTGCTGTCGGCAGCAGCACTAACTTATCCTCGGGCAGAGAACGTCTATCTTTCTCTTTTCCCACTAGTCCAAATCCTGGGCCTCAGCTTCCCTCAAAGAACACTTACAATTGATTTGGACGATGACGAACAAAACTTCCGTCAACCCGACCAAGAATAAGTTCGGGTAGCGTTATCCAGCTGCTGGAGCTAGTGGTTTTACGGCTGAACTCTTCAAAGCAGCGCAAGATGACTTGATGAAGAGCATACACCAACATATCTTTACAATCTGGTCGGATGAAAGTAAGCCTGACGAATGAAACCTCAGCATACAAGAAAGGAGGTACTCTGAACTGCGCCAACTACAGATGTCGCCTATAAAATTTTGTCGGACATACTGTGTGAACTCTTGAACCCTTTTGCACATGAACTGATTGGCCCCGATAAGTCAACCGTCGGCCAAATTTTCACACTTCGGCAGATTTTGGAAAGACCCAAGAATTCCAGATCGATACTCACCACCTCTTTATCGATTTTAAAGTCGCCTATGACAGCGTAAACAGGAACGACCTATACAGAGCCATGTCACTTCTTGGCATCTCTGCTAAACTCGTTCGATTGTGTAGGATGACTATGGAGAACTCGCGCTGCTCCTTCAAGGTTGGTAAGAACACCACCCACTCATTTAATGTCGAGAAAGGCTAACGACAGGGTGACGCGCTGTCATGTAACCTCTTCAACATAATTCTTGAGGCATTCGTACGCAACTCGCATGTCAACACCAGCGGTACGATTTTTTTTAAAATCCGTTCAATTACTTGGCTGTGCTGATGATATTGACACTATTGGAGCATTCGCATTGAAGTGGAGGCGTCGAAAATGGGTCTGGCTGTAAATGAAGATAAAACAAAGTATATGCTGTCCTCGGGTGCAGAACATCATCACCGTAGGCTCGGACAAAACGTCGCAATGGACAGATTTAACTTTGAGGTTGTCAAGGACTTTCTCTATTTGGGTTCCACTATAACCTCTCAGAACAAAATCAGTGAAGAGAGTAGCAAAGCCCTTTTTTAAATGACCAAGGAGACTATACAAGAAACGAATCATCCCAGTCCTGCTGTATTGAGCAGAAACGTGGACACTGATACAATCGGATGAATACAGGCTGGGGTGCTTTGAGAGAAAGATTCTTCGGGTGATATTCGGTCCTATATGTATCAATGGAGTATGTAGGAGAAGATTAAATGGCGAACTGTACGGGTTAAAAAGCTGAAAATACAGCGGCTTAGGTGGCTGGTCCATGTGGAGCGCATAGACGAAAATGCAGCAGCCTCCCGAGTCTTCAATTCAATTTGAATATATAATACATGCCATGATAGACCAAGAACTATTTGTAGTTGACATGTTTCGAAAAGAAGCTCGGTCTTACTGTTTTTAATCGTGGCCACAGCTAAGGCCACTTGCGGAGAATCGCGACAAGGTGAAGGATCATATTGCTGACCTAAATATTTCGTTGAGTTTTGGTCATGTTTTAAGAAGAGTTTCTGAAAACTAAGGGAAGGAATGCATCGATTTTTCACAACGTAAACGGAAAAGTTCCAATTGATGGTTGAATCTACATTGACGAGTATTTAGAGTCAAAGCAACCGTATAAGCTTATGTCGGCAACCGGTTTGTGACCCAATGAAAGTGCTGCGTTTGGATCAAACTCTTATCTCCCGATTAGCTATCAATCAAATCACGTACTTCCCCGATCAATAACAGAACTCATTCAGTGGCTTCGGCGAAATCTGTTTGTTTTGTACTGCTGATTTCGAGCCCGGGAACTATAACTAGGCAAAATGGAATTTTGTGACTACATTGCACTTGATTTATTTATTCCCTTATGTTTGTGCCCTAGCACCCAATAGAGCTGAATTTCAAAATGCTCCGTAATCTCCCTGAGAGATGATAGACACTAGAAGGTTGTCGTTGAACTATTTATGAAAACGGAATCCAAGGCCGCCTGAGAAAATGATGATAGCTTTCGCGGGTATCAAGTTTTCTTTACGACAGCAACTCGCTTGATTGATTTATAAAAATTCCAAATTCCAAGGTATTCCTGCAATAGATATCACCCAGGAGCTATACATACAACTCGATAATACTGGATTCATTGAGCGAACTTCTGTCCGTCTTGATGTTTCAGAGACCTTTTCTACCTTACCACAAAAAGTTCTCCATGATATTCTATGCGTTTTTCTAAGTTTTTTTAAAAATAATTTTCGAGGGATTCCTTGTGTGAACGTGAGGGTACTCTTGAACTTTAAGCTCTGCGGAACCTTAACCTTAACTGTGTAATCTTTATTCTGAATTCCTAGCTAAAAAATAAAATAAAATAGTTTTAATTTCTTTTTAAATTTTTTCAACTTCTGATTCACAGGCGCCACTTAGTCTAGCTCTTCAAACGCAAGCTCGTCTAACAGGAACTAGTCTGTTTTGGGGTCTTCTAGCCGCCGCACTCACTGGAGCTGGCATACGCACTGCTTATGTCTTAATTGTACCGCTGCTCATAACTCTTTTCACAAACCTCGCAATTGGATTCCTTGGATATCAAAACACGAGTAAGCCATTTTTTCTTATAAAAACTATTCCTAAATTGATGTTATATCATTTTCAGTTCGCAGTTGGCTCTATGTCCATCTAGTTGGTCAGATCTTCGTTATAATTTGGGCCACACATTTCTATCACATGGTGGTGAGCATGTTTATCCCAACAGCAGGTCGTTCGGGTGGCCATAAAAATCCCGACATTATGATCGCAATGATTTGTGGCTCCTTAACATTTTTTGCCACAAGTTACATAACCCCACTGGTTATTCTTTTGAAACGATGTAAAAGCCTATTGATCTCGCTGTTTGCCGTTTACGTCATAACCAGATTCTATTTTATTTCTTTCACACACTACGGATTCCCCTATCGAGATGATAGAGGGGGTGCTCCTGCTGTTCAAAGACACTACATCACAGTAAGTTGTACTACACACCCAAAAATTTTCACACAAATACAGGTTCCATTTTAAAAGCATACTGTGCGTACGTTGTACGACAAAGAAGGTAACATAAGATATACCGACTCTGGATTCTGGATGAGCGACATGGATCGCAATTGTCGCAAAACCGTAGAAAGTCTTTCAATGCCCGAGACGCCCATACCACACGAATTCAATATTCTCTGCAAGAATGAAGTTTTTTGTGGGCTGCCGTTTTTAACATCGAGGCAGTTGCATCATGGGTAAGTTTTTTTTTTTTAATATTGTTTTGCCTTAAAACATAAAATTTCTTTTCAATTAGGGGCTATTGGGTGCCAGCTCCAACTCCTTTGATTCGAGAAGTTGCCACCCTGAAATTGGTCAGCAGATCGAAAATTTCTTCCAAAATCCATCGCTTAAACTTCTTAATAATCGGGAGCTACCAATTGTCATTACAAATTCGTCCAAAAGATTCGGTAACACTGGATCATTGGAACATTATGGACTATGTTCCAGAGGCCACAGTTTACAACAAACAAAAGTCTCATTTTATTATGATTTCTCATGGTCTGGAATCGGCTCCGATGAATCTTACCTTGGATTTCAAGGTAAGCAAGCTTTTTATCATTTTAAAAAGATTTAAAGAGTTTCTTCCTTTAATAGACAACGGGTGACAATTATGAGAGATCTCTTGTTGACATATCTTTGGTCACACTACACTCTGAGTACCACAAAGAACACACACCAGCATTTGCCAATCTTCTAGCAAAACTTCCACGTTGGGCGTATGCTGTGCCATCTGTTGCATCGCTTGTATCATGGACATTCTAAGAATGTAACCTTTGATTCATCATCAACATCACCAAACATAAAAATAGGCTTTAAAATTTATACACACTCCAAGAGCAATAATCTTAATAATTAGTTTTATTATAAAAAACAAATATCTTTCTCTTCTATCTTATGATGATTGTTATCAACAAAAAATATTAACGATTATTGCAGGGCATTTTTTCTTCATTGTTAACAAAAAAAACCTAACTTTAAAATATATAAACAAACAAAAAAAAATTGTGAAAAAGCAAAACGGAAACGAAAAGTATTGATTCAGATCCAAGTTATTGGCATTTTTTTTTTCAATTTATAATAACAAAAAAAAACGAATTAAACAGTAAAGTAATAAGCTAAATCTAAAAAAAAAATTGTCCATACAATTTGAGGCTTCTCTTATTATTATATAATAATTATTATAAGAATTATTACTTAGCAATTTTAAAAACAAAAGTGAAACTTGTTAAATATGCATTTTTACATAGTTTTCAATTATATGAAATGGAAAAGGGAATCGTGTGTGTTGTTTTGGTTTCGAATACTGATAGGTCCAGTTAGAAGTTCCTCTTTCAGCCAATTCTGCCACTTAATAACAGCCTCCAGGTACTCACACCGAAGTACTACGATGTCCAGAAGGTTGTAAAACTTTTATGGCCATTTGTACAAAACATATGAAACTTAACATGGTCTTCGGTTCCAACGCTCGTCTACATTGATAATCCTATGGTTAGCTCCCAAAGCAAACGTTCACTCATTTCCCTGCTTAAATATTTAAATTTTTACGCGATATAGTATTCAAAGATTCGTCTATACAACAAGCCCCAACAAGCCGCGGTATTATCTGCTTTCTGTTTTCATTGTCGCTGTGTTGCCCGTACAGTTCGTTATTGAATCTTCTCCTCCGTACTCCATTGATACATACAGGACTGAATATCACCCGAAGAATCTTTCTCTCAAAGCACCCCAGCCTCTGTATTCATCCGACTGTGTCAGTGTACACGCTTCTGCCCCATACAGCACGACTTGGATGATTAGGGTCTTGTATAGTGTCACTTTGGTCCTTTGAGGGACAGCTTTGCTACTAAGATGACTTCTAATCCCTAAGAAACAGAAATTGGCACTAGGGGGGAAACAACATTTTCCTTATAAATGATCATCTTTATGAAACTAGTTAGGGAAAACATCCCCAAGAGAACCGTGTTGCGATACGAGAAACCCAATTGGGATGGTCTCAACAATTTCTTAGAAAATTTTAACTGGTCTTCATTATGTTTCCTCGATAGTTAGTAAGGTAGAATCCAGCGCTGATTTATGAAAACAAACATTATTCTCTGAAGTTTGAGAAACTTTGATCCGAACTGGACAAAAAGTATCAAAAGTTCTGCCTGAGCTTTAAAGAGGCTATCGAGGTGAGAAATTAGTTTCCGATGTTACAAAGCCAACTTTTCCAAGGAAAACCGGAAAAAACAAGCTTAAAAGACCTGTAAAGCCCATATTTGAAAGAGTCAGGCACCTCGAGCTTTTATCGAAAAAGCATGTATGTATGTATTTGGTATTAAGGATCCTCTTCTTCGATAGATTAGAATTCACTCTTGCATTCACGTTGTATCGAAAGGTTTTCAGTCTGATATTTAAAAAATAAATACTGGTTTGCCCCAGGTTCCGCTCTGTGTACGAATCTCTTCCTCATCATTATAAATTATCTCTTATTTAAGACTTCTAATTCATTTAACTGTTTTGTTGAAAACAGTACCCTCAGTTGTTCATATATGTTTCCAGGTTCACAATTATGTTCTTCGGATGTTGATAAGTAAAAGAACCATAAAAGAAATGTTTTTTTTTTTTTTTTTTGGCTTTACATCACCGTTATGTTTCTTTTCTCACCCAATTCAATCCTTACTTCTATGATATATTCCTACTCTGAATTAATTTCTCCAACATACTCGCTCCGCTAGGAATCCTCATCAGTTTACCTTTTAGACACAAAATGAGTTTAGATATTACTTCTTAAGCTGCACGAGACGAATGTGGAATGCTTTATTGGGCTCAATCTATCCCTCCCATTTGCGAAATAGCGGCAAAGTTATCTTTTATCTAATATCAAAATTTTCTTAACGCTCCTACATGATAAATAGCAATTAAGAAAAAACTGGTTGAGGTCGCTGTCCATTGGATAGTGCCCACCTTAAGCAGTAGTCTTTCAATGCTGCGTCGTCGTACCTAAGAGTAGGAGTCAAGCACTCGGTTGGCTGTTGTGTTTTGGTCCATCTGGAAGCGAACGATTCACATTGAAACGAAAACGTATCACGCGAAGGTTCTTCCTCTCGAAGACATTTTTTCATCCATGCTGAAAAGCTCCATACTCTCGTACCGTTAATTAGAACCGGGATGTTGTCATTTTGAAAGATAGTAAAAGGTATGGCTGCTTCAAAACTATATGTCGTAACATGATAGCGTGTCCCTTGTCTTAAGCATTTTTAAACTTGATCAGCTGGTCTTGATGAATCAGCTTAAATTGTCCGCACTGTCGAACTGGTTTGACTGATGGTATGACGTCATTTAAACTGGCTATGTACGCCTCGTTAGTCTGCATAATTGCTTGATAGGCGTCGTTTTTAGCTTAATGGTCTAACCGGCATTCTTGATCAAACAGCCATCATGTGGATGTTGGCGATATTGGTGCTGATCGTCTATGGATACTGTGGACTGATAAGTAGGTGTTCGAAGCGTAGTGGCTACAGTGTCGGACTGCCACGCCGAAGGATCCGGGTTCACTCCCTGACTCCACCTAAATTTTGTCTGCCTCTTACGAGGAAGTGAGATATGAATCTTCACGGAGTTAAACTTGTCATAAAACAGTGCACCTGTGTTAGCAGTCCGGATTCAGCGGTAAATTTAGGGCGCCTTCTATTCCTGCATAATATCAAAGTATCCAAAGTTGCCAGCTCCTGTTGACCGCTAACAGTTTATTTATTGTACTAACGCTAGAAATTGTCATTAATCTCGAAAAAATGACAGTATTTCAAATTTCGTTGACGGACGGTTTCCTGATTTAAAGTTCAATGGTTTGGGGAATTAAGTGCATATTTCTCATAGGGATTTGTATTCCGCCTGAAAAATTGATGACCTTCTTTACGGTGTTCGAGTTTGTAGTTCGAAAAGGAAGTAAAATGGTTGTCAAGTTGACCCACGCGCCGATCTTATATTTTTTTTTTTTTTTCGAAACCCAACATACTTCTCGCATTCCCGGATAGACTCTTGGAGAACTCCTAGGCTAAGCCTGCGTACTGAGCCAACTCTTTGACAGGTTTACAAAAAACAGCAACCTACTAAGGTGGCATTACGGCTGCAATCTGATCACATTGGTCGTCTAGGAGATCGTCTGGCAGTTTAAGCCAAGGGAGTATTTTAAACTCAATCCCCAACCAATACCAATAAGACTTTCGAAAAAAAAAACAATCTAATACATTAACCAAACATATTATTCGTCATATTTTCAAAACAAAAATAAATCTTCGGGAAGCATACAAAATAAATTATAAACAAGGAAACGAATTTTAATTTAATTCATCAACAAAAGTAGCAGCGATATCCTCAAAACTCACCAGGTTGTCATCTTTTTGTGTTTGTTTTTCAGATGAATCTATTTGCTCGTCTACAACATCATTACCTTCTGCGGCAGGCACCACATTGTCTTCCAATCTCGGTTTCTTAGGTGATGATGATTCATCTTGGTCCTTATTAGTTGTTTCGTCAATTGGACCAACCGGTACTTCTTCGATATCGTCATCCTCTTCCTCTTCAACTCTCAGAGTCATCTCAGGTGACTTAGGTATGATGTCAGCAATTTCTCCTTTATTCACTTGATCATTCTTTTGGAGCGGTTCTTTTTCAGGAATGTATTCAACGGAATCATTTGAAGAATCTAAATGAATTGATGGTTGTTCCTTGGCAGAGCTTTCATCTAACGTCAAATCAACAGAATAAGCTGGCTGTTCAGGTGGGTTTTCGGGTAGTGTTAGTTCAGCTGTTGGAGTCTTTTTTTCAATTTCAATCATTTCCACGTCTTCTGTAACTGTTGATTCATTTTCTTCTTCAGATGATTCGTCCTCGTCCTCTTCGTCTTCATCGTCAACTTGCATTGTTCCTTGTGAGAGCAATTTTTCTTTGCCGACTTTGTGGAAAGCATTTTTTATTTCACGAATATCGGGAGGAAACACCAAACTTTCTTTTTGTGGATGTATGATTTTCTCGAGGTTATTTAGAAACATCGAACATGTCTCACGGACTTTTACGTTTGGATCTTCAATATGAGCACTTTGAAGCAGATTAATGGTCATCTGAGTTGGTGGTGGACAAAGGTGATGTGGAGAAAGTATGAGTGTATTCAGGACATTGTAGATTTCCAGACGACACTTATAGTTGCCGTATAAGTGTTCATTTTTAAAAGTTGCATTAGAAAGTGAGAGGCAAATTCCAATGATCTTCAGATGGGTGGACTGAAAAGGAACATATCAATAATAATTTTCAAAAACCCAAGTTCCTTGTTTACCTTCACAACAGTTGGCTTAAGGAAACATCCAGTCGCTAGTATTACACTTCGAAGACACTGCAGTGCAGCCAAACACAGTTTTTGATTACCCTCGTCGCTTAGGATTTGTTTTTTAGCTTGTGAGTCACTGGGATTGGAGTGAGTTTGTGCCAAATTCGATTGTTCGTTTTGGGCTTTGTGCAATTGACGGCGGGCTTTTTTGGACATGTGCTTCTTCGCACCGCTTAGAACCTATGAAATCAAATCGTTACATTTTGCAAGGATTTTTACAAAAATAAAATGTCTAGACTAACCTGGAGTGTGAAGGCATTTTCAAATGGAGTTATGTCAAAGATCATTTCTTCAATTATGCTATCGGCAATTATTTCGCATCTACTACCGTGTTTCATTGTATTGCACCAAAGGGTAAGGGCTTTATAAGCAGAAGATCTCAAGGATCTAGAAAACAAAAGATCATAAATAGTGAATTGGGAAGGTTCTATTAATTTCACATTGCTACTTACGAATACGGCTTTTGATGGCCACTTGATTTCTTAGAAGAGGTCCACTTGAGAGTATCGAGTAGGATTCCCAATATCGATGTATGGTACATAGCCAAATGGGATTTTAACCTGAAAATAGAAGAGTTAAGATCCAGACTGCGCTTAAAGTAAAAAAATCCAGAACGGTGGCCTACAAGAATTATATAAAAGCATTTCACCAGCGCTTAATTGATAGAAGAGCGAAGGAAAACCCTTTTCTCAAAGTCAGGAGGGAGACAAGTATCGTTAAAAGAGTAAGATTCGAGGTAAATAACAACAAATAACATCCCCATCCTTGAGGAGCTAAGAGCAGTTATTAAAAGCTTACAAAAGTAGGGAAGCTTAAGCAGATGGCTTGTCAGTCGAGCTGTTCGAATCTATTAAAGTTAGATGATAAGGATCATTGAACAGCTCATCACGAAAATAATGTTGGAACTTAACAACGTACAATTCATGGAACCTCAGAATCTCGTGCTCAACTACGATGATTTGTAATTGCTTTCAAAGATCAGTGTGAACAACCTAGTGAATCCTTATCAAGACCAAATACGAGCCAAGAAGAAAAACACCAAATTCATGCACACCAGATCTTTCTCCACTTCAGAGCTGCATATGACAGCATCTGTAGAGAAGAGCTCTATAGTAACATGTCTGATTTTGGAATCCTGGACACTCATTTAGCTATGCAGGATGACGTTAAATAAAACCTCAGTTGTTAAACAGCCTCACCAAGAACATTACCAAGATCGGAATTAAAACTGCTGGTCGTTTCGAGCGAGAAATCCTTCGATTGATTTTCGATCGCGTGTAGCGAAAAAAATCCAATGACGGAATCTTGTGGCTGAACAGATTCATATAAAGGCCCTGAGTTCAAGATTCGATGATTAGTATATGCGAAGCAAATGGACAACACTCTGATATGAAGGATTTTCGAAACCACACCAATGGAAGTTCAAGGAAGACGTTAACTGCGTTGTTGGATATGCAAAACTTAATGTGCTGCTACCAAAATAAGATTAACAAGCTATTTTCGAGATATACTAGAGTGGCCAGGAATGTTCACATTATCCAGCGAAGGAAGGATGAGAAACGCTTACTCAGGAGAAAGCAAAAAGATCATTGAAGAGATGTAGAGCTTTAGCAAAAAGAGGTGCGATATGTTAAAAATACTATAGATGCGTTTACAATCTACACATCTGGATTCACAAGCCGTCCTGGCCATGCAAATATGGAGATGAAAACCCAATATGTAGTAGATACGCCGTCGATGCCATCTAGAGAGACTACTTTAACCAATTGTTGAATGGCGATGACAGCCAAGATCCCGCCCAAGATCGACCTGTACCATTAAATTTAGATAACAACCATGAGATACATCCGTCCGACCAAAATGAAATCAAAGTACTCATCATCAGACTAAAAACGAACAAAGCAGCTGGATCCGATGGTCTACAAGCCGAACTTTTTAAACATACTGCTGTAGATGGCCTGAACGTCTTAAGCCGTTTGCTGATGATCTAATAGGTCCTTACCAATGCGGGTTCAGACCTGGAAAATGGACGACCGACCAAATCTTCCCATATCACTAGATCCTAGAGAGAACTTAAGAATTTAACATCGATACCCACGATGCATGCTAGCACATTGTGGATATAGTTGAACTTTGGAATTCCTGCTAAACCGATACGCCTTATCAGGGTGACGTTAGAGAATGCTGTTCCGTTAAAGTTGGTAAGGACTCTACTGAACCTTTCGACACCACCAGATTAAGACAAGGTGACTCAGAGTCATGTAACACGGAGGGGAGCACCCAACATCTTTAATAAATCGATATTGATTTAATAGGAAGAACAAAGCGAGCAGTAACAGGTGGCTTCAGCCTTCAGTACCATGGAGCCTGCAGCAAGCAGAATGGGACTGAAAATAAACGAGGACAAGATGAAGTATATGCTTTCATCAACAAAAGTCAAGCATCTCCGAATACTTGGAGTGCGAGTTTGGCGAAGATCGAGCCGGCTGGGAGGGCATATTAAGCAAGGCCTAGGAGCACCACGCTATATTTGAGCCAACATAAGCAAAGCATGCAAACTGATTTGGATCTAATGATCAAGTTACTTTGAATAAACTCTGGAAAGACCATTTACTGAGATAAAAAAGAGACAATAGCAAAGCATTGATTCGAATCAAACTCTATTGCAAGGGGAGTTTTGGCAAAAACTCAGTCCAAGAACATTAAAAAAAAGAAATGGACACATCAACAAAACCTGTACTAAAAATTATTTTAATATTTTTGGTTACTCACGTTAGTATGGTTGTCTCCAGCAGTTCCAATAAATACATTTGCATCTTCGGCAACAAAGCTCCAATTGCCAGATTGTCGGAAGTTTGGTTTTTCTGCAGCATTGTGCAAGTTACGCTCAAACCTCGTGTAATTAGGTTTAGGATTTTTTTCGGAGCTATTGCCTTCGGAACGGGATACGGTTCACTGCAATACAAAGGTCAAATGAGACTTAAATCTATTCAATATAAATTAAAAACTAACCGTAATGCTGCAATCAAATAGTTTACTAAATTTTTAAATCGGATAAAAATTTGGTATGCCCTTTGAACTGGCTCATCACTCAGTTCTAGAGGGGCAATGTTAAGTTGCTCTTTTTCTATACAGTCATCGTACAACTCCGTGCAGTTGGCGAATGCAGTGTCCATTAGTCCATGGATACTCCCAAGAAGTTTTATCTGGTAGCTTTGCCAAGCTGCTTTGTGGCTGATTCCTTGTACACCGCCACCACGGACCTGTTGAAGCAAATGCAGGCATTTTCCGCTCCACGCAATCAAATCTTCGTCAGAAACATCGGTGAGTTTAAAAAGGAACTTTTCTATCGATCCGCGTGAGGGACCGCTTGGCCCTGGGTATAGACGCAAACAAGTCTCTACACATTCCAGAGCAGACTGATATGCGCAAGGGATCGCCGTACTCAAGGAATCATAGATTTTGTTGAGAAAATTACTTATGAACGCTTTGGAAATATCAGGAATGTCAACACTTTTCTCGGCGAGATTTTCTTGAAGCAAAACGTAATTATTTAACATCTCATTTATTGATAACCCCATAAAAATAACTTACTCAGAACAACATAGACTAGTTCTCCAACGTTTTCGGATTCTTTGGCATTACATGCTTTTAGAGCTAAGGTCATCCACAGGACACCTTTCTGTTCCAAAGCATCGACAGAACATTGTTCTAAATAGCTTTTTAACAGTACTAACCCTTCATGGCGTGTGGCTGGCTTACTAAGCACCGACGTGATGTGCTGGACTATAGGATCGCTTGCACTGGTGCCCTATAAAGATCGTGTTAGGATTTGCAGCTGCAAAAATGTTAAAATTATTTACTTTTAAGCGAAAACTTTGGTGTTCTTCAAGAGCTTGGAGATATGTGTCGAGGCTTTCACCATCAGAACTGGCTATGCCTTGAAAAATACTTAAAATTCCGTCCATTTATTTAATATTTTTCTTTTCTATATTTTCTCCGGCGGCGGGAAGGCAATTTAAAAAAAAAAATCTGTTTTTTGTTTGTGAAATTTGACAGTACAGTAACATGTGCTTATTCCTGAACCTAACGTTACGTCTTACGTGACGTAAGGAGTAACTAGCAGTTTTTAGAGCTAGTACTTTTTTTATTAATGGGGGGCTTACACCATTGTATATGAAATCTATAGGGCAGTCCACGAATACGTCAGTGTCAATCACTTTGAGGGAAAACAATGATGGCGGCAAGCAAATCTCCTTCAAAATAGGTTCCAAATGTTTAAATAAATCATACAAAAAAAAGTTAATATATACATATGAACAGAAAAAAACATTTTAATTACGAAAATTGTGAGAATTCAATATACATATACCTATATTTTGCCCGATTATTCAATGTTCCCTCAAAGTGTTAACCCAAAAATTAGAAAGGGATAGCTTCGTGGACTGTTCTATAGTAATATGGATAGCAGGATCGACTGTGGCGACACCGTGAGCCTCCAAACCTTTTTTTTCAAATTTCTCGTTTTGGAGAGGAAATATAGGTGGAAAGGTTTAAATATGTGATAATTATCAGCGACATCTATGTGTCTCCAAACCCCGTTATCTCTAACTCGTTCCCCAGACTACTATAGATTTCATATACAATGCTTACACCTTACATGTTTCTGCAACATCTTAATTTCATTAAAACTAAAGAGGGGATGAAGGGAATAAATACAAATTGCATTATTTATAGGATTTTACTTTTGCTATCACTGATTTCGCTCTCATATATTAAGTTGCATCATTGTATATGAAATCTATAGTAGTCTGGGGAACGAGTAAGAGATAACGGGGTTTGGAGACACATACATGTCGCTTATAATTATCACATATTTAAACATTTCCACCTACATTTTCTCTCCAAAACGAGAAATTTGAAAAAAAAGGTTTTGAGGCTAACGGTGTCGCCACAGTCGATCCTGCTATCCATATTACTATAGATTTCATATACAATGGTTGCATTGGGATCGATATAAGCCCATTTCGAAATAAAAAAAGTGTTTTCATTTGAGTTTGCTAATTTTGTTTTAGAATTTGGCGCGTCCATATTATGCCGAATGATGCCGATCGGCCTATGCCAGTCGGCAAGGCCAGACGGCTTTCGGAATCGGCACGTCCATACTTATTTGGGTTGGCCATCGGCACATATAATAATTCTTATATTATATTTGAAATGTTTGTTCGCAGAAACACTTACGTAGGTATGGCAGTGTGAAACAACGTACTAGCTACAAGCTACAATCCCCTTAATGCGTCAAGTCTCGCATCCACAAAAAACGCAAGAAGTGCGTTCTTTTTTAACCAAAGATGATTCGTGGATCAGGATGGATAACCGCAATTTTTCTTAAAATTTTCATTTTTGGATGAATTGAAAGAATGCTTTCAATCGAGTCGGCCATTGTGGGATGTGTTACTAATTGGGAGCTACAAAGAGCTTCTTGAAATTAAAAAAGGCAGACACAGACATATTGGAAGTAAAAAAAAAAACAATACACTACGGACCAGCTAACGCTGCGAATTAAACAAATTAAATTAATGGGAAAAAAATTAAATGTTGAAAACCAAAAATATGAAAACAAAATTAAAACTAGCCCTGTTTCCTTACTTGTTGATTTCTGTAAAAATCTGAGTCTAATTGACATTTCTGTGCATTTGACATAAGGATTCGAACAAAATTACAGAAATGGAACGGGCCTGCTGTGAATGTCAACCAACTATGTTTGAAAGTGTGTACATGATACCTATACCTATCCTTCCAAACTGACATCATTCCTTATCCGTCGCTCCTGATCGATAATGTGTACCCTGCATCAAAGTGGACCGTTTGTTTAAGAAACAATTCAAATTGCACCATTTGCCCGCCGTATCGCAGCTGCCATTCGTGATATCTTTTTATTTATTGTTTGAAAGTATTGCAAGCCATTTTGAATTTTTAAAAACTAAAAATTTTTTTGAAAAATATAATGAGAAATATGCAAGATACGCTTATGAAATTTTTTTACTTGCGAGTTGCGACTATAGGTACTATAAGGCAAGTTATGCATTCTCCGAATAAAAAAGTCTTAAGATAACAATCAAACATGACATTACGGTGATAGCGAAGACGAAAAAAGATGATCTAAAAATTCTGTCTGTCTGTATGTATAGTCACCTACAGCCCAAACGGGTGGCCCGAATTGCTTCAAACTTGGTATATAGAGTTTTAAGGTATCGTAAAGAGGGGACATTGAATTTTTTTTAGCTAAAACACAACGGTACCTGCGATATAACCGTTACGTTAAGGCTTATTTTTCTCGAAAATGGCTCTAACGATTTTGATTTTAAAAAATCAGTGTAGCTTTTAAGGTACAAACATGGCTGAAAAAAAAGTTTTAAAAAATGTCTAAGAACGGTCCTTTCGATAGGACTTTCTTAGACTATCTCTTTTCGACTATCTCGAAAACGACTCAACCGATTCTTTCGAAGTTTTACACATACATATATGGGTGTAGGTAGCTCAATTTGTACTGCATACCAATATTTTTAAAAAATATTTTTTGTATTTTTAAAAGCATTTAAAAAAAAATTAAAAATTAATATTTTGAAAACAGTTAGGTATTTAATTTTTTTCTAAAAATTATAAATGAATGTATTTGCTGAATATTATATAAACTGGAGTTTTTGAATTTTTTTTTGAAATTTGTTTTCAAAAAGTTTAAAAAAAAACTTTTTTTCTCAAAAACCGCTCCACAGATTTTTATAAATTTATTCTCATAAATTCAAATGTATCCAAGAAATAAAATGGTGTACTTTTTTTCAACTCAAATTAGTTTAAGTATTTACTTAAGAATTTTGAAATATTTATTTTGTATCAAAATCTCAAGCCCCTAGTCCAATGTCACACAGAAAAGGAAATTAATGAGATATTAAATTTGTTATGGAAAGTGCTATTGAAACAAAATACCCGCCAGTGTTAAATGATCCAGGGATAATTTATTTTAAAGATAAACGTGATTTTATGTTTTAAAAATGCAAAAGGTAGTTTCGCTTTTACAAGTAGATGATTCACAGTTTAACAATGTCTACCAATGTTTTGTTCCAAATTATAACAATATGACTTCAGAATTTTTTTTAACATAACAATAAAAACAATATTGTTGACTTTGGTTCCAAAAAAGACTTAAAATATGGCATTGCATAAAGAAATTTCTTGTAGGACGGCGGCACAAATGTTGGCATTTTCACTTTCTGAAGCGACAAGGATAATGCCAACAAAAATAACCTTCCGAATTAAAAGCCATCAGGATTCCTCTATACTGAGGTGAGTTAAAACTACAGCATAATAAATTATAGAGTATTTTAAGGATGTTTTTATCCGTATTGTATCTATGCATGTGGTCAAAACCTTAGAATTATTAAAAAATATATATTTATCATCGTACATAATGTACTTATATGATTCAAAATAGCACAGTCAAAAAAAAAAACATTATAAAATACAATTTCACCATCCACTTTTATCCTTTGTTGGAATTTCAAATTCTTCCTCTTTGATTTTATAAGAACAACGGGAAGATTTTGGTTTTGAAGAAATCTGTAAAATAATATATTAAAAACACATTCTGTACAAGATTCTGGTCAAATAAAATAACACAAAGCATACCCTTCTGGTCAAACGGGTGGTGGTTTGATTGGAGTAAGCTCTAAAATTTTAAAGTTTAATGAGTGTTCTTCATGTGCATAAGTTTAACCCAAAGATATTACCTTAAGGTATCAGGGTCTGTTTGGTCTGAATCAGGATTATTCAGCTCCTTTTCTTCTTTCTTTTTGCGCAAATCCTCTCGTGCGCTCTGAATTTCACGTTCCAATATTGACACTGTTTCGAATATAAGAATACGTAATGTTAAACCCTGCTGTTTCTTACATAAATTGTATCTTCAATTGAAACACTTTTCTAAATATACATGATGTACACATTTTAAGACGATAAAAACTGTTTATAAAAAATTGCTCATACGACACAGTGACTGCAACAACTAAAAAATGTTTTCAAATTTTGTAATTCAAATAATGTCTATTCGCACGCACCAGTTTCACAAGTTTTACCAACGTCAAACTGTGGTGTACAGCCCAATTCGCTATGCTGGTTTTTTGTATTCAATCAAAAAATAGAATTAATTTTGAAAATGTAGAATGAAACAACAACAACTTGTGTGTGCTACCACCAAGTTCAAAGGCTGGAGTTATAGCTATTTCACGGGGACCAACCCGATCATCAGACTCCTTTAGTGGTGCTCAATCGCTTTTATGTTCAATTTAATTTTTGAAGAACTTTTGCCCGAGCTGGACTTGAACAAGCGACCTAGCGTGTGAGGAGCTAGTGCACTACGCACTACGCCACCGCACCCACATGAAAGTTGTAAGCCAATTACAGGTTTTTTCGTTCTATCGAACTATACTGAACCGATTAGCATTTTTCTAAGCACACACAAGTAATTGTTGTTGTTTTATTCAGGTTCTTTCTATTATCTGCTCTCTTTTTCATAAGCCAACGATTTCGATTGGATTCGTATGAGGAGGGAGATGAGGCGAAAGAGTTGACACTGGTCAAGATTTAATTTTTACAATTTTAAGGAGGTTTTTGTATGAAATTTTATACTCGCAGTTAAGGCAGCTGCTTGCCGAATTTACAATTAAAAATTTAGAATGAAATTAATTAATTTTGTTAACCGCTATATTATTTGGGTTTGTAGTTCGAAGATGGAGACGGCAGGCTAGAGTCCAGAGATGGAGCCTGCCGCAGGGGCACATTAAGCGGAGCAAAGCACTTTTATGCGTTATAGACAGAAGTAGAAGAAAGAGTGCAGGGTAACCCATCGCAATAAATAATGCTTTAAATAGTGATGAAGGTAAAGCAAAGTACTTACTTTTTTCTAAAAGAATCTTATTCTCTTTGGGAACTATTGGTACTTCACAAATCTGTCCAGAGCATTTACAACAAATAGATTCTCTTCGTGAGCTCGATGAAGATAAACAATTTGGTTTTAGCTTCAAAGCAGCTTCAGACATTCTCTGATGCAGATATACCAGTTCCTTATATGCCAAAGCATAAATTCCATGTTCCAAAATCTTTTTGCATGTTTCTTGAAGCTTCGTAAGTTTTTTGAAATTTTTTTCGCAACGCCACTGACATATTTCCTTGGCAAAACTATCAAGAATCGAGCGCATTTCTTTTTCAAAGTCAGCAGCTGAACAAGTTTGAACTTTTGAAGTAAGCTTGGTGAGGGAAGTTTTTAGAAGTTCATTCGACAAGCGATGACCTTCGATTTCCTTTTCGTAATAAATACGTTCGGCGTTTCGTGTAGCTTCGTGGATTTTCTGAAGCTGCGCTAGTTTCATGGAGTTCTTCTTATCACTTGATGGACCGGGTGGCATTAAAGCTTCTGATGGTTTTGAGAGAGATTTGGATGCCAAACCTTTCTCTTGACCATTTGAAGCCTTACTACCAGCCCTAAAAGTCTGAAATTCACCGCCTTTGGATGTTCTTGGCGAGTTTATCGATTCTTTGACTTGGTCTAGATCTCTGCGCTGGCCCTTGTTTTCTTCCACGAGATCCGCTTGGCCATCTTTGGGTGTCTTTTGTGAGCTTATAATTTCTTTGGCTTGATCTAAGTCTTTTTTTAGGTCTTTATTTTGCTGCAAAAGGAGCTGACTCTTCTTTATTTCTTCGTCTAATAGTTTTTTATTTTGTTCCTCAAGAAGTTGACACTTTTGTTTCTCTTCGTCTAGTAATTTCTTGTTTTGTTCCATGGACTGCTGGCTCTTTTTCGTCTCTTCCTCTAGTAATTTTTTCAAATCCTCGATTTCTTTTTTATATTGTTCGGAATAATCAACAGCTCCCAGAACCGATTTGAGGTTTTCATTCCGGTCCTGGACGTTGTTGATATCGTTAACTAACTTTCCGACTTCTTTGATCTTTTCTTCCGAAGAACACAATAACTCCGTTGTTCTTTGTTCCATATTTTGAATTTGTTCTTGTTGAGCTTTGATTTTATTTTGGCTCTCTTCCAAAGCTTCCTTCAAATCTTTGTTTTCGTATTGAAGCTGGCGATTCTCATCTTGTGCAGATGCTAGTGCTGCATTCAGGTTGTTAGCTTCGTCACTTAAGTTTTCGATACCTGTTCCTTTTCGTTTTTCATTTTCTAAATCTCGTAAAAGATCCGTTGACTTTTTCTTCAACAGCTCTATTTCATTTGCGTGCTCGGATTTAATTTTGATGACAACTTCCTTAAGTCGGTCAACTTCAGCACAACAATCTTCCTTTGGATTCACTTCAAGATTAAGCTGCTCCAAGCTTTGCTTCACAGATATTTTAGTCTTTTGCAAGCTTTCTTTAAGCTTTTGATTTTCGATCTCTTTTGCTTTCAGCTCAGCTATGGCAGATTTTTCTTTTTCTTGACTTTCCCTTCGAACTGTTTCCAACTCGGCCTTGCTCTGAGCTAAATCAATTTCAAGTTCTTGGCGATGCTCAAGCTCCTTAGAAATCTGATTAAGAGTTGCCCTTGTCGAAGCAGCGAGTTCCTCAATATTTTCATTATGGGCTTGACTACCTACGTCCTGTAAGCTGTGAATATCATCAGAATCCTTATTCTGAAGGCCTTCGATGACACCCTAGTAAAATGTTTATTCAGAAATAAGTTTTCTCACATAAAAACAGTTTAAAAAAATCATTTTATTTTAATACACATTACAAACAAAGTACAATATTTAAACAGTTTTTTTTTACAAATTCAAAAGTTTTTGTTTTTACTTAAAAACGAAAAGAAGTGTTCTTGAAAATGCGGATCCAACTTTACTCGAAATTTCTATAAAAAGTATAAAATTTTTATTTCGGAAATTAATTATTGATTTTACTCACTAAAACAATTAACAAAAGTTTTTCGCATTCAAACTTAAGCTTTGACAACCGCCTTGAATGAAACTATTTATTTTGTACTTTGATAGTAAAGTATTAATCAAAAATGAGATATCCTTTGATTAAAAAAAGAGAAAAGAAATTAATATTTACCAATAATTGTTGGAATTGCATATCATATCGTTCGATTGCACAATCCTTCTCACAGAGCTCATTGGAAAGCAATTGAACTTGGTTTTGAAGGGCTGTAATTCCTTTCAAATCACAGTTGCATCTGCAAATCTCTTCTTTTAGCCTATGATTCTCCTCCTGAGTAAAGAATTTGTTTAAATTTGATAAGAATATTTTTTTAAATGTTAAGATATAAGTTCCTACTACGCGGTTCCGTCATAACCGGGATTTAATTGGATCAAATAATGTATAGTTGTTTAGGGTTGTGGTTGTGTTGGCCCTTATAAAATTCCAAGTATGTAAGGTGCCGCAAAGATCCCTACTTTTATTTCTTTTCCCTTAACCTTTAAAACTGATTAAATTCCTTATGGTATGCACTATGCAAGTCAGGTTATATTGTATGGTGATTCAGAAATTCGCATCACCTAACTCCGAACTCAATAAATACCTTGTGTGCTCCACAACGTTAGGGCACACAAGAGCTAGCGATAATCTTATTTTTCTCGCCATCGGCTTCAACGATTTCAATGAAATTTCTGTATAATATTTTTAGTCTGTTTTTTTTTTTTTTTTTTTTTTTAATGCATATTTTAGGAAAAGGCTTATATCGGTAACTAGCATAGCACCTGTTTTTCTTAATTGAGTTTTTTAAATATTTTAAAAACGTTTTGATATATAAAAACTCCAAAACTAAAAGCTAACATTTTCTCATTTATTTTTCTAAAAATGTAAGCCTTAAAAATCACTGTTAGGCTAAAGACTAATAGCAAGTTTGTGTCACCCCGTTGTGAGTTGTTTACTCTACTACTAGCTTTGTTTGTTGAACTTTACCCAGGGTCGCCCTGGGTTTTCTTGACAACTCCAAGAGTTGTCAAAAAAACCTGGGTTTTTCGGTTCTCAAAAAACGCATGACGGCTGCTGATTGTATATTTTTCACAACGCACAAAATCAAAAGTTTCCATTTTGCTTTATTTGTTCGATTTGTATTTACTTTCATCAAAATAAATGCATTCACTTGCATTTCATTTAGTTTTATCGAAAAAAGACATGAAAAATCAAATACAGAAGGAAAATACACAAGAAATGCTTGACAGCAAAAGTCAATTCAACAGCTGGTTCGTTACCTCAACTCGCCCTAGCTAAATAGCAAGATCGAGTTCAGGGTGACTTCAGGGCGACCCCAGGTTTCAAAAAACAGAGAATTTTGTATTGAGGGCGAGTTGAGGTAATTCAAAAAACGCGCTGTGGCGACCCCAGGGCGACCCCAGGGTGACTTCAGGGCTCAACAAACAAAGCTACTAACAACCAAAAAATTGTACTTTTGTTCGAAGTCTATAATCTGCGGAGCACCAACGTGCACGTTTTAAGATAAGATAATTTGACAACTGTTTTTGGGGCATACAAGTTCCTAGTGATTCTGAAAACTTTAATGTGATACTAATAATAAAGGACAGATCTTCTTCTGAAAAGAAGGGACAATTGCTGTCGGACTTGAAGTCAAAATCATGACTAGAAGCACTCACACTTGCATACTTGCTTGGAATCCCGGGTTGAAAAGTTCTGAGAGTACCAAAAAAAAAAAAAAAAAAAAAAAAAAAAAAAAAAACTATAAAAGCTTGAAGTTTTTTTTAGGTTTGATGAAATGGCCTGACATTTCATAGAGCACTAGCACTCTGAGGCAGATTCATTGAACAAACCTAAAAAAATATTCTTAGCTTTGTTCGTTGAGTCCTCCAGTAGTTTGCGTGAAGAGACAAATCGAAAAATATATGATCAATACGTCAAGGGGAAGGCTGAAAGAAAAACGTCTTGGATACACTTTTTTGACATCAGGGCACCATCCCCCTATTGTAAATTTAAGTGGTTATCACTTCGACCCAAAAAGTTGATTTTCGCGCATTTTGGCGGCCGTCTGGCGAGGGAAAGGCTGAAAGTAAAACGTCTTGGACGCACTTTTTTAACATCATGGCACCATCTTCTATTGTTTATATATAAATTTGAGTGGTTATCACTTCGACCCCAAATTCAAAAAAATGACCATTTTCGAGCGCCCACCCCCGCCTCCGGCTCAAAAAAAAACCTGATAGACGGTTGAATTTGGCATAATGTTGCGTATATCTACACATACATGTGTATACATTTCGGTTATTACTCCACTCCCAAAATTTGCTGCCGGCTTTTAGACTATCTGTACAAAGCAAATTTAAAAGGAAAAAATCGTTTGGAGAGTAGGGAATCGTGGTGCGAACTTTCTTCGTTATAAATAGTACCTTAAATCACAAGTCACATGTTTCACCAAAAACTAGGAGACCGTTTTTATTTGGAAATAAGTATTTCAAGTGGCAGCAAATTGAAAATATGGCTAGAATTAAGGTTGATGAGATGTAGCTTACCTTCAAACACTCGTATGCCGAGCAAAGTGTTTCCCTTTCCAGTTCTTTCGCTTTGAAACATTTTATCATTTCCTTGAACTCAAATTCTATTTCCTCGATTCTTTCACGGCAATCATGAATTTCATCATCCTTCTGCTTGAGGGCCAAACATGCCTTCTTGCGGAAGCATTTGAATTGTTCAGCATCATTTTTCCATTCCAGAATTTTTCCCTCAACGGACGCAAAACTGTCGCACTTCTCTCTCAAAGCATTTCTTTCAGCTTTAATATTGTCAATGCTCTCTGAATTTCCATCAACAGGATGGTCGTTACTTTGACTTCCTCTTGACATTGTTTCCTTTTGGAGGGCTTCCTCTTCAAAAGATCTCAAAAGAGTTACTTCTTTACGCAGATTGTTGACCTCGTTTTGAAGGTAGTTAATATCTGTATTCGTTTCTGGTTCCACGGGGATGCTTGTGAGGCCACTTCTAAGTGATAGCTTCTCAACAGATCTCCTGAGATAATTATTTTGAACATTTAGGGCGTTAAAAGCTCTTTCGTCCTTGTGTAAACCATCAAGCATTTTTAATAATTCGTTTTCATCATTTTTATCAATTTTCGATGAATTTCGAAGATGCGAAATTTTTCTTTTTATGTCGGTGAATAATTGAGGTTGATGGTCTTCGATCAGAGCAGCATTCAAGGCTTTTCTTTCTTCTTCTAGGATTTCAAGTTTTTCTTGAGATTGATCTAAGCGAGATTTAAGCTCATCCTTTTCAGTTTTAATGGAATATACGAGTTCTTTTTTGTTGAAGGTTTCATCATCAGAAGAATTTGATTCGGTGGTATTTCTTTTGGGTTCACTTAATCTTTCTGTTCGATCTTCTTGCAAGCCATCCCCAGCAGCATCATCGTCGTACTAAAAACAATTGCTTTTAATATCATCGCTTGTCGTTAAGAAATTAAATCATAAAACTTACCATTCTACAAGACACCAAGTCAATTAAATATTGGGCTTTCTTTTCGTCGCTTCTGGACCAAGATCGCTCGTCATGGGTGCAGGCATACGTTTTGAGCTTGACTGTTTCCATTGGTGCACAACATTCATTTAAAAAAGGAACATGCAGGAAGCTTCTTTGTGTTGAAAATGCCATTTATATTTCTGGATTTGTTTATATCGTCAGGAAGATTGTACAGAGGCTAACAGGAAAATTATTTAAAAAAAAAAAACGTAAAATTTTAAGACAAAAACTAAACAAACTACATAGTGACTAATTTTTTTATTAAACAAGGTATTCAAGTCGTATATCCAGGGATGTGTTTCGACCGTTAACGTTTTTCTTCTATAACACTGGTTCATCCTCAAATCTTCGTTGATCCTCGGATTTGCTCAAACTCAAACCATAGTGCAGTTTTGATCCGAGATTCAACAACTGAAGGGTTGTAAGTCTAAGGGGTCTAAGTGACAATTTTATTATTAAGAGATAAACAAAAAAAAAAAACAGAACACAAATTTCGCGGCACTTAGACCCGCTACCAGTATAAAACATGATACAATGATCGTTCGCACTTAGATCGTACCACAACTTTATTTGTGTGTGGGTAAAATTTTAAAAGAAACAGGCACTTGAACCCATTTGGATATTATTAGGCTTGGCACTTAGATTGTATTTTCCTAAAAATATTGACTTTTGATATGTTTGCACTTAGATCTTTAGATTTACAACCCTTCAACTATTGTATAAATGGCCAACGAAAAAAATGTTTATTCATTAAACCTTGTTCAGGAATTTTTAAACCAGAAGTTAGTGTTTTTCGAGTGAATGAAGTGATTTAAATCGTTACTTCTAGAGCAATCGAATGAGACCTCTCAATTGAGTTTTCAAGCTGAGTACCAAAATAGTGCAATATGGTCATAATCATAATAGCTTTGTTCTTTGAACCTTAATCAGGGTCATGCCATGTTTTCCTGACAACAGTTTTCCCTAAAGGGGCATTTTCACTCCCCTTTATCCACCCCACGTTTTCGCGACGATTGATGTAGTTAAGACGATTTGCTTCGCCAGTAATTATAGGTACAACAGATATTGAAGCTTTTCTTACTTGGGAATCACTGCTCCATTCAAATAAATTTGTGAAAAAGACACCTAAACGTCGATTGCTTGTTGCGTGGTGAAGGATCCACGCTTATGATGGCTCCATCTCCATCGTCAGCAAAGAATAACTATCTAATGCACTTTTAGGTCCGTCACTATACCTTTGTGAAGGAGTGCAATAAAGATCAGATAACTCAAGACGCTTCCCTGGTGTACTCCTACTGCGATTTGGAATTCTTCGGTGACTCCAGCTGGGACATGTTACTTTTGTCACTGCTCCCTCTTTCATGTCCATGACCATCCGCACATAAGTTTCTAAAAATCCTCGTTGCCTTAAGGGCACTCAAATCCAGATCTCGTTATCGTCTATCGAACGTCTATCAAATTCTTTTTCAAAATCAACATACACAATTATGCAAATTTTTTAAGGAATTCCTGTTTTTTCAATACTGATGTAAAAACTTTGAATTGCATCTGTTGTTGGTTTGCCCGCCAGACAGCGGCATAGTATTTCGCAGTCGGCTATCGAAAACTCGCTCAACGATCTTCATGATGGTGTGTGAAATCAGCTTAATTGAAAAGCAATTATCACAGCTTCGTGTATTCCCGTTTCCTTTATAACATTATCTACATTATTAAGGCATCCGATCATCTCTTAGAAACTTGGAGATAAGAATCATGGCCCAACATCTGACCCCTTTACACCCATCTTTTTCCTAAGCTTAGGAGGTCTCTCGTCTGGCCCGATCGCTTTCCTTTTTTGGGGTTCTTAACGTTTACATTGCACACTATCACGTATGTTTAATCACAAGAATTATTGCGATATTAGAAATTAGCTTTAAATGCATTAATCATCAAACTTGTTTCATTAAAAGTGGATTGAAACTTGAACCTCATATATATTTAGTAATTGTGTCGTTTAAAATAAGTGAATTAATTTAAAGAAACCCCATTGTGTGCATTTCGATATCGTTTAAAATTCATTTATTCCAAAATTTTATATTTGTTTTAAAGATCACCGTCAGACACAGTCATGAGGAGCTCAATAGTCTTAGCTTTATTAAATTTAATTTTTTTTAACTCATTAGAATCCTGTGACAT
The DNA here is from genome assembly GCA_916050605.2 of Platycheirus albimanus. Taxonomy (NCBI): domain Eukaryota; kingdom Metazoa; phylum Arthropoda; class Insecta; order Diptera; family Syrphidae; genus Platycheirus; species Platycheirus albimanus. Next base: position 59,084,691 of record OU696696.1, read on the forward strand.
AACACATGAATGTCCAATAGACAACGATGTGAAATGGGCAACCAATGGAACAGCTTGTCATGTATTTCTGAACGATTGCTTCCTAGATAATGTCAACTGCCATCACCGAAATAACAATGATAGCCGTAATAATATTCTTTGAATATTTAAATATTATTTTGTTTCTATTACTTTTTGTTTGTATGTTTTTTAAGTACTAGAAGTTATCTCCAAGGACGAATGCCAGCGTCTATGTGATACAAAATGCCCTGAAGAAGATGATCCAGTTTGTGGATATTATAATGGGTCTGCGTCTCATCACACTTTTGCAAATCGATGTCAAATGGAAGCGCATATATGTAAAACTGGAGAAAGTGAGTGTTTAAAGTAAAAGTTAACATTTTAAAAAATTGTTTTTTTCTTTGAATAGCCCTCTTTGTTTATGGGATTGGGCCATGTGAAAATCCTGATGAAAAACAAACTGAATCTTCTAGCCAAGAGAACTTGTAAGGTCGAAGTTTTAAGCAAATTTGTAAAACTTGTTTTTGTGTGTTAAAAATATGTAGGTACAATTGCTTTGATAGGGAATAATAAAAATATCAAAAATATTAAACAAAAAAGTTTAAACTTGTTTAGTGGCACCAGTGCGCGGGGCATAACAAGAAGAAAATATAACTGCGGTCGACTCAGGGTTCAATCTTATCCTAAGAACGATTAAATCTTCAATTTATTTGTTTTTTATTTTAATGACTTACATCCAGGGCCACCGAAAGAATATTTGGGCCTGGAGGTAATTATGTAGGGCGCCATTTATAAAAAAATGCATAATTCTAAATGGGATAGTTTGAGCCGATCAGGATCGATCATAGTTTCTGAATTTTGAATATTAGGTTAAGATTACTAATGGCTGCTTACGTACAGAATATACCCAAGGCTATACAAAAATTTGACGAAGAAATATGTCCGAATTTCTTTGAAGTCATGCCATTCAACAATTCAAAGGAAGTAAGACAAAGCATAAAGTTTGCTTCATGAATGTTTTTCGGGTAAATAATTTCAGTTCACAGTTCTTGAGTCACGTCCAAAAACTGTCTGTGGCATTCATAATAGCTCCTCCTTCAATTATGGAAACTTTTACAAAAATGAACTATTTTCTACAACAGACAGTTTCAGTGTTAATCCACCGATTTCCATGGATTAAATCAAGTTGATAAACGGATCGAGAACTTAAAAACGAGTCTCAATGCTGAAGCCTGGAGTGCAGTTTAGTTTTGCTTAAAAAGAGTTTCGGCTAGTGTGGTCTTGCCTTTACGGTAAAATAGATCATCGATCGATCATGTTCAATTGTTTGGACCTTTCTGGTTTCCATATTAGACCGTTCTTCGTTAAAAAAAAAACTTAGCTCGCGAAAACATTATACCGGTCTTTTATTTTACCAAATAATTTTGTGTATCGAACTAGAGGCCGATCGGGACGTCCAAGCTTATTCGGTTTGACCGATCTGCATCGATCGGCATAATATGGGCGCACCTTAAAGCTTCCGCTCCGCACGCGAATCCAATGCCGGTAAGGCAGCGCAGCGTCATGATATTATGTCGAGCAGTATATAGCCGACCAAACTGTGACTCACATAGTAATGGAGGCCGGAAATTTAATGGTTTTTCCCACAACAATAATTTTAAATTTGCTCTCAGATTTTATCTAGATTACACGATTTTTCTGGTTGCATGGAAAACAAAAAGGGATTGATTTTTTTTTTTTTTTTTTGACGTGATAACGTCTAATAAATCGGTTTGGAATATAATGGGCAGCACGCACAGAAAAATGTCACAGTCACAGTCACACTGACGTTACCTAGCTGCTTTTATAGCCTAGAAAGTCGTTAAAGTGGGAGTGGAGGGTGTTGGGTGGTTGGTTGTGGTGGGAGTGTGTGTGGGGCAGGCGGGGGGTGGGTGTATGTGTGGGGGGGGGGGTTGGTAGTGTCGGGAAACGGAAAAAGCGGGGGAAGGGGGGACTTATCAAAAATAGTGGGTGGTCGGTTGTAGGTGGGGTGGGTGATTGGTAGTGGTTAGGAAGGGGGGGATTTATTGTGTGGGGGAGGAGGAAACATTTTGGTGGTTGGAGAGATACAACCTACACATGAACTGTTTTGCTTACTGGTTGTCACGTAAAATTATCGTACGTAAACCGACTTTTTTTTATCGCGCGTGTAATATTTTATGTCGATTTTTATTCGTAATCCCAGTTTTTACTCTCAGGTTTTGGTAGCGTAATGGAAACCAAAACGAGATTTATATTTTTTTTGTAATTGTGTATGTGTGTCAAAATGACAGTACACCAAAACCACATTCATTTTTCACTTCCACAAAAATGACGCCCACTTTTATTTTGAAACTATAAAGAAATTGTTTTTGCAAATAAAAGGTATTTATAATGAATCCACTAGCCCAAATTTGTGCGTCACTTAGTCGAAACTCGGAAGGTTGTGTATTAAAAGAAATTTTTGAATTTTGGGCTTTTCTTACGCCCACTTTTCACGAAAGAACGAAAAGCGTAATTTTAAAAATTTAAGGTAGTAGGTACCAATATTCAATTTAAACTTTTTTTCCGTTCGTTATTTTAAAAATATAGCTCTACATTTGTTTGCGTAAATTATTTTAATCCGCCCACTTTTAAGGGCGTGATTTTTATAAAATAACTTTGTTCAGATAAGATCGTCCGTGGCCCATGGGGGATTGTGGAGCAGGGAAAAAGAAACGAAGGAAACGTCTACATGGGTAAAATTTTTGTGGGTAGATTCCTTTTATTGTATCTTCAAGATCTTTAACTGAAAAGATTCGATCGGGGTGCATGTAGAGTGTGATCACAGTAATTGGAAAGATTTATTGCCAACGGTAACATTTTTTAAGGGTGATAATTTAGTGATTTTTTTTTACTCCGCGGCTTGGAAGTTGAAGTAGACAGGCTCTATAAAGGCCCCAGATAATAAATTTTGGGCTATAAGTATTCCCAAGCGATACTTTAGCCACACAATACATTGTTCAAAGAGAATTTCGTATTCAGAAAATAAATATGTTTTTTTATTTATTTAAAAACAACTTAAAAATAATTTTTTATTCTAAGCCTTGTGCTCTGCGTATAGCCACAACTTCATCTTGCGAATTCATATTGGAATATCCACAAGGTTGCATTGTCATGCTGGCTGTTCCGGAAGTAATAGTTCGTATCACACTTGTGTATCCCGATAACTCCGCCAATGGAGCTTGAACATCAATTAGCTAGATTCAAAAATTACATACAAATAATCTAACATGTGGCAGATAAATATTAGAATAGAAATAACCTTATTTCGTTGCCCTTTTGGCTGGACATCGTTTATTTTTGCTCTCCTCCTTGATAAGTCAGCAAGAACAGTCGAAACTCTCTCCGAAGGAACGATGATTTGTATTGCCATGATGGGTTCCAAAAGACGTGTCCCACAGTTGTTTAGGATCTGGAAGCAAAACAATGTTTTAAGAAAATGGAAAAAAGAATTTATTTAATTTTTTCTTCACTTTTTGAACACATTGTGCGGTTGCAGCCATCAGAAATGAATCAGCTGTTCCACGTCCAACTGTAGCATTATGAAGCCTCACTTGCGTTTCGACAACTTGGCCACCAACACGAGGACCTCTTTCTAAAGCGGTTACAGCACCTTTCTTGATCACTTGTAGAGTTCGAGGCCGGAGAGTGTTAAGGTTGGCCATGTTTTCTTGTGATTTACTCAAACTAAAAATATCCTTCTGATCGTTTACCAGTTCCAGAGTTATGGTGACGCTTTGTTTGGACCCAGCAATCTCCTTTTCCACGGTGAAACTATCAATAGCAGGCGATTCTATAGTCTCTTTATAGGCAATTTGTAATGGACCCAAGTCAACGTCGATTTTGTATTCAGTCAAAATTCTCGACTTCACAATGTCCATATGCAGCTCTCCCATTCCTAAATTTAAATTCGTTAAATGATTATATTACTCCAAATTTTATATAGTCCCACCTCCCAATACCGTCTGGCCGGTAGTTTCATCAAAATTGACCCTCAAACTGGGATCTTCGCGCTGCAATTGTTTCAACGCTGCTTCCATGGCTGTTTGAGATCCAATACTAGGTGGTTCGATTGAACAAAAATACACAGCATCAGGTATTTGTGGATCCAAAGCCAACAACTCATTAATAACTTCAGTGTTTTCTTCTTCGTCATTTGTGCTCGACTTGCCCAACATTTTTTGTAGCTTAGTTTGGGCCTGTCTTATGGATGAAGCACTTGATGTAAGTAAGTCTCCAGTCACTGTATTCTAAGAAGGATTTTTGTACAAACATGGTAATTCGAAGAAAAGTAGGGGAATAAGCGTTACCTTAAGTCCGCTACAAACACCAACATCGCCACAACCAACTTCGGTTATTTCTCGATACTCATCGGCCAAGGGTTCATACATTCTTTGCAAGACTTCTGTTGAAGATTTGGTGTTGATGAGACGCATACCCTTTTTTAGGGAACCACGTAGCACGCGGATGAGCGTCAGAGGACCGCGTTGTTTATCGTGGACTATTTTGAACACTTTTCCCACAAAATCGTTTCTGAAAAGACCGTTTTTATAATAATTTGTGATGCCACTTTCAGACAATAATGTTGGAGAAACCCAGAATGAGAAAAAGCATTACACATTCGTATAGTGCGGCTAAAGAACGAGTTAGTCACCGCTAAGCCCTCATGTTTGTAAATTTTGAGTAGGCATTCAATCGGGTTAATCGTGAATGCAACTGGAGATCGTGAATTGTGAGAGGTATCCTTGAGAAGATTGGATCTGTTTTTAAGGAGTCCTACAACAACACAAGGCGTTTCGTTCTACACAATGGACACTTGTCGATTCCTTTGGAGCCCGGCAAGGAGTGATACAAGGAGATGCCTTGTTACCAATTCTTTTGTTGCTAGCGATGTTATGACTGTCACGTGGATAGGCCATACACTGAGAAAACCTGACGACAAAATTGCAAAGCAATCTTTCGAAAGGAATCCTCAGGGTAATAGACGCGCTGCAAGACCAAAAACAACTTGGAGGTCATCAGCATTTAAATAAGCTCAATTTGAAGGAATAAGATTATGTCCACAGCTAAAGTGATAGGTGAAAATATCTTGTTGCTGCCCTATGCTCCAGGAGAAGTATTTTACATAAGAACATGTTTTCATAGAATCATGACTGAAGTTCAATTTTCTAACAGATTATGCCCATCGAATCTTTAAACATCGTGATGGACACGACAATTGCTTACCCAAAACAGTCATACAATTGATTTGTCTCATGTGGTGCTGGCAGGAAGCGTATTACAGAATCCATCAAAGGTTGAATGCCAATGTTTTTGTATGCCGATCCTAAAAGCACCGGCACTACTTTATGGCTGCAGGTTGCACGTCGAACCGACGACCATATCAAATCATATGAAACTGTATCAAAGCTCTCGGCGCTTATAACAGTATCAGCTAGTTCATCATCGATTCCAGAAAGGTCATCAATCAAAATATTCCTGTACTTTGTAGCTTCTTCGAAGGATTTATCTTTTAAAGGTTCAATGCGGAACTTGCGCCCCAATGTTTCCAGATTCCATGATATTCGACTAAGAGTGACTATGTCGATCACACCTGTGAAAGTAGGAACTTCCATTAGTTTGATTGTTGAAATCAAAACATTCTTTCTCAACTTACTCAAATTACCATTGGAATCCTTTTCAGGATATTGCAAACAAATTGGTCTCACATCCAATCTTGACTTCATATCTTGAACGGAAGCTTCGAAATTCGCGTCTGGACGATCCATTTTATTGACAAAAATCATCTTGGGGAGTTTGTGTTTATCTGCTTGTGACCATACAGTCAGCGTTTGAGCTTCAACTCCAGCTGTTCCATCCAAAACAATTATCACTCCATCAACAGCAAACAACGATTGTTCTACTTCCATGGTGAAATCAATATGACCAGGTGTGTCGAGTAGATTTATCCTATACTTGAGTCTCGACATTAATAAACTAAACTTAAAGATTCCTCAAAAACTGCTTCATACTTTGTGCTATTCCATGGAAATGTTACCGCAGAACTGCAAATGGTTATGCCACGATCTCGTTCTTGGCTTAAACAATCAGTGACGGTGTTTCCTCTATGGACTTCTCCCAGAGATCGAGTTTTTCCAGAGTAGAATAACATTCTCTCGGTGGTTGTTGTTTTTCCTACATTTTATTAGTACGTTAATGAATTTTATTCTAATGAAAACAAATAATTGGAAATCTCACCGGCATCGATGTGAGCTAAAATGCCAATGTTCCGAATGTCATTTAGTTTTGAACTGTAATTCCGATGAAGATTGATTAAATGGACATTTTTTATGTATCGAATGATATTTCTTTTAATAAACATGATTAGTTTTTAATAAAATTAAAACAAAATTAAGGAGTTGAGTTGATGAAAAATTTAAAAATTTTGCTTCATGGATCTAATTTAAGACCGTAAGCTGTCAGTTAGTTGTCAGTGTCAAGTTTATTTCGTACGATATTTAATGGGCAACATATAGAAAGTGTCTACACTCACGCACTTGTATTAACAATTTCGAGAGCAAAGTCTGGTGACATTTTTTTTTAATTAACCCTGATGCCACACATGCCAGCTAATGGCAAGCAAGTAACTACATTAGTGGAAAATGTGAGTTTATTGGAACTGTCCTGGCATGTGTGGCATACGGGATAGTGTGGTCTTTCCTTACACGGTGTCTCCATTGGACAGAAAACTTTCTCTGTTTCTGTTTTCCATTCTGTCAAAAATCTGTCCACATTTTTAACACGGTGTCTCCATTGGACAGAAAACTTTCTCTGTTTCTGATGTCCATTCTGTCAAAAATCTGTCCACATTTTTAAGGTGGGCACATTTCTGTCATGACAGACCAATGACAATTGGGAGATTTCAGCCCATGTTGCTTTTTCAAGTCTATCTTCTTATAAGAACTACTTTTGTAGTTCCACAAACGCTCATATTTTCTATAACAATTAATTAACACGATTGTTTCTTTTCGAGACATGACGCAGCGGAACAAATAACGAAATAATTTAATTTTTTCTTACTATTTTTAGTTGTCACCCAACTTTGACAAACAAAATGTCAAAATCTGTCTGAGTTTCTGTCCACGGAGAAGACTAGACAGAAAGCCGGACAGTTCTGTTTCAACAGATTTTCTGTCTGCAGTGAGGTGGTCTCCATTGAACAGTTTAACAGACAGAACAGAAGGTACGACAGTTTTCTTGTCAATGGAGACCGCGTGTTAAAACTGCAAGTCAGTTGATATGTTTTATTTTAGGTATGATTGTGAGACACTAGGTACCAGTTGTACAATTGTGATTCAGCACTGAACCTCGTTTTTTGATTCTTCATCCGTGGGTCAACTTTATTTAATCCTCGGAAATCGGTGATTTAACACTTGAACCACTCTTGAACCAACATTTAAGCTTTATTTATGTACACACGAACCGAGGAAATTCGATTCCAAATTACCTCATTTCCTATTTAATGAAGTTTTTATTAAGGCAAAAAATGTGATTTCGTAGAAAATTTCCAAATTTGATTCCATTCCCATACAAAACAAAAGTCAAAAGTTTTGGATTTGGACGAAATCAAGGTTGCAAATTATGTGAAAAGAAATCAAAAGCAACTAAATTGAAAACAATTGAATAGATATTTTCTAAAATGTCAATTTGAAACAAAATCCAAGGCAACGATAAAAGTAAACAAACCAACATGCAAAGCAACGGCAGAACTAAACAATACAAAACAAGAAGAAAGAATGAAAAGGTTGTTAAAAAAGAAATAAAAAGACGATAGCCTGTGTCAAACCAAATGTGCAAACCTAGATGAAAACACTTTTTTTAGAAAATGTCTATATATCCTAATTTCCGCCCTAGTGAAAACGTAGTATAAGTTTGACGAAATAACGTAGCAAATAAGGTTAAACAAAATCAAACATAACTTATTTCAATACCATTGTGAGGAGGTCTGGGGGAAAATGCCTTTGGGAAACAAATCAAAGGCAACAGAAAAAGTAAAAAAAAAAAAAACAATAGTTTTAAAATAAAATCCAAAGCAATATCAGAAGCAAACAAAACTAAGCAAGAAGATAGAACGAAAACGAAGTAAGAAAAAAGAAAGAAAGTAGCCTGGTGTCAAACCAAATAATGAGCAAACTTAGATGAAAACACTTTTTTAATAAATTTCCAAATGAAAACGTTGTATAATCCCCAAAAATTGCTGAAGAGCGCTCATTTTGTTTCGGTGTGAGCGAAGTATAATCGATTCGAATGCACCCATTCGGGTTTGACAGCAAACTGACATAACGGCGCGATGGCCACCTCATCCCATTTCGGCTATCAGCTAACAACTCCTTTGTCAAATAAAAAAAAAATCAGAAACTTTGACACAGCGGCACAAATATCTTCTCAAAGTTTTTTAGTTAAATTAATCCATAAATATGGAATTACCCATAAAATATATTAGCTTTATGTGCTTGTTAATATGTTATGTTGACGGTATAATGTTTCATTTGGCCCCAAACACACAAAAGTGTCTAAAAGAAGATATCCAAGCCAACCAGCTGCTTATGGGCGAGTACGAAGTCACCGATATTCCCGGCCAAACGATCGATTATATTGTACAAAATAATCCACTTAAGTCTTGAATCCTTTGCTTAATTTGTTCTTTATTTATAGGCCAAAGATACCAAGGGTCATATCCTATCCCAGAAGGAGCACATAACCAAGGGAAAGATAAGTTTCACATCGGAAATCTATGACACCTACGAAATCTGTTTCACGTCCAAAGTACCGCCACGTAAGTGAAACTTTTTTTTTTCATTTTCTTATTGAGTCTTCGTCGGGGAGACTAAACTTGTTTTCATTCGATTAGAAATATGCTTTAATTGTAAATAAATGATTTCTTGCCATTCTTGATTACATTTAACACTTGTTTCTTTACAGATCAACGTGGAGTCTCACAAGAAGTCTCCTACACCACGAAGAAAGGTGTTGAAACAAAAAGTTATGAAGGAGTAAGTTACTTAAAACTTTTAATATTTTGTTTAACTTCTTTTTCGAATATATTATTTCTGGTTCTTTAATTTCTTTTCCTATTTATTTGTGTGCACATTTAATTTGCAAAACGTCCGGTCTTCAGTTGGTAAATATTATTTTCCCCCGAAAAACCAAAAATTTTTGTTGTTTGCAATGTTTTTTTATTCCATCCATTAGTCGTGCGAATTTCATTGAATTTTGTTTTGTTTTTTGGTAGCTTGAGTTGTTTTTTTGCTTGAATTCTTTGTAAAACAAAGACTAAAATGTTTTCAAATGGACGACGAAGACAGTGGCATAATTTAAGTTTAAGAGAGCAGATAAACATAAGTTCTGTGGAAGCTGCAGTCCAGAGATCACTGCTTCTCCTTCTATCCATCTGCTGTTGAATGAATTGATTGATCGGAAAGTGTACCACGGCCTTAAAGGCTTTCTGCCGCTCCCTCACATTTGAATGCTCATCCTAAAGCACTTTCTCCAACTTATAGAACTTTCCATTGGTTTCACCCGGGGGTGAGTGGTTCAGAATGAATGAAACCCACAGAACAAGCGATGCCCCTCCTGTACTTGGGAACGTTAATTTTTCCATGGGACAGTTATCTTTCCGCGCTCGTATAGTAACAAGATTTCTTCAAGATCTTGACTTGCACAAATCCGTTTGCTCGGATGGTATACCCCCTATACTTCTGAAGAGGTGTTCTTCATCACTGGCAAAACCACTGCGTAAGCTTTTCCATCGTTCCTATAGTTCAGGAATCTATCCTAGTAGATGGAAAACAGCATTTGCCCAACCCTTCCCTAAAAAAAGAAAGAAAAATTGTAAACTAAATGACTTTTTAAAGCTAAATAAAGTACATTCATTCATTCAAAAAGGTGACTCCTCCTCCCCCTCCTCCTACCGACTTGCACTTAACCTTCTTTCCAAAGTCATGGAAACATTGAAAAATCGTCAGCTCAAGAAATATCTCGAAGTTCGGAAGCTTTTAAATGACCCGACGACAGTACGGTCAATCGTTCTACTGGTGATCTGATGGCATATCTCACCGAAAGCAAGATTATTGCGCTTGATATTTCAAAGGCATTTAGAGTTTGTCATGAAGCTCTTTTATCGAAAACGCGTGCATTTGGTATCGATGATACTCTAATTTGTTGGATCAGAAGCTATCTACTGGACTGTTCAGTAAAAGTTGTATTAGACGGTTTCAAGTCTGATTTCCACAAAATAAATGCTGGTGTGATGATCTCTTGTCTGTGACTTCTAATCCATTAAATTGTTTTGCTGACGACTCAACCCTCAGCTTTTCATATACGTTTGATAATTCACGGCCTTCGCCTTCGGACGTGCTATTACAATGAAACTGTATGATAAGCTTATTAAACTCCGATTTAAACAGCATTGTGAATTGGGGTATCAGAAATCGTGTGGAGTTTAATGCGTCGAAAACTGAATGCTGTCTTTTGTCGTTAAAGCTTAACATACCCCCTATGCCATTATCCATGAATGGTACTTGCATCGAGGAGGCCGAAAAGCTATCAGTACTCGGTATGTGTATCAGTGACAACCTTCGTTGGAATGACCACATTCTTGAGATTACCAAGAATGCTGCAAGATGCCATAAACTTGAGTATAACTCCCATCTCCGGGCAGGTGCTTTTCACATTTTTCTACACCTGCCCAGATTTTTACACGTTCCTCGTATTAAATACCTCACAACTTCTTTGCTGACCTTCGAAGTCTATATCATCAGTTTTGGATTCAACAGTATGTCACATGCGTCGCCACAACCAAAACTTTCGACGACAAGGCTGCGGATTAGACACTCCCCAATGAATATTTTGTGAGGAGTCATGACGTGATTCTTTGGCTCTTTTTGCTAAAGCTTATGCCAAGTCCAATTAATTATAGGGCTGTTTTTGCCACCATTTTAGCCAGAAAATCAGCCTCTTCACTGTTTTCAACAGGGTCGTTTCCAGTTAAGAGCAACTGTATTTGGGCCAAGGTTTTAAGTTTCTACTGGTACTCTCGTACCAGTTTTAAATTTTAGTGCTGCCTGACTGTCTCTGACATGATTGCAATGTTTTGCTTGTGATAGTTTCTGTTTAGGCTTATTTCTGCACATTTTCCTATCGCGTTTACTTCTCTTTAGAAGATGCTTGAGGACTGTCCCAATGGACCTGTTTCTTCAGTCCTTTGTCCAACAGTGTAACATTTGATGGCATATGCTTTATAAGTGTAGTTTTCTGGTCTTCCAACCCCCACACTTTTTAGCTTCTCAACTCCGTTTGGAAATGTTTCTCAAAGATTTCTTGATCGTGCTAGCTCTCGCGATATTGGGGGAATGGAAAGGGAGTTTCTTAGTCAGACTAATTTGTTTGCCCCTGACTTCTTTTGAAAATCTCATGCTTGTCTTCTCAGCTAAGCGTTTGATAACAAAGTGCACTATTTTAAGTGCCTTCCTAGTCGTTTCTTTTGTTCCAAATAAGAGTACTATACGCGATTATGGGCCAAACCACCATGGTTTTCCATCAATCTACAGATGTTTGGTTTACATCCCCATGATTCCGCTGCAAGTCGCCGTCAGTTGGGACTAAGTTGCTTTCCCGACTATTATTTTAAGGTGCTTGTTCTACAGGAGTAGAATAATTCCTAGAAATTTCACCTCTATCATATTCTTCGAGAGGTTAGACATTCCAAACCAGGGAGAGGACATCCTCTTGTTGCCATTATTCTCTGTATATTTTGTCTGGGTTATAACCTCCTATTCTTGTCCCAAGCATTTCGGCAACCCATTTAGTTTAAAACGATGGGAACACTTTCTTGTGAGGGCTTTTTTACAGCCTCGTGAGAGGTATTGTCAAATGTTACGTCCAGGAAGAAACACAGGGCAGTAACTGCATTTAGCATATAAATAGCTTTCTATAGTGTTTGTTAGTTCGAAGTCTGGGGTTTCTGTTGATCTCTAGCTCTATAAACATGCTGATGTCGATTCAGACGCATATTCTCTAGTTTTTCTAATTTAATGAAATTATCGATCAGTTTTTCCAGTCTTCAGTCTTAAGTTGATAAGATTAAAGGCTGAATGAACTTCCAATGCGTTGTATCTTTTACCTTGTATTTGGGATTTTGATAACTTTAGCCTGTCTCTAAAGCCTTGGAATTCGCCACAGTGCAATGCACCTTCGAAGTAAGGTATTGAAATGAGATATGGCTTCAAATCATCTTTTCCTCTTTGTCATAAGGCTGTTAAGATCGTACATCTGCGCCGTGGTCTTAAAAGGCTGGAATGTGCTTATTGCACATTTTAGTTTTGGGACACAAAACGAAGGAGCAAACCCTTGATTGAACAGGTGATGGTTGATGTTAGACTGAGAGCTACCCTTGGCCCATTTAGGGTCCACCCTGACCTTCTCTAATTCAATTTCATGACTAAGTGTATTTATTGAAAGGTAAAATAAGTCGAAGATGCTTACTAGGGTGTTTACCGTGGTGAAGAGTTGATAATGCAATATTACTCCGCGTTGAATTCTCGAGCTAAGTTGTCAACTCTAGTCTGGATGAGCTTGACCCGTTCTCGTACCCCATGGCTGCAATTTGGGTGTAAAATTAGCCTATTTGATGCATGTGAAATAATTACAAAACTAACCTCCGCCATTCTCTCGCCAATCACAGCACCCAACCAATAGTTAAGCTTTTCCCAAAAAATCTATTGATTCTTTTAAATAATTCAAAAACCGGGTTACAGATTTTTTGTCTCCCCTAAAATGGCACGCAGAATATTATCCCTAAGCTCTCCCAAAATATCATTTCAGCACAAACATTTTGTCTTCCTACTATAGACCCCGAAAATTAATTTAAGAGTGCTTGACTGTGTTACTTTTTTGCGTTTTTAACTTATTCAATGTCAATATCATTCATTCCTTTGCATTTTTGTTCAAGAACTGAGCATGTTAAGATTGGTTTTGAGTTTGAAAAAAAAAAACACAATTCAAAAGTTAAACGAAAAAATGCTTATTTATTTTTGTTCATGTTCCACAGATCGGCGAAGCAGCTAAGCTGAAACCTCTAGAAGTTGACTTGAGACGCTTAGAAGACTTATCCGACTCGATTGTTCGTGACTTCGCTTTGATGCGTAAACGCGAAGAGGAAATGCGTGATACCAACGGTAATTCGAAATGGCCCCTATCGTAGAATCTTTGTACTCTCTGATAAAGAACCTTGTCTTAGATCGAAGGATTTTGAAGGCTCAAGACGAAGGTTTAAGACGAGCGACGCCTCAGATTTCACGAAAGGGGCCATTCAATATTTTATCAATTTCCACCTTTATACTAATTTCGAATTGTTTCTTCCCGTACAGAATCAACAAATAGCCGCGTGTTGTTCTTCAGCATATTCAGTATGTGCTGCTTGCTCGGCCTGGCCACCTGGCAAGTTCTCTACCTGCGAAGATACTTCAAGGCAAAGAAACTCATTGAATAATTCACAAACCACCACAGCCACCTGCATCTGAACATATTATTTTCTGTTCTGTACTCCTACAACACTCTAAATTAGGAATTCTTTTATTTTGTTTTTCTTTCTTCATTTGTAATAAAAACGACATCAATAATGTTACAAAAACAATAAACAAAAAATTTTTGTAATTTTCTTTTGCTATCACTTTTCTAAGTGGATTTGGGTGCGTCATTGTTTATTTTATCGAAATCTTACTCAATTTTGCTGATATCTTATCAATTTCGGTTGGGTTGGCATTTTGCAATTATTTTTCGCCGAAAAAAAAATTCAGTCCAAACGATTGTTCCAAGTTAAACGGTGCATCAAAACCAAGAGTCGAAATGTTTTTTAAAATAATCCTGATCCTATCGGTTTTTGTAGGTTATTTTTTCAAACAAAATTGAAAAGCTTTAATAAATCTCGTCAATTTCAGTTGGGTTCTTCTCAAGCTGCATGGAATGCAACCTGTGATTTGGATTTACCAAACATCAAAGTCATTATTAACTATTTGCCCAAACAGTGTAAAGAAATTTATGAAAAGGGATCAGAATCGGAGGCATATAAGAAGAGCTTGGAAGAAAGCGAAAGTTTTGTAAAATTTTCAAAACAATTGGAAGAACATGAACGAACGAAAAAACTGACTCAGGATCAACAAAATAAACTAAGATTTGATATTTATAATGTAACTTTGTTGAATAAGTGTGCGACGGACGTTGGAGACAAAAACAGAACCGATTTGGCCACAGACAGTGATAGGACATATGCATTGTATGATTGTTTGATAAAGAAGAGAGACGAAATGGTGAAGTTGATTCCAAAGTGATTGGAATGTAAACAAACACCATGCATTTGGATAATGTTGATTTTTAAACTTGGGGTGATTCCATTTTTTTCCATTTGAGTGAAGTTTGTTAGCTTCCTTTCTTTCAAACAATAAATTGCACAAGTTGTACATATTTTTTTTAGTAAAGTAAAACCGTTTTTTGTATTTTATACCCTCTAACAATACAATTTTTTTAAGATGAAAATATCAGATAATGGGGGGAATATAATCTGGAAGAGTTAAGCTAGAATTACATGGTCATCGAAAAGGGTCATCGCAATGGTATTTTGACGTCACAAGAAAATAAGTCATTGTAACGTCAGTGCACTGTCATTTTTCACAGTGTCATTGGTAGCTACAGTGACGATCACACGAATGGAGCAAGTCTGTTATTAGTGTCCCAAAATGCGCTGTCGGGCAAAGCGTGTCATTGCAATTTATGGCATTCGGTGTCATCGCATTAGCATGCAAAACAGTGACGATCACACTATACTTGACCACTTTCAAAATTTTTAAAATATGATGCTGACCTGAAACCGCTCGGACCGAAGTTATTTTTCGCGATGACGATCACACGACATTCACATAATTATTGAGTCATCGTGACTGAAAATATTGACGGGAGCTAAGCTATGACCAGGCTTGAATACCTTGAGACGGAGCATATTTTGAAACTAACGGGTGATTCATAGTGAGCTTTGATTTATAACGTCTGAGGTGATGCATTAGGAAGGTCCAATTTTGGGCGACTGGTATCTCGGGAATAACTTATCCCCAAAGAAATAGTCCAAAGGTGTGTTATCGCACGATTAGGCGGCAAATTTGCCGTAGCAAAACGTGAACAAAGTGCTCACCAAAATGATTTCATCAAGACTATTGTTTCACGCACTGTATGGCTCGAAGCGGCATCTTGTTGAAACCAGAGCTCACCGATACC
The DNA here is from genome assembly GCA_916050605.2 of Platycheirus albimanus. NCBI lineage: Eukaryota > Metazoa > Arthropoda > Insecta > Diptera > Syrphidae > Platycheirus > Platycheirus albimanus. The sequence continues at coordinate 59,100,054 of OU696696.1, forward strand.
ATGAGCTTGAATTTCAAGAAACACATAGTCCGTTAACATGGCGCGATAACA